>JAAGEH010000480.1:54012096-54093113 GCA_011751065.1 Lasiurus cinereus
GTTCCTTGGTTGCGGGCACATCCCCAATAGGAGGTGTGCAGGAGGCAGCTGATAGATGTTTCTCTCTCATCAATATTTCTAACTATCACTCTCTCTTCCTCTCGGTAAAAAAATAAAATAAAATAAAATCAATTAAAAAAAGGGGGAAGAGAGAGGGGGGAGGGAGAAAAGGGGAGGGAGAGAGGGAGGAGAGAAAGAAAAAGAAGGAAGAACAGGTAGGTTATGGAATGAGGTAATCAAGGAAGGCTTTCCTGGAAGAGGTAGATTTGAGCTGGACTTGGAAATAGAAAGATCTTGAAATACAAGAGTGGGTGAAGAGCACTCCGGGAGGGGGGAATCACAGGGACAAAGGTGTAGAGGTTGGAAGGCCCCAAGGAATGAGGGTGTGTGAGGGAAGCAATCTGGCTGAAGGCAGGGTCGGGCTAGAAAGTGGGGAACTAGATGTGTGAGGGGCAAGGGGCAGAGGTGGCCCCTGGATACCTGGCCTTCTTTTTGTCCAGCTTCATTTCCTCTGTGCTACCGTTGATGCCATAGAGGGTCATAAAGATGTTGGAGTCGGTGCCACCGCCAACCACATCGCCTGTCCACACAGTCATCTCATACAGCTCCTGCCATGACAGGGATGCAGGTCCTGAGCTTTGGCCTCACCCACCAACTCCACTGACTTGCCTCTTTCTCACCAGGGCAAGACGACACTCTCTCTAAGCTGTGTGGCTCTGAAGAGAGTCCTCCTGCTCCCCCTCTCCTTCCCCCCCGAATACTGCAATCAACTATGAATGACTGGAGAGCAAGAGTCAGACCTGTCACTCTGTGTCCCCTCACTGTGCCTAGTTTACTACTAGAAGGAATTCTGTTTCATATAGAGAATGTGTGTGCAGATACATGACTGACAGTCCCAGCGTTGACCGTTTCCTCAGTGAATCGAATCCCACCCTAAGTCCATGCAGCCCGTGGTGGTAGGACAGTGGCTTTGGGAGCCTCCAGAGCTCTATGGAGTCCCAGATCCCCCCACCTGCAAGCTGTTGAACGTGGGCAGATGTCCCCCCACACCCCTCCATTGCCAACCTCTGCTTTATCCTCATGAAATGGGACAAACACTTGGCAGAGTTGTGAGAGCTGCAGACTCTGGGCCTGCCACGTGGTTTGGCCTCAAGAAGTGGCACCAGTTCTGGGTGACTGTCCCCCACGCATGCTGCAGCCAACAGACACCCCACACATCGGGGGGTGAGGAGTCCATCGGGAGTGCTGTTTAAGGGGGCTCAGCTCCCAACCACTTAGGACGTGGGACAACCACCTAGTCTCTCTGATTTTTGCTTTAGTTTGGAACTTCTCCCTTTGGCCTGAGGTTTGTCTCCACCAGAGCGGGTAGGAGTAGCCTGCTCTTCCCAGGACCCCCACTACGTCCCCTGTCTTGGTTCTTCTTCTGAGAAGTAGCCTCATGGCAAAAGGGGCATTTTACCCGTGACCTGGGGTGTCCTCTAGCCTTGGTTTCTTATTCCATTCCCTCTCACCTGTTGCCCACAGACTAGCAATTAGACCCCAAAAGGGTCGGGAGTGGCTGGCACACAGGGCAGAGGGAATGCCGGGCTAACCATCTCCTTTGCACACACCTGGCTGTTCCTTTCCCCTGCGGCTGCCACATGGGTGGTATTCTCACCCGTGCAGGTGCCTGGTACCCACACACCAGCAGCTTTAGAACTCAGAACCGTTATCCATCACAGTGATCACGCCACCACTGCTGTACCTGAGGGACGCTGTGTGCTGGTCAAGCAGCGGCTAGAACCTTTGCCATGGATACCAAGATCAGAAGTAGTGCTTTCAGGCCTGGCCCAGGGCATAGGTTTGTTGAGGGAGTCATTGAAGTGCCTCTTGCTTTACCAGGAAACTCCGCGTAGACCATCTAACAAGGGCATCTGATGGGCACGGAGCTAGTGAGAATGAAAGCAGGAGCCAAGGCCTTTTTGCTCTTATCCAGACAGGCATGGAACAGAGAAGGATCAGAATGGGCACCTCGTGGTCCTAAGGAGACTGGCTCCCTCTGGACTCCTGTATTCTCTGTGTCTATCTCTCTCCTTTTATATGTCTCTTTTAATATCACAGTTGTGTTTCCAGAAAGAAACACCAAATTGGGGCTTTTGTAATTCCAGTCTGATATCAGGTGTCCTGGGGAGACAGCCAGCCCAAAGAACCCTGTGGCTCTTTGTAAAGCGACAAACCTGTGTTCTTTTGTCACACGGGTAACAGATTTCCATGGACTGAAGAGCTCAGAAGGAGATGCAGCCGCGCCGTGGGCTGTACATGTGCTGGAGGCTGGTGCACATACTAGTACAGGCACACACACCCACGTGCACGCGGGGAACTGGGTCAGGACAGAGGTCCTGGGAGAAACTGTGTGCCCACCCACACAGACCGTCTGGCTACAGATGGAGTCGTCTGGGGAAGGGAGGGAGGGCTTTCTATGTTGTAGAAAGTTCTGGCCTCTGGCTTCATGCAGGGGAGGGGCAGGCATCCCCTCTCCTGCCTGTCAGGTTTTTACAGCCAGTGACTCAGCCCTTCCTTCTGTTTCCACAGACAACACGGCAGCACACGCTCAGGCCAGGGTGGTTTCTTCTGACCTTCGTGGGAGAGCTTCTGACTTAAATCTGGTCTCCCATGGGTTTGGATTCAGAAACCGAGTTGAGGGCTAAAGCCTTCTGTTGACCCCACGGCTTTCCCAAGGGAAAGAGAAGCCTGTGAGGTCACGTGAGCTAGAGGCCTCTGGGCTGCCAATCGCCCTGTTCCCTGGACATTAACCCCCACACATCCTGCCTGTTGTCCAGCACTGACTCATCCCAGGTCATGTGGTCAGTTAGAGGTGGAGCCAGGGCAGGTGGTCAATGCAGACTGCTCTCACTGAGACCCAGAGGCTCACGGAACCCCAGTGCCACCTGTCCCCACCATGTCCTAGAGGGGCTGATGGAGCAGACTTGGAGAATACTGACTTGGAGAATAGTATCTATGTAGAGCTGCTACTTTGCAAGGCTCACATTAGTTAAGATCTTAACGTGAAACAGAATGTCAAGCATGATTTCCGGGTGCGATAGGAGAAGACCAAGGTCCAGAGAGGCTCACTGACTTACCCAAGGTCATACAGCAGCAGACCAAAAGAGACCTGAGTCTCCCGGTTCCGGGCAAAGTGCATCTGGCTGGTAGACCAGGCTGCAGCTTCAGCCAACACCCCAGTGATGAGTTTCCTGCTTCTCTCACATCCATCTCCCTACCGCTCCCCCAGACCACCTTGCCCTGCTCTTGCTGTGTAATGCACACATTCAGGGCCCATCTCTACCTTCACCCCAATGTTCACCACCGTGGCATCCAGGAGGTCAAAGACTCGCGAGGTGACGCCATCTCCTCGGTCCTTGGCCAGCCAGCAATTGCAGCGCAATGTGTACTTGGTGCCCAGGGTGGGCACAGCCAAACTCAGCTCCTCCACCAGCCAGCAGCTCTCAGGGGAGGCCCCATCATGGCCCAGCTATGTGGGGACACAAGGGGCCTTGAGGATCTGGGCACCACTGGGAAGGAAGCCCTCCCTGCACTGCTCAGCATCCCCTTCAGCCTCCTCCCTCTTGCTTCCTTCCAATGTGCTCTGGATCCACGGACCCAAGTCCCTCCCCTGAGGGGGAAAGATTTTGCAGATACAGTGGTACCTCGAGATACGAATGCCGTAACATATGAGATTTTTGAGATACGAGCGATTTTTGCTTTGAAACACGAGCAACAGTTAAGATACAAGTAATCGCGCGGATCAGCCGGCTGCACACGACCCACCAGTTTACCGAGACTCGAGCGTCTCATAGTTTCCCACGCTTCAAGGTTACGGAACGAATTAAACTCGTATCTCGAGGTACCACTGTACAATTAAAGTCTCTAATCAGATGACTCTGAGTCAATAAAAAGATTATTCTGGGTAGGCCTGGTTGAATCAGGTAAGCCCTTTTAAATGAGGGTCTAGACATCAGAGATGGAAGAAGCTAGAGAGATTTGAAGCAGAAGATATCTTCTATTGGCCTTGAAGAAATGAACTGCCATGTTTTGGAGGGGGTCGCATGGTAGGGAATGCGGGCGGCCTCTGGGAACGGGAGGCCTCAATCCTACAACCACAAGGAAATAGATTTTGCCGATAACCGGTGAGCTTAGAACAGGATCCCAAGCCTCAGCTGACACCACAGCGCCAGCAGCAACTTGATTTCAGCCCAGTGGCATATTGGGAAGAGAACCAGCTAACTCACATCCACTAGTAGATTCCTGTCCAAGGGAAATGTGAGACGATACATCTGTGTGCTCTTAAGTTACTAAGTTTATGGGTTATACAGCAATAGAAAGCGAATACACAAGACCTTCCCACTGGGTGGAAAACTGGGACCTAGAGGGGTGGGTGATTCATTCAAGGTGATGGCAGAGGCCAGGTAGCCTTCTCCTGCTATCTGCTCTGAGGTGGGCTCAGGTCAGTTCCTCTGCCTGCCCTCCGGGCCCCTCCCACCCATACACAGGTCAGCTCCTTCCTTCCTGGGGATGGTCACTATCCCCAGGCCCCAGGCGCCAGCACCTCTATTTTCTTGATGACTCCGACATCCAAGCCTCCGACGTAGAACTCCTCCACGGAACCGCAGCTGAAGCCCTTCTTCCCTCGGGGATAGTCCAGCCAGATGCGGTTACTGACCTCATCGTCCTCTCCGATGAGGATGACGAAGGCCCGGCTGTCCGTGGCCGCGTCCTTGTGCTTTGCGGTGGTAACTGACACATAGTAGGGAATGACTGCAAGAGATCAGGGGCCCCACCTCACGACAGGCCAGGTGGGCCTGGGCAGGCTCAGCATGGACTTGGAAATGAGACTTGGAGACTTTGCCTCCCGGCCTCTGAGACAAAGTGCAAGGGAGCTTCCCAGAGTGGTGAGTGTCTACCCTCCAAGGAGTGAGGGAGCTGATGGCTCCCAAGTGAAGGTCAAAGAAAGCGTCCTTGACACATGAAAACTTAGTTGCCCCTAGCACTCCCAGGTGAAGTGGGTAAGACAACCATCTTTCCCCAGGTACAGGGGATGCCAGAGAAGCTTCCTATATCAGCAAAACTGAGGTCGGCAAAACCAAGGTCTCACAGAAAGTAGGAATTTAGGGAAGAGGAATAAAAGAGTATTATGTGTGTGACATGGTAAATGAAAATTCTAGAAAGTATCCATTTCCATCCACTAAACCAGACGGATCAGCATAAAAACTTGCTCAGGTCATGTGGCAGAGAGTTCTCGTTGCCCACCCAGGATTTGTCCTGTTTGCAGCTAGGGGCGGTCACGATATGTAAGCAGATGTTGTTGGAAAATTTTATTTTATTTTTAAATAGGTTTTTATTGATTTTAGGGAGAGAAAAAGAAGGGAGAAGGAGAAAGAATAATTTCTCTGCTGCCTCATGCATGCCCCCTACTGGGGATACAGCCCACAACTCGGGCACGTGCCCCAACCAGGAATCAAACTGTGACCTCTTGGTTCATGGGTCAACACACTCAACCACTGAGCCACACAAGCCCGGCAGGAAAATTTATTTTAAAGGATCTGATTCAATAGATCCTTTTGAGGATCTATTCATTCTGCTTGGGGTGTGGATGTGATGGCTGGAGCTCCAGCAGTCACCTTGGAAACATGGGCGACCTTTAGGATGGAAGCCACTTGTGAGGCTGCCAGAGTGATTAAGTTGAAAGAGGCTATCTCCCTGACCTCACTGGAGCTGCTATCTCAGTACCAACTGTGAGAGAAAAGAAGAATCTCTCCATTGTTTAAGTCACTGTCTCCGTCACTGGCAGTTACTATTAATATAAGTTGGGGCCAAAACCAGTTTGGCTCAGTGGATAGAGCGTCAGCCTGCAGACTGAAGGGTCCCAGGTTCGAATCTGATCAAGGGCATGTATCTTGGTTGCGGGCACATCCCCAGTAAGGGGCGTGCAGGAGGTGGCTAATCGATGTCTCTCTCTCATTGATGTTTTTAACTCTCTATCCCTCTCTCTGCTCTCTGTAAAAAAAAATCAATAAAAATATATATATTTAATATATATATTATATATATTTTATATATAATATATATATATTATATATGTACATAATATATATATATATATATTATATATATCAGTTCAGATCTCTGGGATGAGACTTGTCCCGGGTGCCCTGGGCAGAATCTATAGCCCGAGAGTCTGGGTAAGGGCAAAGCTGAGGACGACCCCTGGTGATGGTGGATCAATGGGTTAAGGACATCATCACTCTAACTTCTCTAAGCCTTTGTTTTCCCCTCTGTACAGCAGCTAATCCCTGCCTCTCACTTCTCGGGTTGTGGGGGTGTAATAGGCAGTAGGTGTGAAAACTGTGTGTGAATTATAAGACATGGACACCTTCATCAGCGAGGCCACCGTCAGCACCAAGCCTGCCACCACTTATTGTCATCATGGCACAGCTCGGAGTGAGTCAGACAGACGATGGTGGAGCCAAGGCGTGGCCTGTCTGAGAACATCCTAAACACATTTCCACGTCCCGTTCCTGCTTGGCTTACCGCGGCCCTCCTGGACGTAGTTGGCCATGGGCCCCGTCACCGAGGCGACATCAACCCCGGCCATCTTGGAGCTGAGGGCGATCTCCCAGAAGTCGGCTGGGCTGCTGCAGTTGCTGCTCCGGTCCCCCGTGTACTCCTGTGGGGAGAGCATGAGCAGGCCCCCTCCACCTGCCGCACCTGCCGCCCTCGGCCCCCCCCCCCCGTGTGAGGAGGGGGACGGGCCTGGCTGAGCCCAGACCCTCTGCTGCCTCTCCCGCACCTTCTCGTAAAAGAGCCTCTCCAGTCGCCCGTCCTCCTTCTTCAGGGACAGCCAGCGCCCACACAGGAACAGGAACTCGTCCTCGTTGGTGTCGTTCCAGATCTCCACCTTCTCCACATACCAGTCGGCGTACCACTTGGTGTTGTCGTGGCGAAGCTTAATCTTGTAGATGACGCCCAAGTCAGCTGCCTCGATGATGAAGGTGTCGGCCTGGGGAGTCCAGATGTGGGGGCTGGGGTGGGAGCTCCCCACCTCCCTCCACTCCAACCCCGTCCAACCAGCACCTTCCACAGCCCCCAACTGTCGAGCTAAGCAGACCTTCCTGGCTGGGGAGCCCTCCAGACCCAAAATCTCTAACCCGGAGAGTTGGGTATCCCAGGCCTCGCTTGCACATGGCCCTGTTCTGCAGCCTCGAGTCCTTTGGGAAAATCCCCGTGGGCATTTGGAAGATGGCCATGGTGAGCTGTGTGAGTGGGGGTGGGACAGACGAGGGGCTTTGCCCTGTCCTCTAACTGGGCATCCTTAGTTGAGTATCAGCATGAGTTCAGGTTGGAGGCTGGAGGGTAAGAGCTGAGGACGAGGTAGAGTTCTTCTGAATGATGGGAGCGGCTTGAAATGTCCATGGGGAAGCTGGGAGGCAGATGGAGGGCCAGCCGTCGGGGTGCAGGCTCTGGTGGAGGCAAGGCTGAGGAGAGTGCAAGGGACAACATCTGGAGTGGGGGTTCAGGAGGGTTTGTGTAGGGTGTGACCTATAAAACCCTCCTCTGCGTGCCTGATTATGCCTTCGGTGCAGTGACATTACACTCTGGTAATTGGATTCTTTGGGGACTGTTCAGTGAGATGTAGGCCTTGAGTAAAGTGCAGTCAAAACACAAATTGAACGTGGCAGGTAGGAGTCTGAGGAGGAGGAGGGACAGGTAACCTCCAGTGACACGTGCTTTTCTTCTGCAAGATGTGCTGAGTCACTGTGCTGAGCATGATCAGGAGCCCAGAGCTCAATACTACAGGATTCCTCCTGGGACAGCCCAGGTGGTGGAAGGGCCGCCTGGGGGAGGCCTGGAGGCAGGGCTGGGGAGACTCTCCAGGTGGTGGCTTTAAGCTGAAGATGGGGGGCTGGGCCTTCCAGGCAGCCGGGGCAGGCCAGTCTTCTGGCCGAGGAATTGCAGGTGAATGTGCAGGGCTGAGGGCAGGCGTGGACTCGGGCAGGGCTTGGGGCACGGAGTTCATTGGCGCAGCAATGAGCACACCTTATGACTCAGCAATTCCACTTCCTGCATCGGCCCCGGGGGGACACTTTCTCAGGTGGGCAGGGATATCTGCTGCAGGATAATGGTGACAGTGGAAAATTCAGAGCCATCCGGTGTTTAGTACTCGGGGACCAGGGAAATAACTACAGCAGTTTCGTGTGTGGGATGTTATCTGGCCCCGGGGAGCAGGAGAAAGAGGATCAACTCTGAGTGCCCTCCTACCGTTCCTCTCTCAAACTTGTTGGTGCGGTTCTCTGACTTGCCCAGGTACCGCTCTCCGGTGTCCCCCAGGTCTCCATAGATAGTGATGTAGACCTTGGCGTCCGTTCCTGCCCCGGGAACATTTCCTGTGAAGATCTGCACCGAGTACAGCACAACTGAGTCGGCACAGGGACAGAAAGACAGACAGAGGGACGGACAAAGGGGAAAAAGGATGTTATCACTTTAGGTTTGGGGGAACGGGGTTTGTAAGAGGTTCAGGCATCTGGCCCAGGGCTCAAGGAGGAGTTAGGGTTGTCCTATTCTTGGCTCAATTCTCCGTGGATTCACCAGTGGGAAGGTGCCCATCTGACCTGACAAAGGTGGTCTCTCAGACTCAAAAGATGGCTCTACCCAGTGTGGCTCAGTGGAGAGAGTATCAGCCTGCGCTGGTCAAGGACATGTACCAGGGTTGCAGGCTCCTCCCTCCAAGGCGCCCTAGTGCAGGAGGCAGCCAATCAATGTGTTTCTCTTACATCGATATGTCTGTCTTTCCCTCTCCCCCTCTCTCTGAAAATCAATGGAAAAATACCCTCATGTGAGGATTAAAAAATAAAAAAGACTCAAAGGATGGAATATTCTCCCGGCACCCCTGGAACCATCCACCCGCTACGGCTTCTGGGAAAGACTCGGGAGCTGCCTGCATTGTGTGCGCTTCTTTGTCTGTAGCCTCAGGAAGAGGCTGCCCCTCGTGCAGGCACCGAGATGGACTTTCTTACCAGCCTTGCAAATGGACTCAGAGCCACATTGAATTACGTTTAGAAAAGAACGGTGATGTGAATTGCTCCTAGCCGTGGCTAGGGAATGCATACATGCCCACGCATGGCTCCTAGTCTTTCCTTCACTTTCCCAGAATTCCAATGGCATTTTCTCTCCTGCTCTCCTCCAGCCTCTAGCATTATGGCTCCTGATCTTCTGCCCCGGATCCGAAGCCACTGTCACCTGGTTCTATCCGCTGCCCTTGGCTCTCGCTCTGCAAGTCCCAGGTGCTAACTTCCATGAGGTCCATGAGTCCATATCTCCAACCCGGTGTCCTCCTGAGCTCTGGATCCACACCTCTGCCACCTGGGGCAGTGGTTGCCAACCTTTCGGACCACACAGACCACCAGTGGTCCCCAGATTACCGGTTGGCGACCGCTGACCTAGGGAACACGCCCAGCTACACTAGACCCCAGTCACAATCTCACATCCAAAGCCCCTCGCACCTCCTTTTCCAACATCTCCCCACCCACCCGCCCTGTCTGCATTGCCTCACCCAGCACTCTGCTGTCCAAACCCCGCAGGTGCACTGTGAGAACAGCTCTCCCAGGCCTGCCTCCCTCAGGGGCAGGAGCCAGGACTCGTCACCCTGCCCCCATACCCACCCCACTGAGCTCAGTGCAGAACCACTCGGTATTTCATGTGCGGCATTGCCAATAAAAATCTTCTCTTTGGTGTTTAAAAGTCAACGTTACCCAAGCCTGTCTGGTTCATCCTGACATGAGTCACATCAGGGATTTTTTTGTCACAGCTTAAACATAACAGTTGACTGTCCTCCCCTCCCCCTTCTCCACCTCAATCTTTCTCTCCATTTATTTCCTGGCTGTGCATTCAGCCCCGCTTCACACCCGAGCAGGACATTTTCTAGGAGCTCTTGCCCCAGCGTGGGGTGCCATGTCACCAGGAACTGTGACTAATTGCCCTCCTGCTCTCCTCTTCCGCCCCCACTGCTCTCGCCAGTCTTTTGGGAATTAGGAAAACGGATTCCGCTTCTGAGTGTTGAGCAATGCGCTGTGCAGTCGAATCTGGCTATTTCTGGATCCTCCTCCCGCCCCTTCCCACCCAGGCGGCACCGCTCTCGGCGGAAAGAAGTTTCCCTAGAAACACAAGCAAGCACAGAGTGGGTTTGCTCCGTGCCATTAAAACAGAGCAGCCCCAGGGGCCAATGCCACAGGTCCCCAGGGTGTCCTTTGGGTGCAAGAACAAAAGAGGATTGTCCCCCAGGTGCCATAACAGAGAAAAGTCAGAGGAAATAATATGAATATGGAAAGGCACATTATTGAGGCAACACTTGTTTTTGTCTCTAGGCAGTGGCAACTCAGATGAAAGGAAATGTTAGAGCTGTTTTATATCCCTCTGGTTCCATATGGGGGTCTGTTATCTTGAGTTTTACTCCAATTTTTTCTTTTTTTTCAAGAAGGCCATGCAACAAACATAAGCTGGATTTCCAAGGTTTCGGAACATCTCTGATCTTGTATCAAAGATAAAATACAGAAGTATTCTTTTGTATGTGATCGGTGGTTTTTTGTTTGTTTTTTTGCAGGTGAAGTTGATTTTTGACACAGCTGACCCTGAGGGTGGACATGGACAATGGCATAACTGGTCCAAACAGAGATATGACTCCACCCATGTGGTCCAGGAAAAATGGGTATGTGTGAGTGCGTGTGTGTGTGTGTGTTCACTCACACAGTGTAGAAAGAAAAGAGAATACAGGGCTGAGGACTGAGCCTGGAGCAATGCCACATGGCAGGAGAAAGGGAACTAGCACTCAGAAAGGTGGGAAGAGAACAAGAAAATGGTGGTACTACAGCAACGGAAGAAGTACAGAGTGTGTGTACTGGCTGGTGCAAATCCTACAGAGAAAACCACAGCCATAAGGAATGGGACAAGTTAGCTGGCACAGCAGAAGAGAAATCCATGACCTTGGACGCTCTGAAGCTGCACCCAGCCCCTGAGAACAAATACACAACAGCCCCAGTTACAGATAACTCCAAGATGCTTCTGGATTCATCCTTGGTTGAAACACCTGGATCCAGCAAGAGCAGAGGGGACCTGCCCTCTGTGATGGTACCATACCTCTACGGATGGTAGCCAAATAAACCAAGAGAAAAGAGGGAACAGGACACAGATAATGCAGGCACAGGAGAACACACATCTGGACGTATCATCACACTGTCAGGCCAGGAAAGGATTTGAGTACAAACCCTGCAGTGACACTTTGAAGAATAGCCCTGCCATCGATTAGCTGTGGAGACTTGGCAGTTATGAAACCTCTGTGAGCCTCAGTTGCCCCCTCCGTTGAATGAAAGTAATAATAGACTCTTCCTCCCGGCTGCAAAGGCTCTGCTTGGCACAGGGCAGGTGCCCTACCAGGGAGGTGATGAGGGCGACGGCACCACACTTACTGTCCAATGGCTCCTCCACTTCCTTATAGATTTGCCTTAAGGACCCATCTGTCATGTATTTCTCAGTGAAGATGTCAAAAGGAACCAGTTCTCGAATAGTCTTCTTGTCATCCTCCGAGGTGGCAAGCCATCGATCACAAGCGAAAGTCACGGTCTCTGTACCCTGGGGTGAGGAGGCAAGAGAAAAATTAGCACTTAATGAGGAAACTGCTCATTTCAGGGGTTCATCAGCATGTCAGCACTCATGGGAACCAAAGACAAGGGTCGTAGAGGCCCATAAATAATGCAAAAGCCACAGCCCAATTCTAGCAGATTGAGTCTTACACAACCACGTCAGCGGTTGGTTCTTGAAGGCCAGAGCTTTGAGAGTCACTTAAAAATAAATATCTGCACCCCATCCTGGAGACTCAAATTCAAAGGGTAAGGGGAGGGGCGTGTATTTTTAAATTTCTACCAAGTCACTCATATCCACAGCTGTGACTGCCTCCTGGGTTAAGAATTCTGTAGTTTCAGAATGTTCTTCAAGTTGTTCAGGTGGATTTCTGCCTGTGGGTGGACCTTGAGTAGCAGGAAGGGCAGGCTTGGTCACTCAGCAGTAGCATGGCCTTGGGGTGGCTAGCAGAGACCTGGGTGCCCAGACCCTCGTCCTTGATCCCTAAAGTAACTTCTAAAAGATTCCACCTGGGACTTGAGCTAGTTTCTGCATTCAGAATGATCTGGGGGAATTTTTCTCAGAATATTTTATCTTAACTTATGAAGGCTGCAGGTTATTATAATGAATCTACCTGAAATCTCTTCTGGAACAGGGAATAAACAACAACAAACAATAGGACAGATCAATCAGAAACTCACATCTTTTTCTGGGAGGAGCCTGCGGATTTCCACGTAGGAACAGTGCCACCCAGGATTTATGCCCGTATTATCATGGCCAATCCGGATTTTTTCAATGACTTCCCCCACATCTTCTAGCTTTGGAAAGGAGAAAACGCACCAGGTGTTGGCTGACAGGTCCAAGAAAGTACAACACAAGCAAAAACCTGCCCCCCAGGGTGCCAGCCTTGAGTTCTTTTGAACTTCCAGGACTCACTTTCCCCCAGTACATCTCTTCTGTCCCCCCAAGTCAGCCCCTACTCTCTGCTACACATGCCCTGTTCATGTTCCCCTTACCCTCGCCCCACTTAAAAGCAGCCTAGTCTCAGTTCAATCACTTCCATTCAGTCAACCTCTGGGAGGCTGCCCCCTCTTTTCTTGGGGGAGCCCAACTCTTTGCCTGTCATTTCTTATCACTGTAGCAGCGCATTTCCTGCCTGTGAACTTGACTTGGGTATCAGAAGGTGAGTTCTGGTTCTACCCATGCCCTGTCTTGCAGGCCTGACCTTCTCCTTAGCTCCCCAAAGGTCCCCTCCACCTCTAGCCATTCATCTTCTATATCCCTCAAATTCCAGTTCCTTAGATTTTACTTTTTTTTTTTTTGCCACAGGCCCCTTGCACATGCTTGCCCTGCCCCTCCCTTTCCTTTTTTTTTACATAAACCACTGTCTGCTCTACCTCATCATTCAGGTCTTAGCTCAAGGATCACTTCCTCAGGGAAGCCCCCTGACCACCTCCAAAAAGTCAGATGTCTTCATGATAGGTTCTTACAGCATCCTACAGACACCCCAGTGCCCAAACCCAAAGCCTTTGATCCTGATACCAGTTCTGAGGGGCAGGGTAAGGCTCACCCTCCTCCCAGTTTCTCGGATGTCCCGAGGCCCAGAGAAGTTGATGAGCTGCCCGCCTTCCTCTCTAACAGCAGCCCATCGACTTGCCTGCCTCTGAGTGCAGGACTCCTTCTACTCGTTGGTCTTCTGGGACCACTTCACCCCCCAGGCCTGGCTCCCAGGAGCCTGCTGAGTCCACATACCTCCATGATGAAGCGGGAGGCGGACTTCCTCTCAAAGAACATCTTCTGCTCCCGCTTGTTGGTGCACAGGTTCTTCTGCTCAGTGCATATGCCATCGCAGCCATAAATGACAATGAAGACATTGGCATTTGTACCGGCGGCAAAGACATCGCTGGTGTAGATGGTGATCTCGTAAGGAACAACTAGGGAAAGCCAGAGGTGATGTGAGAATAGAAAACAAACACAAGCAAGGTCAAGTTCTTCACAGCACCACTGCCCCAGACCACCTCGCAGGTGATGCTGCTGCCCAGGGACCTGACCTTCACATGCTATTTCACAGTGACGTAACATTGTTTCGTGGCATTTTAATTTGTCGCATCCTATATAATAAAAGCCTAATATGCTAAGTGTTTGATCATTCGACTGTTCTATGACATGCATTGACCACCAGGGGGCAGATACCCCAACCAGTAGGTTAGCTTGCTACTGGGGTCCTGCTGATGGGGACTGGGCAAGATGGGCTGGACATGCTCTGGAGCCCTTTTGCGGTCCCTCCCCAGCCTGATCATGCACCAGTGGGGTCCCTTGTCCTGACTTGCACCCCCTCACAATCCAGGACTCCTCCGGGGATGTCAGAGAGCCGGGTTCAGCCCAATCCCTGCAGGCCAGGCTGAGGAATCCCACCAGTGCACGAATCTGTGCACTGGGCTTCTAGTTTGTATATAAATATGTATATTTACTATGGGTCATCCTGAAAACCCGGAGAAGAGTTCAAGAAGAAATGTACCCTATCCTATGATCTTGACCTTGAAAAGAGTCGCTTTAGAAGTTACCTCCTCATAGGTGGCACAGCCTTCTCCGGAGGAGAAATTTGCTTTTTATTTATTGCCATGGTTACCTTGTTGTATAACTATAGTAATAATACTTGTAATAGTAATCATTTTTGTTCACTGAGTAATTACTAAGCATTTTATATTTCTTATTTCGTGTTACTTTCAGAGTGCCCCTACGGAGTAGGTGTTGTTGTACTGAATTTTACAAATGAGGAAACCAAGGCCCAAAGAGGTGAAGCAACTACCCCCAGGTCATCATATGGCCAGTCAGTGCTGAAACTTGAACTTGAACCCAGACATGTCTGACCCCAAATATTGTGCAGCCAACCTCTATGAGTGCTGTTATTATGAACTGGAGTGAGTATTAATGCCTACCACAAGCCATAGGGAGGGGCAGCCAAAGCAGGAGAGCACTGGTCACATAAAGGCCTGGACTGTGGGTTAAGGGGAAATACATCCCGGCTCTTCCAGGACCCCAGGCAAAAATGGAGGTGCTTTCTCTGCAACGCGGGGTCCCCCTTCTTAATCCTCTTGGGTTTCACCATGGCCTACGGTCTATAAGGCCTTGAGCAGAGAAGCTGGCAATGGGTTTGAGCTTCCCCGAGACTAGTTGGCAGTGGAAAAAGCTCTGGAAATGTCTGGCAGGAACAGCCAACCCTCCTGGGCTTGGGCTCCGATTTGCTTCCTGGTTTCTAGTTCTGCCCCTGTCACTGAGTTGCTGGGTGTCCTTGGGCAAGAGATTATGCTTCTTTGGGTCTCAGTTTCCTTGCCTAGAAAATGAGGGGGTTTAACTAGACAGATCTGTGGCTTTCAGTTTCTTTAACTGCAGAATTTGTATAAATACATTTATCAAGAATATTCAGAAAGTAAAAAACCCTTGACTTTTTAAAGCTAAGTGCTTCTCTGGATGGCATGAATTGGGGAGCAGAGGACTGTCCCTTCTCAGCCCCCTCCTCTCACCAGCTGCCTTCAGCACCTGGGATCCTCAGAACATAGGTTGAAAACATGGCACAATGCTGACATTCGGGGGTCCAGGCTGTGTCCCACCTCCCCCCTGAAGCCTGTGAGGTCAGGCATCACAACAGCTCCTTCCTCATTGATGTCTCTACCGTATGGTTTCACATGTATTGGCAGCCTTGAGGAACTATCCTGGGTCCTTCTAGGCCCCGATGAGGATGCCTGGGCCCTGTTCCCACCATTCCCAAGCCAGGTTCCTGCAGCCCCAGGGGCTTCTGGCTTGGGCCTCAGAACATTCCCTAACAGGGCAGTGGGTTCTGAGTAGCAGACCCTTTCCCGTGTCCCCACCTGGGGAGTGCTGCACTTCGAAGGGGTGTCCATAGCTCATTGGTCTGCAAGTCAAGTCTTTCCTGACCTTTTTTCCTCCTTTTTGACAAATGTGAATGCAAGACAAAGGGCAGATGGATCAATTTTAATATTAGGCTCGAACTGAATGTAGTTAAGGTCAGGCCATCCAAATTCTTCTCTTTCTTCTATTTTTTTGTTTTGTTGATAGTTTTTTTTATTTGCTTGTGTTTTTTTTTTTCTGTAAAGAACAAGGCCTGGCCTAGGCTCAAAGGGAGAAATGAGCTCTTCTGTCCTAAAGGTTCCCACCCAATGCTGCTGCCAGCTGTGTGCATCTGCCGGGTGAGGTGGGGTGTCTGTCTAGGCTGCAGGCCAGTCCTGGGGCAGAGGCTGGACCTAGAATTTGCTTTCTATATGCAAGGGCTTTACTAGAATAAAGTGTCACTTCTTTTAGGCTTTAGACTGGAAAGTATTTTCATGATCTGACCATTGCCAGTTTAATTGCTGTAGGCAAAAGATTTTTTAAAAAAATCTTTTTGATAACTGATTTATACTAAGTATGAGTTGCGTGGGGGAAATATTTTAATATAGCTAATTATTTGGTTTTAAAAATTGTGCTCTCTGGGTTTAGTTCAGATTTTAGAATATTTAGACGGTTTTTGATAGTTTGGTTGACGTCAGTTTGAGTTCCAGTACCTAGTGTTTACCTATAAGTATAGAAACATTTAGTACATACTTTCCTGCTGATGATAGAGGAGGGAAGTGTCAAAACTTCACCCAGTTACTCTCCTTCTTTTCGATTTGTCCCCAATCAGGATAAAATCTTATAGTGGTGACTCTCCAGCATGTAATGACTGGAATGGGGACAGCTGGTGGGTTTGATGAACCACACCTCACAGTTAGAACTTTATCATTCTTCCTTTTGGGGTCTTACAACCATCCTGTCCTAATAACTCTGTTTTGGCAGATAGGAAAACTGAACCCCAAAGAGGTCCGGTTCTCTGCCTGTTCTCACCAGCTAGTTTAAGGTGGAGTTTGGAATAAGTCCTATATTTTCTTTCCTGGGTCCAGGGCTCAGCCCACAGCCTTCACAGGACCCAGAGAGTTTGGAAAAGGAGCAAGAGACTCAGTCTCCTAGGTCAGCCTGGCCCAGAGTGGACATTGGAAGAGGGGTGGGAACTGAGTCACGAGGGTGGGTGATGGAATCTAGAAACAGGGCCAGACTTGCTGCGTGTGGTGCCTACATGGTGTGTACAGCCTCGTCTGAAGCTCCTCGTGGAAGAGGTCCCTGACGATGGCCCCATCATCTTCATTCTTGCTCAGCCACCGGCCACAGGGGAACGTCATGCACTTTCCAAGAGATGGGGCGTCCACCTCTACCCACTCCACAAACCAGCCTGGAGCCTTGCCTGGAGGGAGGGGGAGGAGACACAGAACCCATCAAGAACTTTGATATAAACCCATCAAGGACTTTGAACCTAATGGTAATGTCAGGGACTCCAAGCGTCCCTCTCTACTCAATGGTTGATGCCTACAGCTCCACCATGAACGTGCCATTCTTTTTGCGCACAGCATTGCCCAAATGATGCCTGTAAAATCACTGGATCACATGCCAGGCTGCTGTTAGTGACATTAGCAAGAGCAAAGGAGCATGGAGAAGAGATGACAGGAAGGCAGAGTCTGAGGGGAGGGAAGCAAGGACACTGTCCAGGGTGGAAGGTTCTCCAAACAGGGAACCCAGAGGTGCCAGAAAGAGACTGCGTTAACAAGGACTTCATCATTTCACCCCACGGCAGCTCCCTGGCTTCAGTTTGTGATTCATGATGGGAAGGGAAATCAGTGAAGGATCAATGTTTCTTCCTGGGAAAAGGAGTGCTCAGGCTTAACAAAGGCCATTGTAGCCAAACAGAGAACCCAGTCCCTCAGCCCCAGGTGCTAAAAGGAGGGCCTCCTTCTGTGGACTTAGAAGACGTGGTTGGAAGACCAAGTAAATGAGTCCAATTTTATGGAGAAAGAACAAACTTGGGCACATCCTTTGGCTTCTGGAAAGGATTGGCTAAATCAGTGGTTCTCTGAGTGGGATCCCAAGACCAGCAGCTTTAGCATCAGATGTGAGAAATATGAATCTTGGGCCCCACCCAGACCTGCTGAATCAAAGACTCTAGGGAAGGGGCCTAGAAATCTGTGTTTTAATAAGTCCAGGTAGTTCTGATACAAACTCAAATTTCAAAGCCACTGAGCTAGATCAAGGATTCTCAAATCTGACTGTATATTAAAATTACTGGGGTTGGGATCAATATCTAGACTCCACCTCAGACCAATTAGATCAGAATCCTGCATGCAGCCAGGGCTCCACTGGGCTGCAGGAATTTAGAAAGTTGTGTAATTAGGAAAAGCAGATAACATCCAAATTTTCCCCAGACACCCACTGGGACCTGTCTGTGGTCCCAAGTTCTTAGTAGGAAGCAGAGGGAGGGAAGTCAGACCTGCGTTGTCATGGCCGATCCTGACTCTCCATAGATCTCCCAGGTCCAGAGCTTCCACTGTGAAGACATCGATGCTGTCCCTCTCAAATGGGTCGCTATTGGTCTTGGAGGCTTTCAGTAGGCTCATTCCTGCCAACCAAATGACCTCAACATGACTGGCTGGCCCTGAGACCTTTCAAACCTAGTCTGCCTTTTAGTCTTTCCTCATAATGACCAACTTTTGAGTTTTCATCAATTTTAGACTGTGCAATTACCATCCACTGGGCACCTTTGGAATATTTTATTTTGGTGTGTATCTTTTTATTGAGCTTCCCAATAACTCTCTGAGGTATGTATGTTTGCTTTCAATTTGTATTTAAAGAGAAGGAGACACACCCAGAGGCCAGCTGCCTTGTCTGAGATCATCCAGAGAAAGTGGTGGGGTCCTAAGTCAACGGCTGCTCTCCTTCCATACCGCTCACATCTCTATACCTGGGGAGAAGCCAATGACAAAGCCACCCTCCTCATGTTACCTAGGGAAACAGAGGCTCCCCTGAAGGGTGGGGAATGTGAAAGGCATGGCTTCCAATGCCCCCCACCAGCCATCTCACATATGCAATCTGTCTTGGAACCTGGGCTGTGGCATCAGTCTGAAATCTGAGGTGGTCTCAATATCATCATCATCCCCTCCTGCCTCAGCATGTATTACATTGCTTTCAAGTTCCTTTACCCCTGTAAGTCCCAGCTCTGAGCCCTCACCAGGTAGGAAGTCTTCCTTCTGAAGGGAAGGAAGCAAGGACATTGTCCAGGGTGGAAGGCACTCCAAACAGGGAACCCAGACGTGCCAGAAAGAGACTGTGTTAATAAGGACTTCATCATTTCACCCCACGGCAGCTCCCTAGCTTCAGTTTGTGATTCATGATGGGAAGGGAAATCAGTGAAGGATCAATGTTTCTTCCTGGGAAAAGGAGTGCCCAGGCTTAATAAAGGCCACTGTAGCCAAACATAGAACCCAGTCCCTCAGCCCCAGGTGCTAAGACAGACCTTGGTCCAATGCCTGGTTTTGCCACTTAACATCTGGCCTGCCTTGGCAAATTGTTTAATTTTCTGAGGCTTGGTTTCCTCAAATGCCAAAAGGAGTGGATGGGGAATTATTAATCAATCTGAAGGGTTAAAACTTCAGATTAGTGAGATTAATAAACTCTAGAGATCTGCTGTACTACACATACTTACAGCCAACAATAATGTGTTGCATATACAAAATTTAAGAAGATAGATCTCATGCTAAGTGTTCTTCCCATAATAAAATACAATAAAATGATAAAGGGAACTTCTTAAAGTGACTTTTTAAAAAGAGAGGGGGAAGGAGGGATTGAGGGAGGGAGGAAAGGAGGAGCATTCTGGAACATTCTGCTGAGTTTTTCAGTCTCTCTGGGGATAATGTGGGTGAACCTCAGACCTGCATTGTTTTCTTACCAGTGTCGTCTTGTGTACCAAAGAGCGTGATGAAGACATTGGCGTCTGTGCCTGCATTCTTCTTGTCCCCAGTCTTTACGGTCACTTGGAATGTGGTAGATTTATCTGCAGGAGAGGAGTGTGGAGAAGTGAGTGGCAGATTGCTCCTTCCCTGCACGAAGGAGAGAGAAACATACTGAGTGTGTTTCTATGTTCATGTTGACCATTCCTATGAGTCACTGTGCTTGCAGGATGTGTTGCTTTGCAATTGCCTTTAGTCTGGAAACATCCTGAAGGCAGAGATGAGATCTCCCTTCTCTCCAACTCATACTGGAAGTCCTCAACCAATAGAGTTGTACGATGCTTAGAGGAGACTTGGGTGACTATGAGGGTCAGAGGCTCATCATCCAGAAACCTTAGCCTGACTTCTCCAGGTTTAGAAGACTTCTAGGGATTTGAGTTGCAAGGAAGGAAGCACAAACACCACAGAAAATTCATTCTTTTTTTTTGACAAAAGTGTATTGAGGGCCTCTAATATGCCTGGCTGGACGGGAGAATACAAGGCTAAGTCAGAACTTTCAATTCTGTTCCGTTCTGTTCTGTTCTGTTCTGTTCTGTTCTGTTCTGTTCTGTTCTGTTCTGTCATGTCCTATCCTATCCTATCCTATTCTATCCTATCCTATCCTATCCTATCCTATCCTATCCTATCCTATCCTATCCTATCCTATCCTATCCTATCCTATTTCATTCCATACCCTATTCTATACATACCCAGCCTTATGCTGAACATGTATGAATATGCTCACCCACCTCCTCATTCCTGCCATGAAAGAATGAGAGGGCAGTACAGATAGAATGCCAGAGGAAGAAGCATCCAGAATTCACAGGGGAAGGAGAGAAGATGGAGACCTTGGATGGGGCAGAGGCAAAGGGGAGGGATGCTGGAGGGAAGAAACCAGCCCTAGTTGAGGAAACCTTTCTGCTCCAGGCCCATGTTGTCGAGGGCGTTGTTTTCTCCACCACCCCCACCCTCGTCCTCCTCGCTCGGCGGCAGCACATAGGACTCATCCACTGACAACAGCTCCCTGGACAGCTGGCCATCATCCTCCTCCACTGCCAGCCAGCGTTGGCATGGGAAGTAGTACCTGTGGGGGGTGGGGAATGAGGAGAGGTTGGGAATATCTCCGTGGAAAGGTCTCATGAAGGAGTCGTCATGGGCTGAGAAATGAGAGGCCCTTGGTGAGGAGCCCAAATGTTCCCCTGTCTGCCCTCCACGGCATTGCCCCCATCCTACCTAGCCTGGTAATCACCCCAGCAGTGTCACTTGCCTTTTGCAAAGAGCACATGTGGGGACAAGTCTCCAGACAACCCATTGAAAATGCTGTGTAACAGAGCCTGCGGCATAGCTGACCCTCAATCAGGGTCAGATTGGAGGCATCTAGAGAAGAGGGGCTTCTGGGGACGGTTCCAACCCTTTCTCTAGGTATTCTGTTAGCCAGGCTACTTTAACAGAGAGGTTTGCACACGGAACCCTTATTGTTGCTTCAATACAAGGAAACGAAGACATGTAAACACACAACAAGAAAGGAGGGCGAGGAAGAGGAGGCAATGAAGGGAGCAAGGAGTGGAGAAAGGAAGGAAAAGAGAAAAGATGGGGCTTCTATTCCCAAGAGTGATAAAACTAAAATACTTGGTTGTAAACGTAACAGGAATGTGTAGCGGCTGTGTGAAAAGATTGTAAAGCATTACTGAGGTACCTAAAGGAACTCTTGGGTAAATGGAAATGTGTGTGTTGTGGGTAGCACTTAATATTCTAAATATGCAGTTCCCCACACATACATTTAATGGCATAATAGTCAAAATTCCAAGAGTCTTATTCAAATCACATAATGTCTTGATTTGAAAAGGTAAGACTAGCTAATATTTTTGAAGAATGATGAAAGAGGCCAAGTAGTGACAGATATTAAAAAGAGATTGTAAAGCTACAATAATTTAAAGAGTGCTGGGCTGGCCCACAAATGCTAAATCAATGGAACAGATTTAACTGACCCTAACAGAGCTGCAAGAGGAAGGAGCAATGTTCAGTTGTCCCTGTCCCTGTGTTTTTTGCAACACTTTATCCTTTCCAGCTTAAATGCCTTAGATTTTTAGAACATCTGGAGAAGTAAGCTGGGCTGGCATCATGAAACCCATTTATCTGAAGAGCAAATGAAAGGCCATGAGGATGGAGCAACTTGTTCAGGGCAACCTGGCCAGTTCCTGAAAGAGGACCTACCCCAGGTCAGGACCCTGGATCCCAGCTTGGGGTTGTCTAATGGCTCTTTGGCACCATCATGGTGACCTCATAGAAATCCATGATGTCAGGCCATGTGGGAGCTGTGCCTCAGTGTTCCCGTCTGGAGCAATCTCTTGGGCTGGTGGGGCAGGATGGAGGTAGGAAGAGGGGTGAGCCTCCTCACCTCCTACCCTGCATAGAGGGGAGCCTAGAAAGAGGGCAGGCTCTCAGAGACACCAGGCTAAAGGCCAAGAAGTTGTTTACATATCAACAAATATGTTTTTGTTGAGTGTCCACTACATCCCAGGCACTGGCAGGCCTTGGGCAGCAACAACACTCACATAGGATCTTCCTTGCTTTCCCCTCTGCCTCCCGGCTGCCTCCAGCATGTCCCAAGAGACAATGTGGTCTATTGCTAGAAATACTGCATAGCACATTCATCACTGAAGGTCTGAAGTTCTGGTCCTGGTTCTGGCACAATTTGATTCTAGGCTATAGTTTTATTTCCCTTGGAGGTGATTCCTTCACCTGTTGGGAAGAAAGACCCCCTTTCCAACCTAGCTCACTGTGGGCCTGTGGACCAAAGCTGCCCACCACCTGCTTATGTACATTCTACATAGGAAGCATGGATTTTACACTGTTAAATGCTTGGGGGCGGGGAATCTAAAGAACAATGATATTTTGCAACATGTGAAAATTACATGACATTCCAGTTTCAGTGTCCATAGCTTTACTGGAACACAGCCACGGCCCCTCATTTAGGAATCATCCTCAGTTGCTTTCGTCCCACAAAACGTCAGTCAGGTGGGACAGAGATCAAGTGGCCCCAAGCCTAAAATATTTGCTACCTGGCTGTTAAAGGTGGTCTAGAATGTTAGAATAATGTACCGGAAGTCACTTTATACCTGGAGAGACATATAGGTGACTAAGTCTGGCCATGGAGAGTGGGACAATGATGGTCTGATAGGGAAGGAAAACCTGGTCTGAGTGAGAGTTGATGGATCTCAAGAACTGGATTGGATGTTCTATCGGACTGTTACCTGAGATGGCAAGGAATGCCAGGGGGCTGCCCAATGAGAGGGAAGGAAGGGAGGCAATGCCCATCTAGCCAGTTACATGGACCAAACCTACATTACAATCCACCCCACCCAAACCTCCACCCTCAGGCATCACAGCCAACCCCCCCCCACCCTCAGGCATCACAGCCACCCCACCCTCAGCCCTCATTCCAAGACTGTCTTAGTGGCAGGCCTGACCTGTCCTCCTTCCCCTCCAGCCCCACTCACGTGCTCTCATTGTTCATGTCGGTTATGTCTACTCTCTCCAGGAACCATCCTTTGTTGCCCGCGTTGTCATGGCGAATCCGAATCTTGGTCAGGGGCCCCAACTCAATGGCATTGACGGTGAAAGTGTCTGTCTGGGAAGGAACGGGATAGCATTCAGAGGGTGGTACCCACCCCACCTTGCATCAGCTTCTCTATCCCAGAATCTGAGGTTCCTGTGAGACCCAAACCAGCAAGAGGCACATGGATTTATACTGTGGGATGTGTGTTTGGCTGGGCGGGGGGGGGGGGGGGGGCGGAGGATAGGGGCGAGGGGTGGTGTGAACTGCTGCTTTGATATGTGCTGTGTGTGCACATAAACTCCTTCAGTTACACATTTTAATTAAGTACCTGCTAGGAGCCAATGTGTAAATCCAAAGTGATTTACAGAAACAGAAGTATTGGACTTGCTCCCTATTGAGGTGGGAAGATTGAATGTGGATGAGTGTATGTATATGCACTGGAGAAAGCAGGAGACAGACAATGCTAAGTGAATGGGGTCTTCTTTAGCTATCATTTTTTAAACTCTTTAATCCCAGATCATAATTTCTCCAAAAAAAAAAAGGTCTGAAACAGAAATAAACCTGGGAAGGGAGAAAAACCAGGGGTCTCTGAAATAAATCAGTGATGAGGCTGAAAGTATTTTAATGAATTTGATTTCTTTCTTCCTCTGTGTGGATGAGGGACCCTGAGGATGAAGTCTCCTCTAAGGCTTAGAATGGGGTCAGGAATGGGAAAGCTAAGATGAGGGACAGTCTTCTAGCCAGAGGATACTAAAGGTAGCAGCTGTATTATTCATGCTTTCCCACTATACAAGGAAGGGGAGGAGGTGCATTTCTTTCTATGCTAAAAGTTTTTGTGACTTCAGGGTACAGTTCTCAGGGAGTCTTTCAAGGCTCTTATTTCCCTACCCCTTAGGTTGGTTTCATCAAGTTTCCCAGAGGCAGCACCCACCACGGCTCAGCCTTCACCACAGCCCTGCAGGAAGACTCAGTTTCTGAGTATCCTCAACCTGGCCTTCCACATCTCTACCTCACATCTTTGTCATGGGATTCTGTCTTCGGAGAGCACCTCTCACTGACATCTTTGGACATCCATGCCATACTCATCCACCAAGGCCGTTTACATCTCTCCTTCCCACCAAGTGTCCCTCAAAGTGCCATCTTATGACCACGCTTTCCTTCCTGAACCCCTGCTCCACCCACTTAGCACTGAGTGCCTGCTACCCCATGCTATCTCCGGTGAGTTCCTGTGGGGTCATGGAGCTGGACCCCTACCTGTGCTTTTCTTATGTTCCCCATCGAAAGCATTGGTTCTTATAAAGGAGGCACTACCACAACACCTGGTTGGGCTGAACAAAACTCACTCCTGGACCCGGCAGTCACTGTGGGTAGGGGGGCTTGGGAACCACCAGAGGGCTCCTTCTGTCTGAGTCCCAGTCACCCACCCAATGGCCAGAAAGCCCATATCCTACCTGCCCGGGCTGAAACTTGCTGGACTTGTCTGAATACCTCAGGGGACGCTCCCCTGTGTCCCCGTACTCCTCGCCATAGATGGTCAGGAAGACGTTGGCACTGGTGCCAGCCTTGGGAACAGTCCCTGTGATAACCTGGACCTGGTAGGTGTTGGCTGGAGACAGAGAAAGATGCAGCATTGAGGACACATGTGCCCAATGAGAGGGAAGGGAAGGGAAGGAGGCTCAGTCTCTTGGATCCAGATAGATGGTGGAAGCTAGAAGTGACTACAAATACCTCCGCAACTATACTAACTGGAACACAATTTGCCCTTCCTCTCCACCCAGGACTTTTTCCCCCCTATAAATTCCAAGAAGTCAGAGTCTTGGGAAAATCATCCTGAGCAGCCCTCCTACTTTATGTCCCCAACACTGAGTTATATCAGGGCTTCTCCAAGTCAACCACCCCTGAGAGCCCTGGGACAAATGCAATGCTAACCTCAGATGGGAACTGTCCATGGTGGCATTTAAGACACATGTCATTCGAGCTATTTGGGGGCCCACCTATGGGGGGGCTTCCATGTGAGAGGTGAGCTGGGAACCTCCCCCTCCCTGGGCTCCCTTGTTGGGGTAGAGGGGGACCTGTCTGACCCTGCTCAGGCTTACGCTTAGGACCCGACCGGCCAGAGGGCACCAGCTCCACGACAATTTCATTGTCCTCCTTGCCCCTGGCCAGCCAGCGGTTGACATCGAACTTGTACTCCTCAATCACCTCCTGCATCCCCGGCCCAAAGTCCTCCTCTTCCTCCTCCTCCTCCTCCTCAGTTGACTCCTCCTCTTCCTCTTCAGACGAGGACTCCTCCGATGAGGACTCCTCCTCTTCCCCCTCATCCTCCTCGTCACTGCCCTTCTTCTTCTTCTTCTTCCTCTGCAGCTTGGCTTTCAGCCGCTCCTTCTTGAGCAGCAGTCGCAGCTTGTCCTCCTCCTTCTTCTTCCGGGCCTCCTCCTCGGGTGTGAGCTCCACCTCCTGCACCAGCAGGTGCCGCAGCCACAGCATGTCCACAAACCAGCCGGGTGAGAAGCCCTCGCCCGTGTGCCCCAATCGGACCTTGAAGACCTCCCCCACGTCCACTGCCTCCAGCTGTGCAAAGAGGGAAGCGGTGGTTGGGGTGGTCCCTGATGTCCTCCCACCTCCCATGCAGAGCCAGGCACAGGCTTGATGTGGAGTCACAGATGGAGAGTCCCAGGCCTCAAAGCTCAGAGCTTCCACCAGCTCCCTCTCTCCTACACACCCAGCCTTGTTTCTTGGCCCACCTTCCAGGACCTCTCAAAAGCCCCACCCTCCACCCAAATATATTTCCTTCTAAACCCCTGTGATGGTCAAGATGATCTGATCTCCCTGCAGCTTCTCTTCTTTTTTCTTCTCTCTCTCTCTCTCTCTCTCTCTCTCTCTCTCTCTCTCTCTCCCCCTCCCTCCCCCCTACTTAGGGGATGGGTTCTGGACCTGCTTAGTCCCTTCCTCAGCACCTTGGATTTCCTCTCCACTGTTTCCCAGGTTACACTGTCCATGTGATCAACCTTCCCAGGGAGGCCCACTTCTGGTCCCCTCTCCCCACCTGTCTGCCAGCCGTGATGCATCCGCCTCGGTCAGTCTGCATCCAGAAGATGCACCGCTCGGTCACATCTCCATGACTGGTCAGTTTCCCAAACACTTTCCCTGACATTGACTATTTTGATTCTTCCAGGGACCGTGAAGCAGGCCAGGCAGGCATTATGAAGCTGGGTTTGAACTGGTGGAAAACCTGAGGTTCGGAGAGGTCCAAGGCTAGGGCTGCCACCTCTTCCGCCATGCGTGGAGGGGCTGGACACAGGGAGGCTTGTGTCACATGAATGCACACAGAACACCAGCCTGATCATGCTCCCTATACACACACACACACACACACACTCACACACACGTCTCATATCAAAATTCTATATGTCCCCCAATGAGCACCATCTTTGCATACTCCTCTCCTGCTAACAATATGCCCATATCCTCATTTCTTTTATCCTCTACTCAAAGGGGAGAGCTGAGTTCAAGGGCACTCAAAGCACAACCAGGAGACCCCCCAGGCCCCCCAGTATCCTGCCTGGGAAGCATGGCCCTGCCCTCCGGCCGACAGAGCTGTGCAATCAGAGGCCACCGGGGCTAGTGCCATATTTTGCTAAATTAAATTTTCTACTCCCATGGTTCTCAGAATTGGCAGCCCATTAGTGTCACTAGTTGAGCTTTTCAAAGAATCCCCATACATTTCTCTTCTAACTGATTGGGGAATGGGCCAGTTTTTCCTTAGAGCTCCCCAAGGGATTCTAATAAGAAGCCAGAGAACCACTGATCTAGTCCAATCCCTTCATTTCTAGGTGTCGCGTCCCCTGGGCCCGCAGTTGGCACCTCCGCTGCCTTCCCCCCACACACCTGGAACGTGTCCTTGGCTGCCCGCTCGAAGACTTTCGAGCGGCTGGAGAGGAAGAGCACCTCTGTCTTGCCTGTCTCGCCATAGATCTGGATGTAGACTCGGGCAGTGGTGGCTGCGCCGCCCACATCTCCTGTCCAAACCTCCACCTCGTAGTGGACCACTGGGTGGGCAGGCGGGGGAGAAATGGGACATTAGGTCATCGCAGCAATAGCAATGATGGTAACAAAAGTATTTCCCAGGCCTGTGCTATGTGTCTGGCGCTTCACGGGCATTATCTCATCTGATCTCATTAATATCATGTGTAGATACAGTCATCCCCATTTTACAGGTGGACAAACTGAGGCATAGAGGAATTGAGTAGGTGTCAGGAGTGGCAAACCCAATCGGTCAGACTCCAAAACCCAGTTGCCCGCTGCACCACATGCGTCCTCCGGCACCAGGAATGCGGAGTCGTCAATACAGGGCTGGCACTCTGCTGTGTGCCTCCCCCTGGGCACGCACCGTGAGGCAGAAAGAAGCAAAGCTG
The DNA here is from genome assembly GCA_011751065.1 of Lasiurus cinereus. Classification (NCBI taxonomy): domain Eukaryota; kingdom Metazoa; phylum Chordata; class Mammalia; order Chiroptera; family Vespertilionidae; genus Lasiurus; species Lasiurus cinereus. The sequence goes on from JAAGEH010000480.1 coordinate 54,039,564, forward strand.
TTTGTTTCTTTTTTCCAGTAAAGGACAAAAAGTTGAAATTATAATTTTATTTAAATATATGGACCCCCAGGTGATAGCAACATGCACATTCAAGGAGAGAAAGTTATCTATATTTTAAAAGTTAAAGGAGTAATTTATCAAACTGTTCGAGGATGGAAATGTGTTACAGGTCCGCACCACTAGAGGGCGCTTCCCAGTGGCACGCCAAATGCCTTCAGAGCTATGAGGTCGTATTTTTTCAGCGACTATTTTAAGACTTGCCCTTTCAGCAATGCTGTAAGACAATATCATGACTTTTGTTTTTTCAAGTAAAGACTTATTTTCAGCAAGACGAGGATCTTCCATTACCATGGCAATGTGAGAAACTGGAGGCTGAAAGCAAGAGGACTAGCTGCAAGTCTAAAGAAGTTGAAATACCAGGCTCAGCTGGGAGTGAGGGAGGGCTAGCACGTGGATAACAGGGGATATACAGTAAAAGCTGGCATTCTGAATGACGAGGACTCCCAACCCCATTCCGATCCTCGGTTCTCAGAACAAGGAGCACCCGGGATGATACAAAATTAGCTAAGATAGCCAAAACCGGTTTGGCTCAGTGGATTAGAGCATCGGCCTGTGGACTGAAAGGTCCCAGGTTCGATTCTGGTCAAGGGCACATACCTTGGTTGGGGGCACATCCCCAGTAGGGGGTGTGCAGGAGGCAGCTGATGGATGTTTCTCTCTCATCGATGTTTCTAATCCCTCTCCCTACCTCTCTGTAAAAAATCAATTAAAAATATACTTAAAAAAAATTAGGTAAGGTAAAAAGGAGCAATCAAAGAACAAGCTATTGGAAATTAGCATGTGGTAGCTGGAATGAAGTATTCCACAACAAGGATATAGTCAAGAACAGCTCTGAAAAACAAAAGGACATTTCCAAATAACAAAATGACAAATGATATAAGGTAAGAAAATCAGAGGAAGTCCAATATCTTACTAAGAGTTCAGTTCTAATGAAAACAGAGGAAACAGAGAATTGGCAATTGTCAAAGAACTAATACAAAGAAGTCTCCAAACTAAAAGAAATGCTTCTGGATGGAAGGAGCCTAAGAGTTCTAAGAACCATGGATGAAACTATATCACAAAAGTGAAGACATTATAGTTTCAGAATGCCAGAGATAAAAATAGGATCCTAGAAGTTTTTAGAGAGGAAAAGAAACCCTAAGAGGTGGGAGCACAGGATGGCACCAGGTTTTTCCGTTGGAACACAGGGAGCTAGAAGATAGTAGAAAAATTCCTTTAAACTCTAAGAGGAAAAGTAGTTCAACTCAGAATTCTATAGCAAGCCAAACTATTGATCAACTATGAGAATAGACGAGAGACATTTGTAGACATGCAAGGTCTCACCATTTCTCTTCCATGTACCTTTTCTCTGGGAGCTACTAGTAGAGAATGTGTTCTACTGAAATAAGGAAATAAATCAAAGGAGAGGAAGATGTGAAATCCAGGAAATAAAATAAAAATGGAGGCATTTCCAAAAAGATGGCAAAAGGGGAAGTCCCAAAAGGACAGCTTTGTGGCAGCTAATGAGCAGGGCAGAGGTTCCCAAAGAAATGTCTTAAGACGGAGATTAGGGGAGAAGGAGGTAGAGAGGAAACCAACAGAATTCCTGTGGGTTTGAACACATGCACTAATTTTTAGTTCTGTTAGAGCCATGGTGATAAGAAGGTATTGTGGGAGAACTGTGTCTCCCCAAATTCATATGTTGAAGCCCTAATCCCTAGTATCTTGAAGCCCTCATCCCTAGTATCTCAGAATGTGATTGCATTTGGAGATAGAGCCTTTAAAGAGGTGACTAAGTTAAAATGGGGCCACGGGAGTGGAGCCCAATGCAATATAACTGGTGTCCTTATAAGAGGAGATCAGGACAGACTTGTTCATGCAGAGGAAAGACCATGTGAACACAAAGTGAGAAGGCAGCCATTTGCAAGGCAAGGAGAAAGGCCTCACAAGAAACCCAACCAAGTCACACCTTGATCTTGGACTGCTAGCCTCCAGAACTATGAGAAAATAAATGTTTGTGGTATTTTGTTATGGCAGTCCTAGCACACTTATACAGATAGGTGCATATGCAGATGGGTATGCAGAAATGCAGGTAGGTATATAGAAAACTATGCAAGTGAAAAAGCAAGGCTATCACTAAACTTCAGGAAAAAAACAACAAACAGAAAGTTGTATACAAGATGGAATGCAATCATCCTATAGTAAGTATCTCAGCAGTGAATATTTGCATAGTCAAAATAATGTTAAAATTGAATTTTGACTTAATTTTATTGAGGGCTGAAGGAGGGGAAGTGGGCAGGTACACACACACACACTTAACACATGCACATCTGTTAAAAGAGCGAAATCCTCCTTTTCTGGGGTAGGAAGTCAATAGTTAATGTCTATGACTGAAAAAAACCCAAAAGGTTGATAAAGCACATTATTTAAAATATGGAGATACATTTCGGGAGAAAAAGCTAAAGTAATTGAAAAGTTGTCACCTCCGAAGAAGGTGGCTGGGGCAGAGGGAAGGGATCCAATGAGTTTTTGCCTTTCTGTTGTTAGCTAGTGTCTGTATTACTCTGTTGGAAACCAAGTTCTAATTCATGGAAAGAGGGGAGGAGTTGATTCTTCACACTGGCGTGTACCATTACAAAACATGTGTATGTGACACGGCCCTCAAGGAACCTGTAGGTTAGTTGGGGACAGAAAATGCCCACACACAAAGATCCAAGGGCTCTGGAAAAGAAAGGTGGGTTTATATTGGGGTTCCTCTCAGGGAAGCTTCCTATGATGTGAGCCTTGCACACTTGTTTCAGGGTAGATGTAGAAACGCAGAAGTGAGGAAAGTGAGGAAACACAGGTTTTGGTCCCACTGTCTTCCTGAACCTCTCGATAATCTCTTGCTTCCCTGAGCCCCACCATGACCTATGGCTCTTGCATTATGTGCAACGGGTGGCCAGGTCACCTTGAACTTCACCTTCACTCACAGATGCCACCACCCTGTCCATAAAGGCCCCACCCCCATGCCATTTTTCATCACAGCTCTTACTTGGCCATGTCTCTCCTGGTGGAATATGAAATCCATGAGGATAGAAATTTATCTGTTTTGCTCATGGCTTCCCCCGCAGAACCTAGGGCAGTGCTGGCTCAGAGAAATATCTTATATACTAAAAGGGTCATATGCAAATTGACCCTAACAGCAGAACTACTGGAACAACCAATAGCTATGACTCACACGGACTACCAGGAGGCAGATGCTCAATGCAGGAGCTGCCCTCTGGTGGTCAGTGCACTCCCACAGGGGTTAGCTCCGCTCAGCCGCAAGCCAGGCTGACAGCTGGGAGCACAGTGGTGGGAGCCTTTTCCATCTCCTCAGCAGCGATAAGGTTGTCCAACTGCAGCTTAGGCCTGTTCCTCCCAAGCCATCAGTTGGACATCCCCTGAGGGCTCCCAGACTCCCAGAGGGATGTCTGACTGCCAGCTTAGGCCCCATTCCCCAGAGAGCGGGCCTAGCCTGCAGGTGGACATCCTCCAAGATTGTCTCAGACTGTGAGAGAACGCAGGCCAGACTGAGGGACTGCCCCCAGCCCCGAGTGCATGAATTTTCATGCGCTGGGCCTCTAGTTATATATTATAAATGAATGAACAAACAACTTTATCTCCTCAGCCCGTCTTCGCAGGGGAAGACATGGACTATGTCCCCCTGCCCACAGGGCTGAGAAGGTACATTTCTTATAAAGTCATGTGCTAACTTTGGCTAGAACAAAGTGCTTCCTCCTTTGACTCCTCAGTTTCCCCATCTGTACCATGAGTCCTCCTCCCTTCCAGACACATGGTACCAGGGGAAGCTCCCATTTTCTCCCCTCACTCTTCCCCTTGGATATAAGACCTCAGTGGCCCCACGGTAAGTCCTCCAACCCCACCACCCCACCCCACAGGGGAATGATGTTGCCATCCCAGCCCTGCTCCCTCCGTACATTTCTGGATCTCCACGACCTCGCTGGGATAGAGCTCCACCTGCAGGCGCCCGTCTGCCTGGTTCTTGTCCAGCCAGCGGTTGGCAGGGAAGGTGTACTGCTTGCCTTGGCGGGGCACGCGGATCTGCACACTGGCCAGGAACCAGCTGGAGCCCATGCCCATGCCATCGTGCCCGATCAGCAGCCTGTTGATCTGGAAGGAAACCCAGGCTGCGGTGAGCGAAGAGTTGGTGCCCAGAAACCCCCATGCCTCCATTCCTACCTCCCCAAACACCTGCACAAACTGTGACTCAACTCCAGTTCCTCAGGAGAGGGAGGCTAAGCAGGAGGAGGCTGGGCCCGGTGCCTGTCCGCCAGCAGCCAGCTGGAGGAGAGGGCACCACTTCTCCTGCCCGGAATCTCTGCTCTCTCTTTAGTCCAGCTCACCTCCCCCGGGGTATTGTGAGAAGCAAGTGAGGAAACAGGTGTGGCATGAATTTTGAAAACTCTGGTGTGTATTTAGTAATGTTAAGAGGGTACTTCGTATGCACTTAAAAATAATGCGGTGGCTTCACAAAAAAGCAAACAGTCGCCATGTTAACCATCTGTTCCTGGAAGCCATGTCATCGATGTGGCTTTGGTGTGTTTTAAACATGCACTGTTGTATGTGTGTCTGCATTTCCTTCCTGACATGTCCATCCTGTAGGTGACAGGCTCTGTGGACAGCCTCTCAGGGGCTGTCATCTGTGTTCAAGTCCTCCTCCCCTCTTGTTCTGGGAAGGTTTCCTCTTCCCAGTAGCACTCAGTATTTCCCTGGCTTTGCTACTTTACGTTGTAATTGTAGCATCTTTGCCCACAGGCAACATAGATGATCATGTTACTATCCTTATATACATACACGGCTCTTCAGTATGCTTCTACATTTTCTTGAAATGTTGTTTACTGGACAATTCTAACATTAGATGGAATTATAAGACAGCCTTGGAGGTCCCTTCCAGCCCCCCAGATTCTCCCTGTGAAGGTTTGGAGGGTTGATGTTAGCTAGGCGTTTGGTGCCAAAACACCGGATTTAGAAAACTGCCCATGTCAGCCCTGACCTCAATGTTATGGGTACTCAGGGTTTCTTTGCGGCTGATCTACAGTCATTAAATACATGCATTCCATCCCCAAAGGGACGCTGAAAGTTTCACCACTGTTCACATATCTGCTGCTGTTCTAGGTCAGAGCAGAACAACGTACCTCGTTAACCCCCACATGGGCATTTTTTCCCTTCAAAATAAGTTCATCTGTGTACATGAGTGGCATGTGTGTGTGTGCGCGCGCCCATGGTCAGATAGATATATGCTGGGGGATGGGTGAGATGATGCCATGTGGTCCTGGGAAGGAGACTTACAGTTCCGATGTTCAGCGTTTCCAGGGTAAACTCATCCACGCGGCCACGTTCAAAATAGTCCTTCAGGTTGTTGTCAGAGACAAGAAGGTCTTGCTTGATGGTGTCAGATTTATTGCCATAGAGCTTGATGAAGACGGTGGAATCGGTGCTGGCCCCAGGGAGATCCCCCGTCTTCACGCTGATGTGATAGCGGTAGTCTGAGCAGGGACAGGCAGGAGGCAGGAAGAAAGGGGGTTAGAGCAGGGCCGGCGGGAGGCAGTGTGGGGCAGAAGGGGGGTCTGCAGCCAGGGGTGGGCTCTTGTTCTCTCTAAGTAGTGCTGTGACTTGGGACTGGGCTCCCTTCATCCCTGTGGGGTCCCCTCATCCATAACAGTGGAATTCTACTACCTGCTTGACCTGCCCCACCAAGTGTCAAGGAACGGCAATGCAGGCAACACCAATGAGTAAGAGGTGAAGGATGGAAAGCAACTTCCCATCTGATGGATGAGGAATCTGAGGCCAAGGGAGCATCGGCCCCTGCATACGTTACATGCACAGCATGACTGCTAAGTATTCTGACCTCGGCTTTCTAAGTGAGGATTTAGAGCCTCAGAAGCTTATGTGTTTGGCTCAGGAAGTCAACAGCTGGCCCGTAGCCAGCCAGGAGTAAAGTCCTAATGTGGACTTAATGTGAACATGAAGGCCCCTGTGCTTAAGTGGGACACAATGCTGGGGTCACTCTATTTTATCATCCAGAAAGGTTTGCCTCATCTGTGGACAAGGGAGGACAAAGCATCTAGGAAAAGGAGAAAGAACCCTTTTGAGCTTTAGTGCTATTGCTTCTGTTACTCTAATCAAGAGATGCACTCAGGACCCCACCCCCAAGGCCACAAAGAGCCTGCGCACAGCACAGACAGACAGATTTCCAGATCTTCCCTGGAAGCCCATTCCTCACCACCCTCCCGGTGCCACCTCCTTGGGATGAAGTGAGGAGCACATGCTTTCTCCAGGGCTTGCTTCTGCATAGCCAAGGGAGGACGTCTGTCGCGCCCATGGCCCAGCCAGCACCTGGTCATGGGCACAACTTACTCTTCAGTGTTGCATTGCTATCACTGGGCAGCAGCTCTCGGACCAACTGTCCATCATCCTTATCTTTGTCCAACCACCTGGTGGGCAAATGAGGGGCTCTTAGCTCTTTGAGGGGATCAGGCAGACAACCAACCATCACACAATCTATGCAGAGTCACCAGGGAGGCCAGAACTTTGAACGCAAGCAAAGGAAAATGGTTCCACTAGAGCTAGAACAAAGGATGCCAACCCAGACTGGGGAGGGAGGACTGCCCAGAGGGGGTGATATTTGGCTGAGATGGCCAGGATGACCAGGAATTATCCAGAGGAAAAGAAGGTACATTCCAGAAGGAGCAACACAGGCTGGGATAAGCTGACCAAAGGCCAGTATGGATGGAATGCAGCGAGTAAAGAGCAGGTGCAGCAGACGAGGCTGGAGAGGTGGAAGGGTCACTCGATGTGAGACCTTGGCAGTTATGGTGAACCAGTTTGTCCTAAACACCATAAACACCTGGGACATCGCTCTCATCAAAACAACCACCTTTTTCCTGAGAGCTCATCTTGTGCGTGCGCTGTGCTGAGGGCCCTGGGGTGAGGAGAAGACAGAGGAGATAACTGAGACACAGCCCAGTCCTTTGAGGACCTACCGTCTGGTTAAGAAGACAGGGTAGACTGGAAGAGGCACTGCAGACAGGGAGGGATGTTAGATCAAAGTAACTGCAACAGGAATTCAAGGAAAGGAGAAAGGGTCGAGGTGCAGAGGCTTTGATCTGAGTCCTCAAGGGTGGGTGAGATTTGCCAACAAGGAGGACCTGTTGTGGACCTGAGGGTGGGACTGGATAAGTGTGACTCATCAACCAGCTACCGAGGGCTGTGGACCCAGCTCTCTGCTGTTTGTCGGCCTGCAAGACACTAGTCAAATTCATCCAAAAACTCTGTTCCCTCTGAGCACAGAGACGCACTTGAGAACTAGACAATCTTCAAGCACAGGTTGTCTCAGCCCCAAGACTCAAGATGGTCCGTGATACGGATGGGCAGAAGAGACATCCTTGTTGTTCTCCAGGGCAACAAAGAAACCAAGATACTTGCATCTTGACTAAGTGTGTCTCCATGTGCCTGTGTAATCTCTTGTAATAAGTAAGAGTGGCTACATTTTGAAGACTCTAGAGCAGTGGTTCTCAACCTTCCTAATGCCGGACCCTTTAATACAGTTCCTCATGTGGTGGTGACCCCCAACCATAAAATTATTTTCTTTGCTACTTCCTAACAGTAATTTTGCTACTGTTGTGAATCGTAATGTAAATACCTGTGTTTTCTGATGGTCTTAGGCGACCCCTGTGATGGGGTTGATGGACCCCCAAAGGGGTCGCGACCCACAGGTTGAGAACCGCTGCTCTAGAGACCTTTGCAATGGACACAAGTTTCAGGTAGGAATATCCCAGTGGCCCGCCATGGCTGGGCTCCTGGAGCGTGTCTGTGTGTGTGCACGGGCAGCGAAAGAGCAGTGCATTCACGGCCGGTCCCAGTGCAGCCCCTGAAGCCCCGGGCCAGCCCCCCTGAAGTGAGCTCGGACATGCAGCACCTGGTCCACAGGTGCAAGACTTGCCTGGACCCGGGACTTGCAAAGACCTGCAGTCCTAAGCCTCAAATTAAGCTTGCTACGTACACCTCCCAGACGTTGCTACTGTGAGTGTCAGGGGCCAACTTGACAGCACAAATAAGACCCATGAACCTTGCTCTCTGTTTTTAAAATGTCTCTATCAAGAACTTCTATGGGTCAGTGGGAGCCCAAACTGGGAACGAAAAAAATCCCAATACTTAAGGGAAAAAGGAAAAGAAACTGTACCTCATTGGTGAGCTGGAGAAAAGAAATTAAAACAAAATAAGGTGTCTTGAAAGATATTAAGAGGGAAGAGATGTATTGGAAGGCTATCCAAATAAGAAATAAACACCTTTGATTCAAAAGTTTGATTCAGCATGTAAGTCTCTGCATTAATTCTCGATTGAACTCTGAAATTGTCGCATATCAACATGAAAATAATGCTGACATCTTAGAACTTAAGCACATATGCTGGCACCACACAGGGACACTGGTGTGCCATCCATCACCTGTGGGGTGGGGATGGGCCTAGCACCATCAGCAGGGCCATCTCTTTCTGCACCAACTACTGCCCAACGCCACTGCTTGGCTCCCTGGTCCTGCTCGTGGGGCTGGGTCTTCCCAGAACTGGGGCCATCACCTAAGCTGGGGAACTAAAAGCAGGCAGGACCCCGTACCTGAGACACGGGAACTCCACATTGTCGCTCTCCGGCTGTCCCTCCTCTCTCACCAGCACCCGGTCCAGGAACCAGCCGCTGCTCCCGCCCATGCCTGTGTGTCTGATCCTCACCCGCCTCACCTTCCGCATGGTGACTGACTCAATGGTGAACTCATCGGCCTTCAGAGGGGGAGGACAGGGAGGACAGGGAGGACAGGGAGACGGTGTTCCTCCGGGACCCAACACCAAGGGGAAGACACAGCAAAGCCGGAGCCCCCGCTGGATGGTCCTCGAGCCCGGGGGTGTCAGGCATGTTAGGTCCCCACTCCCTTCCCCCGGAGCAAGCCTCTTAGGTGGCTCAGTACCAGCCGTCAGCTGAGCTTGGCAGAGCAGATCAGAGCAGATCAGAACGGGGAGTGGAAATAGGGGTGGTGAGGAGTGGGAGGGTGGGGTGGGAGGGGTGGCGCCTCATGGTTGCCACTCACGTTGCCTTTCTGAAACATCTCGTCATTATTCTTGCAGTTGTACAGCAGTCGCTCCCCCGTGTCCCCCACGTCACCATAAAGGCAGAGGTAGACGCTGGCATCTGTCCCGGCCCCTCGGATGTCTGCGGTGCACACGGTCACACGGTGCCGGGCCACTATGGGCAGAGAGAAGGGACACCACTGGGCTGACAGCCTCTGAATCCCACACCTGCAGGCATGGCCTCCTCCTCTCCCCCCAGCTCTCCTCTGCGCTGACCTTGCTCCTCCCCCAGCTATCAAATCCCATCTTGTACCACGCAGTCCCTGCAAATCCCTGTCTCAGACAGACCAGACGTCTCCACTTCCAGTCCATCATCAGAATCCCTGGGAAACTTATACAAAGCCAGGTTCTTGAGCCACACTCCAGGCCTCCTAGGTCTTAGTTTCCAGAGGTGGGACCCTAAGACTGCATTGTTTACCAGCTCATTGGCCAGACCCTCAATGGCACACCAAGCAGAGGCTCCCCTGCCTCCCGCAGATGGGTAGCTGGTAAGCACTTACTGCCCATTATCCTCCGCACTGTTGGGCCCTCTGCAGTCATCTCCCTCACGGTCTCATTGTCATCCTCAAAGGCATCCAGCCAGCGATTGCAGTTGAAGTTATATTTGTGCTTGGTCAGAGTGTTCATCAAGGTCATCTGGAATGAAGTCCTGGGGTGAGCAAGTGGGTGTACCAACGATATTTATCCATGCTCTACGGTCCTCATGCTGCTATCCTTCGGGTCCCCTGAGATTTACAGTTGCCTAGCAGCCAAGTGCTGGGGCAGAATGCAAGGTAAGACTGCACACCTGAGCATTTTCTTAGTCCACTTTGTAAGTCCCCGCCCCATCAGGAAGTCCCTGTGTGCTGTGTCCCGATTCATGTCTCACTGTAACCCTTTCCCACCCTCACTACAAACATATGTGACAGGCTCATCGGAAAGGGACCATTCTGGCTCCTCTCCCAACCACCTCCCAACCCCCAAGATGGCGCATCTCACCCTTTCTAAATGCCATCCAGAGCCAGGAGTCATTCTATCATGCCATGCCCGAACCTTGTAAAACCTGCCGAGATCCGGGAGCTCAAACTACAGTGAGAAATAACAAGGTTTGAGTGGGCACAACCAACTGAAGTGTATTTATCCTCGTAGCTGACCCCCTGCCAAGAGGGAACCTGCTTTAAGCTATTTCTTTTCCTTTTTTGAGGGGGGGGGGAGAGGGCTGTTTCTTTAGCAACAAGGATGGGGTTGCTTCAATCCACCCTCATATACTGTATCCTCTCATGCCCTTGTAACCAGAGAGTGAGGTAGCCATGTCCAGCTAGGGTTTAGTCTGAGCTGGTGAAATTGGACAAAAATAACTGACCCACAGTAGGATCCAGACTAAAGAAAATCCCCCAAGCAGGGAACTTCCAGGAACAAAATGCAGATGGCAGCCCTGCAAATTAGTACAAGCCCACAGCTCCTGAGCTCTGCTGGGCATCGAAACAGACAAAAAGATCAATACAGCAGCCATGCCCTTTCCCTAGGGGCTTGCAGTCTAGCCAGGAAGACAAACACAGAAAGAGCAATGAACTGAGTGGTATAATAGCGGCCCCGGTAGGGTGCTCTGAGAAGAGAGCAGCAAATTACAAAGTATTCTTACCTAAAGGTCAAAGCTGCCCTTCTGCTGGCAAAACAAGCCTTGCTCTAGTTATATATGTATCTATACGGGGAATTTAAAGGTGAATTTCTTGGAAAATGTTCTAAAATTGTCTCTCCCTTTAATTTGCTCCTCACTCTCTAATTCAGTTCAGATCGGGTGGTTTGACACTAACTGGCTTCGGGATCTCTGGGTTCCCGTATGCTCACAACCATTCCACACTTGCCTCTTCTCCCAGGCTTGGTTCTGGATGGTCTGATTTAGGTGAAGGGCCAGAGCTAAAACACACCCCATTTAATGCATTATCCATAGATCAAATTTGGCCCTCCTCATAGGAACCTCAAGTCTCCATTGAACCTTTGTGCCTTCACACTTCACCCAACCCTGGCTCCTAAAACCAGAATCCCATGACAAATGCCTCTTACGCCCCTTCCTTCCTTCCTCCCTCCCACCCTGTCACACTTGTCTCCTACCCTAAACTTCTCAATTATGCCTGGTCTTAACCACTTGTTGTTGGGGTTCAGGAGAAGCGCATCCGTCCGCCCCTTCTTCCCATAAAGCTGGATGTAGATGGGAGAGTTGGTACCAGCTTTCTTTAAGTCAGTCGTCCAGACCCACAGGGACCAAGCAAATTCTGCAGAGACAGGTCAAGTTGCACCAAAAACTTTAATAAGCAAAGAGACTTCCATGGTACCAGTGGGGAAGAGGAGCAAATCAAAGGTGATCAGGACCGAAGCCCCGGTGATGCATAGATGTGTCCCAGTCTCACAAAGCCCATTGAAACAAGTGCCAATTTTAGGCAGCCGAGGATTCCCTGATATTTGAAAGAAGGTGCCTAATGCTCCTTTAATGGACGAAGAGTAGCAATGTGTTTTACATAGGGAGAAGGCTCGACTCCACCCACTTTTGTCTAGTGCATTCAGCTTATTCAGCTTGGGGACACCAGAGTACCAGCCTTGATGGCACGTGTGTGGCCTAGACCCTCTCTGGGGGACCCTTATCTTTCGTTCCAGAGGAGAATTGAGAAGTAGAGTGGACCCTGTTGAAGCTCTTGCCCAGTGGCCTGATCCCCTGGCCTTTCCTGCCCCTCCCTGGGGGGATGCCAGGCTCTGGGTCCTTCCACCTACTTTTCATCCTCTTCTTCCTAAGAGACACCATCTCATAGAGCTGCCTCTCGATCAGCCCATCCATCTTCTTCTCATCCAACCAGTTGCTGCAAGGGAAGGTCTGCTGGATGCCGGTGAAGGGGCACAGAATCACCACCTGGGGGAGCAGACCACACATTTGGACTGGCCTGCAATGCTCAGTAGCCTCCTCAGCCCCACGTTTAGGGTCATCTGCATTAGGACCTTCAAGAAATGTACTTTTTTCCCATCGCTTGTCTCATTTTAGATAAAAAAAAAATACCTCTTTCAAGAAGTCTTCCCAAATAAGTATCATCCATCCTCTAATTTTACCAGCCCAAATCTTAAACCTTTTCCTCTATACTCAATAACCTCTTCACATACTGTATTGCCTTAAGCACATTGTAAGATCTCAATCTGAACCAAAGTAACTTGGATAAATTAATTCCCTGTATTTGTCTTATAAAATAAAAAAAAATCAATCGCATGAGAGGTAATTAATATCTGTAATTTAATACAAAAACTAACTGCCCCTTTCTAGACTTGAGCTTCATTCAACCTTTTCTCCTACACACTCTCCGCCTGAACCTGCATTCCAAACTCATGTTTTAGAACTTGGAAGTCTATGTAGCCTAGGCCACTCACACTATAGATGTTCTAAGGAGAGTTCCTGGAACACTCCAAAAATCTTCTATCATACACTATGCTTTTTTTGGGGGGGGGGGCGGTGGAGAGAGAGAAATATATGACTGGGGAAGGACACAGAGGAGTTTCAAGAGCATTGAGACTATTCTATTTCTTAAGTTGGGTAGTAGACAAAATTGATTTCGGTTTTATCTCACTTTTGTTATATATATTCTTTAAAGCATGAGTATTCACAATACAAACATATATTTAAAAATACGTGTTGATTGAGAGATTTATAAACTGAAGCAAAATGCCACACCGGGAATCAGGATAGTCTACAACCAACAACTAAACACATTTGGATCCCCTACTCTGTGCCTGGCCCTTGGATGCAAGTACAAAACAGTCCCACTCCTGACCATCCTCAAGACAAGGTGAATGGGCAAGTTGCCATCCAGAATGCCCAGTGAAAGGCATTGCCCCTGTTGCTCGGTTACTGACCCAAAGAAAGTAGAAAGCAGGAAGCACATTAGAGTTAAAAAGTTAAAGAAGAGAAGGAGCATCCCTTACCTTCTCACAGTACCAGCCTCTGTTGACGCCAACATTGCAGTGCCCAATGGAGACCCGGCTAAGGGGGCTGAGGAGGACGGCCAGCTCGATGTGGAAGATGTCTGTGCGGGCACGGTCAAACACACCACCCTCCAGGAAGATTTTTCCACTGTTCTTGTTCCCTTTGGCCCCGTACATGACCAAATAGATTTTGGATTTGGTCCCAGCCCCCCGTAAATCCCCAGTGAAGATGGTGACGATGTATGAGAGAGCTGGTGTGGAAACAAGAGGGGAAAGAAGAGGATTCAGGGCCTGCTGGTTACAATATCATGCCCACCCCCCCCCCCCCCGCCCCTAACCCTCTCCCTCTGGCCACCACCTCCCCAAATCTCCCTCTTCCATACATCCTTAATCCCCTGGTCCATTCCCCAGAAGACACCCAGTGCCACTTTCAACCTCATTTCCGCTTTCAGAGTTTGTGTGTAAGTGTATCTGCGTCTAGGAATAAACAGCCAGTATTATGACTGAAAGCTGCCAGCCTTAATCACAGGAAGCTAACAGAGAAGGAGGAAGTTGGGCTAGCTAAGAATAATACTTCTTTTTAATGCTAATTATCATGTGCAGATTCTTAATAGCTGTCGGATGAGTTCTGCTATGTCTAACTTAATTGTAATAGTCAACTCCATTAATAGAGATTTACATTCAGGGCTATCTTACTCATTTAGTTTGCTCTCTTGTTCATCATTTAAAAATATAACTTTTAATAGAGGGCACTTGTTGATGTGATGGGATGAGGGGAGACTGAGGCAGAAAGAGAACATTTTGGGGTTCTGGTCAGTCAGGAGGCAGTCTGAGAACTTGGAGTTCTGGGGGAGAGCCAGCAAGAGAAGATTAAACTCTAAGATGGAGCAGAGTAAGAGAAAACATAGAATATGGACAACTGGACTGGTCTGGTCTCCTTCATTCATCCTGTCCTAGAGTCTAAGGCAATGGCATATTAGTCCTTGTTAATTCCCTCACCTACCCTGGCCCCACCTTACCCTCAGCTTCACCCCTGGGCCCCAGAGAAATAAAAATCCCAAACTTATTTGGGAGCTAGCACATGCAACTACATAGATGCATTATTCATTCATACATTTATAGCTTCTTTTGCTCAACAGACATTTATTGAGTGCTTATTATATGCCAGGTATTGGGAGAACATGAGGATAAAAAAGAGTGACCACTGCCCTAAAATAGTGGGTCTCCAGCTTTATTATCCAAAGTACGCACACAGATGCTGTTCTCACATGAGACATACTCCCTCGGCTTGGGTTGCCAGCAGTGCCCAGCCTCTGACTGCCTTTTCTCCCTTTTCTCTCTACTGGAGGCAAATAATGGCATCATGGTCACAGAGGTTATGTTAAATCTGTTCTAATGGATGTTTTTAGGTAAATAATTTGTGAACTCGAGTTTCAAATGATTTGTGCAACAAAGGTCAGGCCAGGCCAAGGTGCCACAGCGCTGGAGCGGAGAAGCTCATGGTGCCCTGGACAAAGACGGGAGGAATTGTCCTGTGTAGAGGAGATTGGGAGGGTTCAGAGGAAGTGACTGAAAGCAGGAACTTGGAAAGCACAAAGTAGAGACATGGCATTACAGGCTGAGAAGAAGGCATGCTCCAAAGGTAAAGCGAGAGAGGAAGAATAAGGGAGGGCAGAGAGAGCTGTGGGGGAGGTGGGGAGAAAGGGGAGAGGGTGCAGGTACAGGAAAGAGGGAAAGGTATGCAAAGGAGGTGGAGGAGATGGAGGCTGTGTGGAAGTGTGGGAGAAGCTGTTGAAAGATCCTGCTAATCTGGTGAACTGGAGCCAGTTAGTGGAGCAAGTCGAATACCGCACCCCAGAACCTGGACTTATCCTCTGCAGTGGGAGCCCTGGGAGGTTCTGCAGCAGAGTGCATTCTCACTTGTGCATTCATTAACATAGATTTTCTGGAACTTCCACAGACTTTCATGCTTGGAGTTTCATGTTTTCCATGGAATTCACACAGTGCAGAGATTTAGGAGGTAGACCTAATCCTGGATTTGTCAGTTACCAGCTTGAGACCTTGACCAGGTCTTTTAACTTCTATATAACTCCATTTTCTCATCTGTAAAATGGGAACAATAGCCGTTCCTATATCACAGGGTCCTTGTGAGGATGAAAGGAGATGACATGGCTCAGGTGCCTCGCAGAGGGGTGGCATATAGTAAGCACTCAATATTAGGAGGAGTTCAAACAAGGTCCTTATACATGCCCACATGGGCTTCATCCCAGGGATGACTTCTTTTGCCCTAGGCAGTCAGTGTCTGCTCAGGGGCATCTCTCCCTTGCCTCTGGCATCAGCAGAGCCCTGGACTGCAGCTCAGAGAAACAGAAGGAATGTTCTTGGTAGACCCAGTTGGCTCCCACTTGATTGCAGTCCTCCAGGCCCACAGATGAGAACACCGAGCCTCAGGCAGAAAGCAAACTAGTAGCCAATGGAGCCTCCTCTTTCTTTGTTTCTACCTGTTGTCTCAGCTCCGCCCACTAAGATATCCCTTTGGATTTTGCCATCGTCTTCATCCAAGGCCAGCCAGCGGTTAAGAGGAAAGTCATACTTTCTTTTGTTTGCAATATCTTCGATGATGATCTAAGAAGAGAGGGAAGGAATGTTAAGTGTCATTGAGGATGCACCCGGTGACCCAATCCAAATCCCCCATCCCTTGAGTGTCCTCTAAGAATACGCTCCCATTTTCCTAGTGGCCCACAGGAAACTCATCACAAGGACACAACTGTGACCTGGAAAGCCTTGCAAAACTGAGGCTCACATAGGGATGCATGGCAAGCGCCCCTGTTTGAGTTACTGCACCTCTGTTCCCTCTTCTGCTGCAGATCATTTTTTGAAATTGAATGCAAGACACTTGGCAGGATGTGCCCTGTGAGATGGGTGTGAGAACTGGCAGCCTGGAATTGCAGACACCAAGGTCATCCCCTTCTTTACCTGAGGAAGGTTGGGATTCTAACCTTGGTGAGAAGCAGAGTCTAAGGCAGAGGGAACTGTAAGCCTCAAATCAGGCACCCAAAAAGCCCAGGATCTGGTGGTGATCAGGTTAGAAAATGCCAGCCATGGACAGTGAGGCTGGTGGAATTGGGCACGGATGAGGCTTCCTGTGAGGGACTCACCTGTGAGCTGGGATGGTGAGTTGAGATAAGGTGACTTCTAGAGATGACCAAGGAACTGAGGGGCCCTCCCCAAATGTCCTGAGAAGACCCCTCTAACATAAGTGGAATCGTCAATAACTGGAATATGTCCTCCAGTCATAGCACTGTGACCAGGCAGAAGATCTGGTGACAGATAGGCCTGGAAAGTAACAATGTCTGCCCGGGTTTTCCCAAGACTGCCCGAGAGAGGGGGGGCTCTGATTTTCAATGAAAACTCACTTCCTCAGATCCAAGTGTCTGCAGGGCAGAAACAGGGCACACACGGGGCTGCCTGAAGGCATCTCGCCTTGCTTTAATCCGGTGTCCATCAAAGCACCTTTGAGTCTAAGCGCTGGCCTCCTGAGGACTCCGCCCACCAGACGGGAACCGGGCCTGAGTCAGTGACTGGAACCAGCCATCCCACCAAGCTTCTCTCCCCAGACCAGCCAGCTTTCAGGCCTCAGTTTATAATTAGTCCCTTGTGAGTTTGGTGGGCGTGAGTCATCCCCAGGGCCTGCTGATCTGATTGCAGGTCTGTGCTTTTAAAGCCGAGCGGCGGGGGCACTGCCCAGAGGGGTTCTGCCACGAGAGTCCATCAATTTGCACACTTTGGTGGCTTTCATCTCCCAGGGTTGGGGTCGATGGGGGAGTCACTGACAAGGGTCTGATCCGGGTTTCAGCCTGCTTCCTAACCCCCATGCCGACTCTCACAGAGCTGGGAAAGCAAGGTAAAGAAAGACAGGACTTAATTTAGCAGATAAGATGTCAAGTCTACTAATAAACCCAGACATACAGAGGCACCGTCTCTGCCTTCAGATGTTCACAGACCAGTGCTCGCCAAGGTTTGAAGGGCAAGGGCCACACCCTCACAGTTCACAGAGATGTCATCCATCAAGGGCCTCAAGTGGTCTGGTTTCTGATGGAAATTCCTGCCTTGAGAAGTTTAGCTAATCTTGAGAAATAAAATGTGCACGACCGAATACCCCTCTGGGACAAAACTAGCTCCCAGAGCTGCACCCAAAGGAAAGTGACATTTGAATGAATATTCAAATAACCAGCCAGGTACCAAAAAAAGAAGAAGAAGAAGAAAAGAAAAAGAAGGGCCAAAAGAGAACATAGCAGCTTCAAAACTGGTGCAGCAAGCATAGAAGTCCAGGAGCAGTTTAGACATTTTCCAGATGCATACTGACATACGGGAACAATTTTTTATGACGTCTCTTGGTTCCAACGTCTGCAAGAGGAGGCCAGAGGAAACTGGCACCAGGCGGATGGGACATTTTGGAACATAGCTAGCAGCAAATGCTGATGGGTAAGGTGGGAAGGAGCAGAGAAGTGAGAAGAGGAGGGAACTGACACAGGCACTCAGGTATAGAGACTGTACAGGGCACAGAGGGTCCTCCCAAGGGCATTCTGGCCTCTGCTGGTAAGAATCCTGACTGAGCCTTGACCCCCAATGCTTAAAGGGCCATTACCAAGGCCCCCCTCCAAGAGGGGCATAAGCAGCTTTCTCACAAGTTGCCCGGGAACCTCTGGGTTTTCATGGAGTGCCTTTTAAGAATTCAGGACATGCATCTGCTAACAGAATGAAATGGTGGTAGTCCCTCCAGACCACTGCTCCATGGAGTCTGCTGTTATGGCAGAGATCATTGCGAAATAAGGGAGGGACAGAAGCACTCTTCACCGTGAACAATAGAAGCGCACACCTGGAAAGATGGAGTGTCTGTTGTGTGTGTGCCAGACAGACAGACAGAAGCAGAAGCAATGGCCTAATAATCAAACAAGAGCTATTTCCCCTGCGGAGGAATATTCTCCACGTGCAGACTGCAGACCAGCCCACGGATGATGCTGGCCTTCCAGGAGGCGACAAAGACCAGGAGTCGTATGTACAACAGAGTCTCCAGGCAAGACCACCAGGTTAAAAAAGCCAAGGCAGATAAACGACCCCCCAGACAAGAGAAACAAAGGATGAAGCTGCTAAGTGAGGACCACGTCTCTGTCACTTCTTTGCAGACGGTTCACAGATACGTCAAACAGATCCGGGGCCTCGGAACCTTCATGTCCTCCCTGACAGGGTAAACATGTCGCCAATACATGGAGCTGGTCTTGGAGTCAATACATTTTCAATTGATGTGGAATGTCAGCTATGACTCATAGCAGCTCTCTCTCCCCTCAATGTTGGAATGACTTTCACCAGTTTTACATAAATAAGCTGATTGGGACAGATGCCCATTCTGTGCATAGCAACTGGGTGGTTCAGGGTCTCCTGTCTCCCCGCCCCATGACGTAGCACCTGAGATGTGGATGATCTGAATGACCACCCAAATGCACCTTCCATGCACCAGCATGGGGCAGTAAAGGAACAAAAACCAATCTCTGTTTTCAAGGAGTTTTCACTCCTTCCTTAAAAGCACAGACACCATCTCCAGTAAGCAACCATCACCGCATTCCAAGAACCAATTGTGGTTGCCTTTTAGAGCTCTAAGATCAGGGGAGTTTTTACACAGGAAAAAAGGGGAGGAAGGTCTGGAGCTGATAAACCCACTTTGAAATAAAGCTCAGCATCCAAGAGTTAGCAGACAGACCTGGGTTCCTGGAAGAGCGAAGGAATGTTCTGTGAGGGAAACTGAGGCCAGCAAAGAAAGGTGGGATCTTCTCCTCCTCCCTGGCACAAGGCTGCCCTTCCCCACATGCTCTGCAGTTGACCCATCACGCTGAAACACTGTCACATGTATGTAACATACCATAAATACAAGTAACTATAAGTGACAGCTTTTGGTGACATCCCTAACACTCTTGCTCCTTCCTCTCTACACTGTCTTCCTCTCCTCTAACCACCACCCCATTACCACCGCAGGCCACCTCACTCAATAAAGACCTGCTTTCACCCACCTCCCTAACACCACTTCTCAGTTCTCTGAGCCCTGTGCCCAGCGCAGCTCTATTCCACATCCCTGTCCCTGCAACTGATCTTCATGGCCCAGCTCCAGCAAGCCCCCCCTGACACCTGTCAGATCCCCTGACACCTGTCAGATCCCCGGTCAGACACGGCACACCCCCACAACACCTGTTTGTACTCAGGACTCTTACCTCATCCTGCTTTTGATCTTCAGACTGGGAAACAGTCTGATCGACATTCATGGGACCCCTGGGACAGAATGTTCACTGAAAGCTGGACTTTGCATCAAATTTTGGAACATAAGGTACAGTAAGGAACCTGCCTTACAGCGAGTAAGCAATGATTTAAGGACTTGTCCTATCTCTCTTAGAAGCAAGGTCATGTTTATTATAACAGCCAGAGTTGGTAGCGCGGGGCCTAGGATGTAACAGTCACTCAGTAAATGTTTGTTGAATGTCGAGTATTAATTGGTGACATGCGGACATATTGGGCTTCTCAAGGCCCCTGCAATCCATTCCCCGAGCTTCTGTCTCTCTTCCTATCAGAGACAGTGGTGCTGGTTGAACTGATATTCCCCACAGCAGTGGTCGGCAAACTCATTAGTCCACAGAGCCAAATATCAACAGGACAACGATTGAGATTTCTTTTGAGAGTCAAATTTTTTAAACCTAAACTTCTTCTAATGCCACTTCTTTAAACTGGACTCACCCAGGCCGTGGTGTTTTGTGGAAGAGCCACACCCAAGGGGCCAAAGAGCCGCATGTGGCTCACGAGCCGCAGTTTGCCGACCACTGCCCCACAGCATGCAGCAGGCCATCTGCTCAATTCCGGAGTTTCTAACACATGGCGCCACGGGCAGAACAGACTGGGAGGCCAGAGAACTTGGGGTAGTACCAGTCCTGGCACTGAACAGCTGTGGGCCCTCAGCAAATCTCTCTCCTGAAGCAGACGGACCAGGGACAGGCCCACTGGCTGAATAATGTTCCATCTTGTGACTGCTGATCTTGTGAAGTGGTTGTTGAGCTGACCGTGTGAGTCCATCATAGTTGTGGGGCAAACCAGATGTGGGGATCAAAGCCACGTGCTAAGCCTGGGGAAGGGAGGATGCCAGCCCGGGAAGGGGCGAGAGCAGGGGAAGGGATGTGTCGGTCACACCAAGGCCCATCAATCAGCCCATCAGCTCAGGCTGAGCAACACACACGCACGATTGACTAGACGCAGTGGTTCTCAACCTTCCTAATGCCACGTCCCTTTAATGCAGTTCCTACAGCAATGAAAGTAATTTTATGGTTGGGGGTCACCACAACATGAGGAACTGCATTAAAGGGACGTGGCATTAGGAAGGTTGAGAACCACTGGACTAGAGAGAAAAAGGAGGGAGACGGCCTCTGAAGGGAATACCGATCCTGGCTTTGGGATTCATCCCACCAAAGCCGTACATACAAAGGCCACCGGAACGGTTGTCACGTGAAGTCCAGCCAGCAACCTCTGGAATGGGAGTGCTGTCTGAGCGCGTGTCAAACCTGGTGATGCAGTCAATCTAACAGCCCCTTTAATTGGTGTCTCCGGGGAGCTGAGAATAATCAGATCAATCAAAATGAAGGAAGGGTCAGCCTGGAGACCAGAGTGGGGAGGCAGAAGCATAGGGCTGCTATCCCTGGCACCTGGGAAAGTGGCCAAAGGTGGCCCCGAGTTTTCAGCCTGCACCCATCTAGCCTGGGACCTCCCACCCTCATTCCTCCTTTCTCATTACACTTTATTCCTCAGGAAAATGGCTGGTAAATCCAGGCATTGAACTGTTTATATGTCTCTCCCCAGGGAGCATTTGGGTTTGCTTAAGATAAAGGAATTCAGGCTGTTAGGATATTTTCAGGAAAGCCAGTGAACCTTTGAGAGAAACAACCCCCGACACTTGGCTTTGCGGGGAGAGCTGGGGCCCTGCCTGCCAGGCCCGGAACTCACCCGTGTGGATAATACAGCCCCAAATCGATCACTAATCTCACACTGACAGTAGCCTGCCTTTGGGTTTAAGAATTTATATGCAAATATGCATAACCCATGGACACAGATAATAGTGCGGTGAAGGCCTAGGGAGGCAGGGCAGAGGAGGTAGAATGAAGGGGGTCAATGGGGGGAATAAGCAAAGACACCTTTAATACTTTCAATAATAAAGATAAATTTAAAATGGAACAGTGTCTGAACAGCAAACAATCATAAGGGGGAAAGACAGGAAAAAGGCAGGGAGGAAGAAAACATCATTCCAGAGAATGAGAAGAAGAGCAGAAGTCTCTGTGGGGGGAAGAGAATGAACCAACATAGGCCTTGCTCCTGGATGTTTTCTGGCAAGACTTCAGAACAGCGGTTCTCAACCTGTGGGTTGCGACCCCTTTGGGGGTCGAACGACCCTTTCACAGGGTTCGCCTAAGACCATCGGAAAATGCAGATATTTACATC
This sequence comes from Lasiurus cinereus, assembly GCA_011751065.1. Lineage (NCBI taxonomy): Eukaryota > Metazoa > Chordata > Mammalia > Chiroptera > Vespertilionidae > Lasiurus > Lasiurus cinereus. The sequence continues at coordinate 54,061,232 of JAAGEH010000480.1, forward strand.
ACGATGCATAACAGTAACAAAATTTCATGGTTGGGGGTCACCACCACATGAGGAACTGTATGCAAGGGTCTCGGCCTTAGGAAGGTTGAGAACCACTGCTTTCGAATGATAACTATGAAGAAACAATTCAGCAAGCCTCCCGGCTGGGGTAGGGAGACGGGAAACCCCGCACAACAGGTTGTCCAAAGAGAAACAAAAGTCTGCTTGGCCTCAGTGTCAGATTTCAGAAGGAATGGAACAAGATTTACGACGTTTCAGAGGACAACACTGCCCTCACCCTTTGCCAAACTGCCCTTGCCTGGAGCATGAAGACAATGAGCGGCCCGGCTCTGCGTGTGAACCTGCCTCCTTCATGAAGCTTTGTGAGCTCACGGGTGAGTGGCCCATGAGACCACGAAGGACCCCAGCCTCATGAAGTGCAGCTGCAACAACCGTGTCAAGGTCACACCTGGACTTCAGGGGCACTTTGCTGCTCCTTCACTAACTCTGCGCAGGATGAAGGACCTGGGCTTCCAGGTGCTGCTCTGAGCCCCATCCTGACTGAGGTCACAAAACACCTGCCTCCTCTCCCGCCTCTGCCCAGCGGAACAAAAACCTCCCTACAGACACACCTCCGTCTGTGCATTGGCTGTTTGGGGTCTAGACTCCTGCCCCATTTCTTCTCTCAACCAACTAGCATGTGGCCTCCTGGCACCTGTACCAGACCAGGATGGCTGCGCTCAGGGCCAGACAAACCCTCTCTTTTCCAAAGGAAACATGGCCACGCTTCACTTCACTAATTTAGCACCCTGACCCGTACCAAGGGCTGGGGAGACGCCCTCCAGGAATGTTCAGGCTACTTATGGAGAGGAGTGTAGCAGACACCTAGGATGTTCACTCAACACTGCATGCCAATAACCTTCTTCATGGTCTATTTCTACTATGAAGATTGGATGTCCCAGTTTCCATGGCAGCCATATCATATTTCTGGCCAATCAAATGCAGGCAGAAGTTCCAAGGTGAGTGTCACTTCTCTCACAACAGGAAAGGCTTGCCAGGAAAAAAAAAAAAAAAGCCTTTTCCCCTTTAGTCTCCCCTTCTCTTCCTGCCTGGAACACAGAGAAGACAGCCAGAGGTTCTGCAGCCACCATGTGATCACGAGGCACCGCACTGGAGGACGAGAGCCACAGCGCTGAGAATGGTGATGCAGCAAGTCAGCAGGTGTCACATCTGCTCTCATGTGAGATGAGAAAAAGAAGCCCCTAATTGTTTAACTCTGCACTTCAATTGTCTGATACTCGCAGCCACATACCTTCCTAACTGATGAAAGAAGGCAGATGAAGTAACAACCCAATCTCACTATCAGACAGCCTCATTTTCTATAGTCAAATTGTTATAAACTGAGGGTTTTCTGTTTCACGAAATAAGACCTTTTGCAAAACTATATTATATATTAACCTTCTCCTATCATCTGTGATGAGCTGAAATATACTGATAGCCTCGTGACTAAAGGAACCACATGCAAAGGGCTGGTAGCCCGTTTTCTAAATAACCTCTAACTTCCTTCGAATTATAATATTCTTTTGGCTGTTTCTGCCTTCTATGACTCCCATTATAATTCTCAACAGTCCTACCTATTATAGTGCCTCTTTCTGCCTCTAATTTTCTGCCATGTATTTAAATGCATGTAGCAATTTTGTTAGAAAGGGCTGTAAGTAAGCGTTAGGCTGGGATGAGAGTCCGAGGGGGTCTTTCCATCAAAATGAAGATAGAGCAATACAGAGCCAGGCCATGAGTTTTCCTTACACACTTTGGACCAGATATGGTTTAGCTTCTCAGAAGCCTTGTTGTCATCTTCTTGATCTGTGACTTAACGTTTTCCTGGGTAAGTGAAATTACGAAGGACCTGAGAGTCAGAAATTTGAGGTAGAAAGCAAAAGGAGCCCAAAGTAGGTCACAAGATTAAGGTCAAATGAATGCTCTGAGTAGGCAGGGTTATACACATTCATGGGAGGGAGAGATTCTGGTGGGCCAGAGTTAGGGGAAGCATCCTGGCAGAGCCCCGAAGGGTGAACGAGGCTCTCTAGGAAGGCGATAACATGGGCAAAGTCTTGGAGGTCTGTGGAGGGCAGCATGGTTGGCCAGCAGGCCCAGGCAGAGGAGTAGAGGCAGACAGACCATGAGAGGAAAGTTAGGGCTGAAATGTCACTCTCTAAAGAGCCAGAATCCCCCTCCCAGGGCACAAGGACCACAGACAGATGCTGGACCCACCTTGTTCAGGAACCAACCTGCAGACCCCCCCTTGTTGTTGTGGCCAACAGAGATCTTCATCAGCTGCCCCAGATCGGGGGCATCCAGTGTGAACTTGTCTTCAGCTCCCTTTTCAAAGTTGTTCTTTTCACTCTCCAGCCTCCGCTCCCCTGCATGCACAACATGCAAGAAAATTACAGCAAAGACCAGACGAGGAGAGAGAACCGACTCCAAATCCTAATGTCTACCCACTGAAGGATGGTATCCGAGGTCAGCTACGGGAGGAGGTTTTGTAGGGGGTGACATCTGTACTTCCACTCAATTTTGCTATAAAAATAAAGTTAAGCCTGGTGGGTGTGGTTCAGTAGTTAACGTCCATCTCTGAACCAGGAAGTCATGGTTTGGTTTGACTCTATTCCCAAACATGCCCAGGTTATAGGCTTGATCCTCAGTAGGGGCCTTGCAGAAGGCAGCCAATCAAAATGATTCTCTCTCATCACTGATGTTTCTATCTCTCTCCCTCTTCCTTCCTCCCTGAAATCAATAAAAACATTTAAAAAATAAATAAAATAGCCGGAACCGGTTTGACTCAGTGGATAGAGGGTCGGCCTGCGGACTGAAAGGTCCCAGGTTCGATTCCGGTCAAGGCCATGTATCCTGGTTGTGGGCACATCCCCAGTAGGAGGCGTGCAGGAGGCAGCTGGTCGATGTCTCTCTCACATCAATGTTTCTAACTCTCTATCCCTCTCCCTTTCTCTCTGTAAAAAGTCAATAAAATATACGTATTTTTTAATAAATAAATAAATAAATAAATAAATAAAGTTAATTTTTTAAAAAGTCAACAAGGGTAACTTGAACATATACCAGTATATGTGTGTGAAGTTTATATATATCCTAGCTAATAAAAGAGTAATATGCAAATTGAATGTACCACTGCTATACCCACAAGCCATGCCCACCAGCCAATCAGGAGCAAGTATGCAAATTAACCCAACCAAGATAGCTATGGCCACAGAAAGAGCAGGAGGCTTGGGTTTCCCCAGCAATGGAGGCACACCCTGGCAGGCTCTGGACTCCATTCAAGGCTACAAAGTTTCAATTATAGAAGATAAATAAATCCCAGATACCAGGGCCTCCGCTTGGATCCCTGGGGGACATGGTCAGCCTGCAAACCACCACAGGGCACTCACCAGGGCTGCCCCATGACCCAAGGAAACCCTCACCCTGATCTGGGACACTCAGGGCAAACCAGCCAGCCCCCACCAATGCACCAGGCCTCTATCCTATCTAATCCTCCTATCTAATAAAAGAATAATATGCAAATTGACCATCACTCCACAAGATGGCTTCCCCCATGTGGGCAAAGATGACTGATCCCATGTGGACACAAAATGGTCAGCAGGGGACAGCATTTGGGTGGGACCAGGCCTGCAAGGGAAGGCAGTTGGGGGCGATCAAGCTTGTAGAGAAGGGCGGTTGGGGGGGACCCAGGCCTGGGAGGGAGAGCAGTTGGGGGTGACCAGGCTTGCAGAGGAGGGCAGTTAGGACTGACCAGGCCTTCAGGGGAGGGCAGTTAGGAGCAAATAGGCTGGCAAGGGAGTAGTTAGGCATCAATCAAGCTGGTAGGAAAATAGTTAGAGGGTGATCAGGCAGAAGCAGTTAGGGGAAATCAGGAAGGCAGGCAGGTGAGCAATTGGGAGCCAGCAGTCCTGGATTGTGAGAGGGATGTCTGACTGCCCGTTTAGGCCGGATCCTACCTGGATGGGGCCTAAACGGACAATTAGACATCTCTCGAGGGGCAGGCTGGGCTGAGGGACACCCCCCTCCCCACCATGCAAGAATTTCGTGCACCAGGCCTCTAGTGTGTGTGTGTGTGTGTGTGTGTGTGTGTGTGTGTGTGTATGTATATATTAGATCTTGCTCTTTTGTAATTTTTTATTCACATACTTTATTGTCTTTCCTTTGTCTATGGTGTCTTTTATCATGCAAACTTCTTTTGTTTTAATAGAATTTATCAATACTTTCCTTTGTTATTTTTGCTTTTAGTGAATATTTGAAGAAACTCCATTCTAAAAAAGACACTCTTTTAAAGTTTCTTCTAAAATTTTCATAGAGTTGTTGTTTCACATGTAAGTCTTTAGCCCATCTGGAAGTTATTTTTGTATATGGTGAAAGGTAAAAAAAATCTAATTTTATCTTTTCTCATATGGTGAAACAATTGTTCACACACCAGTAATTGACTGTTTCGTCCTTTTACCACTGATTTATAATGCTGCCTCTATGTGTGTTTTTAGACTCTTTATTCTGTTCCCCCCATATGATGCTGTTGCAATTTTTAGAGATCTGCAATGTTTAATATCTGGCAGGGTAAATATCCCCATATTGTAAATATTTTTAATATACTTTTCAACATTCAAAATTGTCTTGGAAATATATAGTTCTTTATAAAAATGAATTTTATTAGCAGCTTAAGCTATAGGGTACTGCCCTTTGGGAGTGTGATTAAAATTGCACTGCATTCATAAAATAATATGAGGACATTTGACTTCTTAATAAATTTAAGTTTTTTTTCTCATCCATGAGCATAATATATTTCTCCATTTGTTTAGGTATTCTTGAATATCCTTAAATAAAATTTTATATATTTCCAGAAAACTCTTTTGTTACAGTTATTCTTGAGTACCTTATAATTATTATTAGAAGTCACATGTTTTAAATTAAATGTTTGATTATTGTTTTTTATTAATTTGTATATGTCAATCTGGTATCCAGCACCTTTATTAAACTTTTTCTCTCATTGGTTCGAATGACTTATAAGTTCTCCTAAATTTTGTAAATGATGATTTTTTTATGAAAATTAAAATTTGTATCTAAATGGAATGAAAGCTTGGAATTTCTCCTAATTTTATTGACTGTTGTCTCAATGATATTGACTTATTTGAGATTATTAAGGCTTGCTTTATGCTTTAGTATATTATTATTATGTGCTTGAACAAATGTGTTCTCCACCATTTGGATGCGGGAATCTATATACTCCCATAAAATTAGCTTATTAACGGTGTAGTTAAAAATCTTGTGCAGCCATCTAAATTTTTATCCACTTAACGTATTATTGATGTTGTGTTAAAATCTTCCACTATGATTATTTATCAAGTTTCTCCAAGAATTTTGTTAATTTTTATTTCACATATTTTTGGAATTAGTTGCTAAGTTTATATAAGTTCAGAATTATATCTTCCAGATTTATTTTTTTATTGCCTAATATACTTCTATATTTAACAAGGCATTTTCCCTTTAATATTAATTGGATGGATACTAATATAGCTATACCTGCTTCTTTCCTGTTGGTGATATGTTCCTGGAATACTTTATTCCGTCTTATTTATTCTCAGCCCTTCTGTATCATTTAAGCTGAGTTCTATTTATTTTCATTTAATACGAGAACATATATCCTTTTACTGGTGAGTTTCATTTATTTCTAGTTATTGTGATTATATATTTATCTTACTTTTTGTTTTAACTACGCCTTTTCTTTACTTCTCTTTTCTCCTTTCCTGCATTCTATTAGATGGATTGAGTTTTTATTCGTTTTACTTCCTCTGTTGGTTTAGAAATTATACATTCCTATTTTCAGTGATTAATTTTATAATTTTAATATGCATACTTGACATTAAAGCCTGAATTTAATATCTCTACTCTCCTAGGATAGGAGAATGGAGTGGGACCAAGAACTTTATTATGTTTTAACAATCATCTACTTTCCTTCTCAAAGATTATTGTTTTTTAGTGTTTTAGGTCCACAGTTTCTCATATCCTGATAACAATTGTTATCACTTTATATATCAATGCTTGCTTAGAATTGTCACATAATTATCATTTTTTGGCTCACTTTTGTTTCTTACATCCCACCCTTCTTTGGGGTACAATTTCCCTTTCCTTTAAGCATATTCTTTAGGGGTTGTTTAAGTATAGGTCTATGAGTGGTAAAGCCCATTTGTCTGTGTTTGCATGGAAATTCCTTAGCTATGCCCTTATTCTAGAATTAAAACCTAGCTGGGTACAGAATTCTAGGTTGATATATACTCTTGCTCAGAATACTGAAGATATTATTCAATGAACTTATGCCCTCTATAGGTTGATGATAGGAATTTGCTATAAATTTGTATTTTTTATAGAAGGTAACCTGACAAATCTGGTTACTTTTAAGATCTTTCTCTTTGTCTCTGGCTTCACCATAATGTATCTAAATGTGGATGTTTTTATTTATCCTGTTTAATGACTCATTTTCTTACTTTAACTTGAAGATACATATCTTTGCTCAGTTTTGAAGTTTCATCCATTATCTCTTCAAATATTCCCTCTCATCTATCATATATTCCCTGTTTCTTGAATTCCTCCTAAGCACATCTTATCCTATCAGAACTTATTCTCTCCTTCATGCCTCAAGACTTCTCATTTATATTTTCCAACCCCTTTTCTCTCTGCTACATCTGAATATTTTGCTCATATTTATCTTATAGTTTACAAATTCTCTATTCAATAGTTTCTAATGGTGTGGATTAAGCCATTTCTTAAGCATTTATATTTATTCATTATATTTTTTCCTGTATTTCTTTTTTTAAATTTTATTTATTGATGTTAGAGAGAGAGAAACCTTGAAATGTTGTTCTACTTATTTATGTGTTCATTGGTTCATTCTTGTATGTGCCCTGACCAGGGATCAAATCTACAACCTTGGCATATTGAGTGTACACACTAACCAACTGAACTACCTGTCCAAGGCCATTTCCTGTATTTTTGTTTGCTATATTTTTCACGGTACCTGTTATTTTCTTCAATTGCATATTTCATGTTGATAGTTTAAAATACTTAAATTATAGCCTTCTTCAGGTTACTCTATAATCTGAAATTCAGCAGGGGGTGGCAGAGGGTGTGTGTTAATCTCATTGTTTATTGTATCTATTGGTGCTTAGCCATGTTGAACTGAGTCCATAAGTGTTTTTGTGGTTTTGGAAACTGAATACATCTTCAGTACTTCATCTATAGGAATCGCAATTCTTCTGCTAAGCACCCAAGGGTATTACTAGCACGGAACCAATTTTCTGTGTTTGTGGGAAAGGAAGTCGCCCAATTCTTCTGCTAAGTACCCCAGGGTATTACTAGCATGGAACCAATTTTCTGTATTTGGGGGAGAGGAAGTCCCCAAAGCATACTTGTAGTGTAATATCAAACCTCAAGCCCAACGTGTGGTACAAGCTTAAGGTGACAATTTCCCGGCAATTGCCTTTTTAATCTGGAGCTGTTGCAGAGATAAGTTTACTATACTGATGAGCAAATGTTTTCCTGTTCTATTTTTTTTTTTCACTGAAAATGTTCCTGTGAACCTTCAAGACTCCTGGCTTTATGTGTGGTTCTAATTTTGCATATTTTGCCTCATGAAGAGCCAATAGCTCGTTTTATGATCTCAGATGGAATAAAATCCACCCGGTAGATTGCTGAGTGTGAAAGTTTCCTCTTTTCAAGAGCCACAACATTATATCGTAGCTAATATTTTGGTTTGGAGTTCCCTCTTCATTTCCGGCACCTGGAAGACCTTTTGTATTCTTATAAGCTCGGCAATGCATTTTGAGTTTTTAAATATTTTGTGTCCAAAATTAACATGTCTCGGTAGCTGTACTGTCGCCTGTGTTCTTCCATTAAATTGGCAGAAGCAGGAGAGAACCATCTGCCTCACTTCCACTGGCCTGAATCTCCTCCTAACACCTGTAGCTGTGTCTGTGTCCTTAGTTCCTGCTCCATCTATGAGGCCAAATCTCATTCTATCCCTTATCCCATTCTGGTCTGCCCCAAACCACTGCACTGGATCAGGCCAGACCACATCCCAAAATATAACTCAAGATGAACATGCTGCTTAGGGAGGCAAAAAGGGTAAGTGAGAATGAGTTCCGTGGTGATTGGATCTGTTCTAGGTGTAGGACAATTTTAAATCAAGCTGAAACCTAAGCACACCTTGTCCTGAAAACACATTACACACATCAATTTTACAAGATGAACACCTTATTGCCCAGGGGAGTCCTTGACAAACCACGTCGTAAGAAGAGAGGTCCCCAACAGAGGAGCCCAGAGAAGACTGGGCCTGCGAGGAGGGGAGGAAACAGCCCACCTAAGAAGCAATTTCCGGGCATGGTTTGTGGAAAAAGAATTTCAAATCCATTACCTGTGTCTCCATATTCTCCAAAGATATTGATGAAGACATCAGCATCTGTTCCTGCACCAATGACATCACCAGTGTACACCTTAATTTCATACCTGTTACCTGAGAATGAGGACAGAGAAAGCCTCAGTTCGTTGGGATCCCAAGGAGCGAAGAACAGAGGCCCTGAGGTAACTACCACACCTTCCACCCTTCCCTCTATCAGTGCATGATTGTCATGATCACTGTCAGTAACTGAGCAAACACCGCATTGTCTGACGTTGGTTCCAAACACTCATTGCTAATACGTAAGCATATCAGATCAATACCTTGTACACCTTAAACTTATACAAGGTTATATGCCAGTTATAGCGCAGGAAAGCTGAAAAATAGCCAAATGGTCATTTTTAAATTGATTGCCTAGCATAAATCAGAGGGAAAGTGGGCTTCAGTTTTTATCTACTAGCATGTTGCCTTGGGATGCAAGAATCAGCCCAAATCCAAGGTGCCACACTGAACCATCCCAGCACATTTCCCCTGGATATTGAAATGTCTCGCACTGGGCCCCCTGCATCAACTCTGCCTTCTCCAATCTGTTCTCCATACTCATCACAGTGTAAAAATTCATTGGGGAAAATGGATTCTGCAAATGAAAATTGTCAAGGCTATAACCATTGCAAAGACCAGAAGCACCAATAGGAGCCAGCAAATGCACACTTAAAAATTACCATTTAAAGACCTGTATCTGCTTCTTGTATCTTTGCTCCATTCATTGAACACTCAGCTGTCTCTGCCTTGACCTTGGCCTCAAGGTGAGCAAAACTCAATGTAAATTTGACAACATGCAGAGCCCTGCCCAGATCTCCCCAGCAGGAGCCTGCCTTAGGGTAGGACCAGAGGGCAGGGGGTGCTGTATGGTGTGGGAAGGGAGACTCCGCTAGCTTTCCTTTGGGTGCCAACAATCCAAGGCCTTTTCCCTTCCTGCAATGGCTTTCTATTTTTTATGTAGCAGAATCTTTTGTTCAGGTATCTTCTGCCCAGTATATGAAGCTGATAAAAATTAGATGGTTTTAATTGAGGCCCAGAATCCTAGCCCCTCTACTTACCTTCTCCCTAGAGCCCACGCTGATGCCCAGGGGTCTTTATTCTCTGTGCTCCTTGCCTCTGCTATGTTGTCTATGTCAGTGATTTCCAAATTCACCAACTATACCTTCTGCTTTTACTATTTCCCTCAAATAAAGCTTCTAAGTTCCTCGAGAACACTTCAGGGGACACACAGAGGACACCATCTACGCAGCCCTGAAGGCTGATTTTTGACCTGCTGAGAACCCTGAGCTGAAATGGAGCAATATCTTCTCCTTCTCAATCCTCACTCAAGGAGACTCATCAAGGGGAGGGAAGACCCTCCAATCCTTGCCCCAGCTGAAGGCTCCAGTGGGTTAGTCCCTCTCAGATTCCCAGCCCCTCTCGACTCACCACAGAGAGACCTCTGAAACAGAAGACAGAACCAGGGCCTTCAGAAGAGGCCAGACCCAGGCAACCCCGAGGTCAGTGGCTTGAAACTTGGGCCACATTCTGGCTCCCCGGGGAGCTGGTTAACAAGGTAGATTTCCAGATCCTCTCAGGTGAGACATGTGGTTGTAAAGGACGGGGAAGACCTTGACCATGTCCAATTGATCCTCCTCTTGATCTTCCAAGTTGCAGAGGCCTCCCACTAGGTGGTAGGGGCAAGATTGATTTTTTTTCTCCCTTTGCTGGCCTCTGAGAGCCTTTTGTTTGGTTCACATTCTTTCTCAGCACCAGCCTTTCGTTTGGTTCACACAGACAAGACCCTTCTGCAGGGTGGCGAGATGGTCACTGATGCCACAGTAGGGTGGGGACTGGGGTGTCCCCAAAGACCACTGCTGAACAGCAGTCAGTCAGAAGGGGCACCAGGACTCCAGAGGGCCCTGGGCACAGGGAAGCAGGAGAAAGGATCGGGCGCTGGGAAGGGGCTGGGGAGCATTTTTGGAAGGAGTAGCAGAGATTCTGAATCATTCCAGAAGGTGGAATTCAAATTAGTGAGTTGAATTATAAAGAAGGATATTTTAGCTCAAAAAAAGCAACATTTCTAGTGGCCCAGGCTATCCAACAAGCAATGGGATGCCCTTGGGGAAGTGAGCTTCTCATCCCTAAAGACATGTAGGTAGTGACCAGGTGCCAGGCGCATGGGTGAACAGCCATCTGTCAGAGGCGCTGTGGAGAACACACCAGAGGTGAGAGAATGTGGGAACACAAAGGGTCCTTTTCACTCTGCAATTCCACATCGTTTGACCCGGAAAGGAAGCCCCGCCCACTCGGGGGGGGGGGGGGGGGGGAGCCAGGAGATGAAGGAGGCATCTCAGAAGATGGTGGAGCTACCCAAGGCCATGCCAGACGAGGCCCGGGAAGCAGGAGCCCACACGGGGTTTGGGGAACAGCCGGCATCCCTCTCCTGGGCAAGTGCCCACAAGCTGAGCATCAAAGCTGAAGTGAGGCAACGAGGAGACAGCCAAGGGTCAGGGATCCAGAGAACAGACAGCACTGGGGTGGGGAGGAGTTTCCAGGCCTTTCTGGCTGAGGCGGGGCCCAGGGATGGGGTAAAGCCAGGGGAGTACAGTGCAGGGGTAAGTTGAGTCAGGCACCAGGGCGGCCAGCCTTCTAAGCTCTGAGAACTTTCTATGGCAAAATAGGATCCTGGGGCCCCATGTGGTTGGCTGAGTACAGAGCAAGATCCTGCATGTCAGATGACCTTCCATCACACCAAGGGGAGAGGGGTGCCACACCTCACAGCTGCTCTTTAAAGGGTCCCGTAGAGCGACAAGGACATTGATGAGATTACTGCTCTCCCTCTTTTTTTTTTTTTTTTACATTTCCTCTTCAAGCAGAACCCCAGACAATCTGACTATCTGATTTGCCATTTTCCCAACAAGGCCTAGGGCCCTGTGCCAACTCTAAGTTGTAATTAAATGCACATATCGATGAAAGAGCAAGCTGAATAAAAGTAGGGCTCCCTTTCTCCTCGTTGGCAAACTGTCAGTACAGTGCGTCCACCCCTGCTCCCCAAAGGTCCTGTGAGAGCCTCAGGATTTCCTGTGAGCAGCATCGCCCTGAGCATAGTCCAGTGGCAAGTGGATTCTGATAAGTTGATGATCTGATGACCAGTGAGAGGGCAAAATGCCCACCTATGAAACCTGGCTGCCCTCCTGGTAACAGGAACTTATAAAAACAGGAAGAGGTGAAGGGCTTATGAAAATCTCTGCCCTGCCCTGAGGTCAGAAAGGAGAAAGATGAGAAGGAACAAAGGCTGAAAGAGAATGGGCAGGCCTGACCCCCCTTTTCTAAGGCAAATCACACTGAACCTTCACACAGGCCATGCAGCTCGCAGGGCACTAGCATGTCCTGGAAGTCATCTGATCCCCACCATGGCTACCTGACACGGGAGGGGCAGGTCCTGTTGATACCCTCATTTACAGATGAGGAAACCGAGCCTCGGAGGGCAAGGTGGCATGCCCGAAGTCACACAACAGCTCACTGATGCAAGAGGGGATCAAGGCCAGGTCCCTCGTCTCCACATCCAGGGCTCTTTCCGGGACACTCGCCGTCTCTTGTGCTCTCTGCCAGGGACCAGCAAACTTTTCCTGGAAAGTGCCAGGTTGTCAATACTGTAGGTTGTACAAGCCATGTGGTCTCTGCCTCAACTGCTCAACTCTACCACTGTCTCACTAAAGCAGCCATGCATGATCTCCTTAAAGGCACACGGGTGTGGCTGTATCCCAATAAAACCTTATGGACACAGACATTTAAATTTCATATAGCTTTCCTGTGTCGTGAAATATTATTCTCGTGTTGATTTTTTTTTCAACCTCTGAAAAATGTAAAAACCTTTCTAAGCCGAGACCAGTTTGGCTCAGTGGATAGAGCGTCGTCTTGCGGACTGAAAGGTCCCAGGTTCGATTCCGGTCGGGGACATGTACCTTGCTTGTGGGCACATCTCCATTGTGGGGTGTGCAGGAGGCGGCTGATCGATGTCTCTCTCTCATCGATATTTCTGACTTTCTATCCCTCTCCCTTCCTCTCTGTAAAAAATCAATAAAATATATTTAAAAAAAAAAAACCTTTCTAAGCTCGAGGGCCACACAGACAGGTGGCAGGCAGTGCTTGGCCCACAGGCCACTGGTGGCAGCCCCTGCCCTGAGCTCTCCTGTGCTCGCAGCATTGGTCTGTGTGTCTCTGGGCAGAGGACTGCGTGCAACTCAGCGCTCTGGGGCCTGGAGCAGGGGCAGAGCTGCCTGGTGCTGGCGTGGTCAGCTGCTGGTTGCAGGATAATCATGGCACACCCTCACCACAAGCCAAGCAGCTCCAGGCTCCAAAGATTGGAGAACTGTTGCCCTTTCTCAGAGGTGGAGGAGATGAGAAGGAGCCTGTCCCGGGCCTAGCATGGGCAGGCAAGGGGTAGCCATCCCTGCCTCCACGATGCTGTGTGCCTGAGCTGAGCCTGAAGTTCCCCGTGAGAAGCCGGCACGGGCTGGACTTTCCTGAAGGTGGGGACAGATGGAAGCCCCAGTTCTTCAGTGTTAGGCACTGTGCCTTCAACTCGTTGACAGGAGCAGAGCTGGGAAGAAGGGAGAGGTCAGGTTGGAGGAGGAGCTAGCAAGGCGTTCATCACCCTGAGCAGCTGGGGGGGAACCGGGCCTAGTGATGCAGCCCGGGAGCTGCTGCCCGAGCCCAGGCTGGCCCCTGGTTTACACATCTGGCACCTCATCTGGCCTGAAACTACCAGCGCTGAGTTTTCTCTGGCCTCTCCACGGGACCCGCAGCCCACACAGTGCCTCTGTGCAAAGGAGAAAAAGGATCCCTTCCTCAAGACACGATGCTGCCATCTGTTGGATACTTGTCGTAAGACATGCAAAAGTCTACAACTGTGTCCTCACAGAGACACACTGGTGCAGAGCTCAGCCTGCACAACCCAAGGGACCACCCTACCTTCCAGGCGGTAGCCTTCTTCCCCTAAAGCCAGTGTGCGCTCTGAGAGGCCAGCTAAGTTGGGCATCGATCAGAAAGGTATACAGTAAGGAACAGCGGTTCTCAACCTGTGGGTCGAGACCCCTTTGGGGGGGTCGAACGACCCTTTCACAGGGGTTGCCTAAGACCATCAGAAAATGCAGATATTTACATCACGATGCATAACAGTAGCAACATTTCATGGTTGGGGGTCACCACCACATGAGGAACTGTATGCAAGGGTCGGGGCCTTAGGAAGGTTGAGAACCACTGGTAAGGAATATAGACCTGGGATTCAGTTAATCACATGGTGCTCCCCAAAAGCAGAGCTGGGCTGAGCTGGCAGAGAGAGTTGCAGCCTAAAGACAGGTTGCTTGCCTGAAGGCCGCAGCAGAGGGGGGTCTCTCCTGGTGGCCCTGCCGGGGAAGGCAGGGAACACATGCCCAGCGTCGCCCTCTTTCTTTCTTTTCTCTGCCGGCCACATACAGAGGCCCAGGCTGCTTCCATCACACGGGGAATCTGGCTCCCGCAGGCCGGCCGGAAGCTGCCTGTGTGGGTTCCAGAAAAGGCAGGCACCGGCAGGCCCGAGCTGCCTCCTGCGTCTGGTGCGACAGCCGCCCCCACGGCCTCCCCTGCACTGTCTGGAATAGTCAGCACATGGCAACGACAAGACACATCTCCATAGAGTCCCTGTGGGCGTGGGGGAGGCACAGTCCTGGGGGGCTGGGACCCCCCCCATTCTGGTACCGCGTGCACACGGAGCCAGCCAAGCTGCTCACCGTGTGCATGACAACAGAAGTCAAGCAAATGCTCTGTGACGAAGCCTGCATCCCGCCTGCCCAGGAAGGGACCAGCCCACACCCACCAACATTTGCGCCTCAGAGAAAGCAGCGCACGTGGCCAGGGCTTTTTTAGGAAGCAGAGAATCATGAATGAACTGGTGGTGAACTGACTCACGGAGTTTCTTTCCCTTGCCTTTCACCCGTTCTCAGACCCCGTGGGATTAGACCGGGGCCTTATTTCTCTGGACAGGGGAGGAGTGGGGAGAACATGGGAAGGAGGATTATTGGACTTCATTTTACACCCTCTCAAATCTGCAATGGCTCACTCCCTGACACCCCTCACTTCCGGATGGAGAGCCAGATGTAGAGAAGTGAGAGATCACAGGCGCGAGGCTGAAGGAGAGAAATTCAGTGGGGAGACTGCCCAGAGCTACCCAGGTATGGAGAGGGCATGGTCAGGGGACCCAAGGATGAGCAGCAATGCTACATGCCAGGAGCTGGGTCGCAGCGGCCCTTCACCCCCCCCCCGCGCCCCCGCGCCCCCAAAGGTTTCCTCTGTCTTCCCTCAGGTCAGAGGCCCAATCTCTCAGCCAGATTCTCCCCATTCTTCGAATAGTACTGGAACTTTTCCGCTTTCTCTACCTGGCTGCCCTTCCACACACACCCACTTATCAAAATAATGATAAGAGCCTCTGATGGTTGCTGAGGACCTACTATGGGCTTAGTCACACCTACTCTCTCATTTAATCCTCGGCATGACAGACCCGAATGCTGCTAATGTCACCCTTTCCTGATGAGGCCATAAAAGCAGAAGATTAAGAAAGTTAACCAAGTGCCTACAGTTAGGAAGGATGAAGCCCGGATTTGGACTCAAGGGACTGGACAAGAAGGTGCTCTCTTAGCTGTCATTTCCCCTCACCCCCACTTGCCAAGCCTGTGGTGGCCCAAGCAGGTGGGAACCCCTTCTGTGACTCTCACTGGGTCACCCTGGCTAACACTCAGAGCTCAGGGGAGGGGTCAAGTAGGAAACCATCGGTAGCGAGCATGGACACCAACAGCTGTATCAGGACCAAGGCAATGTCTGTATCATCAGTCCAGAATTTCATGCATACAAAAGCAGCACCAGAAAGGCGCTGTTTCCACATATAGAAAAGGCAAAGGTTATTATAAACACCCCTTTGAAAATAAAAATAACCAAATAGAGGGCAAATATACAATGTTATGCATCCCCCAAAGGTCCTGGCTGCTGGGTGAAAGGAGCGCATTGACTGTGATGGTCCCGGAGCCGGAGGCACAGTGAGCCGTGAGTTGGAGGGCCTGTTCTCAGCTGTGTGAGTGAGATCCTGTGCCATCGGAGCTCTCAGTTCCTCAAGTGCCCTCATTCTCTTTGAAAGCCTAGCAAACTCCTTTTCGACCGTGAGGTCTTAGCTTGGGCATCACCTCCTCTATGAAGCCCTCCTGATTCCTCCTCCCTCTGTGCTTCTATTGCAGCGGTTCTCAACCTGTGGGTCTTGACCCCTTTGGGGGGCGAATGACCCTTTCACAGGGGTCGCCTAAGACCAGCGGAAAACACCTATTTCCCATGGTCTTAGGAACCAACAAACCGCTCCTCGGTGTAGCAAAGTGTGGCAATGTAGTTTACTGTTGTCATATGAAGACTGTTACCCATGCTACACCACGATTCAAGACAAAATTTCATTTATTTGTAATTAGAAATAAATATTTCACAATATATAATTACATATTGTTTTTGTGATTAACCCCTATGCTTTAATGATGTTCAACTTGTAACAATGAAAATACACCCTGCATATCAGATATTTACATTACAGTTCATCACAGTAGCAAAATGACAGTTATGAAATAGCAACGGAAATAATTTTATGGTTGGGGGTCACCACCACATGAGGAGCTGTATTAAAGGGTCACGGCATTAGGGAGGTTGAGAACCACTGTTCTATTGGCTTCCATTGGTCATCGCTCACCTAGAATATTCTATTCCTTTGCGCTGTGCTTACTTATTGGCCTAACTTTCTCCCCTTCATAATCTAGGCTCCTACATATTTACCCTGAGCACAGGGTCTGGTGCATAGAAGATTCCCAACAAACACGCAGTTGAATCACTGAATGATATTGGAGGAGCATGACCTGGCATCTAGAGCCAGGGTGACCAAGAACAGGTCATTAACTTCCTGGGACTTCTGCTTTCTCCTCTGTAAAATGGAGGCAGAGTAGATAAAATCCCTATGGGTCCTGAAATGATCTGATACTCTTCCCTGGGGCCTCATTCAAAACAGTTCTCTTCTTCCCACTCCTTCCGGAGAAGATTTTCTCATTGCTACGTGGGAGCAGAGCGGGTGGGCGGGAAGCTGCTGTGAGGTTCAGAGGAGGAGAGTGATGCGGGCTGGCCCAGCTCTTCCCACCCTGAAGTCCTCATCACTGTGAGCCCCTGGGCCCAGGACCACCTTGTAGGGTTTCAAGAAACAATGACTCCTGACAGCACCTACAGCAACCAAGGCTCAGAGGGCCCCGGAGAACATGACTCGTGTTAAGGGGAAATACCACGGAAGGGAAGAAGATTGGGAAGAAAAGTGCTTCCCACCGGCTTCAACTGCAGTCAAGGTCACGAGTCCATTCCCAGTTGTCTAGACAAGCCTGCCAGATTCTAGCGGCAGGTCCTGGCATTGAGTGGCTCCAAAGTCCTTCCCTATTCTGAGAGGACAGAATCCCGAGTCTGTGCCTCTCAGAGTCAGAGCAGGCCTGAGAGCCGGGGAAGAAGACAGGGAAACATCCGAATAGCAACAAGAGCAACAACCGCCGTGATCTACTGAGCACTTACTCCATGCCCACAAGGCGCTAAGTCCTTTATGTTTATTGTCCCAGTTGATCAGCTCAACCACTTTATGAATGAATTTAATGTTATCCCCATCTCACAGATGAGGAAATGGAGGCAAAGAGCTTAAGGCATCAGCTTATGCTCGTATAACTGGTGGAGTGGCAGAATCAGGATTTGACCACAGAGTCCAGAGACTGAGCTCAGAGGTGGGAGGTATGCACCATGTAGAAGAATAGAAAGTAAAGGGGGGAGAAGCCATATCCACACCATAAGGGAGGTCACCAAAAGTCAATCTCCTCTCGTCCTGTGGAGGAGGGCTAGTCCTGGGCTCATCTTTTCCATTTGGTTGTGAAGGTTAACACTCTAGTAATCCTGAAAAGACTCAAGAGGCCAACCAGTATGCCCACTCAATAGAGGAAGAAACTGAGGCTGGCAGAGGAACTGAGATCTGCCCCAGGTCTCATCACTAGGGGTAGGAAATCCAGAACTAGAACTCCGAGTGTACAGTCTCATGTGCTTTGTGACCCAGAGAGTTGTATTTTTTAATTAGTGATTTAATTACTCCCTGGTATTACCCAGTAGAAGCTGAGAACAAGTTGGGCCTGTTGGCTTATTTGGCAGGGCCCTTATGATGAGAGGTTTTGCATCAATCACTCAGGACGCTTTCCATTTGCCTTTGCTTTTGCACAGCGCAGTCCTCTGGCAGGTCCGCAATTCACTGCAGGAACCGCAATTTGCACAGACCCTTAATACATTAATCACAACCCCTGTCTTGTCTGGTTCTTTCTTCAAATGTACCCTAGGCACTTGCCCAACATGGTCTTACTAAGACCGGGTGCATAAATGGAGTTGTATGATAGTCACTGTATAGCACAGCGTGGGCTGCAGTGAAATTATAACCCAGTTACCTGATGAAATAACCATGCGTGGAAACAGTGATTGGGTTGGACAAATACAATCCCTTTCTCCAGACTCTGGGCAGCTTTCAGCCCCCCAGTAGTTTTACCATTTGGTAGAGCTCTCTTTTCTCCAGCAACTAGCCCCTCGGTCTCTTTGGAGCATAGCATGAAACAAGGCTACGGTCATATTTATTATTAATCCACCAAAGAAGACAAATATTTCTTCAAAAAAAAGCTTATTCCTAAGGAGGCCGAGTGAGCAGGTCCCAGCTGGCAGGGGAGGGAATGGGGCCCACCACAAACTGGGCCCTTAGGAGAGCAAGAACCCACTCTGCCAGCCTCTGAATCATTGATGAGCTGCTGTGCCTGGACGCTGACGGCCCCGGGTGGGAACAGCCCCAGGCCAGCTGGAACTCAGCTCTCGGCTTCAGAGGCCAGTCTCATTGCAAGAGTTTCCCCGTGTAGGCACATGACTAAGCCACGAGATCATCTCAATGCTATTCAAGGTGAGAGAGTTGGGGGATTGGCACTGAGATGGGGACAATTACTTGGCCAGAAGGCAGAAAATGATGTCATTTTGGCAATGAGAAATCCACGCAGAGTCTTCCCAAATAGGTCTAACCCACACTTTCTTAGCAGGTGATGGCCCCTAACCCTAAACCTAACCTAACCATAACCCTAACTCTAACCCTTACCCTAAACCCAACCCTACCCCTAGCCTAACCCTAACTCTCACCCCAATCCTAACCTTAAACCTAACCCTAACCTAATCCTAATGCTAATCCATAATCCTAACCATAACCCTAACCCTAGCCCTAACCTTAACCCTAACCCTAACACGAATCCATAACCCTAACCTTAACCCTAACCTAACTCTAACCCTAACCCGGAAAAGTGGAGATAGTAATAAACCTTACCTCCTAGGGGTGCTCTGGATTTTAAATTAGATAATAATTGCAAAATATACACGCATGGGACACAGGCTACAGAAGTATTCTGTCCACAGGTCGTGTAGCTGGTAAATGGCATTGTTGGGATTTGAAACTGGGACTCTATGACTTGCGATTTGGAGCTCTGAACCATGATGCCCTCTACCTTCTTTATGGGTGCCTGGTAGTAAGGCCATCAGTGCCCTCCACTGGACTGTGAGCAACTGGAGGGCAAGAACCATGTCCTCACCCCAGACCTAGCCTCTAAGAGCAGCTCAGGGAGGCATCATTGACAGCAGCTGTTAGAGATGATGGGTCAGTTCAAGGTCTAGAGACTGTGCTTAGGCTTTTGGCCAGGGGCTGCCATTGGTGTGTAAATGCCAATGTGGCTACTTTCCTTTTCTGGATTCTGGGTTATCAAGAAGGTGAGCTATTCCACACGAGATGGAAGAAATCCTGCAGAACAAAGTCAGGCATTCATGGTAATGGAGGGAATGCCAGAGGCAATGGCAAAAAGGAAATTTCACTACACTTCTGGAGCAATTGGATAGCCAAGACTGTGTCCCCAGGGATAACCAATGTGGTTATGCCGAAAAAGTGCCTACCAACCTTCCCCGGGTCCCGTGAAGTGCCAGGACCCCTGATGCTCACTCTAAGAGGGAGACAAGCACAGGGGATGACTGCTGACTCCCTATGAGCGTGCACACATGTCTGAGATCCTTAATCAGGAAGTGTGACGCCTGTACCAGTCCATTGAAATGTGGGGAGGAAGCCAGCCAGCCAAGACTGGGATACCCACTCCTATTGACTCACTGGGGATAAGTCAAGAGAATCCAGGAGTTTTCTCCTGCAGCCTGAAGTCCTTGGCAAGAATTGAGAACTTGGGGTGCAGGCAGCATATTCCTCTTTTCTTCTGGGTAAATAGAGCCCTTGATTGCAAAGTCAATATGGTACATTGTCACTATTACAAACAGTTCATGAAAATTTAGGATGCATTAAAAGAAGCAAGACATCAAGGAACCCTGAATATACAAAACCATCTTTAAAAAGAAGACCAAAGTTGAAGGTCTCACACATCTTAATTTTGAAACTTCCTACAAAGTTTCAATAATCAAACAGCGTGGGACTGGCATAAGGGCAGATCGTTAGACCAATGGAACAAAACAGAGAGCCCAGAAACAAACCCTCATGTATATCATCAGATGATTTTCAACAAGGGTGCCTCTATTTTCTAATTTTTCTGTCATGATCAAATTTGGTTTTTATAACAAAAGATCAATAACATATCTTTTTTTTGAAAAAAGAATAAATTTGCAAGTTGTTATGATAGGGATCAGGGGAACAAGTCAAGTGTTCAAGGTCAGATGGGAGATGGGAGATCAGAGGCAGACAGAGAAACTAAGGGCTGAAGCCCATTGGGACAGAAGATATGTCTGTTTCCGCCCAGCTGGTTGCAAGAGAGGATGGAACTTGGAGACCAAGGGTATATGCTGGAAGATAGAGTCTAAGGGGTGTGTCAGCCTTCTGTTGTGACCACGGAAAAGTCACCTCTGGCTGCCATATGCCTTTGCCTCCGATGACCCAGGACTCTGTGACCAGGATATTATGATGAATGTACCCACATGTGCTAGTCTCTTTTTGGAAAGTCAATAATGGGGTGAGGTGAGGAGGTCAGAACTTTAAGGAACAAAGATGAGATAAAATGGGACATGGAATATAGTGTATGTCTTTACATGCTTTATTCCCCTGAGTCTATTGAGCCAGGATGACTGAATTTAAGGCCTTTGGCCAGACTTGCACTTGAAATAAGTTGTTTCATTCATGAAAATAGGAGCCAGGGGCAGCATGATGGAATGCTGGAAGCAGCCAGTTCTGATTCCTAACCACCGTGCCCTGACTGTAATTCGCCTTCCTTGGCATCAGAAGGCAGGCAATGGAATAGGAGAGCAGGGAATGCTGACATTGAACTCAGAGGGACTCTTGGTAGATACCCATTAACAGGAGTTGTTGAAAACACAGGATGGGTTCAGGGCTGCTCCCATCCACCCCTCCACCATACCTCTAGGTCCTCTGACATTTCCTCACTTCCCATATAGCAGTAAGCTTGCTGGTGGGAAGGCCACAAGGAAGAGATTGGGGCTTCACCCAGGCCCTAGACAACAGGAAGACCTTGGAGGGTGGCAAGGGGAGATGGGACTGCCCAGATGCAAGACAGAGGACTGGGTGAGCCCTGCGCCAGCAGAGAGGGATGGTGGGCAAACCAACCTGGTACTGACCTCTGGGTATGTCCATCGGGGTGAAGCTAGCCAACAGGTCACGGCACCACTGGCGGTCGCCTTCCACCTTGCTCAACCAGCTGTTGCAGTTGAAGTAGTAACGGAGGTGAGGCCGCTTCGTGTCGGTCAGAATCACACGGTCTAGGTACCAGCTGGAGTTCAAGCCTGTGTTGTCATGCTCAATCCTGGGCCGACAGACACCTACACTGTCATTGGCACACAGAGATGACTCCCCTTCCATGCTGAAATACCCAATTGTTTACTCCAAGGAGAGGCTCAATCATTGTTGTTGGTACTTTACCTCTGGAACCCCAGTTTCCTCATTATACCAAATGGGGCTAACTTGCAAGATGGATATGCTTATTAATAAGTCTAGACTGCCTAAGTCTGCCTCTAACCACTGTGCTTCTGTCTCTCAGAGCACATTTCCCAAGTTTGTGAAAAATTGCCTTAACTTACTTAACTCAGAGAATTGCATCTCTAATGGGGAAGTTTAAAAAACTGTGACTCAGGGTGGAAAGGAAAGATTCAAGCCTTTGGTCTCCCCGCAAATTACACCAGGAGAGCAGTAACACCCAGAAAGTATCAATAATGAAGCGGGTTCCAACTCTACCTGCCTCCATCTCATCCCCACCTGGCCAGGGGCCAGATTCTCACCTGATTTTATAGATGAGGCCCACATTGTTGGTTCTCACCCGGAACACATCGATGTTGGCTTTCTCAAAGGCACTTTTGCTCCTGCAATGAACAGGCACATGGCTTAGATCAGGCGTGGCTCACAGGCCTGGGAGGAAAGCCAGGGGCTGGCATCCCTTTCTTCCTCCACCGTCCCACTCCTGGATGTGCTACAAGTAACCGATCCCATTCTGAGATTCCCTTCTGAGGTGATTTGGAGAGGCAGGGGCAAGGCCGGTGAGTATTCATTCCTTGCTTTCACACCCAGGTCCTCAGGATCCTTGTCATGTACCTCTAAGGCAAGCACAGCGAGCAATATTAGTCCCGTGTTACACTCAAGTAAATGGCTAATTAGTTATAGATTTGGGACCAGAACCTGTCTCTCCAAAGCCATGATCTAACGCCTTCTGGTTGCTCTGGGTTGGGACAGTGGAGGAGGAAGGAAGGTGTGATGGATGCCATGGTGCTCTTGGGTCTGCAGGCCTCCTGGCCTCTCCTTTCTTGCCTTGCTCTTGCTGGGGAGAGTTGCAATGGCAGCCCCAAGTGGATGCAGACCTTGGGTGGGAGTCCATGGTCCTGCCATTCCAACAAGAAAGGAAACACTCAACACAAATCGGCAACCAGGGAAGTGGAGCGGTGAGGAAAGGCATGTCTGGCATCCTGCAGATGGTGCAAGCAGAAGCAGGTACACCTGAGACGTTCCACAGTGAAGTGCCAGGCAAGTCCAGCCCAGGAGCATCCTTGATCCCATCAGCTTAGACACCAGAGGGCTGGAGCAGCCACACCATGGAGTCCTCCAGGAGCGAAAGCCTGAATCACATATGGATACCTGCTCTGTCTTCTGTGGGGGCTATTCCAGCCTGGTCTGCTCGCAGCTCTTCCTGCCCCAAGGTGATGCCTCTGTGGGGCTGAGAGCTGTAGACCTCCCTGGGAGCTCCTAGCCAGAGATCTTGTGTCAGCACAGCCCATGGGAAAAGAAAGGCCCAGACACACATGCCTGTTTATTGTCATCAATATGTTTCCAAATAAAGAGAGAGGTCAAGGGTCTTCTCGCCAAGGCAACAAGGGGAGAAGCTCTCCCAGTAACAAAAGGCTTTTAAGGTTCTACAGACTCGGAAGCCGTGACTCTGAAAATAGACCCCCTTTGGCAAGCACTCTGCCCTGGCTGAAGTCTCCTTCCCGTGGTGGGCACAGCATGAGACCTGGGCCCACTGCCCCCCTAAAGTATTGCAGAGCCAATGAAACCAGTTGACCGTGGACACTGAGGCGACCTGTCAGGGAGAAGAGGTCCCAGAGGTACCTCTGGGCACAGAGGGGATGGGGAGAGAGTGGCCAGCCCTTCTCGGTTTTGCTGGAGAATGTCCACTGTCCGGTTCCCATGTCCTAGGGTAAATCACAGCACACCTGTGCTTTGTTTCAGAGTCAGAGTGGTGGTTAAATGACTTGGAAAACAGTGAACATTAACCCTGTGCACCAGAAGAATGGGAACGGAAACAAAGAAAGGAATAAGAGGCATGTTCTGTTTCTACATATGAGACACCCCTCCCCCCCCCCCGCAAAAAAAGGCATTTTTAGAATTGACAAGAGTCTTGACCTCAAATAAATACCCTTCGAACCAGTCATCCTGGGGAGCAATAGGATGAAGTATTAGGCAGCCCCTGAAAATTCTGTAATAAAAGAAGATTTCATGAAACAGAGATTAGTTCATGATAGAGGCTTTAAAAAGGGAGGCAGGTTAAAATCCAATGTACAAACTGAACAATACACCATTTCATTTAAAAACAATGAAGACTGGGAGATTCCTACAGAAACGTGTCTAGATGGAAAGACTGCTCTGAAGTGTTGGTTATTTATTTATTATTTATTCCCCTGGTTTGTACATGGTTTTTAGTTTTCTGAAGGGCTTGCAATTATGAGGAAAGCACAGCCCCGCCTCAGCAGCCCCCTCTCCCTGGCCCGCAGCTGCCTGTGGAATGAGGGGTGCTGGCTTCTCGCACTCAGGGTCCGTGGCTTTTGGAAACGGTCAAGGCCAATGTTCAGGGGAAGAAGAGGCTGACTTGGAAAGGAAAAGAGGGGGTGTGGGTTTGGAAGGAAAGCAGCCAGCTTTTGGGGTGCCTCTGACAAGTATTCCAGAAGAGGGGCTCTCACAGCTGCATTCTGTAAGGGGGGCTCCACGCCTTAGAAAGGCCCTGAACACTGACCCTGGGGAGTGTGGGTGCTTGGCCATGGTGCTTTCTAGTCACTCAGCAAACAAAGTTTAGAAAACAAGATGGAAGAAGGGAGACCAGGACAGAAAGATGGAGGATGGGCCTCTCAGGGCCACGCTGCAGCCGTCCAGGGGACCATGGAACAAAGCAATGGTCCACGGTGTCCATGCGTTGGAGACCATCATCATCCTGGCAGACAAGAGGAAGGCCTTCTGCATCGCTGACATCTCTCTCCTTCGAGGAGGGAGAGGTAAGGACCCGGGCAGGGTCACACAGACTCCCTTCTCTGAGGAAGAGACCCGCATAATCCCCATGAGGCCCAATCTCAATCCACTGGGGGTCAGATTCCGGGATCCGCACTTCTGGTGAGTCCGAATGCTAGTGCCTCTGGGTTTCAGAAAACCGACTGGGGTTGGGGTAGAGATAGCAAAGGACAGGGTTCCCTGGTCAAAGAAAACATGAAACAGACTTCATCATGCCTCCTGCTGGAGATGCAGCTTCTCTGTGGCTCCTGGTCGATCTGCAAATGAAGGCTAATGCAGAACACACACCCCTGCCAAGGGCCCCCACCCAGGGGAGCCTTTACAGGCCCACAAGGCATTTTAGCTGCCAGCCAGGCAGAGCCAGCGGGCTGAAATGCCAGGCATTCTCTGACACTCTCAAAGGGTGAACTCTCAACCGGAGAACCGTGTTCCAGAAGACAATGAGACCCCATCCTTTTGCCATATTCTGAACGTGTGACCCAGTATTGGGGGTGGTCCGTGGTGACGGTGAAGGGAACTCCCAGGCCATGGCTGTTGGCACTTAACCGGTGTGGGGGTCGGGGTGGAGGTCACCTTCTGGGGGAATCGAAATGAACATGTCACAGCCTTCGCCACCAACAGGCACCGAAGTTCTTATTGCAACAGGAATCATTTTGTGTTGAGAAAAAAAAAAAATCCTGGTAAGCCATTTGGGAGTTGGAAGGTGAAAAATCCTGGGGCCTTGGATAAAAGGCACAGAGAGAGCAGGAATTGAGGGGAGAGGGGGACATGAGAGAAGCTGGAGAGAAAGGCAGAGTGAGGCACGTGGCTGGAGCTGTGGAGAAAGGGGTGAAAGAGGAATTCCAGGAAAGGTGGTGGCTTACTTTCAAGACTAAGGGGCCTGCTACTCTGTTTTAAGATATTCACTTCGCTGCAGTGGGAACTCCCTCTGGAGACCCCAGCTATCACTGAAATGTGATACACTGCAAATTGCCTGTAGTGTGTGTGTGTGTGTGTGTGTGTGTGTGAGAGAGAGAGAGAGAGAGAGAGAGAGAGAGAGAGAGAGAGAGAGAGAACCAGTTCCAGCTGTCACACGGCTTTGTTTTGGGATGACACTGCGCAGTGAGGAGGGAACAGCACAGACAGTGAGATGAGAGATTTGGGGACCAGTGGGCATTCTGAGCAGGCCGCAGGGACCAGTGGGGGTGAGGGAGGGCTGAGCTAACTGCACCTACACCTCATGGAGCACGGTGACCGCATGGCCTCTGCAGCTGGGTTACCCGGGGACCTGGAATTCCCCGGAAAGCAATGCTCCCTCCCAGACCCGAATGGAAAGGGTCCTAGTGAGGACTGCGTCTATACAATTTCTTTGTAGACAATGTCTCGGGTCCTGTATCCTCCTTCCCCGTGCACCTGCTCACAGGGTCAGATTAATCTTTCCTGGACACAGAGTAAGTTGAACCTCCACTGATCAGCTTTCAAGCAAGACCTTCGCAGTCTGGTCCTCCCTGCCTTTCTGACCTGCCCCCTCCCTGCCCTCACGTAGCCAGTAGGCTCCCTCCCCGCTCCCACAGGCCTGCGGTACCTGACACGGCTATACTTTTGCAAGCTGTTCCCCTTCTAAAGTACCTTCTCTCCATTCCTCTCTTATCTGAGTCCTTTCCACCATGTGAGGCCCAGAGGACGTACCCTCCCCTGTAAAGTCCCGCTCTAGCCACGCTGATCCCCCATCATTCTCTGAGCTCTGAGATCTGCAAAGAACTGGGGTAGACATGGGAGGTACAAAGCAGACCTCTCCTCACTCTCCTCCTCCACCTGGCATCTCTCTACACATCGCCTCCCGCCTCTCCGGGGCACTCAGCGGATAGTGTCAAACATGCCCACAGGCCTGAAGCCTCCACTCCCCGTGGGCCCTGCAGAGCCCTCAGCACCAGCCAGACTGGAGTCCTGGCCAGACCTGCGCTCCTTCTTCCCTCCCTGGAGCGTGATACAGACACGGAGGGACCCTGTCAGCAGACTGTGGGGTGATTGGCAGTGGGGTGGGTGGTTGCTTCCTATCTTGGGGTGAGCGGGAGAGGCTGGTGCCTCCATGTGGGGTCAGCAGAGCCTGGAGACTCCTGGCCCTTGTTGGCTCATTCCTGCTCAAGACCCCTTTCCCAGGATGCAGGCTCCCCTCTCCCGCTGAAAAGGAAGGCTGGGACTCAGATGCCCAGGGACAAAGCTTCAGAATGTGACCTGGGGGCCCTTCCTGAGAGGATAGTTTGACAAATGAAAAGGTGAGAGGGAAGAGTCTGAGGAGGCTGGATTCACGAAAGAAGAAAAGACAGTGAGGAGTCACCACGAAGGAAGAAAATGGTTCTTTTTGTTTAAAAAAGATAGGCTGGGAACCCTAAAACCAAGTTGGCCAATTCTTCAAGGTCTAGTCGCTTCTCCCTCGAGAAATGGCCTCTGGGAGGTCACATGGCAAAGAGGATGGGCATTTCATGTCTTCCCTTTACCGTGCCCACGACACTGGAGGGAAAGGCTCCTCAAGCAAGTCACTCTGCAGTGTAAGCAGTGCAAGGAGGCGGGTACCCTGTTCTGCAGAAACAAAGTAGGAAGTTACGCCAGCCTCGACGCTGCAGCCTGCACACCACAGCCCACCTTCAGGGCAAACAGGTGACACAGGGTCTCGTCAGCCTGCTAGGCCCAGAACTCAGGGATGTCCTGGACTGTGGACCCAACCCCTCAATAGCTTCCCCTGCCACCCCTAGAGGTGCCAAGCCATTAACCACAGAGGTCCAACTTGGAACCCAGGAACCCCACCCCCACCCCGCCCCCCGCATTCCTGCCAGGGCCACAAGGCCATGTACTCAAGGAAAATGTCAACATCAAGACCTGGGGTGGAGGACCAGCTTTACCACCAATGAGCTCCATGACTCAGAGCTGCTCCCTGCTCCTCTCTAGGCCTCAGTTCCCCATGAATGGGGGAATTAGATTTGGTGGTTTTAAAATGCCTCGTGGCTATGGAGCTCTTGGCGCAAATAGAATCTGACTCAGATTCTCAAACAACCATAAGTGGAGCTGCTCCAGCGGAAGGAAGGATGGTGGGGTGGGCCCAGGACCAGATGATCAGTCCCCTGTGCCATTCAGCACAGATTGAATGCCAGCTGCCCAGGCCATCCGTAAGGCCTCTAGACATCTCTGGAATTCAGTGATTCTGCTAAGTGTTACTGCATATATCTGTATGTACACACGTATGTGGTAGGAGGAAAGGATTGAAGAGAAGAGAGAGCAGCCGCTGCTCTCAGTGGGTTACAATAAAATGGGAGACACTTGCGTACACGTACACACACACACACACACATACGAGTAATGCAAGCAGATTTAATATGCTGTGGGTGCAGAGCATTGAAACTCATGGCTCTCTCATATACATGATCTTGTCTCCTCTTCCCAAAAGTTCTATGAGTTTTATAAAAGGGAGATTATTAATTCCAGATGTTGTATGAGGAAGCCAAGTCCTTGGAATCAAGAGATTTGGCCAAAGTTACATGGCAACTGTGTGGTAAAGCTGGACCTAGACCCAGGCTACTTGACCCCACATCAAGGAATAGCTAATATGGATTCATGGGACTTCTCAGATTCAACATGGGAACACTCTGAACATAAAAATCAGGAGAGGAGCTGAGGAAGGTTGGCAGGAAATCCCTGGGAGAGATCTGGCTGACACCTGCTCGGTTGTTAGCAGAGGCCCCTACCACTTACTATGCCTGTGGACACCCATCTTCTCCCCTGAGTTCCAACTGGTCCAGAACCCAAGCTGAGTTGGTACTTACTTGCTGGTGAGATGGAGCTTGGGAGAGAGCCCATTCTCTCCGAAAATGGTGATGAAGACATTGGCGTCTGTCCCTGCACCACGAACATCCCCCGTGGCTGTGACCACCTCATACACTGGAAGAGGAAAGGAGAAGACAGATGGCAGGCTCAGAAAAACACCCTGATTCTTAGGTGGGCTAAGAGAAGCCATCAATCCTGCCAGCCCTGCAGGAGATGCCCAGACACAAAGGACTCTACGAACTCCTGCTACATTCTGCAATCTCCCGAGCCGCAATCAGACCCACAGCAAGTGCTCCTGTGAGACCAAACCCTCCCACTTAATTCTGCACACTCATTCGACAGGAAAGGCCAGGGCAAGCCCAGGTCACACATCATACCAGAGCCCAATGCGAGGCCTCCAGATGCCCAGCCTGTGCTCTTCCCAGCCCAGCACATGGATGTCCTCCTAGACATGACCCTCAGAACCTATCTCTAATTTTCACCTTCTTTTTGCCCTCTGCACAGCCCTCACCTCCCATGACCTCTTGGGCATTGATATTAATCTCAGGATACTACCCTGTACCAGAATGGCGACAATGAAAAAGGCTGACCATGCTAAGTATTGGCGAGAATGTGGAGCCATCCCACTCTCAGACATTGCTGGTGAGAGTGTAAATTGTTACAAATACAATGTCCACCTTATGACCCACTAATTCTACTCCCAATTATAATTCTAAGAGGAATTAGTGCATGTGTCCAACAAAAGATGTGTATAAGATCTGTAGCAACTTTGTTCATAATAGCTAAAAACTGGAAACAACCCAAGAACCCATCAACAGTCAAAAGGTTAAATCAGTGGTGATGCATTTATAAAATGTGATAGTACACAACAACAAAAAACACAAACTATATAACATATCAGAACATGGATAAATCTCTCAGACATAATATTGAGTGAAAGTGAAGCTAGACACAAAAAAAAGTATACTGCATGATCCCATTTATATGAAGTTCAAGAACAGAAAAAGCTAATCTGTGGTGATAGGATCAGGGAAGCTGTGACCACGGGGAAGGAGCGTGAAGGAGCTTTCTAGAGGATGGCTGTGCTCTGTGTCCTGTTCTGACTGTTGGTTACACAAGCATGCACAGATGTAAAAGTGTATCACATTGTGCCTTTATGAATTTTGTGCTGCATATATGTTATTTCTCAATTTTAAGATTTTCATCAAAACATTAAAAATTTACATAGCTGAAGAACTATCTTGTGGAAGACAAATATATTATGGAAAACATAAAATTCTGTTTGACCCCAGAGGGACGACCCCAACTCATGAAATCCCTTCATCCACACAAAGACCTGTCAGAGTCAGTTGCTCTTACTTAGCACACGGCCTGGTAAGTGGGAGATGTTCAATAAGTAATTGCCAGGGTGGATGAATGAAAAAGCAATCAACAAAATGGATATGAACTATGAAACTAAATGGACCAGTATTTAAATCCTATTCTTTTACTGGCTATGTGGTTTCAACCAGATTTCTTAGCCTCAACTTACTCATCTCTGAAATAGGGTAATTTCTTCCTTGAAAGGTTATGGTAAGGATTAAATCAAAATAATAAAGTTTTCAATGGTCATTTTCATTAACTCAGCATTTCCATTTCTGGGAACTTATCCACAGTTGGATGAAGAACATGCATTCCATAAGGAGTTGGACTTACCATCATCACAATCATCACCACCATCATCATCTCCATTGTTGTCATCATCAACAGCAATCACCTCCTAATCATCACTGCATTAGCTCATTAACCGTAGTCCCAAGGAGGCTGCCTTGGGAGATTGTATCTCAACATATCCTGGGCAACCCCTGTCTGGTTGTAGGAGAGGAGAGGCCCAGGACTGGAGGCTTGAGTAGGATGGTGTGGGAAACTTGTTGTGCTTGACAGCCATTTTGTAGTAAGCTCCAGCCACGTTAGCACTAACCTCAGGCTAGGTTTCTATTACCCCAAACCCTATCTCTTTCCCGTAAGCCAGGTGATTCGCCTTAAGGGGTAGGCCAGGTGTTTCACCTTAAGGGCTAGGAATTTTCACTAACTTCCTCATTCCTCTTTCTCCCTATAAATACCCCAACTCCTCCTGAATAAACAAACAAGACTTGATCAGAACTTTGTCTTGTCTCCATTCCTTGTGTCTCTTGTCCCTTTCATCCCCACTCCTCCTCTAGGGTCCTCATTGACTTAACCCACAGGTCGGGACAGGATGGCCTCTTAGGTCCCTTTGGATCTCAGATTCTGCTGAGTCATTCTCTTCCCTTCAGAGGCCCTGTCTCAGGAGTTACACTGAGGTGCCTTCTCTGGTTTACCTGGCAAAAAGGTGGAGCATTTCAAAGCAGCTCCCATGTACCCCATGAAACTCAAAGGATAAGGCCCTGGGTCCAGAGCAACTGCCTTCTCCACCTGGACCATAGCCTCTCTCTCTGGAAAAGCCAGAGACCCCCATTTCCATTGGCCACAATGGACAGGAATCCCCAATCCCCACTGGCATGTTAGAGGTCAGGCCTCCTCCCCACAACATCCCTTTACTGCCTGTTAGGTCAGGCCCTGCCTGAAGCAGCCCACACCATATAGACCAGACTGGAATGTGGCTCTGGGGATGTGTACAACCTGAAGAGTTGGGCACTGTGGTTCCAGTGCATTCTGTGCCACTAAGGCTGTGACCAAGGGCAGGTCACCTTGCCTTTCCAGCAGTGGGGGCGTAACGTAACACCTGCCCCATCTATGTCAAGGTTTGCAGCACAGATGCAACGGATAATCCGTGAGAAAGCGGTTGGCCTGGGACCTCCCATTCCTCCCTCAAAGCATCTGCCGAGCTCCCTGGCACCGCCCTGCTTGCCCACCCTTGGCCTGCACCCTCACCTCGGGCCTTGTAGTACTCATGCTCTAGCTCGTCCTCGTTGTCCTCTGAGTCGTAGTTCAGCAGCTCCTCCTCGTACAGTGCGATGAAGTCAATGTCTTTCTTCCTCCTCTTTTTCTTCTGGGGCATCATTTTGCCAGCTGCCTTTTCCTGGCACTTGCTGGCTTACTGTGCCCACCTCCCTGCACCTCCTTGGACCCTCAACCCTCTCTCCCTGAGCTCCTGTGCCCACGTCTGGTGGGGCCAGAGCCCACACTGGTGTACCCTGTGCCCCCAGTGCTGCTCCTGTTCTCCTCACTTCTTTGGTCTCTGAGCCCTTCCTATCCCTGGCCTCTCTCTCTCTCTCTCTCTCTCTCTCTCTCTCTCTCTCTCTCTCTCTTTCTCTCTCTCTCTCTCTCCCACCCTCTGTCTGTCCACCTCCTCCTGTTCCTGCCCTGGGGGTTCTCCTTGGGCCTCATCATTTATTCATGGGGACTGAAAGCAGGCCCTCCTCCTTCTGCCCAGCCCCTCCCATCAGCCTCCATTCACCCCTTCATGGAGAATAGGGTGAAATCGAACCCTTGGCATCAGCTTCCCACTTGATCTCCCAGCAAGGAGCCTGGGGGACTCTTCCAGAATCCTCGACCCGCCCAAGGCATCCACCCCTCCCGCCCCCCGTGGAGATCCCTGTGGCCTCTCAGGTCTCAAAGGCCATGAATGACGTCCTTGGGCTTGAGACCTTCCTGAGGAGGGCAAGGCCCCAGATCAGCAGAGCTGCCAGGACTCAGAGGCATCCGTGTCTCTCCATTATTCATGACCTCTGATCATCTTACGGAGCAGGCAAGGTTCTCACTGGCTCCTTCTTGTCTTTCTCTCTGCTTCTACCTCGAGACTGATGCCCCCG
>JAAGEH010000480.1:54093123-54151563 GCA_011751065.1 Lasiurus cinereus
TAAGTATTAAGACTATGAAGATACTCCCTGCTCCCACTTCCCCAAAATGCTGATGCCTGAGTCCCACCCAATCCCACCCTCGGTCCCACCCGAGATCCTTATTCCGTGGTCGGGGTGGAACCCCAGCGCAGGGAGTTTTCGGGGCTCCCAGCTGATACAGACATCTGAGCAGCAGTGGGCACTCACATCCCGGGGGCAGCTGTTCCTTGGGGCCCCCCAGGCTCCCACCAGGAGCAGGCACTCTGCCCTTAAACAACTCACCCCCAAAAGATCAGCTTCACCTCCTCCCCTGTTCTGCGGAGGGACAGCCCTGAAAGTCAGCTCCAGGTCGGAATGAGGGAGAGGAGTGAAGTTTAATTGTGGGTGGCACACGCCCCCTGCTGGCACCGTGCGGTTTGACCTCTGCTGTTAATTAAGCATTTAGGTTTTTCGGGAGACTTGATTCTTGGGAAACACTAGGGAAATAAGCATTTTGCATGGGGGTCCCATCAGAGAAAAATAAAATAAAATAAAGGGTTCATTTTGCATGAGGGTCCATTAAAAAAAACAATAAAATGTTCATTAGAATATATATTTTTTAAATTGAAGTAAAAACATTTGTGCCCTGGCAGGAATGGTTCAGGTAGATGAGCTTCATCCCATGTACCAAGAGGTCACCAGTTTGATTTCTGGTCAGAACACATGCCCATGTTTCGGGCTCCATTCCCAGAAGGGGGTGTGCAGGAGGCAGCTATCAATGCTTCTCTCTCTCTCTCTCTCTCTCTCTCTCTCTATCCCTTTTCCTCTCTCTCTCTCTCTTTTTCTATCTCTTTTCCTCTCTCAAAAAAAAAATCAATAAAAACATATTTTTAAAATACACTTTTCAGAGACCTTCATGGCATTGGAACACGATGATTAAGATAATGGGGTCTCAAACAATAGCAGGTGTACCAGGGACATGGGCAACTGGAACTCTGACACAGAGGCAGTGTAACCTGGTACTGCCCCTTCAGAAAAGAGTTTGGCACTTTCTTATAGAGCTAACCACGCACTTCCCACGTGACCCAGAAACTCTACTCCTGGGTATTGCCCTATGAGAAATGAAAAGCATGTCCACACAAAATCTGCCTGAGAGTGTTCAGAGAAGCTTTATTCATAATAGGCAAAAACTAGACACCACGCAGGTGCCCGTCAACTAGCCAACAGCATTCGGCCACTAAAGGAATGAAGTAGCGATGCATGCCGCCTTGTGAATGAATGATGCAGACAGTGCTCCCTTGTTACCCATCTCCTGAAAAGAAATTACAAGTTTCCCCCAAATCTGGTGCTGTCTGCTACTCCAGTGAGGTCCCAGTCCCCGGCATTCCCACCCCACCCCACCCCACCCGAGCACAGTCCCCAAACACTTCTGTTTCCTGCTGACCTTCCTATTCGGGTCCATGTTCCCTCCTCTGACCGGCAAACTCCGATGCGCAATCCAAGACCTGGTCACTGATCGTTCTGTAAAACCCGCCTCCCGTTTGCTCTGACCTGGCACACTGCTCTCTGTTTTGTGGTCCCTTCTGTGCCCGGCACATTGAGCAAGCAGACCTGTGGCTGTCACACTTTTGCTGGGTACAGGTGAGCCTTCCCTTGACACTGGGTAAAATCTCGCACGGACTCCTGACTTTGCTGGTCGCTATAAGGTCCCTCTAAGTGACTAACTCATGTCCGCATCTAGAAGTGCATAGTCCGCGTAGCGGCTGCATCCAGTGTGCCTGCAACCCTGGCTCTTTCGGCCTCTCTCCAGCCAGGCTGAGTTGCTGCCTTCAGAGGGGCTGCCATCTTGTCTGGCTCACCTCCTCCCTCTCGTAGGAGCTGGTCTGACCCAGCCCCGCTGCAGGGCTGGGCCTTATGGATGGGGAGGCCCAGTCTTCCATGGACCCCTCTGCAGCTTTGCTCCCAGGCTTCCCTCTGACCCTGTGCCCTGGATAGGGCCATGGCCCTCCTCTGGGTAGACAGTCCCCAACCCACCTCAGCTGCTGCCCAGCAGTGCACCCCACAGACTCCCACTACCAAGGGGCCCTCGCTCTGCAGACCACCCTCACCAAAGAAAAATCCCTTCTTCTTTTGTTATTATTTTTAATCCTCTCTCAAGGATATGTTTTTATTGATTTTAGAGAGAGAGGAAGGGGAGAGAGAGAAATCAAGAGAGAGAGGGACATTGATGTGAGAGAGAAACTTTGATCAGAGATCAAACCCGAAACCTGGGTATGCGCCCTCACTGGGAATGGAACCTGAGACCTTTGGGTGTACAGAATGATGCTCCAACCGACGGAGCCACACCACCCAATGTGAAAATCCCTTTCTAAGTGACCTCTGGCTGACACATCCCTACCAGCAGGACCTCATGGGAACTTTCCCAATCAGCCGACTCTGCTACTTGGGCCCCTTGCATTTCCCCAGGCAAGAGTGGGGCGCCAGTGCTCAGTGTCCCAACTACATGCTCTCTGGGTGGTTCCACTCAATTCACATAAAAAATGCGTATAAAAAGCATTAAAATGCATATAAACTCCCCTGCACAGGGAGTTTTCAAAGCTCCAGCTGATATGGGGCATCTGAGCAGCAGTGGGCACTCACATCCCTGGGGCAGCCTGGGGTGAGAGAGGCAGCCATGAGCAACCTCCTTCACCCCGCTACCTTAAAGTTGGCTCTTTACCTCGAACTCCCTTTCCCACAGCTTGACCCCTGCCTGGCCCCTAGTTACCTCTTCCTCGCCCTTCAGCTGTCACCTCTGTTGTCACTTCCCCAGGGGAATGCTCTTCTGGGCTCACCCTCAGGTCAGCCACACTTGTCTGCTCCTGTCAGTCTATAATTAAACATTGAGCTGTGACATTCTTTTATTTCCTCTGCACCTCTGGCCAGACTCCATGTCCCGTGAATGCAGAGATGGCATGTGTGTTCCCCAAAAGCAGCCTGGCCCAAAGTAGGGGCTCAAGAAATACGTGTAGAGAGGAGGATATATAGTCATGGAATGTCACAGTAACGAACAAAAAAGAAATCATGCCATTTGTGACAACATGGATAGACCTACTTGATATGATGCTGAGTGAAGGAAGTTAGGCAGAGAAAGCCAAATACCACATGGTTTCTCTTACATGTGGAATCGAAAAACAAAACAAACAACAAAACAGATTCATAGAAACAGAGGAGGGGGTAAAGGAGTGAGGGAAAGGGGAAGGGAATATACTCTATAATACTGTGATCAGTTTACACGGTGACCTAAGATTACTAAAATTAGTGAGGTGATCACATTGTGGGGTCTAAAAGTGTCAAATTACTCTATCGTGCACCTGAAACAAATACTGCATAACTAATGTAATATTGTATTAAATTGAAAAATAAATACTTGTTGAATGAAGTGACTAGTGGTGTGCATCTGATAAGTGTTTATTAGGTAACTAAATGGCCTACATTAAACTCCTGTCCCTCTGCTCATGGATTCATTCATTCATTCAAAAATAGGTATTGAAGTCCTGCTTCCGTGACCCTCAGCCCTTTTTTTTTATTATTATGACAGGCTAGAATGCAGAGCCCAGGTCCCAGGCCCGACCCTCGAACAGTATCCTTAGGTTCCAGAGTTGCTTGCTCGAGTGTTTGGCATTTTACAAACCGTAATAAGGATAAACTGTTTAAAGGCCTGGTATCTGGCGCTAAAATTTCTGGAGGCAGAAGATGAACTGAGCTCCAGGCTCAGCAGGAGACCAAGTGCACGGAGAAGGCCGGACAAGAGACAGTGCAGAACCCTGATCTCCTGATCTCCGCTGAGAACTGGGAGGCGACAAAGGAAGAGGAAGAGGAGGAGGCAGAGACGGGCTGAGGCTGCGGCCACATGGAATGTCCGAGCTGAGAGGTTGGCCCAGGGGATGATGGGCAGTCCGAGGACGTGTGACCCAGGGACTCCCCATGTTCCGTTTGGAAGTGGTTTCCATGTCTTTCCCATCTCTTCTTGCCCACTCCGGCCCACATTCTAAGATTGTTCATCTCCAAGGGCTGAGCTGAGGCAGGGATCGTGAAAACATCCCTGGGAACTTGCAGAAATCACAGGGAAGGCTTTGGGCTTCCAAACTGCGGATATGAGGACGCTAAGCATCTCATCTACCTCCGAGGCCAGGCAGGCCCCAGCCAAGGGAGGTTTGTGCATGAATTCAAACTCAGAAACAAAGTCCTATTTTAAATAGGAGGTTGGCTTTGGAAGAACTTTTAAAAAAACTAAGGGATAACTAGTGCTCAGATGCCTTTGATGAGATTCTGGACCTAAGAGAGGCAAGGCTGTGTAGCCGGGGGTGAGAGGGGGGCTGTTTCCAGAGGGAGCACAGCCCAAGCCCCACCTGCTATGCAGGCTCCAGCCCTCAGGGACCAGGGCCCATGGTCCTCGGTCATGGCCTCCTGCTCCCGTGTGCTAGCAATTCAGCGAGGTCTGGATCTGGACCCTGAGCCCTTCCGTGGCTCACCTGTATCTCTGCTGCCATTGCCTCCCCTGCCCGGAGTGGCTGCGCATGCTTCCTGAGACCAGGCCACCTCCCACACTGACTGTGCCATCTGTGTCAGGCCTTCTGTCCAGCCCAGTCCCCCAACACGTACACACACACACACACACACACACACACACATACACACACACAGCCACGGCCAGAACACACTCACACACACACACACACACACACACACATACACACACACAGCCAAGGCCAGAACACACACACACACACACACACACAGCCAAGGCCAGAACACACACACGCACACACACTCACACACACACACACGCACACACACTCACACACACACACTCACACACACACACACGGCCACACACACACACACACACACACACACACACACACACACGGCCACGGCCAGAACCCTTGCAAGAGGAATCGTTTGCCTGGTTTTATTGGGTGGCAATTGAGGGCTTTTTCAAACACAGTGACAGATACAAAGGACCCTGATATGTTCTGAGGCATAAGTCACGGCCGTCGCTTAGAATCACCCAAGGACAGCCACACGCAAGCTGGGGTTATGCTGCAGGAGGTGGTAGGAGCCCCTGTCCCCGGGGACAGCATTTGCATAAAAACAAATTAGGCTGCAGCCCCTCCAGACGCCTTGGGAGGGCACATTCCTCTTCAGGGCGGGGGAGAAGCGAGTCACAGGGCAGAGAGATCTGGAAGCATCGCTGCTGCTCCACACGCAGTTCCAGTGCCTCCCCATCCCGGCGACCCCGGCCTCTGTCTTCTCCTCTCCGATGGGAAAGGCTACGTGGGACACAGCGCATGTGGTGCTGGACAGACGCGGCTGAGGAGCACGTGAAGATGTGAAGGTCACGGCCACGTGGCCCCTTGCTCTTTAGACGGAGGAGGCCACTCAGGGAGGAGCTGGGGCCACCACCTCTCAGGGACAAACTCTGCTGTCCGCCTTCACCTGAGCCCGCTGGCCGGGAGCTAACATCAGGCCTGGCTGCAGCCACGGGAGGGCAGCGGGCACACGGCTGCAGGGAAAGCCCAGCCCCACCCCTCACCCCGTTCCTCGGCTGACCCCCCACTCTGTCCGGCTTCATGTGGGGAGGGAGGTGGCAGAGACTGACTCCTCTGTGCCACTGACAACTCATTGGATGCTCATGGAGTTAAAGGTTAGTTTTTTCAACATACATGTACAACTGTTTCATACCTCAAGCAGTGCGGCTTTGAAAAAGACGAGGGCTTTCTGAATGGGGGGGTGTAGACAGGTCCAGAAAAGGAATCTGTCAGGCGCCAAGCCTAGCTGCACCCCTACAATGTTTGTGCAGAGTGTGGGAGTCCCGGGGAGGAACAGCTGTCCCCCGAAGCAACCTTGAGTGGAGGAGCTTGCTTAGGAGCCAGTCAGAGTGGGGGCCAAGGGTCCTGCTAGCTACCTGGGGGGGGTGAGGAGGGCAGGAGCTGTGGCTTGGGACCCACCAGCCTCCAGCCATGTGGCCACAGCACCAGGGGGCTGGCATCAGAAGCCTAATGCCAACTCCCTCCACGGCCCCCCTCTGCTCAGGCCTGTGGCCTTCAGGGACTCTCCAGTCGTCTGCCTCCCTTCCCACTCCCTCACCCCCAGGAAAGGCCACCCCTGCTGCTGGCCCTGGGTGCTCTGGATGCCCAGGGTTTGGGAACTAGAGAGAAATGAACACCAAACAGGCCCCTCCACACAGACATTGGGTGGGGCCTGTGGCCTGGACCAGACTCAGATCCGCCCAGTAACACCACCAGAGAGGAAGCAGAAGGGCCATGGAGCTACAGCAGGACCAGGCCACCTCCTCCTGCCCGGTGGGAGCGTGGGTACAACACCAGCGCTCCAGCCCCGTGTGACCTGGGCGCACCCCTGTCATGGTTCTGGGCCTGTTACCCTCCTCTCAGGAATAAGGGGAGGCCCCGTAAGAAAAGGGAAGGTGAAGGTGTTTAAAAAGTGGAAGGTCTTAGCCAGTTTGGATAAGTGGATAGATTGTCGGCCTGCAGACTGAGGGGTCCTGGGTTCAATTTCAGTCGAGAGCCTGTACCTTGGTTGCAGGCTCCATCCCCAGCCCTGGCCAGGGCACATGTGGGAAGCAGCCGATCAATTTCCCTCTCACATTGATGTTTCTCTCTCTGTCTCTCCCCCTCCCTTGCACTCTCTCTAAAATTTAATGGAAAAATATCCTCCAGTTAGGATTAAAAAAAAAAAAAAGTGGAAGTGTTCATTTATGGCAAGCATGTTAAACTCACGGCCGGTGAGTGTGAGTTTGACATGCTTGGTCTATGGGAACAACAAAAAAGTCATATTCTTCAATTCACAAATGAACCCAGGCCTGAGTCACTGCAAAGCCATCCCTGGCCCCAGCGGAGGTCCTGACCCCCTCCCACGTGCAACAAGGACACAGGTGGAAGCAGAGGTAGAAAGAGGCTGCCCTGGCCACAGCCACGGACTGTGGACCGGGAACCACACTTCAGGCTCCCCTGCAGGGAATGTGTCTCTTCCCTCCATTCCCTCTGTCTGGGGGCAGGGGTGGCAGAGAGCATGGCAATGTCAGAGGGAACGTGTAAGTCCCGTGGATAATGGCCTGCTTCACCTGCCCGAACTTCAAGATGATGGAGAGCTAAGCTCTTAAGCACCAAGATTGCTATGGATGTGTTTTAAGTGTTTGGGGACGGAAATAATTATAAAGTGGACAAGAGGCTCCTTTCCCTTCTTAGCCACAGTGTGCTGAACTGTGTTGGAGAGTTTTCATGTCTTAGCTTGACGTGGACATCTCAGGGTGAGCAGATCTGAAATGCTTTGCTGCCCTTGGAGTTATTATGACACTAGAGGTCCGGTGCACGAATTTGTACACCAGTGAGGTCCCTCAGCCTGGCCTGCAGGATTGGGCCAAAACCAGCTCTCTGACATCCCCTGAGGGGTCCTGGTTTGTGAGAGGGTGCAGACCAGGCCCAGGGACCCCACCGGTGCGTGATCGGGGCCTGGGGAGGGACACAGGAGGTTGGCCAGCCAGAGAGGGACCGTGGGAGGGCTTCAGGGCATGTCTGGCCCATCTTGCTCAGTCCCTATCGGCTGGACCCCAGCAGCAGGCTAACCTACTGGTTGAAGCATCTGCACCCTGGTGGTCAGTGCACATCTTAGCGAGGAATTGAGTGGCCTTAGCATATCATTAGCATATTATGCTTTGATTGGTTGAATGGCCGGCTAGACACTTAGCATATTAGGATTTCATTATATATGATTTTTACCCCTCCTTGAACTATCTGCCCCTGCAATAAGCGGCCTCAGATCACTTGTCTGAGATACAGAGTTTTAGTCTTTTCTATGCCGTTGCTATCCGACTACTAGCTGCCACCTCTGATATATCTGACACCTCTTGCCACTCTCTGCTTGATCATGAGACACCAGAACCAAGGTCACTGGAACTGAAGCGAAGATTAAAGTGGACGCCATGAGGGATTTGCTGTCAGCAAAATGTCTGGCCTTTGATGCAGAGCTTATAGTGTGGATTCAGGGCCTCCAGATTAATTTTCCTCAGAGTCCCCGGCTCCTGGTGGGCTGAGTGAACCTGCAGGATCCATGATCCTGAGAAACGAGGTGTGCTTAGACTTTGTTTCAATAAAATAGCAACCGTTTCCTCCTCTTACAACTTTGCAGCTCGGGCTGCCCCAGGGATAGAGTTCACACTGGGACCCCACTGCTGGGCATCCCCCCAGGGAGGGGAGACTCACCTCCTGTTGGAGGGAGGAGAGAGGGAGGCAGAAACCAGGTACCAACCAGCTGGTTTCATCTCTGAGCCTCTTCCAAAGGACGGTGGGAAAGGCAGGAAGAGCACGATGCCAACGGGTGTGAACCCCAGCCCGTTTCTGTGGGACCCACGTTTCCTCATCGCCACCTTCCACGTTTGTTTTCCATGGTGGGGGGCAGGCAGAGCGCTGGGCCCGGCTTTTACCCAGTGGGCCAGGACCCCTGTTGATTCTAATGTGCACACGAGGTTGAGAACCACAGTTCTAGAGCAAATAAAACATTTCCCCCAAAGCTGAGCAAGTCATTTAGCTGAAGGAAATGTTACTTGGTTGCCAAGGGAACCATCCCTCGACCAGAAAGAGTGCCCATCACTGATTTCTGGCTTTTGTGCCAAGAGCTATGTTGTGCTAGTATATCTTTCTCTCTCTTTTTCTTTCTTCTTCTTTTAAAATGAAAAGACGACACAGGGAAAATATCTAAAGACTAGAAAAGATGAGCAGGTCCACTCTGACCCTCACCAGAAGCCAGGGACCCACCGAGGACCCAGGACAACTGCTCCAGGCAAAAACAAAAGCATAATCCTATTACAGGGGCACTGAGAACAGGCCGAGTCATTTGATGACAGCCCGTATCTACGTGATTCTGCGGGACGCAAGCCAGCCACAAACAGACGGCTGCTGTGCGATTCCACGTATGTGAGGAACTGAGAGGGGTCAAAGCACAGAGCCAGAAAGTGGATGGTGGTTCCTGAGGCTGGGGGAGAGGGAATAGGGACTAGTCTTTTAAGAGGTGTCCAGTTTGGGTTTTGCAAGATGGAAAGCACTCTGGATATGGGATGCACAATACTGAATATACTGAACACTACTGCTGCACACTTAAAAATGACTCATTTTTAAGATGATACATTTATGTGATGTGTGTTTTATCACAATTAAAAATTAGAAACACACACACACATACACACACCCCACAAATCTCTGAGAGTGTCAAGGCCAAAACAGATTGCATAAATATTACAGATCCCTGAGCAGTTACTTTTTGTTGCTAGTTTAATAGCGGGCTGTTATTTTTATATTTCTAGGAAACGCAGAAGTCGGACCGTGTGCCGGATTTTGTTTGATCTCTTTTCCTCACTTAAGACTCCACACACCAGCCCTCACCTTCCAGCAGCCGCGGAACCCCAGGCGGGCAAGCATGTGGCTCCAGGACGACCTGGGATGCCACACAAGCTGATTCCCTGGCATCACCCCCGCCTCCCCAGGCTCTGAGGACAGGGGTGGGGGTTAACCAGCACCCAGGGGTTCCCATCCAAGCGACCTCAGGCCCCTCTTTGAAGTGCACATGCTTTCTCAGGACACCTGACAGGATGCGACCGGCCTCCACAGAACAACAGAAGGCACGGCCCAGCCACGGGCACGGCCCTCGCTTGGCCTCGCCTGACCCTGCAGCACCAGCAGCCTCCTTGAGGAGGGTGTCCTGGTGGCAGGGAGAGGCGGGGTGAGTGCTGAGCTCAAAGCATCACCATCCCCTCCCGCCAAGGACAGAGCCTCTGCAGCAGACATGTGCAAAGTTCAGCTCAGCTCAGCTGTTTCTCCTTCCACTTGTTCCGGAGACACTCTTGATGAATCCCTCCTTACCAGCCTGCACCTCGGCACAGTGATACAAGATCCTGACAACTCTCTATGGTTTTGAGGAGGGAAGAAAAAGAGAGAGAGAGAAAATGCCTTTTCCTTCTTTAAACTAGAGAAAGAGGGTTGGTTAGCAGGCCAGAGGCAGATGAGCAGGATGATAATGGAGACAGAGAGGGGAGCAGAGACTGGGTGATGAGCCCACAAGCCACCACATCACAGATGTCTGGCCTCCTGGGCCCCGACTTTGAGGACAGATGAGGGTGTCTACGCAGCTCAGTGCTTCTCACCTAGATGGTACCAGGCAGAAAACAACCAACAGGGGCCCGCCCAAGCTGGCAATTTCGTGGGGCATCACTCAGTTTATTAACTGGGTCTCCTGAGCCCAGGAGCCCACTGGTAGCCAGAGGCCCCAGGGCTGTAGTAAACACCCAGCTCTGTGCCAGTGCAGGGGCATCAAGATGAGCCAGATTAGGAGGCTGCCCCTGGGGAAAGACAGACACTGGGCCAAGGACACAGGATGCCCATGCCATGTGCTCTAAGAGTATCCTAACAAAAGGCAGTGATGATTGGGGCAGAAGCACAGAGGGGAGGATGCAGGAACCATAACATCATCTGCAAAAGTGAGAGAGTAAAGGAGAGGACAGAGGGGGGCGGGGTGTGGACCAACCCAGGCATTCCCAACAGCTACACAAAGCACAGCGCCTGAGGAGTACTAGGGGGCTGGGGGGCAGGGGCAGGAGGGTCTCTGGGAAGGGAGTGAGCCACCTGGGAATGCTCCCTGCATGTCTGGGTAAGTAATCTGGACCAGATGCTCCAGGCAGCAATGGACTCCCCCAAAGGTATTTCCAGGAGGTAATTCTCTGGAAGCAGAAGATCGGTGAGATGGGCCTGCATTTAGGACAGAAGGAATGCAAGTAGGGAATAACTTCAAGGACTATTTATGAGTCAGAATTGACTTGATTTGGAGAACAAATAGACACAGGAGGTGAGGGAGAATGAAGAGCAAAGGGTGAGCCGGGTTGGGGCTAGAGTGGCCATCGGTGAGGTAGACCCCTTCACTGAGGAATGACTGGGGAAGGGCGGAGGGAGGGGAACCTGTGTTCACTGGTGTCTAGTTTGTGCCGGCGCCATGCTAGGCATCGTGCAACACGCTCTCACTTGACCCTTGCCACGGTTGAAGCTAGTGACCTGGCCTCGCTCATCTGAGCTTCCAGGGGCTTCAGCTGCTCCTCCAAAGTCACCCAGCTATTAATGGTAGGAGGTGATGTGGGGTCCCATTTGTCCTTTCAACTACACCAGTTGAGGACATATTGAGGTTTGGATGCCATGCAGGTACAGACATTCAGGAGGCCATGGTGAGCATGTTTCTGATGCTCAGAGAGAGGACCTGCCTGCAGGGAAGGAGGTTAAGATGCCAGGACAGAAGAGATGTGAGGCTGTGACAGATGAGATTTCTGAAGGAATGTTCCCCAAAAGAGAAGAAAGCCCTGAAGTGGCATCACAGAAGATGAATCACAAAGGCGTCTGAGTGGGAGCATTTAGGGAGACAGGAGGCAAGTTGGGGGGGGGGGTGTTTTGTGAGGAAACAAAGGAGGAGAAAACTCAAAGACCAGAGGCCACACCTGTCACATGTCACATGGATATCGACAATGAGGCCTCAGAAGTAGTCACTGCTTCGGCAATCATCAACTTTCTCCCGCCAACCTTCAGAATTCAGGATGGACTCGGGCATGTCCTTCGCTCTTGATAACTGTCCACAAGCTGGGATATGCCAGCACTTAGCACAGCTCTTGTGTGTGCGTGTAGGACTCTTGGTTCAGTGTCTGGTCACATCCACAAGACTGCCACCTCCAAGAGGGCAGGGGGTATGTTGTGCTCATCACTACCACAGTTCCCCACACCTGGCACAATGCCTGGCACAAAGTGAGTGCTCCATAAATACTGGTTGAATACCTGGCTGAAGCCAGTTCTGTGCTTGCCCTCAATTGTCAGAAAGCACCGTCCCTGCCTCCTCCCCATGCTCAGCAAAGTCAAGGGCGACAGGCTCTCTGCGGCCCCAGGTGACAAGCTGGCAGAGTTGCTGTGACAGCATTGCTGACGGGTCTCAGAGGCCGCATCTGACCTTGAGCCACCTTCCGGTTGGCTTGGCTAGGCACCAAGCCATTTGCTTGTTTGTGCTGCCTTTCAACCCTGGGGCAGTGGATTGAGCACAAAGGAAGATGTGCTTTTGTTTTGTCTGTGGAGCATCAATTTGCCCTAAATAAGAATTTAACTGGTAGTCTACTCCGCAGGGTGGGAGAGGGACAAGGCTGAGAGGAACATGTCAGGAGTTCTGAGTGTATGCCCAGGTCTCTCTGAGCCTTTGAAAAACATTTTCCTACAAATATTGGCTGCAGGACAAAGAGTGTGACAGGGAAGGCAGGAAATAGAGTGAATCCCAGTTGAAGGACTAGCTGGCCGTGTGGACTTGGGCAAGTCACTCACCATGGTGTCATTTAATGTGTACTCTCTGCTCACCTGAGAAATGTGGAAACGGCCTCAGATCCCCTCCAGGGCCAGAGGAAGGGGGTAGGGAGGGGGAGCCCTATAAACACAGACTGTCTTCCAGACCCATGACAGCCTCTCAGAGCATAAGTCCCTAGAGCAGGGTCCAGTACACACAGTGACATCTCGATCAGGATCCCTCTGAATGGGAAGTGGTTTGTAGCACAGACTTTGGGGTTCTACAGACCTGCGTGCAGTTTCCTCCACTGGGTGCCTGACCATGAGTCAGTCACTGAATGGTTCTGAGCCTCTCAGTCTCTCATCTTTCTAATGGGAATCTTCTAACAACCTAAGGGGGTCCTGCAATGACCATAGGAAATAATGAAAATGAAGTGTTCAGTCTTGGGCCTGACAATGAGCACAGTAAATCTTAGATGGTACCATCATAAATATTTATGGCTTAGACCCCATACATCATGAATGTCTCAAAAAAATTTAGAGATTATGCAGACCCTAGAGATCAAAGCGTCTGGTTGTTT
This sequence comes from Lasiurus cinereus, assembly GCA_011751065.1. NCBI lineage: Eukaryota > Metazoa > Chordata > Mammalia > Chiroptera > Vespertilionidae > Lasiurus > Lasiurus cinereus. The sequence continues at coordinate 54,106,016 of JAAGEH010000480.1, forward strand.
ATGAGGACACTGAGACCATGTGTGAGAAAGAGACTTGAAACCTATGGACAGGAATAGGCCATGAGCCATGAAACCCAGCTCCTACATGGGGTGACTCCCTGGCTCCTACAAGGGCCTTGGCTGGGCCCACACCAGCTCCCTACACCCTCAGTGTGAGACCCTGGTGTGTGGCTCCCCCAGGCTCCAGCTCCCCAACACTATTCCTCCTGGAATGTACTTCAGGTGGAGGGTCTGTTCACAGCAGGCATTGATAGAGCCTCAGGCCTGACTTGAGCCAGTTCACCTCTCCATTCTGGGCTTTATGATTGATAAAAGTGGGACATTATGATCGATAAAAGCCTTCCAGTTCCGGCATGCCATGGTTTCCAGAACGGGCCTCCATGAACCACAGTCACGTGGCCAGAAACCTCAGGAAACCAGAATCTTTCCCAGAAGCTCCTTCTTTGGGAGACACAGGCAGAACCTAAGAAAGCATAGCGCGCGCTGTCCTGGTGCAGTTTTCCCCGTTTTCCGGGGACGAGCCTACCTTCCCTCCTTGGCTGTGTCCCTGCTGTGCCGAAAAGCAGGCCGAGCCTCAGCGCAGCCTGAGGCTTTTTCAGAACACAGAAAGAAGAGGGAAGGTCAGCATCTAGAACAGCGTGTACATGGAACACGCTCTCTGTAATGACTGCCAACACGAAGCTCAGGCCAAGGCGAAGAGAGCCCTGGACTGAGCCTGGAGGCCAGGACGGCACCTGCGCTCTCCTGTCTCTAGCTGGCACTGGTGGGGCCTATTGCTCTGCTGTAAGTGAGGTGACCACATGAAAGGCCCTGCTCCCAGCTGTGCTCCCACAGCTCCTCCCCCTCCGCCTCAGGGCACCCAGCAGGTGGGACTGGGATTTGCTTATGGTCTGCCCTCCAGCCCCAGAGTCAGAGATACCACCCTTAAAGGCATGCCTGGGATACTGACTACTGCTGAGAGATGCAACAGCAATAATCGAAAGTCATAATCTTTTTGCTGGTGGAGGGTCTTGCCTTCAATTTGTTAAAAAAGGCAACCTCTTTCTCTGGCTGGTTTGGCTCAGTGGATAGAGCATTAGCCTGCAGACTAGGTTTGATTCTGGTCAAGGGCACATATATAGCTGTTTGCAGGCTTGATCCCCAGTAGGGGGTGTGCAGGAGGCAGCCGGTCAATGATTCTCTCTCATGATTGATGTTTCTCTCTCCCTCTCCCTTCCTCTCTGAAATCAATAAAAATACATTTTTTAAAAAAAAGATGCAACATGTGTGAAGTGCAATAAAATGAGATGTGTCCATATTCATCCTCATGTCCAAGCCCAAGCCCAGATCAAAACAGAAAAAGCTATAGGCATGTTTACAGGAGGGAGGGAAGAAAAGGAGAGAGGGAAGGAGAGGGAAAGGCAGGAGGGAGACAGGAGAGAAGGAAGAAGAGAGAAAGGAGAAAGGAGGGGAGGGGGCTGAAGTCCTCCCCAGGACTAACATTCTAAGATTCTACAAAGCTAAGTTCTAAGGCAATTTATCAATGGTGTCCATCCGGCACAGCCACGTTAATGGTGGAAACATCACGCCGGAAGCAAAAGGAATGAATCTCAGCTGTGAAACGACATGTTGATGATCCCTTTCAGCTAGACACAGCTAACTTCCCACAGTGCAGGCCCTACGGGAACATGTGTGTGAAGGCTGTCGGCTGGCCACGTGGGTGGTCCCGCCCGTGCAGTAGGTCCCTCCGTGAGGCTGGCGTCCGGGTCCAGGATGGGCTTCCGGCTGCCAAGCTCACCGTTAACTCCGTTCATCCCTGAGCCTTCCAGTTCCTTTTCAGGAACATGACATAGCGGCATCCAGTATTCAGAACAGGAAGAGGAGCGGGTCTCATAAATAACTCCTGGTTAAAACAGAGCTGGGAAGAAGGAGCCGGAAGAAGCAGCAAATCACTGAGTGCTTAGGAGTCGGTAACACTGGCTTGAAAACCTTAGTGCAAATGGCTGGTCTGGTTTACGGTCTTCTCATCAAAAGATCCGATGCAGGACTGAACCCCGAGGCACCAAGACTGTGTGTGTGGAGATACGTACGAAACGGTGTGGCTTTCCTCAGCTGCTGGGGTCTCTGCGACGATCCTTACACATGATCTCTCTCCAGGTCACTTAATGGGCTCGGACAGTGGGTGCAACCTTGACTGTGACGTCTCTGGACTTCTCTGGGACCTTCTGTCTCCACAGGAAGGTCAGCCGGCTGAGCTGGCCGCTAAGCTCTGAGATTCTAGACAGCACATCGGGGCTGAGGCCTTGGAATAAAACTCAGGAGCCCAAACGTCTGAATTAAATCTGCCATCTCTCTCCTCCATTCTCCGCGGGGCCTTCCTTTAGCTGTGACAGAGCCAGCACACGGTGCTCTCTTTCTGGGATGCTAACATGGAGTGGAAATGTGCTTTATTCACAGGCAACCCCCAGCATCAGGCCGCCGGGGGCCGACCAGAGACACGGGGCCCAGACCAAGACCCAGGATGCCCAACACAGAGCTGACTCTGCCCCGAACCCCCCCTTACCCCCCGCGTCCCCCTGTCTCCAGGTCCACCGGTGGGTCCCAAGCATGAAGCCGAACAACCGGGTAGTGACAAGACAGCCTTCTAGCCAGACCTTCGCCCTGGGAAAGGAGGAGCGAGGGTCCGGGAGGCGGGCGGGCGGGCGGGCAGCGTGCCCTCAGCAGCAGCTGCAGGTGCCCGTGTGCACGCGGAGGATGCCGCGGCTGTGCAGGTGCAGGAAGTTGAAGATCTCAGAGGGCATGGCGTGGAAGCCGGGCCGCGGCTTGACGTTGTCGTAGTAGTGGTGAGTGATGTAGAGGCCCGCGGGGTTCATGGGGAAGGCCCAGAAGCCGAACAGGTGCACCTCCTCGCACAGCTCCAGCGCCGCCGTGGCCAGGATGAGGCCGGTGCTGATGCGCTTGGCGCGCACGCCCAGGCCCAGCCAGTAGCGCGACACGTTGACCAGGTACTGCGGGTGGAAGTAGTAGACGGCCTGCGGCGCCTGGAAGTCGTCCAGCACGTACTTGACCCGGATGGACACGTCGGTGTTGCGCGTGTTGTAGAAGGCGGGCAGCAGCACGGACGCGTTCTCGTAGCCCTGCAGCACGCGGTAGAAGGGCCGCCGCCACTTCTCCAGCTTGTGGAACCTGTGCGGGGCAAGAGAGAGGGTGGGCCACTGCGCCCCTGGCTCCCCCGGGCCCCCCGGAATCCCCCCGGCCCCTGGCTTCCCCAGCCCGGCACCCTCGGGTCTTTTCCAAGGAGAGAGGGGCTCTCGGGCCATCCCTGCCTCCTTTCATCTCAGTCCCTCAGCCAGGAATGTCAGGCGTCCCGGGAACAGGTATATGTGGGTAAGTGGGTGCAGGAGAGGACAGTCTGGACCCAAAGGGACAGGTGTCTAGTGTGTGGCCGCCAGGGGAGGGCAATGCTGAACTCACGTGGCCGAGGCTGCCCCGGGAGGGCTCAGAGGGATGGTGAGGGAATGAGGGCTTTCCCTGAGCCATAGGGGCATTCACCGGTCCCCGGCTTTTCCCCAAATTCCTAAAGGATCTCTAACCAGCTGCCTGATCTCTCCGCCTGCCCCTCTCCCCACCAGCAGCCCCGCACCCCGTCTTTCTTTCACACTAAACAGCCCTCCCTCGGGTTGGCTCAGCTTACAGGTGTCAAATGCTCCTTCACTCCGCTGCCTGTCCCTGTTCCTGGGCCTCTGGCCCAGTTTAACAACTTGTCTCTCCTCTTATCCTTCCTCTGACCCGGAGGGTGTCTCAGAGGCTGGAGTTTTAACACACGCGCCCCTTCCCCCCAGGCCTCCCGGACAGACAGATCCCAGGAGGCAGCCAGGTGGGGAGAGATCTCTGCAGGGCCTCCTCCCTGTGGCCTGGCCACACTGCATAGGGAGCCGCACTCCCCCCACACACCGGGGGCTCGGACCCAGCGCCCGGGGAGGGCAGTCTAGATGGGCGCTGCACAAAAGAAATACAATGCAGGCCACATATATCATTTTAAATGTCCTAGAAAGCACATTTAAACAAGGAGAAAAATGGGTGCGATTAACTTCTATTATATAATTTATTTCACCTGATCTATTCAAAATGCTAGCATTTCGACATGTAATCCATATAAAAATTTCATGAGATAAGGCCCATCCTCTTTCACGTTACATCTTGGAAATGGGGGGGGTGGGGGGGCATTTCCCACTGACAGATGGCACATCTCACTCTAGCCTGGCCACATTTCAGGGCCAGTGGCCACATGTGGCCAGTGGCTACCATACTGGACCCCACAGGTCTAGACAGAGAGCCACTGACCTCTCTGTGATGATGCTGGGGTTCACGGTGACCACGTCCGTCTTCACCCCTACATCCATGGTGTACTTCTCTGAGATGGGGGGTAGGTTGCACCTGTGGAAGAGACGAGGCAGCCCGGCGGCCGGTGGTCAGCCATTCCCGATGGAGTGGGAGTGGGCAAGGGCAGGGGGCGGGGGAGGGATGATCACAGGAGAGAAGGATGCAGAGGCGGCCAGCTGGGTGGGATCTCTGTGGCCTGGGCCTGGAGGGGCCAATTCAACCACTTCCCCCACCAACCTGAACAGCCCACCCTGTAACTGAATCTACAACCCGAGAGTCCACGGCAGCCTCAGCCCAGGTCTCGGCTTTAACCTCTCACTTTCAGACCATCTTCGTTATCCAGACTAAAGATGTAAGTGAGGCTCCCCAAGATAAGGGGGGCTCTACATAAGGAAGGAGAAATATAAGGACCAGTCTCTACCTTAGGCAAAGCCTGGGTGAAGTTCAAATTGGTGTGAGATACAAAGCTACCCTGGTTCCACGCGTTGCTTCTGGAAGAGTAGACCCCAACCAGGAAGGTGGCCACCCAGAGGCCTCACCGACCCATCTGCCTGGGGCCCCACTGAGCCTCTTCACATCTGTGAGGCATTTGCTCCCATTATGCAGATGTGGAGACTGAGGCTTTGAGAGGTTCCAAAGGGACTGCACTAGAGAGAAGTGATAACCTGGAGCATGAGGGTCTGCAGGGTGGGGAGTGGGGGATGAACCATATAAAGGGCAGCATGGGGGGAGGGGGACCAAGGGGAAGAGCCTAAAGGGGGAGGGGGGTGGAGGCCGAAGTGGCAGTGCAGACCGGGCCGGGCCTTTTACCGGAAGACAAAGTCGGCGCTGTTGATCTCCGGCCCGCAGCGGCTGTTCTTTAAGATGCCCCCGTTGCCCACCACCGCGCACTTCTTAAACTGGGACCGGTAGTAGGGCATGTCCTGCAGAGACAGGGTCACAGCCTTCACCAGGTGCCCTCACCTCCGTGCCCACCTCCACCGCTACTCCTCCTGGCCCCAGGAGGCGGCCTTGTGGGGAACGTTAGAGAGAAGTGGTTATTCCGCTCTGCAGGTGAGAAAGAGGCCAAAAGGTGTGTTCTCAGGTCCACAGGCCGCTACAAGTGAGCTGGGATCGGAAGGTGGGTCTTCATGGCTGCCTTTTTTGTTTGTTTGTTTAAATATATTTTATTGAACTTTTACAGAGAGGAAGGGAGAGGGATAGAAAGCTAGAAACATCGATGAGAGAGAGACATCGATCAGCCGCCTCCTGCACGACCCCTACTGGGGATGTGCCCGCAACCAAGATACATGCCCTTCACTGGAATCGAACCTGGGACCCTTCAGTCCGCAGGCCGACGCTCTATTCACTGAGCCAAACTGGTTTCGGCTCCATGACTGCTTTCAATAAGCCCTGGATGCTCTGGGTTTCCAGTGAGCAGAGAGGACAGCCCTGCCGGCCTTTGGCTCTTCATGTTGGGAAGCTCAGCGCTTCATGACTATGACATGCTAGTGTGCATATTTTAACGATGAAAGCAGATGTTCTGGTGATGGCGGCAGCAGAAATGAGGGCAGGGCTGCCCTGGGACCAGAGCCCTAAACCTCAGCCCTTTCAGCTCAGGCAGCAGAAATGAGGGCAGAGCCGTCCTCTGTCCACGAGAAGGACACAGGCCTGGGGCAGAAAGGTCACAGAGGCTGGGACAAACGCCAGGACGTGGCAGCAGCGGGGATGAGAGGCTGGAGGTGAGCAAGCAAAGCCACATGAGGGGAACAATTAGAGACGGGGACACCAGGGAGCCTAGGGCTTACCCTGACTGATGATGACAGTCACAGGAGCCCTGGGAGCGAGCGTCGCACAGCGCTTTGACCTCGTCACACCTCAACTGGGGGTTACCTTGGTCTGGGTACTGGCTGCCCACAAAGGCACCTAGGCATCCCCTCCAGGGGACCACAGGCAAATTGGCAGGAAAAAGCAAATACAGTGGTACCTCGAGATACGGGTTTAATTCGTTCTGTAACCTTGAGGCGTGGGAAACTATGAGACGCTCGAGTCGCAGTAAACTGGTGGGTCGTGTGCAGCCGGCCGATCCGCGCGATGACTCCTATCTCAAATGTTGCTCATATTTCAAAGCAAAAATCGCTCGCTCAACGGCTCGTATCTCAAAAATCTCGTATGTTAGGGCACTTGTATCTCGAGGTACCACTGTACTGGCCTGACACTTCAGAGACCTGATTCTGCCACATTCTCCCATGGGCCACCTGAGGCAGGTGCCACTGGGCAGGCACAGGGCAGGCGCCCGGGCCTGGAGGCAAGGGCAAGGTGACCACCCATCCCAGCTGCCAGGACTAGCGGACTTTGCCCCGGATGCAGGGCTGACATTTGGTCAAACTGGAAAAATCTGGACCAACCAGGATTGGGCCCCCTCGTCATAAGCCCCAAATCCAACCTGGGTTTGGCCCTATCATGAGGGAAGGGCAAGCATTTTGAGCTCTCAGTGTTCTGGCTTTGTAAATTTTACAAAACGTGTTATAAATTAAAACATTGTCATTGGTGTGTTTCGTGCTGCTCAAGAGAATGTAAAGCTGGGTTTCTGGCCTTGGCACTGGCATTGCCTGTTGTTGGCGCTGACCTGGACACTGCAGCATCCCTGGCTCCACCCCCCCTAATGCCAAGAGTGCCCCTAAGTCACGACAACCGAAAATGCCTCAAGGCATTGCCACATGTCCCCCAACCGTCCCCCTGGGGAGAACCACGGGTGTCAGTGAAAAGCCTACCAGGGCAGGGCCCCAGCCCAGAGGGGTCTCGGCAAGGGGACCAGGTTGTTATTGGATGGCCCGGAGGTCCCCTCCAGCTCGGACAGCAGGAGGCTGCTGGAGCTGTCCTCCCAGCACACGCCAGCTGGCCAGCCTGCAGGGGAGCGGCCCCATCAGCACCTTGGGCTTCCGTGGGGACCAACTTCCAGGCGGGCGGCAGGGAAAACTCATACAAACGCAGGCTCCTGGGGGAGGCGGCTAAAGCTAAGGCGATGCCGCAGCGTCTGGGGGAGACTGTCCTTCCCCGGGGCCCATCCTCACCAGAGGGACAGGCCCAGGGGGGCCACGGAGGGGAAACAAGGGTATCTCAGGCCGGTGGGGGCGAACTGCACTGTCTGATTTTTATCAGAGAAACAGAAAACACCAACCATCTTTGGAGAGACCACCGAAGGCTTTTTGTTGTTTTTTTTTAATGTTGTATGTCAGTGCTTCCCAAACTTCTGTAAATCAAAAACTACCTGAACCGAAACCGGTTTGGCCCAGCGGATAGAGCGTCAGTCTGCAGACTGAAAGGTTCCAGGTTTGATTCTGGTCAAGGGCATGTACCTTGGTTGCGGGCACATCCCTAGTAGGGGGCGTGCAGGAGGCAGCTGATCGATGTTTCTCTCTCATCGATGTTTCTAACTCTCTATCCTTCTTCCTTCCTCTCTATAAAAAATCAATAAAAAATATATTAAAAAAAAAAAACTACCTGAGTTCCTGGGCTGCTTCCCAGAACCATGGAGCCAGAATCTTCAGGGTGGAGGCAGGAGGCAAGAAGCTCTATTTCTTACAAACTCAGAGAGCTAGGCACTTTTAGGAAGTGTGGGAAGTATTCTGTGTCACAGGCTCCAGTTCAGGGGTTCACAAAGTACAGCCCCGCGGGCCACCTCGGACCTATCACCTCCTTCTGCGTGGCCTGCAAGCTAGAAATGGGTTTTATATTTTGTGATGTTGGAGAAACATCCAAAGGGAACTATTCTGTGACATGTAGAAAGTCTAGAAACAAATGTCAGCGTTTAAGAGGAACCGAAGAGCGCTTGGAGCCGGGCCACGCTCACTGGTGCCCTGACAGCCAGGCGGCTTTGTGCAAGAACGACGGAGGTGAGCAGCTGTGAGAGAGACCAGATGGCCTGCAGAGCCTAAAATATTTACTTCCTGGCCCTTTCCGAAGAACCCTTGGCACTCCCCTCTCTGATTCCTGGGCCTCAGTGGCCCATGCCCATTGCCCTCCTTGGACTCACACGTCATAACCTAGCTGTGCGTCACCCACTGGCACCACCTGGGTGAGATGCAAGTTCACCCGCTGTCAACCTCATGTTCCAGGCCTTGCAAGACCCACCTCGCCAAGACGGCTCACATCCCATGGCCTCCAGCCCTGGCACCTGGGAGAGGACGCCCGGCACCTCCAGCTCCTCCCGGTGCCCCTACAATGCCCGGTCTTACCAGGACACTCTGCCTGAGTAACGGAATGCAGAGAAGCCCTGGGCTCTCATTCATTGGCACTCAGCCCAGGTCTCCGGAGAAAGACCTGAACACACCCCAACAAATTTTTCTAGAAACTGGGCTCAAGTCCTGCTCCAGCCCAGCACTCTCCAGGAGGGGCTGATGTCCCGTGGAGCCTTCCTCCTCTCTCGGAGGTAACCATCAGGACGAGCTGCAAATGCCTGCAGGCTTGGGGCCTCTCCTCTGAGAGACTGAGGCGGCAGTCAGGCCAGAAGTGAGTGCAAGTGCCTAAGCCTCAGTGACCTGAGCAGTTCGCACACGTGGATGCTCCTCTGGGGTCCCCATGACCGGGGAGCCACGGTGCTGGCCCTGGATGGGTGGCCACCTCCAGATCTCTTGTGTGGGAAATGAAAAAATAAATGTGCCTCTTCTTTAAGACTCTGATATTTTAGATTTTCTGTTATAAGCAGCCAAACCCATTCCAGTCCAAACCCCATGTTACGGATGGGCAGCCTGAGTCTTTGAAAAACAAAACGACCACCAAGGTCATCCCATATAGACCCCTCTTTCAGCGCCGTGCTTTGTATTGGTTGATTTCTTGTACACGCACAGCTTTCGCATGGATTTTTTTTTTTTTTTTTGCTCTTGTGCCTCCCTTGGGTGAGGGACAAATGCTTATCTTCAGGATGTCCTCTACCAGCAATGCAACAGCCAAAATTTTATAACCACATTCTCGCCAAAAGTCACCCAAATAATAGCCAGTTGCCGTTCATCATGCCAGACAGAACCCCAGAAGACGTTCTACTGGGCCTCAACGCATGGCCAACCAGGGCCAGGACTGGGTGCAGAAGGCACAGCAGAGCAGTGCCAAACCACTGGGTATGGCCACGGAGGGTATGGTCCACTGCCCCGCCCAGACTGCCCCCCCCCCAGACCGCCCTGCCCAGAGCAGCACCTTGGGAAACATGCGGAAGATCTCCTGGTTGATGTGGTAGATGCCACTGGTGTCCACCTCGTACTTGAGCTTTGTCCCCAGGGGCGTGTTCTTCTGGGTGGTGAAGAGGAAGGAGGGGGCGTTGCAGCATCTGGACAGAGTGGACCTGCGAGCAGGAGACAGACCGGAGAGACTGATGACACGGGACAGAGCAGAGCCTCCTGAAGAACAGAGGCATCAGGACACGGAGGCCCCTCGGGGTGACCAGGGAGCCACACTTTCTCCCACCTCCCCTTCCCCCTGCACACCTCTGCTCATGCCACCCTTTCCATAGTCCTCCCAATGCCTGGGCCTTTGGGGTGGGAGCCAGGTTTCTCTGTCCCCACTGACCTCACTGGCTTCCAAGGGTCCCACCCACTTCCTCATCCACTACCTCCCTCCCCCACTGGAATGAAAGCCCCCAATGGCAGGGACCCTGTTTCTCCGGATCCCGCATGTCAGTCACACAGATGCTTGACAACCAGATGCCTGCCAATTGCGGGACAAATCATTCCTCATCGGAGCTCCCATTAAGATCTGCTGAGCTTTCCACTACTTCCTGGAAACAGGCCAATGGATGTGCAAACAGAGACCTCATGGAAAGCTGGGCATGCAGCCCTTTTCCTCAGGCCAAGGGCCCCCATATCAGACTCCAGGCAAGGCATGTCCCCTGTACGATGAGGCCCAAAAACAAGACACACAGTCAACAGAAGTGAACTACAGTGGTACCTCGAGATACGAGTGCCCTAACATACGAGATTTTTGAGATACGAGCCGTCAAGTGAGTGATTTTTGCTTTGAAATACGAGCAACATTCGAGATAGGAGTCATCGCGCGGATCAGCCGGCTGCACACGACCCACCAGTTTACCGCGACTCGAGCGTCTCATAGTTTCCCACGCCTCAAGGTTACGGAACGAATTAAACTCGTATCTCGAGGTACCACTGTATCTCCATCATTTAGAAAGTGCTTTAGGAATGGGGTGGGGAGAGGTCAGAAATTGGGGGTGCTGAGTTGATACCAGATGACACCTGCAGAATGGAACCTGGCTGCCAAAACAAGCCTCCAGCAGTTCATTATTTAATTTCAAAAATAATTAAAACCTGCGGTTTTTCACTCATAAAAACACTCAAATATGAGCTCCCCGAAGGGAGGACACAGACAAGGTTAACAGGCTTACAACACCCTCTGAGGGAGAAAATGGCTGCGGAGGCAGACTGGGAGTCAGCCAGCCACAGAGCCTGGTTTTCCTCTTCCCTGCGGCTGGCATCCTCTGGCGGGCATCCTCCCAGGCCTGCTGGTGAGGCCCAGTGCTGGGTCTGCTCCACCCTGGCTGCAGAGGGGCCGGGCTTGACAAAGGATGCACATTGCTCCCCTCGCCATCAGGGACTGTGGGTCCGGGAGGACATGCTTTCTCCTAAAGCAGCAGCGGTGGGCTGAGTCCACCTGGCCTTCTTCCCTGACACCGGCTCCAGGCACAGTCACATCTGGTGCCCAGGCAGCCACAGGAGCCCGGATGATGACCATTAACTAAAATTGAGGAGGAGAAAACTCTGGAAAGTTTACATCCAGGGTCTTGGATGGGCGCTTGGCTTGCCAACCTGGTGTCAAAAAGCCTGGGTTCTAGTGTCTGCTCTGCTCCCACCAGCTGTGGGGCTTTGGGCAGGTCTCCTGCCCTCCCTGGGCCTCAGTTTCCTTATCTGTACAATCCAGGACTGGCTCCTCTGACCCTCTGTAATTCCATGACTCCAGGTTGCCAAAGCCAGGAAGGTTATACAAATGCTTTCCATGACTTTATTCTTGCAGGGACTGCCTTCACTGGGGAGTTCAGCTGGCTGCCGGGTGTGGAGAGCATTCTTTCCTGGTGCTGGGGAGGGTTTCAGAAAGTGACTAAGGCTTCCCCAAGGGAAGGCCAGCGGTCTGGCCAGGCAGGGGCCATGGGTCAGCATGACAAACCAGCATCTGGGCTGTTTATCTTTGTTGGTCCAGAAACTCGATCTTGCCAGCCCACTGGAGGAGATGCCCTCATACTAACCAAACTCAGGAGTGCCAGATATGTAAACCAGAATGCCAATGTGGTCCACTTTGTAAGCAGTAGGGCAAGGGAAGGCCTCCATTACAGGATTCCTTTCTTGTAACTAGAATGCTCATGCCTGTCTTCTAGCACAGTCCTCCTAGCCCCTACCACACACACACACACACACACACACACACACACACACACACCACTGCACCAGATTCCTGCAAACCTGAGTGGAGAATCTTACTATTGTTCCATGAGCTTGTAATGAGAGCAAAGGGAAACGATGACTGACCTTGAAGGTTTTTCCTTTTAAAACATGGCCTGACCTGATGTCATCCCCACTTCCCACGCCTGAAACCACCCCCATTCCCTCCCAGAAAGTTCTCAGCTACCCCAGAGTCTCTCCCCCACAGGCTGCTGGCTGATCCCTGCCAAAGGGCCCTATGCCTCTGTTTTCGTCCTGCCACATTATCTTCCTAGTGCTTATTATTATTATTATTATTATTTCTTTATATTGTAAATCCCACTGATGAGGCTTCTGTCCACTCAGCCTTGTGCATCTCCCTGACCTGGTCCAGCCACTCCCTCAGGGCTCTTGGGCCACACCCACCCTAAGGGGTTATCTGCCTGCCCAGTCCCCACAGTATCTCTCTTTCTAAGGGTGGATTGGGCAGCACAGAAAGCCCAGACCTTGGACCTCCTCCCTTCTTCCTGTACTTGGCTCAAGTTCATGTTCTACTTCTATAGTAGGCGACTCTCAAAGGCTGGAGAACTTTAAGTGCTGGGATCTGTAAATTTTGGTTAGAGAGCCACCAGGAAATCACCTCCAGCAGCACCCAAACATTCAGTATAGGCTATAACAGCGGTTACCAACCGGTGGTCCGGGAGGTCAGAAAGATGGGCGACCACTGGGCTATAAGAACTCTATAGCTCGAGGGAGGGGCTCCTGGGCTAGAGGTGAGGAGGGGAATGGGGTGTGGTCGTGGAAGGTGCTTAGTGTGCCTTAAGGCACAGGCCTGCTAGAGATCTGCTGAAAACCGCTTCACCTGGTGAGTCTCAGTGAACCTCGCTTTACTGGAGACGACACCACTGACCTTGCAGGGGTGCTGCAGGGTGAGAAGGTGGAGGACAGCGCCCAGCAGGGGCTGCCTAAGCCTGCATGCTGAGTCAGAACCTCCCCTGCCCAGACTCCAGAGCCCTGTCAGGACCAGCTCCAAGGAGATGCCCAGGCCTGGGCCTTGCAGGACCGGGAGGATGTGCAGAGGCGGCAAGAAGAGAACCCCGGGCAGGACAGAGGAGTCATAGGTACTTGAACTGGTTGGCTTCGGAGATGTTCATCGCCCATTTGCACATCTGCAGGCTCCTCCACCTGTCGAACAGCTCCGACTGCTTCACCCTGGGCGAGAGGAGGACAGAGAGTCCATGAAGGGCCAGGCTGGCCGAGTGTGGTCATTCCCAAACATGCTCCCTCCTGCTCGCCCCTCTGCCAAATCCTGGCTGGTCCTTCGTATTAACTATTTTCTCAGTTTCTGTATTCTTTATTATTATTACTATTATTGATTTGAGAGAGAAAGGGAGAGGGAGAGAGAGATCGAAACATCGATGATGAGAGAGAATCATTGATCGGCTACCTCCTGCATGATCCCCACTAGGGACTAAGCCTGCAACCTGGGCAGGTGCCCTTGGCCAGAATCGAACCTGGGACCCTTTAGTCCAGTGGTTGGCAAACTCATCAGTCAACAGAGCCAAATATCAACAGGACAACAATTGAAATTTCTTTTGAGAGCCAAATTTTTTAAACGTAAACTTCTTCTAACACCACTTCTTCAAAATAGACTCACCCAGGCCATGGTATTTTGTGGAAGAGCCACACTCAAGGGGCCAAAGAGCCGCATGTGGCTCAAAGCCGCAGTTTGCCAACCACTGCTTTAGTCCATAGGCCGAGGCTCTATCCACTGAGCCAAACCCTCTAGGGCAGTTTCTGCATTCTTGATGCTCTGGCCCTGGGGGCCTTGCTAATTCCTAGAGACCGCAGACAATCTCCTGCATGCACACCTTTCATATCACACCGACCAAACCAGAGCCCATACCTGCAACTCCCTTCTTTATCCACCCAACCGGCAGCTCACGCTGGGTGTCAGCAGAAAACTACTGTAACTGTGTCTCTGACGCTGGGGTCCACTGGAGAGCAGCCCTGGAAGGTCATTCTGATTTGCTCAAGAATGGGGCGGTGGCCAGCCCCCCGGAGCTGGGTGTTAGCAGAAAACTGCTGTAACTGTGTCTCTGATGCTGGGGTTCGCCCTAATCATGCCGGGGCCAAGTCTCAGGCCACTAGGGGAGTCCCTATGCCACAGAGCCCAAAGAAAGCGTTCGAACCGGCCAGTCCCACCCCTGTCCGCCCCACCTTGCCATTCCTCCATGTGAGAACCACATGAAGGCTCTCAGCCAGGTTCCCCCTCTCCTCTTCTGCTCCCCCAGGTGGCGGAGCCGTGCCTCCTGTTTCCAGGGATCTGGGAGCATCAGAACTCTTCCTTCACGATGTCATTTCTGTGGCTGGGTGTCTGACCATGTCTGGTTTTTAAAAGGCCAGGCTACATTTTAAAGCATCCTTCCTCACAGGCCCACCCCCAGGACCTGCCTGATGCCCCAGGAACATCTACCTATAGAGGGCAAAGGATGTCTGTGCATCCCTCACCCTGTGCTTAGCACACAGTAGGGCTCAGCACCGGGCATGCCCTGCTCACAATGTCCCGATGACACACAGGAAGCGCTGAGAAAGCTGGGACGTGCTCCTTTCCACTGAACACCCATCGCAAGGCTTTCTTTACGCTCGTCGGCTTTTGAACATCTCGGCTTGTGGTGCCTAACGTGCTCTCTGGGAAGGAAACGTCTAAATCAGGTGGGATTCGCTCGCACTTTGACTGAAACCAGCGGAAAGCGTTAGATCATTGGACCGTCTTCCCACTGAGCCGTGCAGCAAGCAGCCTGGAGTTTCTCAGGAATGCTGCTTGGGCCATCATCTCCTGCCCACCGCAGCCCCCTCCCTGAGCCTGCCCCCTGCGCTGTCCAGGATCACCGGGCAGTCCTGGTTCAGAACCGGCTGCACATGGTACAGAGAGCAGCCTGTAAGGTCATTCGGGTTTGTTCAAGAATGGGGAGGTAGCCAGCCCCCCGGAGCTGGGTGTTAGCAGAAAACTACTGTAACTGTGTCTCTTACTCTGGGGTCCACAGAAGGGAATCCTTGAGCCCCTTGAATCATAGTAACAATCTCACATCTGTCCACCGGGTACACATCTGGGGGAGAACTGGAAGATTTCATCAGCTTCTCAAAGGGGTTTGTGATTTTTTTTTTTTAAAGGCAGACACTGTCCTAACCAGTTTTTCTCAGTGGATAGAGCATCAGCCTGTGGACTGAAGGTCCCAGATTTGATTCTGGTCAAGGGCACATACCTGGGTTACAGGCTCAATTCCAGGCCATGGTTGGGGCGCGTGCAGGAGGCAACCAATCGATGTGTTTCTCTCACATTGATATTTCTCTCTGTCTTTCGCTTTCTCTCCCACTCTCTCTAAAAATCAATGGAAAAATATCCTCGGATGAGGATTTAAAAAAATAATAATAAAACAAATGAAATTTAAAAAAGGCAAATACTCACTTAACCATAAGACTGAAAAAATAAAATAAAATGAGACAGGTTCATTCTATAGAGCTGTTTCCCTGTGTTGAACCACAGGGGGGATATAGTTGTTCCCAAACAGGGCAAGCCTCACCCACAGGGGACAAGTGACAGTGGGTGGGGGGGGGGGGGGGTTTAGGAGAAGTCGGGATAGCAACAAAGTCCGTGAATTTGGGGAGCAGAGGGGGACATGGGCCTCAGACCCTGTTTACACACCTGCTGGGCAGCTTTAAAGAGCTGGAAGGAGCCTCCCTCTCATCCTGACCCCACCCCTGTCTTTCCCAAACCTCCACAGCAGCTCTCATCTCCCAAGCTCCTGTGACACCAGAGGAGAAGTGTCACTGCACAGTGGCACCCTGGTTCACACACTGCTTCCCTCCCCCACTTCCTGCAACCCAGGCCCCAGAGCAGCCCCCTCTACTGCCAAATGCCTCCCAGAAACACAGCCATGGCAACACTGCAGGCCAGGGTACCAACCCGTGGCAACACCATTGTCCAAGCCCCATTCTCTGAGCCTCCAATGCCCTCATCATACGTGGACCAAGGATGGGGCCTGAACACCCAGCCTTGAATCCTGGCTCCATCCCCAACTTGCAACGTGACCTTGGCTAAGTCATTTAATCCCTCAGAGACTCAGCTGCTTTATCTGTAAGATGGATACAATAACCTCTGCCCTGCCCATCTTGAAGGGTGTCAGAACGATCCAATGAGATAATATTTGTAAAAAAAATAGTTTATAGATTGCTTTACAGATGCACAATCATCTTTAAGATGAAGGGTTGATCCCAGGCCCTTTCCTCCTTTCTTCCAAGACACCACATTCCAGAAGAATAAAGAAGGTATAAGCTACCAGGTGAACAGAATAATGGGAGTGGGTGGAAGGTCTCAGTGGAAGGGAGATTTCGACAAGTGTGTGGAAGGAGAAGGGGTGACATAAGAAGGCAGGGCACAGCCCAGGGATAGAGCCAATTTGCACAGAACATTTTAAAGGGGGTGGAGGAGAGGGCAGGGACATGGTGTTAAAATGAGAATCGGTTGTGAGTCCATATCCGGAACTATCAAGCCCACCCCCACGGCGGCCCGATATTTAATGTCAAGCAGAGGAGGGAAGAGGGGATGAATCAGACTGTCAGTTCTGACTTTTTTTTAAAAAAAATTATCACTCTCAGTGCAAAGGTCTGGGTGTTCTAATAGCAAAAGGGCCAGCAGCAATCTTGAACCCTCTCCTCCATGAAAGCTGCTCTCAGCCTCAGAGACTCTACCAGCTTTGAATTGTCTAAATAGGAAGAGATAACCAAGGGCCACCTGGTCAACCTGAGGAACTAGACCAAGATAAACCATCAGATAAAATGACCACAGAGGATTCATTTTGAAGAAATTCAAAACATTCATTCAAAAGGATATAGGCAGCCCTATGTTCATTACAGCGTCATTTATGGAGCAGCCTAAATGCCCAACCACAGACAAATAAAGAAGATGCAGTACATATATACAATGGGGTCATTCTCAGCCACAACAAGAATGAAATCTTACCATTTGTGACAACATGGATGGACCTAGAAGATATTGCGATAAATGAAATGAGTCAGACAGGAAAAGACAGATACCAGATGGTTTCACTTATATGTTGCAGTTTTTTAAAAATGAACAAACAAAACAGAAACAAATGTATAGATTCCAAGAACAAATTGGTGGCCCACAGATGGGAGGGGGTTAGGAGGATGGGTTAAAAGGTGAAAGGGATTAAGAAGTACAAGTTGCCAGTTATTAAAATAGTCACAGGGATGTAAAGGACAGCTTAGGGAATATAGTCAGTAACTGTAATAACTATGCAAGGTGTCATATGGGTGTCATAAATTATGTCAGAGGGGTACGAGGCTTATTGGGGTGATCATTTCATAAAGCATATTAACGTCTGATCACTATGTTATATATCAAAAAACTAATATAATACTGTATGTCAATTGTAATTGAAAAATACATTTTAAAAGAGAAAATATTTGATTTTTTGGTATGTTATAATTATGGGCATCATTTTTCTATTTTTTGTTTTCATTATTTTTCTTCATAATGTAAGCCTGTGTATCTAGTTAAACTATTTTATGTTAATCGCTATTTGTGCCAACACAAAAAAATAAATAAAATAAATAAAAATACTGTTTTTTTTTTAAAAAATGATTACAGAGAGAGGCATGAAACAGAACTCCAAGGTATTCTCCTTAGTGCCCCCAGAGCTATTCAAGCTATTCAAGAAGTCACGAGGCCCTTAAAGTAAGAACAGGCCACTCTGAGAACAAAGTAAGAGCTCCTGAGGGGAAAGGTCATAGATGAGATAGCGAGAGATGAGATTAAGCTCTAAGAGTGCTAGAGCAGCTATGGAGAAAAGCCAGCATTCAGCTCTTAGATGCACTAAAAGGAGGAAACAGAGAAAAATGAAGGGCAGCAAGTACAAAGAACGCTAAGAGAAGCTCAAGAATTTGGACAGGAGCCCATTGGAAGAGGTCCCAGTGGTGCGCATCCCTGGACATGTTCCTTTTCAGATCATGACCCGCCTTTTCAGAAAGTCACCATCTGAAAAGGCGGGTCACCTCCAAAGGAACAAGTGTCATGTGCGTGTGGCCCTGGGTGCTGGCAGATGACAGAAGCTCTTCAGCGGCATTCTGGGGGGAAATGACTTCCACCTACAATACCAACCCCATCAAACCAGCCATCGAGTATAAGGGAAGAATTAAGGCATCGAGACACAGAAGGACTCAGCCTTTTGGGGACTTTGCTTAAAGAAGGGGGAGAAGCAAAATGAAAGAGAGAACCCAGAAAGCAGCAGCTGTGGGTTCTCAGGTGAATCCCACCTAGGCAGGCAGAGAAGGAAGATGGGGAGATGCTGTGTGGCCTATCAGGACACAGCCTGTCCGGGGTGAGGCAGGAGGATGAAGGGAAAGCTGGGGGAATGCCTAGTTGAGGGAGAAGAGGGGTGAGGGTGGGAAATAGGGCATAATAGAAACGAGAGTTACAGGGGGGGCAAGGATGACTAGAAGCTTCAGGAAAAAAAGGGGAGGAGAACTGTACAAAAAGAAGATGGGATCACCATGATCTGAGCTTCAAATTTTAGAATCAGCCTATAGAGAAAAGCCCCCAAAAGGCTGCTATGGTTACACACGGATTGTACATGTGAGCAGCCTTGACATTTGAAAGGTAAACTCATGGATGACCGAAGCCAGAGGCTGGAACTAAAACGTAGGCGTAACTTTAACAGCCTCATATCACAAAGTGCCGGATTAAAAGATGCTGCCAAGGTTTAGTAGAAAAAGAAGCAGGTTATTGGGCAATCTATAGATAGAAGAACTACAAATAGCAACAGTCCTCACCCAGGAGAGTGGGGTGGGGCGGGGTGTGGGCTAAGGGAGTTGAATCCTCACCCGCTGAGGCAGGACAGGAGGGGACGCTGTGCAAACAGGGCAAGTCAGGGACAGTGGCATGCAGTGGCGCTGGGAGGTATGGGAGCAGGTACCGCAGCGACAGCCAAGAGTTGGGAGCAGCAGGGTGGGGGGTAGGCTGCGGGACAGGGGACCGTTGCTTTTTATTATCATAAACTTTCCTATGTTTCTAGCTTGTGATAGAGATGGCAATAATAACGAGATGATAATGGCCACCTCCTTTTCCTCCTTTTCTTTCATGACCTCCTCATTTCCACTCTGGTCACATTCACTTTTCCACCCATTCATTCTCTTAACAAACGTATCCTGAGTCCATGCAGGGCCAGGCTCCAGGACTCGGAGACGCCCACCCGGGGAACCCTGCCAGACCTGACCTCCAACCCCTCTCCTGTCTCAGCGAGGGCCCCACCCCAGAAAGATGGGAAGTGGTGGCAGGAGAGGGCGGCTAGTGAGGTGAGACCATCTGGGTGTGAGCACAGGCAGAGCTGCTCTATAATAATAAAAGCGTAATATGCTAATTAGGCCAGAAGCTGGTGCCAGAAGCCGGGGGAAGGAAGGCCTATTCTTCCACGAATTTCGTGCATCGGGCCTTTTGTTTAAAAATAAAAATAGAGGCTCTAGAACGACTAAATTCAACGTGGATAGTTTTACAATGCATTTAGGGACAATGCATTTTCATAACAGATCGTCCTAGCACAATTCCTCACAATCTGATATTGTCAGGAGCGAGGCCTGTCGGGGTGGGGTTTCCCGGCTCACTGACTCTCCCCGCTGAGAGAGCAATGTTGGATGAGACTCTGCCCAGATGAACCGCTCAGGTCCCATCTCCTCAGTCAGAGCTCCAGCTGACATCCTGCGCTGAAGGGCCTCGGAGCGCATCCATCCAAGCCCCTCCGTTCACAGAGGAGAATGTGACCTTTTCCCGAGGACTCACAGTCTCCACCACCAGCTGGGCCACGGCTCTGGGCTGGAGCACAGCACGCAGGTGCCCCGGCGGTCAGAACCATCAGATCGGCGGCCAGGCTCTGGGCTCTCGGATTTCCGCCCCAGAGGGCCCACTGACCCCTAGCTTGAGGACCCAGGAAAAGAGGCACGAGGCTCACGTCTCCCCAACATCCTGCCATGCTGATGCCCCAAGAACAGCCTCAGCCCCTCCTCTCCTCTCAGACCTCCAGGGCGTAGGGACCACAGGATGGCCGCTGCCATGGAGACCCAGGATGGTGCAAGGCCCAGAGTGCACCAGCTGGCATCGTCGTTCAGTTCCCAGGCCCAGAGGCAGAGATGAGAACTCACGCCAACTACGCAGAGGACCAAATGCCCCCAACACGACAAGGGACAGGGTGGGCGGGCACAGATCGGGGAAAATCTGAGGCTCCCCATCACACCTACAACATTTGTGATGCCGGCTTGAAACACAAAAAAGGGGCCCCGGCAATTTCTAATTGAGTCCCTACATGGAAGGGGTGCTAAGGACTACTATGAGCTGAGTAGTATCTCCCCCCAGATTCATATGTTGGAAGTCCTAACCCCCAACATCTCAAAATGGGACCGTCTTTCTGGGATAAAGTCTTCGGCGAGGCGGCTAAGTGAAAATGACATCACTGGGGTGAGCCCTAATCCACTGTGACTGGTGTCCTCATTAGAGGAAATGAGGACAGAGGCACATAGAGGGATGACTGTGTGAAGACAGGGAAGGCAGCCATCTCAAAGCCGCAGAGAGACCCCATCCTCCTGACACCTCGATCTGACTCCAGCCCCCCAGGACCTGGAGAAGAGAACGCTCTGGTGGTTAGGCCCCCAATCTGTGGCCCCTTGTGATGAGAGCACAGCGAGCCAGGACAGGGGTCAAACACCATCGTGTAAACAATGTAAGGGGGAGGAATGGGAAGCAATCGGAGGGAAGGCAAAGACATGGGACCCTCAGGTCACCCTGCACAGACCTTGCAGTAACCATGGAGAAGCAGTCTGTTTTTCATAATGAAAAAAAAAAAGGAAGATTTGCCCTGTGAAACAGTACCCAGTGCTCTCCACGAGGGCCCCGGGTTTGCCCAGGGCGGCACTGACAGGCCTGCAGTATCTGAATTTGGGGTAAAGATAAAGGCTCTCCCGCCATTAAAAAGAAGGAATTCTTACCATTTGCAGCAACCTGGATGGAACTGGAGAGCCTTATGCTTAGTGAAATAAGCCAGTCAATGAAGGAGAAGCATCACATGATCTCACTCATTTGTGGATAATAAAGAACATTATAAACTGATGAACAAAAGGATAGATACAGAGGCAGTAAAGCATCAAACAGACTGTGAAATGACAGCAGGAAGATTAAGGTTAGGTGAGGTAGATAAGAGATCAATCAAAGGACTTGTATGCATGCATATAAGCATAACCAATGAACATAGACACTGGGGGGTTGGGGTATGCCTGGGAGGGAGGGGGGGCAATGGGGAGATATGTATAAAAAATTAATAATAATAATAAAAAGATAAAGGCTCTCCCTCTCTGCTTAGGAGCTTCTGGATGTGGCTCCTAACTGAGGTCTGGCACCCATCTTCACCACTACATCCCCGCTCCTGGGTGGAATGTATCAAACGCCGATCCCATCATACCCACCCCCACCTGCTTCCAACCCCTCCCCGTGCCCAAAACGAAACCCCGCCCCACAAGGTCCGGCCCCTGCCTGCCCCTCTAGCAGCATGGCTTCTGTTTCCCCCTCTCCTGCTGGCATTCAAGCTGCCCTGACCCTGCACAGCCTGGGACACAGCGGGCTCCTTCCTGGCACAGGGCCTTTGCACAAACTGTTCCCTCGGTCAGGAATCCTCTTGGCCTAGTTAACTCCCGTCACCCTTCATACCATCGCTTCCTCAGAGAAGCCTGGCCTGACTGCCCCTCCTCCCAGCGCAGGTCAAGTTCCCTAAGGTAATCAGTTATTGCTGTCCGCTTCCCGCTGGGCTGGGAGCTCTTGGGGGCGGGCACCAGGGTATGTGCTCAGCCCAGGGCTGGGTGGGGGGAGGGGGGTGTTGGCGGGAGGGTGAGGGGCTCACACGTTCCTCTCCAGAGAGGGCATACGGCCCCCTGGTTAGAACAGAGACCATGAGCGACACAGCTGGACATTTGCTCTTATCTTGGACATTTCCTACAGCTACGAAGCTTGCAGAGTCTGAATGACAGCGCAGAAAAGCAGTTGCTGCTGTTGCTGCTGGTTCCAGAGACGAAGGAAAGGGGAGAGAAGGAAAGGGAAGAAGCAATGAACACTGAGCACCTACTATGTGTGCTACTATGTATGTGGACTGCTGGGTTACTATTTCCACGTATGTTAATTCAACTAGTCTTTATAGCAACCCTGAAAAGCGAGGTGAGGGTGTCCCCATTTTTATAGGTAAGAGAAGGCTCAGAGAGGTTAAGGCATTTGTATGAAGATGCAGAGCTGGTAAGTCCCAGCGTCGGCTTTGGAGCCCAGGTCTGCCTGCAGCCAAGCTCATGGTCTTTCTATGAGCCACACTCCCCGGAGACCGTGTCAAAGGGCAGGGACTGTGTCCGGGGCCCATGAGCCCACTTGAGCACCCAGCAGTGTCAGCCTCAATACACTGTCCTTCTTCCAAGCCCAGACATAACTGTTTTAAAACCAACACGCATCCTGTCCTGATGAACACAGCACCCAGTCCTCTGAATGGTTTACCGAATTCATGGCAGCCACGGGAGGGAAAGCAAGGACAGGCCCACGCGCTAAAATGTTCAGCATGTATGTGCTTAAAAGCGGTCCTGCATAAAGGGTCGGGGCTGCTCTCTGGACTCCCTGCATGGAGAAAGGAAGAGCAGTTGCCAGCCGGCTAATAAAGGCTCCTTAAATTTAAAAAATGAATAAATAAATAAAATCAGAAATTAAAAAATGTTCAGCATGTAACACACTTTTTCTCAGAGGCTGTAACAGAGCCATGGTGATCTATTTTTGAGGGGGAGGAGAGAGCACGGGTTTTTTACCACTTAGAAAGGAAGGAAGGGAGGGAGAGAGGGAGGGAAAGAAGGATGGAAGGAAGGGAGGGAGAGAGGGAGGGAAAGAAGGATGGAAGGAAGGAAGGGAGGGAGGGAGGGTGAAAAATACCTATCATAGATGCTGGGTTTTGCATAGACTTTCTGCGAGGATGCAGGGGACCCAGGGGTGGCCTCTTACCTCTGAAGAGAACTGGGGGGCTGTGGCAAGGGACTGTGGGCAGAGGACTTTTCACCGTTTACCTTTTTGTAAAATTTTAATGAATATAAAATGTTTAAAAGACCCTAGCAGGAAGGTGATGCTGAACCCTCGCACACACAGGACTACATTTCAGGTAAGACGCTCCCGGGCCCTGTTCGATTTCTATACGCGAGGAGCCGGTGATGCTAATCTCCGAGACCGGTAACTGAGCCGGGATGGAAAGGCCAAGTCCACAGAGGCGACCTAGCAAACCTGGGCTTTTTTCACGAAACACAATCATCCCTGCGTGCGGCCCTCGGGGGTCTCCTGATGCCAGGGCCCTGGGAAGGAGACCTAATGCTTGTTCTGTCCGATCCACCGAGGTTCCTACTGTATTTCCTTCTGCCCAAATCCCCACCTGCCCCCAGGCCCCGCCCCACTCCCACGTGCACCATGCACCCACCACCCAGCCCGGCCACACTCACATGGACAGCACCTTCACCTCCAAGATCTCGTTCCTCAGCTCCAGGCATCTTGTGGAGTTATATTCTAAGGGCCCCTCGTAAAATTCAAAGTACCTAGGAACCAATAGGGACAGAGGTTACTATGCAGAGAAGCTGGCCTGACTTTCAGGGACCCTTGTTGGGGGTCAGGGGGGAGGGGTGTCTGTCCTTGTCAAATAAACAGAGCAAACCAGTCCCACCCAGCGGAGGAGCTGGTGGAAGGCTCCAGGACTGCTGGGGCCTCTGGCGTGATCACTGAGTGCAAGCATTTATGGGAGTGTGACCCCACTTCAGCAAAGGATGACCTTCAGGAGCAAGTGGTTCCGAGTTGGTGGCTGGACAGGGAACTTGCTCTGGCTCTTCCTGTGAGCAGTCACTGAAGGAGCCAGCACTGGGCCAGGCGGCGAGATGGTTGCCTTCAGCCAGCCCTGCCCTCTCCTCCCCCTCATCCTCCTCTTGGAAAGCGTCACACAATGACAGTCACAAGCATAGCTGAGATCCCCCGCTTTTCTTCTGTACAAGCATCTCCATCTCCGTTAGCTCACCTGATTCTCGTGCTCACGCAGTGACTAGGTGAGAGTGGCATTTGTTTCTCCCCATTGGGCAGCTGGGAAAACCACGGCTAAACAGATGGAGCCCCAGGTCCCACTGACAGTGTGGGGCAAGTAATTTAAAATTACATTTCAAAATATGAAAACAGTTCATACAACAAACTGGCTCCTATTTATAAAATGAGTTGGCTCCTTGTTCTTGCATCATACAAGAATTGAAGTAGAGTTAATAAGAATTAGGCACTTGGGATCCCCAACATATCACACTCACTTTTTTTCTCTCTGTTTCCCTCATGTTTTTGAACTCCCTCCTCTGTTGTTCTCACCCAGAAAATTCATATTAATACTTCAGTACCCGCTTTAAATGCACCCACTTCTGGGAAGGCTTCCTGACCATTACCTCCAGGGTCCTCTGGACACAGTCCTTTCATTAGAGCAAATAACATTGTATTGAAATCGTCTGTTTATATATCCACTTCCCTTCCAAACTGTAAGCATGGGAACTGCCTTTGTTATCTCTGGACCTTCTGTACTACAGAAGTAGGAAAGCTAAGAACTGTATTTCCCAGACTCCCTTGCAGCTAGGTTCTGAAGTTGAAGTTCAACCATTCGGAAGCACTTGCATGAGACTGTTACTGGAGAAGAATGACAAGGCTCAAAGCATCGTTTTGCTAGTGCAGAATGAGGCCCAGGTGGCATGGTTCTTGGAAACTGTAGTAGTGGCAGCACTTTCACGATTATATCAGAGGCAGTAGCTTTCACAGTGGCCTCATTTCACAGTGTAATTAGGGGAGGCATTTCGGGAAGCTCTGCCTGGTGTCTGTCTTCGGAACTAGTTGGACCCTTGATAAATCCTTCTCTGTTTGAATCAGTTAAAAAAAAGATTCTGTTATCTGTAACTAAGAACAAGGAAGAGGTCAGCCTGGGGCCACACAAAAATGTTCATGACCTTGGCTTTAATTCATGTCGTTTTCCAGTCACACAACACAAAGTGGGGTCTGGTATCTGATTACAAAGATCATCGTTCGCAACCAGAGCCAGTGGCACCAAGCCCTTTGGAATCCACTGGGTCATCCAAAGCCATGACCTCAGGCTGCTACCAGAAAAGCTCCCGATTCAAATGATGCAGGAGGTTGGTGGGAGGAGAGAGATGGGAACGCTGTGGTTGGGCACGTCTTGGATATGCCTCTAAACCAGTTGTGTGACTTTGGGTAAATCAGTTCCCCTCTCTGGGCCTCTCCTTTCTCCTCTTTAAAATAATCTATTTGAACTAGGTGATATCTAAAGGCCCATACAGCACTAAAACTCAATACCAAGCTTCCCCAGAATTTCCCACTCATTAACCAAGGCAGATCGATACCATGAATTAACTAGAGGCCAAAGGCACGAAATTCATGCATGGGTAGGGTCCCTAGGCCTGGTTAGCAATCAGGGCCAATTTGTGGGGTGATCAGCAGGGGGGCGGGGGACATTGCTGGCACCCACCTTGGCCAGCCTAGCGCTGCCTGCTCACTGGCCCTGACCCTGCCACCGCTGGTTGCCTCCCTCTGGGGGGCAACTCCTTCTGCAGGCAATCAGGAGGCCCCCCACTGGCACCTGCCTTGGCTGGCCTGGAGCCCACGGGCTGAGGGCAGCTCCTGCATTGAGCGTCTGCCCCCTGGTGGTCAGTATGCATCATAGCGATCAATAGTTCCATGGGTCCTTCCTCTTCAGTTGATATGCATATTAGGCTTTTATTATATAGAATGGCCCATTCTATATAATATAGGAGGAAATTAAAACCCATCAGCCCCCACTCTGATCAGCTAGCCCCTCCATCCACAAGACCGTCCCTGCCTTACCTCCATCAGCCTCCTTTTGGCTTCCTTTTTATCCTGAATCCCCAACATCACTCATAAGAAACTAAACAGTATTGCCGAAACCAGTTTGGCTCAGTGGATAGAGCGGCAGCCTGCAGACTGAAGGGTCCCAGGTTCGATTCCGGTCAAGGGCACATCCCCAGTAGGGGGCGTGCAGGAGGCAGCTGATCAATGTCTCTCTCTCATCGATGTTTCTAACTCTCTATCCCTCTCCCTTCCTCTCTGTGAAAAAAATCAATAAAATATATATTTTTTAAAAAGACAGAAAGAAAGAAACTAGACAGTACAATGATCCCAAATGGTCAACCTATGAACCGGAGGTCACAGTTCAGTTCCCAGTCAGGGCACATGCCTGAGTTGCGGGTTCAGTCTCCAGTATTGGGGGTGCAGGAGGCAGCTGGTCAATGATTCTCTCTCATCATTAAAGGTTTCTCTCTCTCTCTCTCTCTTTCTCTCTCCCTTCCTCTCTGAAAGCAACAAAAAAAAATATTTTTTAGGTGTAGCACAGATTAGTATGTAACAGGGTACAGACAAGATATTGATGATAATTTCAGGGAAAACAGTAGCAAGTGCCAAGAACACAGGAAGTACGCAATAAATATTCACTCCCTTCCCCCTGTTCTTGCTATTAAAGGACAAGAACTGAGAGTGGATGCCCAGGGAGTCAGACACTTTCTGACAGTCCCTCAGCTGGTTGATGGCAGAGCTGAGTCAGAGATGAATAACTCAGGACGTATCTCCACCGTCTGCTGCTGTTAGTAACCCTCTCTCCCGCCCCTGCGAATGAAGCGACACTGCGTTCTGTGTGGACGTGGGGATGTCCTTGATCACTCGTCTCTGCCACGGATTCCAAGACAAACCGTGTTTCCGATGCTCTGACATCATGACAGGCTGACTCTGGAGAGACTATCCCTCCCAGGGCTTGCCTAGAGGTTCCTCCAGATAATAAAGGACTGACGCGAGCTGCCCCTTAATCTGTGAGCACACCTTTCACAAACACACTCACCAACGCTGAACTTCTACCCCACCCCACCAACTCCTCTCACACTCAGGGATCCTCTCCCAGGTGCCTGAAGACACTCCGGTGGTTCCTAAGTCAAAATCAAAGCTGCTCCAATGCCTGGGTCTAAAGCCTCCAGGGTTCCCATCTGGAAAATGGAACTAATAGTCCTTGCCTCCTTCTCCATCCTACCTGGACTCTCCTTGCAGGGAGGGGGCGCTCTATTGCTCCATCATTCTCTAAAGACGACTGACCTGAGGAAATAAAATTGCCAGGAGCACGGCCATACTAATCACCTCTGGTCTGCTTCTGACAGACGCCCAAGGTCTGCATTCTGCAGGGGGCCGTGGAAGTCCCTGTTTGGTCTGGATACAGCCCATTAGGCAGACATTAAAAATGAGGCTTCCATTTTTTGGTGTAATGACATAGGAAGAGGCTCACATGATAACGTTGAGAGGAAAATGCAAGCTATAAAACTGTGGTTTTATAAAAGGAATTACCTATACACATGTGAATGCATGGGAAAGGGAGGGGGGGCTGTAACAAAACATGAATAGCGGGTTTCTCTAAGTGGTTTTAAAAAGCACTTTTCTGGCCCTGAGTGGTTTAGCTTAGTGGATAGGGCATTGGCCTGCAGGCTAAAGGGTCCCAGGTTTGATGCCTGAGGCTCTGTCCCCTGTAGGGGGCATGCAGGAGGCAGCCAACCAATGATTCTCTCTCATCACTGATGTTTCTGTCTCTCCCTCTCCCTTCCTCTCTGAAATCAATAAAAAATATATATATTTTAAAATTCCTTTAAAAAGACTTTTCTGTAATGGGGGTTATGACTCTTTTATTATTGGGAATCACTAGTAAATGCCCTTTTAAGTCCTAGATCTCCCTTGAAATTGCTCTAGTTTCCCTTTCACCTGCTGGAAGACTGGGAGAAGCAGTTTCTCCAACCTTCTTAACGCCATCAGCCTCTCAAGGTGAGTTTGTCACTGTCTCTTCTTTCAAGTCTGGAAAGACGATCTCTGTGCCGCTCACAGGGGAGGGGGCCCTGGCATCCCATGCAGGCACCTCGCTGGTATAAATAGTTCCCGCCGGCCAGGTCGGGAGCCCAGTTCGGCTCAGGTGCCACTTGGCTTCCGGCAGCCAAGTCCGAGGCTGGTGCCAGGCTGCATGCGTCCCGCTCCCCGTCTCTGTGCCCTCGGGACTGTGGCAGGCAAGGCTGGACGGCCTGGCTGCCCGCGGGGCCAGCCACTGAGGGCCTCCACTAAGTGAGGGCACAAATGCGGAAGGCCAAGGGCAGAAGTAGCCTGGGTGGTCCTGACATGATGTCCCCTCCTCCCCCCAGACGTGGGCTCCGGCTTTACAGGCGGAGGAGGCCTCATGTCAGCAGGCCTGGGGCCCCAAGTGCAGATAGTCTGACAGCCTTTCCCCCCGAGCCTGTCCCACCAGCTGCCCTGTTGGCCTGATCCCCCTCCCGAGCTTCCTCAGGACCATGGGGTCTTCCTTAGGGGCCACAGTACCTGGAGCCCAGCAACTACTGGCTGGTACGGGATGAGGCCCCTGAATTCAACTTCCTATCTAATACAGTGGCACCTCGAGATACGAGTGCCCTAACATACGAGATCTTTGAGATACGAGCCATCGAGCGAGCAATTTTTGCTTTGAAATACGAGCAACATTTGAGATAGGAGTCATCGCGCAGATCGGCCGGCTGCACACGACCCACCAGTTTACCGCGACTCGAGCGTCTCATGGTTTCCCACGCCTCAAGGTTACGGAACAAATTAAACTCGTATCTCGAGGTACCACTGTATCTCCCTTCCTCCCCGGATGCTGGCCTTCAGGGAACAGAGCCCAGGGAAGTGGCTCTGCTGAGCAGGAGCGCCCGCGGGGTCTCCTCCAGCCCCGGGAGCAGGGCAGGGCCCCAGCTCAGCCGTCTACCCCCGGGCCCTGCCAGCCTGGGGCAGTCTCCAGGAACCACAGAGTCGTCTGTGGATTCCACATGGGGATGGCACCTCTACAAATTAGGGAAAAGCGCCTTTTCCTCCGGGTGAATTAAGCCATATGCCAGGCGCACAACTTGTCACATGAGGGCCGTGGGGTTCCACCAGCGCCTGCCCTTTTCACACGGAACCCGCCCCCCCTGCACATCTGTAGGTGGCAGCCTGATGCCAGACTCTCCCTTCCGGCCCCCCAAGGCCCACCGCCCCCTCCGGCGAGCTCTGTGCTATTTCGAGAGCCGGAACAGCTGCCGGCTCCAGACAGCACGCCACCCGTCAGAGCGAACGCCCAGACATCGGTCTGAAAACGACAGCCTGGCCACACGAAGGACGGAGTGTCTTCCCACCCGGGCGCAGAGAGAGGCCCGAGGGCTGCTGACAACGGCCGGTCACAGCTCGCTCCCGGTGGCGGAGAGA
Organism: Lasiurus cinereus; assembly: GCA_011751065.1. Taxonomy (NCBI): domain Eukaryota; kingdom Metazoa; phylum Chordata; class Mammalia; order Chiroptera; family Vespertilionidae; genus Lasiurus; species Lasiurus cinereus. The sequence goes on from JAAGEH010000480.1 coordinate 54,135,185, forward strand.
CCGGCTGGCCCCTGCCTGGACCAGGGCCCCGCGGGAGCCAGCGTTTCCTCATCTGTCCACAGGGAGCCCTGGGCTGCTGGGAGAGAGGAGGGCTGAACGCTAAAGAGCCGGAGGTTCTGAGCGCCACCCCTGTTCCTCTGTGACTGAGCGACTCCCAGCGGGGGCCGCGCTGAAGGGTCAGCCCTGGGCTGGGCGGGAGCTGGGGTCAGGGCAAAGCGCAATGGGACACTCCCCCTACCCCTACCGGCAGTTCTGCAGGGCCTCAAGTCACGTGTCTAGCACATTCCTGCAAGAGCACATATTGGGGGGTCTTATGTGGGGCCCAGATCAGGGAGCCACAACAAGCTTCCCTTGTAACATTCAGCTCGCCAGCCACGGGCCTCCAGGTGTAGAAAGTCAGTTTGGTTACCTTCCTCCTGCACGTGTCATCCTGCTCCTGGGCTTCCCCTCCCCTCACCCCACCCAGCTCTTACCCCCCCGTACCCCAGGGGCCCAGGCCAAGAGCTACAACCAGGGGTCTCTTTTCTTTCTTTCTTTTTCTTTTTTTAAAAATATATTTTATTGATTTTTTACAGAGAGGAAGGGAGAGGGATAGAGAGCTAGAAACATCGATGAGAGAGAGACATCAATCAGCCGCCTCTTACACGTCCCCTACTGGGGATGTGCCCGCAACCAAGGTACATGCCCTTGACCGGAATCGAACCTGGGACCTTTCAGTCCGCAGACAGACGCTCTTTTTTACTGAGCCAAACCAGTTTCGGCAGCTCTTTTCTTTTTTAAAGAAAGTATCATTGTATTGATTTCTGAGAGGAAGGGAGAGGGAGGGAGGGAGAGCTAGAAACATCAATGATGAGAGAGACTCACTAATTGGCTGCTTCCTGCATGCCCTACACTAAGGATCAAGCCCGAAACCCAGGCATGTGCCCAGACCCGGACTCGAACTGTGAGCTCCTGGTTCATAGTTTGAGGTTCAACCACTGAGCCACACCGGGTGGGCCCAGTGGCCTCTTCCTGGTTCATCTCTCAGTTCACACCTCTTCTCCATGCGGTGCCAGGGCCTGATCTGGCCTCTTCCTTCCTGATTAGTCTCTATCTAGACCCCTCTTCCTCGCTGTGTCTTCCCAGTTGCTATAGAGTGGCAACTGATACCCACACCCCCCCGGCCTGGCGCTGATGAAGGGGATGCAGGCTGTGTGCGGTCACATGAAGTGGGAGATGGGGCAGCTTGGGGGCCTTACTTTCTGAGCCCCCTAAGCTGGTTATGGGGTGGGTGGACCCCGGGAGGACCTTTCTCTTTCCATCCTTACTCTATGCTGTGGCCACTGCCTTTGCTAAGTGATGGGCATAAAATGCTCACAGATGGTCAGGGAGGACGGGAGCATGGGAGCCGTGAGGAAGAAGGAGAAGAGGGAGAAGGGGTGATGACTGCTGAAGAGGGAAACAGACGGTTTGGGGAGCTGATGTGGGAGAGGGAGGAGGGCCTGACAGGCACCATCATCTTCTGATCTGGAAACGCAGCCCCCAAGAGGCAGCATCTCCTACCCAGACTCCTCTGGGTGTCAGGGGCAAAGGTTGGGCCAGACTCTACCGGGAGGTCCACGCAAGGGACCCCAAAATGGGGGGTTTATAGGTGAGGAAACTGGGGCACAGAAAAGTGTATGTAAGTGGTTATTTGCCCAAGAGACTCGATTCAGACTCAACTCAGGGTCATAATGCTCAGGGCCCAGGGACCTCATGGAATGAGACCACCTGAGGAGCCTCAGGGCGCCCACAGGCCTGCCCGCACAGTCAGCCTCCCGCACAGTCAGCCTCTCCCTGTGTCAGGGCGCCCACAGCGCTGCCCGCACAGTCAGCCTCTCCCTGTGTCAGGGCGCCCACAGGCCTGCCCGCACAGTCAGCCTCCTGCCTGCCCACACAGTCAGCCTCCTCCCTGTGTCAGGGCCCCCACGGCCCTGCCCACACAGTAGCCTCCTCCCTGCCCACACAGTAGCCTCCTCCCTGCCCACACAGTAGCCTCCTCCCTGCCCACACAGTCAGCCTCCTCCCTGTGTCAGCCCCTGAGGCCCACGCCAGGGCCAGGTGCCCGGGAGGGAAGGGTGAGCCGTGCCAACTTTGTTTGGTTTTCCAGCACCCTGCCCGGAACGTGGCCAAACCCGGGCCTCCGAACTCTTCCCAGCTGGACGGAGCCCAAGAGCGCGGTCCCTTTATTTACGTATTTATTTTTGTCCTTCTGCAGGAGTGAAATTGACCAGAAAGGCTTAGGCTAAGCCAGGCTGCACCGCGGTGCGGGCTGGGCTGTGGGCACCCCTGAGCAGACCCTCTGTGGCCTGGCCCCCACAGCTGTCACCACATCTGCATGTCCACGATGCTCAGTTCTTTCCTTTGAGGTGACCTTGCCACTGAGGGCTCCTCTTTGAAAGGCAGAAGTCCCAGGAGCGTTTTTTTGGGGGGATAATAATCAGGAAATACTAAGCACAGGGACTGGGTTAGTGGGTGACACTGAGAAGATAAAAAGTGGGAGACAGGAGAGGGGAGACGGGAGGCCTTCCAGATCACCTTGCTCAGCACCAAGGACAGCAGTCGTTATGGGAAGGGAATATGTGCGTCATCACCCACCTGAGTCACTATGGCGTTCTGTTACAGTCTAAGAGCCGGGAGCCGAGGACAGGGCTATGAAGATGGAGGACTTGGGAGGAAAGCTAAGGAGAGCCACCCACCCCTGCGTGACCTGCCCGCAGCCCAGAAGGAGGATCCCTCCGTCCAGCATGGCCATCAGTACCGGGGCCCCAGAGTCACCCTGGACGGGGTGGGTGCCAGCCCCCCACCAGCACCTGGAAGTGGTGACTCAGTTTCCTCCTCTGTAAAGCGGGCGATGACAGCAGCCGCCCCGAAGGTTTCAGGGTGAGGATCACAGGCAGGGAGGTGCCTGGCACACAGCCCCCAGCAGTGCCTGGCCACGGGCATCGCCGGCGGAGACCGAGCCAAGCCTCACCCCTCCGCGGAAGCGCCGCCGACTTCCTCTCCGAGCTGGCGGAGCCCTCGCCATCTGGCCCGCACCACTTACTGCCTCGTTATACACTGTCTTGAAGCAATTAGGGAGCCATTCAACACAGCCTAATCAAGTGCCCAACTGAATTCCATCACTTCCTTCCTGCTCCGAAACACGACTGTTCCCAGCCCCGTGCTGTGCAGGGCGCGCCAGATACACGCACAGAGAGGTCTCAGCCGAGAGGGCTCTGGCCCCGGCGCTCAGCCCTCCAAGTGGGGCTTGCTCTCTTCTCCTGCGGCCATGCTACCCTCCCACCGGGAAGCCCCCGGCCCCCACCTTGTAGCCCCCCTGCCCAGGGAGAATGCTGCCCCAGGAGCAGGCAGCCTAGGTGAGCGGCAGCGTGGCCAGCTCTGCCCGGAACCCAGAAGGAAGTGCTGTCGTTGCACACCGCCTCTGCCCTCCTACCCCAGCCCGGATGCCCCCGGCCGTGCAGAGCCTGGGAGCAGCGGTCCATGAGGCCAGTCAGCGAGGCCACTGGGGGGCTGGTCTACAAACAGAGGCCCAGGGCCAGTCAGCTCTCTGGGGGCCGGGGGTAGAGCCACCCTTGGGGTGAGGGGGATGCCTGAGCCAATGCAGAAGGGTTTATGCAAACGGGAGGAGGGTTCCCCATGTGGGTTAAGATAGAAACAGCCCTCTGCACAGACACATCTCACAGAACACCCAATCCAAGGGGCTATCAGGGAAGGCTTCAGGGAGGAGGTGGAAACTGCAGGGAGGACAGGACGTGGATGAGGAGCAGGGTGCGGTTGGCAGACGCTGAGTGAAGCCCTTCGTGCTGTGGCTCTGGGCCAGGCTGAGTTCGTGCCTCCGGGATTCCTGCCTGGGGTGCCCTCAGCCCCTGTGGCTGGGGGGGGTCTTTTCCCAGGGATGTCCTCAGGCAGGGGCGCAGCGCTGCCTGCCCGGCAGGACCAAGTCCAGAAGGACACCGCTGCCTTCCGCCACCCTCTGAGTGGTCACTGGCCGGGTCAGAGGGGTCAAACATGCAGCTGGCCTGGGAGGACAATGCTACCTCCCTCCTCCTCTTTTCCTCCTCCTCCTCCTCCCCATCAACCTTTTCCAAATGTGTGAAGCTCCGAAGTGGGTATCTGGGAGGGTTTCTCGGTCAGTTATTGCAGGAGTCCCTAATCTGCCTTCACGCCTTCTCTCCTGACACAGCCCTCGCCCCCACCTCCGTCTCCCTCTGCCACCCTGCCACGCAGAACTCAGGCCACCCTACCACCTGCGCTTCTCAGGAGAACATCCTCTGGCCATCCCAAGCCGTGAACGCGTCTATGATTTCCCGGCGTGTTCCCTTTCCGGGGATCGATGCTCGAAGACAGTGCCAGGAGGGGACAGGGTTGAACCCCAAGGAATAGATCTCTAAGGGAGAATTCGGGGACTGGGACACTGAAGTCTGCTCTCTCATCAATGGCCTTTCCCAGGCCCCTGCCTGATTCCTTCTTCTCCTCAGGTCACGTTTACTGGGCACCACCTGCGTGGCCGGTGCTGAGAGCTCAGAGATGGAGAGGCACAGAGTGGGGAGATGTGAGAACTCCCAGGAGCTTCCTGCTCCTCCCAGGAGCCCACTTAGATGGAAGCCCTGGCTAATTCAAGTGTATTCCTCTCTGCTCTTAAAGCAGTTCCCCTCAGGCACTCACTGGACAGCACAGTTAGACTTAAACTTGAAATTGGTAAAGCAAAATGTCAATGTCTGTCTCATAACTCCCTCTCTTCCCAGTGTGGCCTGGACTCCCCCCAGCTCATGTCCCACGAGAACCCCTGACCAGCTGTGCCTTCACGAGCACTCTCCTGCCTGCACGTCCTTTGTGATCGCTGGGACCTGCTCCTTCTCCGCGTGGTCACTGGGTGCGTGCACAGTTTGGGTCAGTGCTTTGTTGCCCCTCTTTATCTTCTGGGTTTATACATATGGCGTCTTCTGACTTCCCTGCCATCCCTGCACCACACTTCCACCCACCACACAACTGTACAGAACAAAACACAGCGGGCGGTGAGGCCCTCAGGAGGTGAAGGTAACACCCCCTGGTCACACATGCCAGGCACGTGCCCGGGATGGCGTACTCCGCTCTGCAGGGCCCTCGCCAGGGCGCCCGGTTCCGTCCTCCCCCAAGCCCTGCCCACCTGGTGCCAGGAGCTGTCCTGCCCATTCTGAAGAAGGCGGAGGCTGCTCCTACGCCAAGGCAGGAAAATACCAGCCACATGGGTCAGTTCTCTGGTTCCTCACGGATGTGGGTACCGCTGGGGCCCACCAGTAATGGGCTCTGAAATGGGAACTGTCCCAAAGCTCAGGACGGGTGGTCAGCCCATTTCTAAGGTGCAATGGCGGCTCTCCGGAAGGAAATCAGCTCAGCTGGCAACAACCCAGAATAGAGGTGCCTTAGCTCCCCACCAGCCCGACATGCTGGGTCTCGGACCCTGAGTACAGCTGACAGGGAGGGAAGGCTTGCCCAGTCCCTGAGGGAGGAAGAGAAAAGGGAGCAGGGGAGGGGGGGGGGCAAGAGACAGGAGACCGTTTGCAGAAAGGAAGTGGAGGAGAGAGGCAGGAAATGGGACAGAGGGAGAAAAGTGGACCAGGAAAGGGAGAGCGAGCATAGGTGAGGCAAGAGCGGCAGAGAAATCAGAGGCAGCACTGCAGGAAGGAGGGCAAGGAGCTGCTGGCCGTGAGGAAAGCTAGGCGCAGCCCTTGTGCGCTGGTCTCAGCCACCATCCAGGGGCGGCGGCCCACACCGGCCCCAGGAACCAGTCCCGTCTGGATCAGTGGATTAGCACTTTCCCAGGCAAGCTCTCCACGAACTCTGAACCTTCCCAGGCAGGCAGGCCGCCCCCCCATCTGCACGGGCAGGTCTCACAGCGAAGGGCCGACATTGGAGCCTCCACATCTGGAAGGGACAGCTCTGGGCTCCTCACTGTCGCTGGTGACATCCCAGGGCCAGAGGCTGGCCTGAGCCCCCAGCACACACCTGCGGAAACACCCGAGCTCCTGACACCTCCCCCACGGAGTGCTTACATTACAGCCATATCTCTTCTCTTCCAAAGCATCGGGCAGAATCGTGCGCACTGAGGGGGTCCCCAAAGGACACGCTACTTCTCTGCAGGGGCGGTTTAATGTTTCGGTGTCAGTGCGAACAGCCCCAGACACTCAGGCCTCTTTCCCAGGAAAACAGACCGAGACTCGGCCGCTACTTAGAGATGCGAAAATGAAGGAACAAAACAATTTAATCATTCGTGGACACCCTCGGCTGGCAGGTCCCAGCCACACCCAGCTGTCAGCGGAGCGTGCATCCTGCCTGAGAATATTCTGTTTTCTCTCATTCAACTAATGATCACTGCACTCCCACCGCTGAGCATGCAGACTGCCCTGAATCACTGATTTTAGCTCCCAACACCACAGCAGATCGAGAAGCAACAACCACGTGATGGTATGAATGTCAAGTCTCAGTTGCCGTCTTGATGGAGACAGTCCTTCCCCAGCCAAGGTCACCCTCGCCGGTGGGCAGAGCGGTCGGAACCACCTTCGCAGTGGGACCTCAGAGGAGCAGGGAGCCCCAGCTGCCCCCCACCCCGGCTGCCACCCCCACACACCTGGACACACTTGCAGGCTGATATTCAAAACCCCTAGGGGCAGGTATGGACTGAGGCCCCACCTCAAGTGGAGGCTTGAGGCCCAGGCTTCCTCCCAGCCCATCCCCCAAGAGGAGGGGGCCAGGGAGTCCCTGCTCGGCTGTGGTTGGGTCCTCGCCCTCACCCCTCATGTCAAAGGACACAAGACAGGACCCCAACAGGTAGTGAGCTCTGAGCCACTGCGCCCAGCTGGCTTCCTCCCGGAGGGCAGGCAGATCTGGGGGTGAGCCACGGGTGGGGGCTGCAGGATCACCCCGACAGGCTTCCCCCGCCCTGGTGATGCGCCCGGGTCTGTACCTGGAGCTGGAGTCACTGCCGCCGGGTGACTCTGGGTCGTCCGTGACATTAAAGAGCCCCGTCCAATTGTCCAGCTGGTCGCCACTCTGCCAACCAAACTGGAGGCCTCTGGCAAGAGAACGAGGCAGTCGGTACTCATGCTCAGGTGCTGGGTTAAGCCTGTCGTGTGCCCAGTGGCACATCAACTCGATCACACACTCCGTGGGGACCAGGGTGATGGCCAACGGTGGGCACTGTGATAATCCACCTTTGCGGGGTTCTCTGCCCGTCTGCCTCTCCTCCCCGCACCTTTGCCGGCAGAGCTGAGGTCCCCCATCGCACACACAGGGACACTGAGGCTCAGCCAGGTCCAGGTCACCGGGCCCTCCTGCCTCCCAGGTGGTGTGTCCCTCAGTGCCCGCCTCTAGAGACCTCCACCACAAGAGTCCCTCATCGCCACACTATCCCCAGAGGCCAGACACCCTGCAAAGCTTCTCATGAAACCTGGGTTCCCAACACAGGACACGCCCCCTCGTTCAAGATGCTGGCATCAAAGCACAAGGCCCTCTCTGCTCCTGCCCCAAACCTGGCTGAAAGGATAGCAAAGGGATAAAGAAGGACCTGGGCCAAAACCGGTTTGGCTCAGTGGATTGAGCGTCGGCCTGTGGACTGAAAGGTCCCAGGTTCGATTCTGGTCAAGGGCATGTATCCTGGTTGTGGGCACATCCCCAATAGGGAATGTGCAGGAGGCAGCTGATCGATGTCTCTCTCTCATTGATGTTTCTAACTCTCTATCCCTCTCCCTTCCTCTCTGTAAAAAAATCAATAAAACATGTATTTTTTTTTTAAAAAAAAAAGAAGGACCTGGGCTCGGAGCCAGGGCTGGCAGGGGGGCTAGGGACCACACCGGGGAGGTGGAAAACGGGGAGGTGGAAAACAGGTGGGGAGCCCTGACTGTCCACAAGAAGCAAGTCTGCTCCCCTTGCACAGCGCAGGAAGCCGGGGCGGTTCCACAGAGTCCTCACTCTCCCCTCACACCTCCCCTTGGACTGTTTGACCGAGAAACACCCTGGCTGAGACATCCCCTCACAACCGCCCAGGCGTTAAGATTCATGCTCCCGCAAAGAGCTTCGCTTCCAGCAGGGAGCAGAGTCAGGCCTCCGGAGAACAGAAGGGGAAGGAGCGGAGCTGGAAAGCGAGCCTGTGCGTCCTGCCTGCCAGGGTAAGTGCCAGAGAGCAGTCCCCTGCCGCCCTCTGCAAAGGCAGGAAGATAGCCACGCCCACCCCCAATAAAATGGCACTGTGCTCCGTTCCCCAAAAGATGCTAGAAATTCCGACTTCACTATTCCAATTTTTCCATGCTGATCCGCTCATTCAAACTGCAGACCCAATACTCCTGGCAGCCGGGACCCCGCGGGCGCCCCCTCCTTACATCGTCTTGCTGCATCCTGACCTTAGTCCAAAGAGGGAGACACTCGCCCACCACAGAGGAGGAAACGGAGGCAGACAGTGGGGAGTGGCCTCTCAGCCAGCTCGGGGCCTGGAACCCAGGAGTCCTCACTCCCAGGTCGGCTCCCTGGCTAGGAAAGTTCTGGCTCCCGTCCCACACAGCACCCCGGGGGGTCGCCCAGCTTGGCGGCTGGGTCAGTGAGCTCAGGGCCGCCTCATGCACCACCAATGCCCCCATAGAGGAAGCCCGCACCACCCCTGTTCCCTCCCACTCCACAAAGCATACAACAGGAATGCAGATGACTGAGCTGCTGTGATTACCAGGATGACCTTGAGTTTGGCTCCATTTGAAAAAATAATAATAATAAAAGAAGAAAATCACTCACAAAACATCAGTACTTACCTTTCCTGTAGGGGTAACCTATTGCATTCCTCATTTGCATCCTCTCTCCCCTGGTCCAAGAAGGGAGCTCAGCTCTGTTACCCCTCTGACTTTAGGGCCATGTGGGGGGCTGGGGCTGAAAGAAGCCCTGCTAGGCCGTTCTAAGGGGGGGCCTTCAAGCCTGGGGAGAGCTGGGTGGACATGGTGCGGCCACAGCTGAGCAGAAAGTTCCTCAGAACCAGGAAACCCCTCTGCTGTGGTGGTTTGGGGTTCCTCCCCTAGCTCTCTCCTTAAATGGACAGCAGGACCCAGAGAGACTAGACCTCACGAGGCTAGACCCAGGGCTCTCGAAGCCTCCAGAGAGCAGTGAGCAGATTGGCTGAAGCTGGGGTGGTCTGGGGAGTCCCCCCATCTTTGCTCCTCAGGAGCCTCCATGACCTTCACATGACCCAGACGGGGGTGAGGTGGAGGGAAGGCTGCTCAATAATGACGGACGACATCTCCCACCAGCTGGTGGCTAAGGTTGAGTCTTTCTTTTCCATCAAAAGAAAACGAGGCAATGAGCCATTTCTTTCAGACCGAGCTTGCGAAATGAAATGCATCAACACGCTTCTATTATTAATCAGCAAATCACTGGCATTGTACCTCGCAGCTGACTGATGGTATCTTGGCTTTATCCGTTCGTGCTATTTTTATTTTATTATATACGTGTACACATATCAAATATTTATTTTGTTGTATTATATTCTAAACTTATCACCCAGCCATGCCAGGCTGGGCGCTGGGGTTCGACCATGAGCAAACTCACAGAGGCCTGCCCCTGGGACGCTCAGCTTCCGCTAGAGCAGCGGTTCTCAACCTGTGGGTTGAGACCCCTTTGGGGGTCGAACGACCCTTTCACAGGGGTCGCCTAAGACCATCAGAAAATGCAGATATTTACATCACGATGCCTAACAGTAGCAAAATTTCATGGTTGGGGGTCACCACCACATGAGGAACTGTATGCAAGGGACTCGGCCTTAGGAAGGTTAAGAACCACTGCGTTAGAGAGAGACAGATGTAGCCATTCTAACTAAGAAGCGACAGGATGGGCCCTGGGTCAGATGGTGGAAGTGCTGCGGAGAAAGGGAGAGGGGGGCAAGGGGGGCCACAGTTTGGGGTGAGTAAGGGGTGCTACTCCACGTGGGGTGGGCTTCCTCCTGAGAAGGGGCGTCTGAGCAGGATGAAGTGGGTGATGGGCCCCGGAGGAGGAGGATCTATTGCAATGGCCCTGGGTAAGAGTGGGGGGCTTATTCTGGGGCTGGCAGGGTGCTGCCGGCAGCTGGGGCTGGGTGGGTCAGGGGCAGCTGGCAGGTGACATGGCATCAGTTCCCAGAAACAGCGCCCCCTTCCTGTGGTCCCTCAAAGCTAGCATCTAGGAGGGAGGTGAGCCCCAACTGCTGAGGAGCAACCTGGAGTCTCATGCTGGGCCCTTCCTGGGGCGAGCAGATTGCTCTCCTTCACCTCCCACAGTGCTCTGCCCTCCCCAGGTCACATAAGGTGGGTGGCCAGGGGACACCTGGCAGAGAAGGTGCTGGACCTGCCCACTCAGGTCAGAGCGGACAGGCTGGCCAGCTGGGACACCTTCTCAGCGGGATGAATGGGCACAATGACCAGCTCCACGTGCCCCCGCTGGGCCTGGCTCCTGACTCACTGGTGACTCATGGTTTCCCTGCGAAGCATCAGAGGCTAACATTCCCCCCAGAAGAACCTCAGGGGGAAGGGAAGTGGGTTCACCCGCAGTGTTCGCCGATGGGCCCTTCATTTGGGCAACAGAGAGGATGCTGAGTGAGGGCCTCCTGCAGAAGAAGAGGATCGGGCTACTCCTCAGGCCGGTCCTCACGCTCTCCATCCCAGAGGGGAAAGGGAGGGGGCAGAGCAAGTGGCAGGCCCTGTCCATGGAGGGTCCACAGGCAGCAGAGGGCTGGCTTCTTTAAGGGACCCTGGCCTGCGACTAGGGTGCTAGTGAGCAGACAAAGCCGCCCCGCTCCGGTTCTAAGGCCTGTGGCTACTAGCAAGCGGCTGGGGCAAGACCCGGGGGAGTCCAGAGCTGGCAGTGTCGGGGGGTGGGGGAGGGACAGGAAGGGTGCACATGGGGGCACACAGCCGTAGGAAGGGTCCAGAGAGAGAAACTGGACAAGCTCCAGGCACAGCTCCGAGACCACCTCACCACCCCCTGGCTCTGCATCCAGAGGAACCCGGGGCCCTCCCCCCACCCAACCTCCACACAGTCCAACTCCCTGGCCTGACATCCCAGACCTGCAGTGCCTGCCCAACCTCCCCGGGGCCAGAGCCACACGCCTGGCACCCAGACCACCCGCTAATGCCAGCCCCTTCCAGCTACTCTGTTAAATAGTCAGCACTGATTTCAACGAAGCGCACACACCAGCCTTCCAGCTCTCCCCTGGCGCTCCGTCCCCTAACTGTGGTGTCACCTGGCTACTCACCACCCTGACTGCTGTCTCCTCTGAGACCCACAAGATTTATAGTCCCCGCCACACAATTAGGAATGCATCTGAACTGTCTTATGAATTTTTCCCATTTGTCTCTTTCAGTAGATCCTCAAAGACATGAATCAGACCTAATAATTCTTTAGTGGCATTCCCTCTCCCCAGACACAAAGCTGAATGCTCCTGGAGGGTTAGAAAAAAGCTTTGGGACTTCCTTTGTATGCATCCATTCATTCAACAATGAGTGCCAGGCACTGTGCTAGGTCCTGGGAATTCAGAGACGAATACAACCTGTCTGACAAGGGCCTTACAAGCTGTGTGACCGCATACAAGTCACTCACCCTCTCTGAGTATTAAATGAGGATGATCATATCTATTTAACAGGACTATGGTGAGGATCAAATGAAATACTCCTCATTCAGGATTATCTGCTTAGGTCAGAGCCTGGCTCATGATCTCTTAAGTGAATGTTAATAATGAACATTACTACCTGATGAATCCATCACCTGTATGTGTGTATGTATGTATGTGGGGGGTGGAGGGAGGGGGAATCCCTATTCATAAGGTTAAGGGCTAAATTAGAAAATTACTGGGTGAGAGATTATGAAATGAGAAGTGAATGGGTCTGGATAAATCAAAGAGGAGAAGCCACATCTTCTAAGACAGTGATTCTCAACCTTCCTAAGGCCGCGACCCTTGCATACAGTTCCTCATGTGGTGGTGACCCCCAACCATGAAATTTTGCTACTGTGATGCATCGTGATGTAAATATCTGCATTTTCCGATGGTCTTAGGCAACCCCTGTGAAAGGGTCATTCGACCCCCAAAGGGGTCGCGACCCACAGGTTGAGAACCGCTGCTCTAAGAGGTAAACATTTCCTAAAAGTACAAATGTCAAAAAGAAAAAGACTAGAAAGAAATCGGCAAAGTGAAAGGGCAACACTGTGTCCCTGGGGGTCACTGGGGAGGGTCAGGAAGCTACTGTCTCCCACTAGTGCAGGCTGGGCGCACAGCAGGCCCGGCCAGGACTAGAGTGCGCAAATGAGGGCGGCCCCATCTCAGACTCATGCAAGCGCAAGCAGGTCAGACATGCGGCCCGCCGGTCACGAGTTTGACATGCTTACAGGGTCAGCATCCAAGAGGGAGCCTCCTTCAATGTTGTCCCCTGGCTGCCTGGCTGCCTCCCCCTCATCCCAGCCCTGCAGCGGGTACGCAGTAAACGCTGGCTCTGACCAGCAAAACGGTTGTTCGGACAGCACAGGACACACCCCAGGTGGCTGTCAGCTCAGTCCCTTCCTCCTCTTAGGCACCCTCCCCTGCATCCATCCTGTGTCCCATGGTCCCCATCTCCGGGGGCGGTGCTGTTCCTCCTCTCAGGCACCCTTCCCTGCATCCATCCTGTGTCCCATGGTCCCCATCTCCGGGGGCGGTGCTGTTCCTCCGGGCCGTGGGCCCCAAGTCTCTGTCCCTGGCGAGGGGACATGGGCTCGGCGATGACGGCGCTTTGAACACACACTTTGGACACGGCACCAAGTCAGGTTGTACTTTTCCTTGACCCAGTTCCTTAACCTCAAGTCTCAGGCCGGCACCAGCCGCACGCAGGCAGCCCAGATCGGCACCGGGGAGGCGCCGGAGAGGAAGGTGAGGGGACACAGTGCAGCGGAGAGTCCGCTCTGCAAAGGCGGACACGCGCCCAGCGCAGCTCCGGGCCTGGGCGGCCAGCCGCACAGAAAGCAAGAGGGCAGCGCTGGTGTGGGGGGTAGAGGGGGGGGGAGTGCCGAGTCCAGGCAGCACAGCTCTAGGAAGCCGGAGCCGGAAGGCACTGTGGGCTGGGAACCGGAGGAGAAGCAGGATTGGACTGGCAGAGAGGCGGCCGGGAAGGCACCGCAGTGGGGACACGGGGTGGGGAAAGGCACCGCCTCAGGACAGCCGCGCTGTGGATCCGAGAGCCCTGGCTGACAGCAGCGATGCTCTCCTTAAAGCGTGGGGCTCCGGCCCCGACTTTCAGGCCCAGACTGACCCCAGAGTGAGACTTGTGTTTGGGGAGGTGGAGGGGATGAGGCACTTCCATTTCCCGCAACGTGGCAGATGGAAAAAGCCTCAGTGGCCGGTGCCCCTTCAGGAATGAAGGATTCCTTCCTCACCTGCCCAGGTACAAGGGGCTAGGAACCTGGGAACCTGGGTCAAGGTCACCTCCTCTTCCAGAGGCAGCCCACGTCCAGTGACTGAAAACGCAGGACAGAGGCATGAAGGCCTGGCTGCGGGGATCCTTATGGGTTGGCCAGGGCCTTTATAGGGGACCCCACGTGGCTCAGTTTCTCCCTCGGCTCAGTCTACCTTTTTCGGATATAGATTCAAGGACACTTCTTACTCAGTGTGCTGCTCGCGTCTCTGGTTAAGGTTCTGCTTTCTAGAAACCCCCTCTGCAACATCCCCATTAAAACACTGAACAAACGATTAAAATGTGTATCGATGCCTTTCCTTATTGGATGAATAATCTGGCAAGGAACGAAGTAGTAGATGAGTTCTAAGCCAGTAGCTGCCTCAGGGAATCTGCCAATCCCCATAATTCATGGCTTCCTTTTAAAGGCCATTATATTATTATAACAAGCAAGTACTAATCCATTGGAAGCTGTCTCACTATATTAGATTAGACAAAACGTCTCAAAGCATTGCTAGAAATAAAGTCACTATATTATAATAAAAGATTCGGTTCATTAGGAAGACGATAGATCTAAACTAGTATGCACCTAATCATATCACTCCAATCTGCATAATGTAAAAGCTCATAGGAGAAACTGATAAATCCACTATCACGGAGGAAGATTCCATCACACATCTTTTAAAAAGTGATAGATCAAGCAGAACAAACAGAAAGCACCAATAAGGATAGAGAAGAATCAGATTTTTTAAGTATACACAAAATAGTTACAAAAATCAACCACCTACTAGACCATAAAGCAAATCTCAATAAATTTTCAAGGATCATGTTGTCCTACTACAATGCATTTGGGTTAAAAACTCAAAAAGATAAGTAAAGCCCTAGTCAATTTGGCTCAGTGAGTAGAGCATGGGTCTCCAGACCAAAGGGTCTCGGGTTCGATTCTGGTCAAGAGCATGAACCTTGGTTGCAGGCTCCTCACAGGCCTGAGCCCTGGTCAGGGCTCATGCAGGAGGCAACCAGTTGATGTGTTTCTCTCAATCCATGTTTCTCTCTGTCTTCCCCTCTCCCTTCCACTCTCTCTCTCTCTCTCTCAAAAAAAAAAAAAATCAATGGAAAAATATACTTGAGTGAGGATTAACAACAACAACAAAAAGATAAGTAAAAAGGAAAGTATGTGGAAATTTTAGAGCATTTCTAAACTTCTGAGTGAAAAATAATAATAACAGAAATTAGAAAATACTTGAAATTCAAAATAATGAAAGTACTTTTTGTGGTTACTATGTGTATGACCTTGAACAGTTACTTAGCCTCACTGTGCATTAGTTTTCTCACCATAAAATGAGAGCAGTAATAGTATCCATTACTTGTTAGAATTCACTTGGACCAGGAGTTGGCATGTAGTCATGCAATATAATTCTAAATTGTTATCATCATCATCATCATCATCACCTCAAAATTGAATGGCTATAACTAGAGAACTACTTAAAGGAAATTGCATAACCTGACAAATTTACGTTAGAAAATAAGAAAGACTGAAAATTCGAGAGATAAGCATCCAACTTCAGAAGTCAGAACAAGAACCTGGCTCAGGGTCAAGGTGGCTCCATGCAGGATTAACCAATGGTGAGGCCCAGTGCTGCAGTGTGGGTCAGGCCACACACGGGAGAGGTGAGAGGAGGCGGTGCCACATGTCTGCACCTCTGCTGCCGACTTCTTTAGTTCTGGACGGACGTACCCTACACCACTCTTACCGTTCCCTCAAGGACCCACTCAGGTTCCACCTCCTCCAGGAAGCCTACCCTGACTGCGTCAATCCAGTGGTGCCTCCCTCCTCAGACGTTTTAACACTTGCTTCACAGCTGTCTCAGGTGGTCATTTTGTTTCCCCATACGGAATTCAATCCCCCTGCACACCAGGACCACCTCGTCCTGGCACCCTTCCAGAATCAGGCACATAGAGAGGCTTTGCTTGCTTGATTGGATGAACCAGGTCCCTGGAGGAAGGCCAGGGGAGGTGGCTCTGAGACTTAGGGGTGCAGGGTCTCTGTGAGAGGGAGGATGAGAACACCGGGAATGCCCACTGGACCCCGAGCAGCTAGCCCATCCCCCCAGGACCAGGGAGGGCCTGCCAGAGCAAGCAGTAGCCGTTGAGTTGACATTTGCCATGGTCACGGATGTGCTCCCTCTTTTGATAAGGCGGCCGGGATCCCTGCAGACCCTTCGGTTCTGGGTAGGTGCCAGCAGGGGGCAGGAGCCCAGAGCTACCTACGGAGGAACAAGGGCAGCCTCGGAGGGCTGCAGCAGGCAATGTGGGGCCTCGCTGTCCTTGAACATGGACATGATGGGGGGGGGTAGTAACCGAATGAGGAAGCAGGCCCCATGGGCTCCAACAAGCCAGGAAGTGTCCCTTAAAGCCACAGCACCTTGCTCATCAACAGCCCCCCACCAGGGAGAACGCTGCCTTGGACAGGCCAGAGCAGAGGCAGTCTGGGAGCAAAGTGTCCAGACAAGGGGACCTCACATCCCCAGCGCCGGGACATCAAGGAGGTGGCTGGCTTTCCTGCCCGCACCAGGGTCCCCGCAGCCACCTCACTCTCCCACTCCCACGCGGGCCCGGAACTGGGGGGACACCCAGGATGAAAGAGAACAACTGTTTATTATTTGGAAGTTCAGGGAAGAAAGGGGATGTTTACATAGCGAGAGAGGCAGTTCGTTTTCTGTCAGCCTGGGGGAAGGAGAAACCTCCCACGGAAAGGAGCGGTGGGCTCTGGGCGAAGGAGGTTCGGAGGGGGGCTGGTCTGTGGGCGCCCTTCGCAGGCCCCGAAACCAGGCAGAGGAAGGAGCTCACCCTAAGCTTCCCTCCTCCTCGGGCAGAGGGACCCAGACTGGGCCTCAGTCTCTGTGACAAGTCCTGCTGCTCTTTCCCTTCGTGGAGTTTGCTGGTGGGTGGGGG
>JAAGEH010000480.1:54151963-54222246 GCA_011751065.1 Lasiurus cinereus
AGGAGCGGGGCCCGTCCGCCCGCCCGCCCGCCCGCTCGCCGGGGCGGCTGGCTCGGAGCGCGGCGCCCCGCCCCCTCTGGCCGCGCCGGATCGCGGCTCCGCGGCTCCCGAGGGCCGGCCCGCTGCCCGCAGCGCGGCGCGCCAAGGTCGGCCCGCGGTCCTGCGGTGCCGCCGCGGGGCAGCGGGGAGAGGGGGGCGCGGGGCGCACGGCCAGGCCGGCTGCCGGGGTTGGGGAGGGTGCCCAGGGCGCAGCGGGCGCCGGGGGCGAGTCGTGGAGCCGCACACCGGGGCCGGGAAGGCGAGGCCGGGCGCGCCGGAGGGGGCATGTGCGCGCGGCGCGCCGGGCCCTGAGTCACCGCCTCCCGGGCGCCGTCTCCGCGGGACGCGGGCAAGGTCAGCCCGGCGGCGCGACAAGGACGCGCGCGCGGCCCCTGCATGCGGATGGCTCCGGGCGCCCATTCGGGGGCCCTCGCTCCCCGCGCCTCCCGCGCCCCCCCCGGCAGCGCTCGGCTGCTCCTCCAAGACCTGGTTGTCGCCCGGACACTGGGACCTTGTCTCGTCGCTGGAACCCCTCGCGGCTCTTGGGGCAGGCGGCTGGCCGCCTTCGAGGACCACCGTCCCCACGGCGGCAGCCAGCCCCGGGGGAGGAAGGTCGGGGCCGCCTCCAGCGGGCAAGTGAATCACCCATGCCGCGTCCAGACGCGCCTCCTCGGCGCTCCTGACCCCTGAGGGCGCCCCCCCCCCCACTTTCCTCCCACGGCGGCCGCCCCGCAACCCCCCCCACGCGCAAGCGGCAGCCCTGTCATCCCCATCCGCAGCCTCCCCGCGCCTGGGGGTTGCCAGGGCGCCCCTTCCCAGGGCCTCCAGCCTCCCCGGGGAGAGGGAGGGTGTTGCAGAGTCAGGTCAGGGACTCAACTCTGCGGGCATCAAGAAAAGGAACTTTGGTGGAGAAGTGCCCGGACTCCAGTGCTCTGGCCTTGGCATTTCATCGTTTCCTCTTTTTTTAAAAAAAAAAATGTATATATATTTTTTTATTGACTTCAGAGAGGGGGAGAGGGAGAGAGAGAAACATGAATGATGAGAATCATTAATGGGCTGCCTCCTGCACACCACCCACTGGGGAGGGAGCCTGCAGCCCAGGCATGTGCCCTGACCAGGAACCAAACGGTGATCTCCCGGTTCATAGGTCAAAGCTCAACAACTGAACCTCACTGGCCAGGCTAGAGAGGGTTTTTAACTAAGCAAAAAATAAGACATAAATATTTACATGGCCCATTATTACAATAAACCTGGTATTTGTGTGTGTGTTACACATCAAAAAGAGCTTGCTCTTGCATGTATTAGTTCATTAGCGCCTCCTAGCCTCTGGCTGACCCCATGTTACAGGGGAAAGGATCAGCGCTCTAGCTGTCCAAATAGCTCTCCTACCGGGCAGTCTTTGGAGGCAGCGATGTGGCTCTTTCCCGGGGCACACGGGCAGGGCTGGCTCCCTGGGGGTGGGGCCAGTGCCTACTCTTATCCCACTCTGGGTGTAATAGTCCACTCCTGCTGTCTTCCAATGCACGGGAAGGTTTTTGAACAAGGAGGCCCTCTTCACTTTGCCCTGGTGACACAGGTTATGTGGCAGGTCCCACACACACGTCCCAGTTGGCAGTGTTCCCATTTTTTTGTCCTAGCTGGTCCTCACCTGCAGAGTACCATCATCATCTCTCCAGGCAAGGTACCCTTGTTTCTTTATTTTCCTCTTTATCCTCCCTTCTCATCAGGTAACCGCTCCGATAGATGTCTCTAAATGCATACTTCCTTGGGAGAGGAGGAAGGTGGAATCTATTTGAAAGTCATAAATCCAGATTATTCTGAAAATGCACAGCTCACTGTGTTTTCATAAGCTGAACACACCAGTGTAACCAGGACAAAGACCGAGAAACGAAAACAGTATCAGCACCCTCCCCCAAACTCCCTCCTTTCATTTTCTAGTTACCATGGACTCAGCGGTAACTACTATTTGACTTCTAGCTCCAAAGACCAGTGCTTCCGGTTCCTGTATTTTATGCAAGTGGCATCGTGCATTGTATGTACTTTCATATCTGACTTTGGTTCACCACCAGTTGTGAGATTCAGGCCCATGTTGAGTGTGACAGGCAGAGTGTTCTAGGATGGCCCCCAAGATCCCATTCCTCTCTTGTACCCACACCTTCTCGAACGGTAGTCAATCGGACATTCGTCTGGGTGCTGCTGTTACGATGTCTCTTTGCAGGTATCATTAAGACGCCCAGTGTTGGAGGAGACTGTTCTCAATGGACCTGATCACAGGAGCTATGGGCTTTTCTGGAGAAAGAGGTTTGAAGTAGGAGTGGGATGAACACAAGGGAAGTTCTACATTGTTGGCTTCAAAGACGGGGGTGGGGGGGTCTACACAGCAAGAGATGCTGCTGACCTCTGAGAGCCCACACAGGCCCCTGGCCCAGAGCCAGCAAGGAAATGAGAGCCAGTTCTCCGATCACAAAAGACCCTGCGTTCTGCCAACAACCTGGATGAGCCTGGGAGAGGATTGTGGGTGAAAAAGGACCACATGCTAACCCTGGCAAGCTCAGGGGAGGCCTGGGGAGTGGGGGGGGGGTCCTTACAGACTCAGAGACCAATAAGAACCACAGGGGACTGTGTGAACATAAGGATTCCTAACTAAAGGTGAGCCCCAGCAGCAGTTACATCTCAGGCCTGTGACTTCCTTGACAAAAATACATCTTTATTTTTTAAGTGACCCTGTCTATTGTCTTTTTGCACCTAAGAATGGCAGAGTGATTGCCTTTTCCAGCCCGCTCAGGGTACACCCACCACAGGACCCCTCCTTGTTATCTTGTTCCCCCTAATGCCATCCCTATGTGATGTAAATATTGTTAACTATCCTGTACCCACCCATGGATTCCATGTATCCTCGCTTACATCTCCTTCTTTGATTTTTAATTTATAAAATAAGCTGTAAAACGGCCATTCTCTGGAGCATTTTGCTTCCCGGCAGTTGACTCAAATCAACTCATAAAAAATTCTCTACAGGTTTGAACCGTTCATACGGTGATAGGATCCTGAGATCCAGCCCCCCACACCTTCACGTCAGCCTGGGAGGCCCTCAGCAGAGAACCGAGCGACCTCGTGCCAGGATTTAAGGCTTACACACCTGTGAGCTGGTAGATGTGTTTTATTGTCAGCCCTAATTTTGTCGTTTGTAGTCTGCGGTCCTCTGTTTTATAGAGATAGAACACTAGCCTGTGTGTTACAGTTCAGATAGCGTATAGGTACAGTTAGAGTGTGTTCTATCTGATTGCTGCAGAGTATGCCACTGTTGGACGGCACATAACTTCTCCACCCATTCTTCTGTTATTGGATACTTGGGTAGTTCCTGCCGTGAGCTTCCGGTGCATGCCTTTTGCTGGGTATTGGTATTTAGAAGTGAAATTTCTGGTTCAGCGTCAGTGACTGTGACCAAACAGTTTTCCAAAATGTAAGTTATTCTTCCAGACTTGGCGTGACCTAATTGGAACTGGTCCCCACTCTCACCACCGCTATCATTAACCGGCTAGTCTACTCACAAAAAGCCCGCTGAGCCACAAGCCAAGATAGGCCAGGGGAAGCAACAGCTTTGAACCTGGCACTGATTCTCCTCCGCGGCCAGGTCACCCTCGTGAGTTAGGGGTGAAGACGGATGCTGACATTCGCGCAGTTAGAACCTCGAGGCAGTCTGCTGTGTGGGATGGATTTGCGCACCTCTGCTGACGCTGCCCTTCTAATCCTGAGGGTGTTTTAAATCCAACTGTCTTCACAGCAAGTCAGAGAAGCATCTTACTTAACATGCACACAAACACAAGCATCTGGGGTGGATCAGACCGGAAGATCTTGAAACATGGAGGTCTGTAGTCCCCGTGGTTGCTATTCATATGGATCCGGTTCCATTTCAAGCCGAAAGCACATCCTGATGGTACAACTGCAGCGAACACTCAGCAAGCCTCGCAAACAAAGGAGTAAACGCGTGCCTTAAGCGATCGCCACACCAGAGTCAGTGAACACCATTTTCACATCCTAAGTGCCAGGGAGGGGGACAGCTGCGTCATTGTTTCAAACGCGCACTGCGCGCACAATTACGCCCAGAACACATGTCAACACTGGCACAAGCTGCTAAATTGCTTGGTAACGGATGGGCACCGCTCGGGCTGTGCGCACTGTCTCCGGTATAAAATGGAAAGACTCCTTTTTCACCGAGACCTCCGAGGTTTCTGCCGGTTTCAGAAAGCCAGGTTTTGTGTCAGATGGCCAGATTATGTAAGTGACAGCCCACCCACGTATTCAAGGCGTCTGTAATCAGTACATCCTGCTGTTCTGGTGCCTCTTTATATGTGTGTTAACGAGGCAGGCTTCAAGAGGCTGGCTTCCGGGGTGGGGGTGCTTTGCCTGTGATGAGGGGGTTTTGCAGCCACGAAACAGAAACGCCCCTTGACGACCCCACAATCCAGGGGGCCAGGGTCGGCCATGGCCTGGGCAACTGCAGACATTGGACTCTACTTCGTCAGCCTTGTGTTCAATGAGTTATTATCCCTGAAGAGAACTGTCATTAAGCCCCTTGTTCAGTGTCCTTACGAAGTGCCAGTTGTGTCCTGAAAAGCATGAAATAGTCTTGAACATGGACAGGAGGTCACCATTGGCCTTCACATCTCCAACCTGAGCAACAGCCTCGTCTGTTTTTTCCTCCTTCCTATCTATTTACATATTTATATTTTCTTTTTCTGTTTTTATTTTACTTTTCTTTTTTTTTCAATTTTTTTTATTAATGTATTACATGTATACATATCTTCCCATTGCCCCCCACCCAGGCATACCCTAACCCCCCAGTGTGTTTTTATTTTACTTTTCAATTATGGCTGACATTCAGTATTATTTTATATTCACATCTAAGCCACGCCTCCCAAATATTCCTCTCCCGCATTTGCCCCAATTAGATCCAGTTTGTTTCAAAGGGTAACGATATTATTGTTGTTGTTGTTGTTAATTATTATTATTCCCTAATGGTTTGTGCATCCAATGCGTTGCAGGACAGGAAGATTCATGTCCACCGTGGGTCTGTCAGACTTCTGCAGGTAGCCAGCCACAGCAACCCTTTATAAGAAGGTCACTCAGAGCACATTTTAGATGACATGGTGGCCAAAATGGACCTGGAGTCTCCTTCGCTCAGTGTCCAGGCCGAGCCCTGAGTTAGAAACACTGGGATCCGGTTCTGCCCTTCAAGGAAAAACACTGACAAATTCAACCAAGAGAATGTCTGTCGTTTCTGACCCGGCGCCAGCCCCGGACATGTTCGGGTGGTGGCCTGTAGAACGCTGGCATTTCAAAAGAGCGCCCTGTAAACACAGCTGCTCAGAAATGCTTTCTGCTCCCTGGGTGCCTGAGAAGGGAGCGGGGACGAGGGTTCCACGATGAGCATCCCCATCTAAAGCCATGGCCACAGATAAGCAAGTGTCAGTTACCAAAAGAACCCGCCTCCTAGGTTCTAAATAAAAACTCCTGGCTTTCGGTATAGACGTGGTGAGGTGTCACCTGAGGGATTATGTGCCGAGGAGACGAGGACCAGCTAGCCATGACCTCTGCCCTTCAGCGCAGTGAAGAAGGCAGACAGACAGTACCCTCTAGCGGGTAAGTATCCCAAGTCTTAACCCAAATGAGGGGAGGGAGGAGGTGGGCAGACTGGAGAGGAGGGTGACCTGAACTGTGATGGGCAAGAACAGCCAGCTGGCTGCAGGGGTGGGGTGAGGTGTGCTGGGCAGAGGGGGAATGTGGGCACTCTTTGCCAGTGGAAGACGCAGCCTGGCCGGCTCAGCGTGCCTGAAGAGAGGCGGCTGGCTGGGGGGCCAGGAGCATGGCGGGCTGGGGTGCTATCCAGGGATCGGATCCATTCCTTGCAAGACGTTAAGTGGGGAAACGATCTGATCAGATGTGCCTTTTAGATACACCAGTCTGCAGGCTGGCAGGGAAGAGTGGGGGAGAGATGACGGAAAAGGCATGGAGGCGACTGTTTAGCTCTCTTTTCCCTGAGAGATCCGGCCCCTTCCTGCCGCCACAGCCTCCCACCCCACTGGGCTCTCCTGATGGTCCCCACCTGAGACTCTGCCTCGTCCCAGGGGAGAGGCAAGGAGGACAGGCCGAGGGTCACCGCCTCACAAAACCCGGAGCCACCGGAAGTGCTTCGGCACCCAATCCGTTTGACAGCCACGGGAATCCCGTGAAGCAGGCCACCCAGGGCCGGCCCACGGAGCACGGGTGGCCTGGGGGCTTGTCTCTGGCTCGTGTTTTTGTGAGTGGGCCCCTGAGAGGAGAAAGGGGATGAGTGTCCCCCTATGACTTGGGGTTCCCCCTGTTCCATAGGGTCCTGGTGCAGAAACACCCTTTTCTCCCTCCCTTTGAAGACCCTGCTGCCGGGAAAGGTTCCGGCAGCTTGTATGTGGATTCTGGGGCTCCCTCTGAGGAGCAGTTTAACGGAAGCCTCCACCCTCTGTGCCGCATGAAAGGTCACGGCCATTAGAACTGCACCCCGAGCACCATAAGGAGACCCACAGGTGACCATCTCCCTAACCCCACCCTCACCCATCTTCAGGGCGAGCTAATGGGAAGGGGTTTTCTAGAGGAACCCACACCTGATGCTAAGATAGACATTAAGTGGAAACAGGATTAAAGAAAAGGTCTTGTCATCCAACAATGTCGATGTTATGCACAAACAATAAGAGGATTGGTGTCTTCTGCCTCAACACCCTAAAAACAGATCATCGGCCACAGTGGGGTCACCAGGATGCCAGCCTCGCTTGCTCTGTTGTGAGTTTGCCCAAATTGTCATTACTGACAGGTCAGGTATCCCAGAGACCAGCAAGCTTTTCTGAAAGGGCCGGACAGTAAATTCTGCCAGCTTTGGGGCACATGGTGTCTGCTGCATAGCACTCTGAGGCTGCAGTGAAAGTACAGATCCTACAGAAATGAATGGGCATGAGCGGAACTGGCCCACACCATGTGATGCACAGAGGCCTGTGCGAAAAGTCCTACCCACTGAGCTAAACAGTACCAGGAAAAGCCTTCCCATGTTCAGGCAGTATGTCTGCAAAGGCCTAGTAAATCATAACATGTTCATCCATTGTCCACTGTCGGTGTGTTAGCACAGATGCCTTTATCTTCGAGATGCGGCCTGGAGATCACAGGATGACGTTTCTATCCATGAAGAGCCCTCCATGTTTGACCAGCTGTCTCCTCATACATGCCCCTGGCCCCCGGGGACTACTGAGCAGAAATATGGGCTGTGTTCCTTGTGTTCTGAAAATCAGTGTGTCAATTAAAATCTTTTGACTAAAGTAACAGGAGCTGTAGAGAAATTTATTTTTCCACATATCAGACAAACTAGAGGAAGAGTGGGTCCCACAATTGGCTAAGCAGTATTTCTAGAACCCTGGTTCTTTCCATTGTCTGCTCTGCCAGCTAAAGTATAGGCTTCTGCCCTGGCCGGTGGCTCTGCTGGTGAGAGCATCGTCCCATATACTGAAAGGTTCTGGGTTCAATTCCCAGTCAGGGCACAGGCCCAGTTTGCAGGCTTGATCTCCAGTAGGGGTGTGCAGGAAACAGCTGAATAATTATTCTCTCTCATCATTGATGTTCCTATGTCCCTCTCCCTCTCTCTTCCTCTCTGAAATCAATAAAGATAAATAAATAATAAGAGAGCAGCCCTTTTCCCCACGCATTTACCCTTTCCGCTTTTTAATGGGGCACGGATGCTGTGATGGAGTAGTGCTGATGACAGAGAAATAAGGGAGGGAGGACATGTGCCCTTTAGCATCTCAGAAACATTTCAGAACCAGGTACAGGGTCACTATGGCCGTGTCTCCTGCCCATCCCCCCAAATGCAAGCGCACACATGTACATGTACATGCACACACACACACACACACACACACACACACACACACACACATACACCAAGCTCATTAAGAAGCCAGGCACCAGGCCAGCTGTTTGGAAATAGATTGTTTATTGTCTGAAAGCCTGTTTGGCGGCAAAGGCTGCAGCAGGCTGGAGAGAGCGGCTGGCAGGGTCCTGAGTTGGGGGTCCTGCAGGATGCAGGAAGATGCAGGACCGGGAGTGAAGAGGGGACCGGCTTTAGGACACAGCATTGTGGGCTTGGGAGAGACCTCGAACTCACCACTGTCCTCACAGGCACCCTGCACAATATAACACTCTCGCTCAAAGCAGGAGTCTGTGCAGGTTACATGTAAAAATGTAAGAGCATTTTGTAAACTAGAAAGGCATCCATGTGTAAGCTGAACAGCATGCTGTACTACGGCCTGACAGGAAGGAGTGATTTCACAAATGGTGAGTCTCAACAATTTTATGCCGGTGGCATAATATCCCTCTCCCATGAGGCCTCTCAGTGTCCTGGGTATCACACAGCTGAATGGTTTATTACGTTTTGTTTGCTACTTCATTCATAAATCTTCTCTCTCCAACTGGTTTCTAAGAACTTTAGGACAAAGGTATCATTTACATCTTGGGGAGCATCCCATGACCCAGTAGTCAGCAAACTCATTCGTCAACAGAGCCAAATATCAACAGGACAATGATGGAGATTTCTTTGGAGAGCCAAATTTTTTAAACTTAAACTTCTTCTAACACCACTTCTTCAAAATAAACTCGCCCAGGCCGTGGTATTTTGTGGAAGAGCCACACTCAAGGGGCCAAAGAGCCGCAGGCGGCTCTCGAGCCGCAGTTTGCCGACCACGAAACTAAGGGAAGCAATGCAAGGTTAGGGAGTGGCTCCATTTGAAAAAGTCTTTGAAAATCGGGCTCCTTCTAGCTCATTAGCTCTTGTCCTTGTGTCACAAAGTAGAAACCAGAGCTCCAGCCCTCGCATCTGAAGTCCAGTTAGCAAGATGGAGGGAGAGAGACAGGAAGGTGGCTCTTTCCGCCTTTCGGAACATCCCCTGAAGCCCTGCCTAACACTGCTGCTCACCGCTCACTGGCTAACCTAAGTCCTGGGGTCCCCCTAGAACCCAGGGAAGCTGAGGAACACAGCCTGCTCACTGGGCAGGAGCAGGAGGGCCTGTGACCCACGGTGGCTCCCGGGTCAGGAGCGAGTCAACCACAGGAAGGTCAGCAGTTCCCCGACTTTCGATTCTGGGATCTGCACGTGGACCCAGACTCTTGGGGAATTTTACCCGGCTAGCTTCAGATGCTTAAAGGTAACTTTTAATGTCATCGGAATAGACGCAGATGACAGCTGCCTATGTGGTAGCATGAGTATGAACTTTAAACATACTTTTGGGCCCCCTAACGGTATGATACGAAGTTCCTTTTTTAAGAGTGTAACATATGTACAGAAAAGTGCACGAGTCACGCGTGCAGCTCCACGAACTATCACAACGCGAAGACACCCATGTAACCACCGCGAAGAAAAAAAGCAAGAGTCTGCCTGGCACTCCTCCCACGCTAACGTGCCACCTGAGGTCCTTTCCTTGTGTCCACTTTCCCCCTAACTCTGCCCTTGCCCCCTCTTCTCCTCTGTGCACCTCCCTTCCCAGGCCTCCCAGATACCCCCAAGGGAGGTGGCAATTCTTTGAGGCTGTTTGACCTTCTGGCGCAGAGAAAATGACCTTTGAGGCTGGACTCGCCAAGACCCAGATCTTGGCTCTTCTGCTCACTCGCTCTGAGTCTGGGCAAGAGATGCAGCTTCGCTCACATCGACCCCGAGCGCTGTCCTGAAGGTCAGATCTGCCGGCTCTTGTCTTTCCCGCAAGAACCTGCGCAAGCTGGGCCCTGGGAGGCCACATTCTTTGCATTTCACAGATCCTCGCCATGATGCCACCGCGATGAAACGTCCTGTCCAGCGTCACCCTGCGCGTCATCGGCAGAGTGCGGGACGAGAGGCAGGGCCAGTGCCTGACCTGGAGCTGCCCGCGCCTGGCCGGGAGGTGCGGAGGCCCGTGGCCGTCCAGACGTGGGTAGGCCGGGGGTGCCCGGTTCTTTAACAGACATCCTAAGCCTTGCCTCCGCCTCCCCAGAAGTTTTCTTAAACAGACACACAGATGCCAACCTTCTGACGCTGGCTAATAAAAGCTCCCTGCGCAGGATTGGGTTCCAGGGGTGTCTAATAATAACCGCAGCCCCAGGGCAGTAAACAGCTGGTCATGCAACGAGAGGGTGGCCCCCAGGAGCAGACAGAAGGCCAACAGTCAGAGCCACGCGGCGTCGGCAGCCAGGGCGAGGACGGGGCCCCGAGCTGGCAAACAGGGATCCTGGCAGACGAGGAGGGCAGTGAACCTGCTAGCGAGGCTGGGCAGGTTGTGCCATCATCCAACAAACACTGTTAGCCAATGCCCCGGGCACAGTGCCAGGTGGTACATGGGCAGAGATGTTCCGGCATTTCATTAGAAGGGTTGGATCTTATACAGCGGTACCTCAAGATACGAGTTTAATTCATTCTGTAACCTTGAGGCATGGGAAACTATGAGGCGCTCGAGTCACGGTAAACTGGTGGGTCGTGTGCAGCTGGCCGATCCGCGGGATTACTCCTATCTCAAATGTTGCTCGTATTTCAAAGCAAAAATCGCTCGCTCGACGGCTCGTA
Organism: Lasiurus cinereus; assembly: GCA_011751065.1. Classification (NCBI taxonomy): domain Eukaryota; kingdom Metazoa; phylum Chordata; class Mammalia; order Chiroptera; family Vespertilionidae; genus Lasiurus; species Lasiurus cinereus. The sequence goes on from JAAGEH010000480.1 coordinate 54,162,606, forward strand.
TCTCAAAAATCTCGTATGTTAGGGCACTCGTATCTCGAGGTACCACTGTATTGGAAACGTAACACTGAGGGGAGAGGCCTAGGATGTGCCCAGGTTGGTGGCCGGAGGACAAGGGCAGGAGGCCTCCCTGGGAGGCAGTGTGGCCACGTCCATGGCTTCTCCTTGTCCACGCGGAAGCCCCTCCTCACCTCGCTCTGCTCGGTCTCAGGCCCTTCCCTGTCCACGAAGCCCAGAAAGAGCCACCGTCCAGGGCTCACCGTGGGCCGGGCACTGCCCCACGCGCTCGCTCCTCTCCCCCGTCCTCCCAGCCAGGAACGACCACTGTGGCCTTCGCCGAGGACACGGAGGCCCCAAACCCTGGGAAGCCTGTCGGAGGGGACACGGCGCGAGAGGTGGGAATGGGAGGTGAACCCAGGGCATCGGCGTCAGCCCCAATCGAACCCACGCTGCCGGGTGCTGGCTCACTAGACTCCCGTGCTGTCTTCCAAGCCTCTGAGCCCCACAGCCCGGGGGCAGGGCCGGTGCACCCCTGGGTGCCCAGATCTCGGCTCCTCCACGCCCCGCCCGGTCAAGGCTCCCATCACCACGGCCCCACCTCTCCTCGCCCCGGTCTGGCAGCGGTGCCTCCACCACCGCACCTCGGGCCACCATGGTGAGGGGTTTGAACGTCCATCCAGGAGGTACGCTGGCTTCCCGCTGGCGGCCCCCAGCGCTGTGCCAGGCAGGAGAGTGGGCGTGGCAAAGAGCTTGGGCCCTGGAGTCACTGGCCTGGGCTCTTTTTCTTTTTTAACTAATTAATTCATTAATTCATTCATTCATTTTCCTTATTGCCCTCCCCTGGCCTTCTCCACCCCCCAGTACATGCCCTCACCTGTCTCCCCCCCCACCCCCAGCTCCAATGCCCTGTATCCATTGGCTATGCTTACACACATGCACACAAGTCCTTCGGTCTATCTCTCACAGGGCCACCCCCAACCTCCCCTGCCTTCCCGCTGTAGCATGACAGCCTGTTCATTGCTTCTTTGCCTCTGCATCTGCTCCCCCTCACCCCCAACCCCCGAATTCTTGTCTTTAGAAACCTCTTGCCTTTGTAGTGGCCTGGGTTCTAATGCCAACCCAGCCAGCGGCCAGACTTGTCGCCGCAGTGGGTTCTTGGCCTCTCTGAGCCTTGGTTTCTTTATGAAATAGGCCCGTGGTCAGTAAACCGCGGCTCTCAAGCCACCTGCGGCTCTTTGGCCCCTTGGGTGTGGCTCTTCCACAAAACACCACGGCCTGGGCGAGTCTATTTTGGAGAAGTGGCGTTAGAAGAAATTTACGCTGAAAAAATTTCGGCTCTCAGAAGAAATGTCAATCGTTGTCCTGTTGGTATTTGGCTCTGTGGACGAATGAGTTTGCTGACCACTGAAACAGGCTAATGTGAGAACCCCTTCCAGCATCACCCGAGGAGCGAGGCCGGGCGCCAGGCAGGGAACGTGAGCACCTGGGCGGCCACATCTGGTCAAGCAAACGCCAAACCGCCAAGTCAGAAACTTCACTTTCTAGCCGCAGCCTTCTGTTTCCCTCCGTCAAGACCTCCTGCCCCGCCCCCCAGGCTCCCCTGCTGTGTCTGCCCAACGACTGGACCCCGTTCTCATACGTAGGCCAGCCATCTCCTGGCTTCTCCTCCCCCACCCTCCCCCGTTTTGTTAAGACCTCCTGGCCAATCACGTCACTGACATCCTTATAACTACCCACACTTTCCTTGCACTTGTCTGTTTCCCTTAGGATTAGGCCCAGTGGCATATAACAATAATAATAATAATAATAATAATAATAATAATAATAATAATAAAAATAAAATAAAGTCATTAAAATCATAGGGTCTATTTCTCCCACACATTAAAAAAACAACAACAACAGCCGAGACCGGTTTGGCTCAGTGGATAGAGCGTCGGCCTTCAAACTGAAAGGTCCCAGGTTCGATTCTGGTCGGGGGCATGTACCTTGGTTGCAGGCACATCCCCAGTAGGGGGCGTGCAGGAGGCGGCTGATCGATGTCTCTCACTGATGTTTCTGACTCTCTATCCCTCTCCCTTCCTCTCTGTAAAAAGTCAATAAAATATATTTAAAAAAAAAAAAGAAAGGCATTTTGAAAACAAACAAACAAAAACAACAAACCCCTCCCGCGTTAGCCTGCCCGAAGTGGGATGGTGGCAGTCGGGCATCCGGGCCCTCGCTCCGCTGCTCTGGCTGCTCATCACCTTCAGCCCATTGTCCCAGCGCCAGGAGAGCCGTCCCAGCTCAGCCACGGTGCCTGCTTCCCCGACAGCGCGATGGCGGAAGGCAGAGGGGGGAGGACAGAGTGGGGAGCCCCAGCAGTCTACCTCACCATGCTACCCGCTTCCTCCCAGCCAGGACCTGCTCCAGAGCCACGCCAGGCCCTGCTTGCTTCCTGCCCAAGTGAGATGGAGAAGCTGCCCACCAGCCACTGCTGACTCGCCCGGCTTCCACCTCCAGGCCGGCCCCCCCGCCCGAGGAACCGCCTCCACGGGCTGACAGCACCCCTGCAGACGCTGACAGCACCCCTGCAGATGCTGACAGCACCCCTGCAGACGCTGACAGCACCCCTGCAGACCGTGGCCGTGGCTTCCAGCCGCCCAGCCCCGCTCCAGGCCCTCTCTCCCGCCTGCCCCTCGGCCACGATTCCGAGTGTCCGGTCACCTTCCTACCACTCTCTTCCACCCTTGTTCCTGGCAGAAGGTCTTGCCTGCGTCCCCTCTCACCTGTCCTGAGGCTCCTCTCTCCATCCTCCGAAGCGGCACCGGCTCCAGCCAGGGTGGCTGACGCCTGGCAAGGGCAGGCCGGCTCTTCCGATTCCCACAGTAAACCTTAGCGCCCAGCCGAGCGCCCAGCCACAGACATGAACGGGGGAGCGCCGAGGTGCTAATAGCTCCCGCTTCATCGGTATACACCACCCCCCCTCCCCGTGGCGTGTGTTCCGCCAGAGCCTTGGACCATGTGTCACTGCAAAGGAGGCACCTCCGGGGAAGTGGCCACCCAAGCAGCCGGGCTGGGCTGTGTCGGGGACCGTGGGCCCCCCCAGCCTTCCAGTCCTTCCTCACAGCAGCTGCTGGGCGTCCGAATGGAGCCCAGCTCTCAGGCGCTCATCCCATCCCCACTGGCACAGGCCACTGGGCACCCCATCTGCCTCCAAAAAGAGGAAAAATGAGTGGCGGGAGGATGCCAGCATTTCTCCACCTTCCGGGCACGGTGTCCATCTTCTTATGAGAATGAGCGCTTGGCCTGCATGGATGCTCATGAAGAACAGTGTGGGTGTGGGTGTCCCTGGGTTTAGGGGGGACTGAGGTCGGCACCCCACAATGCATGGAGCATTTGGGAAGGGCTGGCATTCATTCAAAGCCCTTCCTGGCTCTGCGCAGAGCTGGCGGCCCGGTCTCAGGGCCCCCCAGCACCCACCCTCCTGCGCTCCCACGGGGGCTCTTGAGGCCCTGGGCCCGCAAACCCCTCGGAGCAAAGGGCTCTCCCCCCCCCGCCCCGTGAGAGGTCTGACGTGGAGCTGCTATAAAAGGCAGAAGGAACAGCTGTGCCTCGTCGCCAGTGTTCCCTGCTTCCTGTCACACTCATCTTGCAAGTTCTGCTCATTTTCACATGTTCCCTGGTCACTTCCTCCCTCCAACGGGAATGAGACTTAAAATGAGGATGCCACTCTGGGTCAGCTGGTAGCCGGGAGGCAGCTGCTCTGGAATGAGGACTGTGCCCCCCGAGAAGCCTCAGGTGACCACTTCCCCATCAGGGCCCCCCCCCCCCCCCCCGCATCCAGAGACTCTGCAGCCAGAGGTGGCGCTGAGTGCGGAGCCTGAGGACCATGACCTTGGAAACTTCGCTGAGCACCACTGGTTGGCACAGCAGGAGGCCTGGGAGCAGCCCCGGACCAGAGGTAGGACCTGGTCCAATATATGCTGTTTGGGTGCCCGTCCCCTCTGGGTCCGAGTCTGAGTCTGTAAAACAAGGGGTGCGGGAGAGGCCTTCCTGTGTGGGTCCAGGCCTGGAGCTTCAGTGCTCAGGCCTGCCTCCCAGCCTCCCTCCTCTCCACACCTCACCAGGTAGGCTTGCCGGGGGCTTCGTGATCTGCCTGTGTATGCCAGGCTGGCCAAACGTAGTCGACTCAGTCTGGTCCCCCAGCCTCCCGTCAGCCCCCACAGTCCGTTCTGCACCCCACCACCGGCCCAGCCTACTCAATGCTGATCTCACTGTCTCACCGGCCAGTCACTCTCCACTGCGTTCAGCTCCTCAGCAAGGAGGATCGCCGTCTCCCTCCACCGCTTTGCATGGCTCTCAACTTCCCTCACAGCTATTTACTGAACACCTGCTATGTCCAAGGAGCTCAGAATTCAGACTCCGTTTAATTGGGGACCCCCCCACTTTCCCAAAAAGCTTTCCCTCACTTCACCGCCTCATGCTCACCTGCAGGTTGAGTTCATCACCGCCTCCCCTGTGTGTGCGCAAGCTGCTATACCCGACCAGATGGTGACCACCTCTCTCTCCTGGATGGCTAGCCCGGGAAAGTCATGTTCAGTTAATGTTTGCCGAGTGTGATGGTTAATTTTGTATCACTTTGGCGAACCTGCCGTACCCGGATATTTCGGTCAAACGCTATTCTAGACGTTTCAGTGAAAGGGATTTTTAGAGAAGAGATTTAACATTTAAATCAGTAGGCTTTTTTAAAAATATATATTTTATTGATTTTTTTACAGAGAGAAAGGGAGAGGGATAGAGAGTTAGAAACATAGATGAGAGAGAGACATAGATCAGCGGCCTCCTGCACGCCCCCCACTGGGGATGTGCCCGCAACCAACATACATGCCCTTGCCGGAATTGAACCTGGGACCTCTCAGTCCCCAGGCCGACGCTCTATCCACTGAGCCAAACCGGTTTTGGCTAAATCAGTAGGCTTTGAATAAAGCACATTACTCTTCATAATGAGGTTAGGCCTCATCCAGTCCATGGAAGGAACTGAGACAGTATTAATTGCTTGCTTTTTCTCGAAGATTATGAGGCAGCAAGGTGAGTACGTGAGTCAGTGATTGCTAGACTCCCCTTCAAAACCACAGGTTTCCGGCACCCACCACCTCTCACCTGGGCCGCTCCTCTTCCTCTGCCTACAAGGTCTCATTTGAAAGAAAAAGTTTCACCGAAGATGGTGAATAAATAGGGCCAGGGGCAAGGGCAGGAAGAAATGGCCAACCGTGGGCATGAAACATGAAGTCCAGGTTAGATAAACGTGTGACTGATCAAACCTTCTTCTGCAACTCTGAAAAAGCAGCCCCCTCCGAGGAGAACAGCTTGACCGGTGTGATAAAGCCTCCATCATTAAAACAGTATGGAGTGACACCTGAATGGACAAATTACTAATGGAACGGAAGGCCCAGAAATAGACCAAAACGTGTACAGGAATTTGCCAACCAGGAAAACAGCTGCTCTGAATTAGGAAACGTTCCTGGTCAGGGAGGCAAACGAGAAATCGCCCCATTCTTGAAGGGCGTGGGCTCTGGATGGGGATCTCTCTCTCTCTCTCTCCATGATTTGGGTCTGCTGCTGAGCCAAAATAAAATACAGCACTCACTCTAATTGCATTCCTTTCTAAAATCAGACAGCTTTGGGCAGCTGAGCTTCAGGCCGAGTTCCTGCTTCATTAAGTCTCTATCTCCAAAAAACTCTCCAGATCCACTCGCTCCATCTCCCCACCCCTCCCCACCCACACTCTGCCCTCCTCCCCTCCCCCCCGAGGCCAGCTGCTCCTGGGCAGCGATGATCTCCAAAGGCCAGGACCCCGGCGGACATCAGAGAAAGCAGCTGCGTGTGTGGCCGCTGCTGCGCTCAGCTCCTGGCCCCTGAATTCTGATTGGCCTGGGAGGTGTCTGGGCACTCCACTTTTTAAAATTTCCTGTGTTTCCAGGGCGACACTGAGGATGAGGATGGCCACTTTAGATGGCAACCTCTCTTTCTTTCCAGAGTCATTCTCTGATGCGTGAGTGAATAAGAGCTTATCTAGAAAACTGAAAGTGCCTTTAAGCTACGATGCTGCCTGTTACCCCAGTATCATCAGAGCCTGCGGGGAGGGGCCGGCGGGGACTGTGGTTTCCTCTCTGGGGATGCTCACATTTGTGCTGGGGCACAGGGTGGGTGAGGCCTTACGTGGCAAATGTTGACTTCACATTGACCTACCTCCTCCCTGTTTTTTCTAACAGCTCTCACTGCCACAATGTACATACCGGTCTCTCCTGGGTGAGTGAGCAGGATTCATGAGCAAAGCATCATCCCTGCTGCCCAGCCCGAGTGGGAGACTTGTTACTTCCTCTGCTTCCTCTCCACAACCCTCTCTCCCCAGAAAGCACAAGCGGCGAGTTTGTGAATGGCCATCTCTTCCATTTCCACATCTCAATGTTAAACGCACTGCTCAGCTGCTGGCACTGGCCTTGTGGGTCACCTTTTAAAAGTATATCTTCCATAGCCAAGAGTTTTTAAATATATTTTTAATGATTCCAGAGAGGAAGGGAAAGGGAAAGACCGAAACATGGTTGAAGACACTCTTTGATGGGCTGCCTCCTGCATGTCCCACACTGGGGATCAAGCCCACAACCCAAGCGTGTGCCCTTGACTGGAATGGAACCCGGGCCCCTTCAGTCCGCAGGCCGACGTTCTAGCCACTGAGCCAAACCAGCTGGGGCAATTCTCCATCTTTCTAATGCCGCAACCCTTTAATACAGTTCATGTTGTGGTGACCCCAACCATAACATGATTTTCGTTGCTCCTTCATAACTATCATTTTGTTACTGTTATGAATCTTACTGTAAATACCTGTGTTTTCCGATGGTCTTGGGCGACCCTGCTATTGGTTCTCAACCGCTAGCAGATATTGATTTCAGATATTCTTCTTTTCCGATGTTTGCATTCAATGCTAAAATGTCCTCTAAGCCACCGATGTTCAATCCTTTTCATCGCAAGGCGCACATTCCTGGCTCCTGCCCCTGGAAGACCTTGGAGTGCAGGTCAGTCCATGACTTCCTCCCAACGCCCAGCACCTTTCACCACCGTCATCTGCCCCAAACAGGTACGTCCTCTTGGTGAACACCCGCTACTCAGGTATTTATGATTCCCACAGACAGCACCAAATACAGTTACCCACCTTTTATTTCATTCACCAATATTTATTGAGCACCTACTACGCAGCATGTTAGGCTCTGGGATGCAAGTGAAATAAAATGTCAGCCCTGCCCTCACGGAGCTTACAGTCTCGTAGGGGAAACAGACAGTGCGCCATGAACCAATTCAGGAACACCAGCTGTAACAAGCGCCGTACAGGACATACATGAACGGAGTGATGCGATAAGGATAGTCAGGAAACACCCACCTTTTAGAGTGATCAGGAAAGGTCTCTCTTGTGGTTAAAAGCTAGGTTTGATCCCTGGCTCCCCACTCTCAAGCTGCTAGACCAGTGGTTCTCAACCTTCCTAAGGCCGCGACCCTTGCATACAGTTCCTCATGGGGTGGTGACCCCCAACCATGACATTTTGCTACTGTGATGCATCGTGATGTAAATATCTGCATTTTCCGATGGTCTTAGGACGACCCCTGTGAAAGGGTCGTTCGACCCCCAAAGGGGTCGCGACCCACAGGTTGAGAACTGCTGTACTAGACCTTTGGCAAGTCACTCACCCTGAGTCTATTTCCACGTTTACAAAAGAGATAATCACGCCAAACTCAACACACACTCATTACTAATGGCTAAAAACTCCTCGCTGACTTCTGAGTTCCAAGGCCTTTCATTCCTTAGAAATGACAGCAAAGGAGGCAGGTGCCAACTCCTGCCCTCAGTGGAATGTGAGCACAGACCGCACCGGAGAGAGCTGCAAGCTGCGGTGGCCTGTCAGGTGACAACCACACTGTCACGGGAGGGCAGGGAAGAGAACAATGAAAAGGTCGAGATGCCACTGAGCATGCTCAGGGAGGAGAGAGGACAGTGGTCAATTGGGAGGGACTAGAATATACCCAGAATGAAGACATGAAGATGAAATGGAGGACAAGGGAAATCTGCCCTTCTCGAAAGACAGCAGCGAAACCGTGAGTGGTTCCTTTCTGAAACCTCACAGTTAATATCCAACGCATCACCGTCCCCCCTACAGACCAGTGTCCCTGCTAACGGCCTCCTGTCTCTCATAGCGCCATTCCCCTGCGTGCTCGGGCTTGAGAAATGGACTCAGCTCTGACTCCCATGCCTTCACACGGAATCTTGAGTATTCCTTTGAAATGGCTCCAGTCCCCACTCCCTTCCTTGTTCCGGTGGCCACATCTCAAACCAGTTCTCAGAATTATGTCTACATTCTCATGTCCGTCTCCTAGTGTACCTAATTTAATGCCATTTTAGCTCTGTCAGAGAGAGGGCTTTGGGTTTGAGCTGTTTCAGACTCCCCAGTCCACCGCAAAGCAGACCTAAATACGTTTCTTATTTGTAAAACAGGGACACCACCACTTCCCTCTGAGCAGCTATTGTAAAGAATGAGACTTTTTTTGTAAAGTTCTGAACACACTGCTTGATTTTTGATAACTTGACTGTAAGCCCTCTGCAGTCTGCTTTCTACATATCCTTACAAAACATCCTCAATAAACATGCGTTGAGTAGTTTGATGAAGGCCAAAACAAGAGGATGTTCTATTTTTCTAACACAACACTCTTCTTCACTTAAAAGAGTTAAGCTTTGAGATTCTAAAAAGCCACTCAGAAATAAAAAGCAGATGGGAAATAATCAATGTGGTATACCCATCAAGAAAATATCATACCTTAAATACCTGAAGCTAGCAATGTTTTCCTTCCCCCACAGTTGCCCTTAGAAGACCAAGATCTTACTGGAAACATAAAAGAATGCAACGTAAAATAGGCAAAGCTTGGCCAGCTGTTGTTTTGGCCTCCCCACATTTCCAGTTTGGGCTGAACTGCCTTTGGCTCGTGAGATCCTACTGGCTTTGGGGAGCTCAGAGAGGCCAAAATGGAGCCTCCAGGAAGAGGAAAAAAGAGCTGGCTACTCAGGGCTGGCCCTGGGCACAATATTTTTTAAAGTGTCGCTATTTTCTAAGACTGGAAAGTGTGGCCTGGCAATGGGCTACTTCACAGTGAAAAACAACAAAACTGAAAAACCATTGGGATATCTACATACAGGTGTTTCTGGAACATGTCGGATATGTTTGACACTGAGACAGCTCAGGAAAATCTCTAAGTACCCCCAAAATCACTTAGCCTAGCTCAGTGGTCGGTAAACCGCGGCTCGCGAGCCACATGCGGCTCTTTGGCTCTTGGAATGTGGCTCTTCCACAAAATACCACGGCCTGGGCAAGTCTATTTTGAAGAAGTGGCGTTAGAAGGAGTTTAAGTTTAAAAAATTTGGCTCTCAAAAGGAATTTCAATCGTTGTCCTGTTGATATTTGACTCTGTTGATTATTGAGTCTGCTGACCACTGGCATAGCTCAGCCAGGCCAGGAGGGCAGAGTGTCTTAGTTCAGATACCTGCATAGAGATAAACGGTGCATGCTCTTGGAAAATAGTCAGATAGCTCTTCTACACCACATGGTTGGGGTGGAAATCAGTGTTATCTACTTGGTAAGGTCACATGAAGCAAAAACTACAAAAGTGTTCATACTCTTGACCTTTAGGGTGAATTTTTCCTATGCACAAGGACATTCAATTGTAACATTATGAGATGCAATCTAAAATGTCTTAAATGTCCATGATAGGAATCATGGCACATCTATACAAAGGAAGATCACACAATTAATAAAGGTTGACATAGTTTTTCTTCATACTTTTCTGTTGTCTAGCTTTACCATAATGAGAATGTATTACTGACATAAACAGAAACAAAAACATTACTGAACCAGGCAAGCATTGAAGAAGAATGGGCATTTTTTATTTGTGTCTGCTAGGAATTGCTGTGGTTCCTAGCAACAACAAAAAAACTTACAAAGCAGTCATTTATTTGACAGTAGCATTATACTTAAAAGCAGAGAAATTCTTAGTCTTTCCCACTATTTCCACCAGGTTTATGTAAAACTGTAGCAAAGATGGTTAATAAATCACATTGACTCATCAATGAGCTCCTATCACATGGATCCAGAGCCACTAAATACAATGTCAAACCCAAGTTTAAATGGCACACTGCTCTACATTTTTCGACATGAAAAAATTAATAAAAGTGTTTACTAAAAAAGAAAACAACCCCCCACCAAAGTAAACCACCATCAGAAAAAGTTAAATGTTTTTTACTAACTGGGGGCTAGAAAGAAATTAATAGCATACCTGAGAATTAAACTAATGCTTTGTAAAAATCAACTTCTTTAAAAAAAAAAAAAGACAAAATGTAACGAATACAGACATTATTGGCAGGGAAAAACAGAGATAATTGGTCACTAAATCAAGTGTCCAAGATTGATCTGAAGGCAAAATATCTGAAAGGTCTCAATCTCAAGGTCCGAAGTCTCTGTAGAACACTTCACCCAAAATGCAACACGTTACCATTCTTCAAATCCCCTAAGATGCTATGGCAAGGAAACTTGTTTTATACCAAGAGTTACGGCACTAATTTACACTCATGATCTCTAATCACGGTATTTTCATTCTAGCTTTCCTGCACCACATTAGATCATGGCACATAGCCTAAAGTTACCTCTACTGTTTTGTTAGGCCTTCATAATTGTCCTATGACAGATGCCAGGTATTTACCATCTTTTTCCATGTATAAGACACCCCCATGTATAAGCTGTTCCCCAGTTTTGCAACCCAAAATTAAGAAATCAATTTTTTTTATTTTAAATATTTTGCTGGTTTTCCTCTTTTAAAAATTTTTTTTTACAGAGAGGGAGAGGGATAGAGTTATAAACATCGATGAGAGAGAAGGAACATCGATCAGCTCCCTCCAGCACACACCCCCCTTGACCGGAATCGAACCTGGGACCCTTCAGTCCACAGGCTGACGCTCTATCCATTGAGCCAAACTGGTTAGGGCTGGTTTTCCTCTTAAGTTCTTCTTCTTTTTTGGCATCTTAAGGAGCTGTTCTTCCTGTTTTCTCCACTGGCTGATCATACACTCACTCAGTGGGAGGAGGTCCACACTGTCTCTCTGCAGCTCTCTGTCCATGCGCTTTTGCACAACTGATGACATTCAGTTTGGATTTTGCGGAGACAATCGCTTACCGGTATTTATCTTTTTATTTTTGGGCATCTTTATGGGCTCAGAACGCTCGGGTCCCTGTTGCATCTGGCACTCTCCACCTCCACCTCCAATGATGGCATCAGCTGACGTCAGTAACAATAAGGCTTGTGATAGGAAGAAGCCTGTTTGACAAGGCATGGGCAGCTGCCCACCCATACTGCTCTCTCCTTGGCTGACAGCTGTGTATAAGACGCCTCTTGATTTTCAGTCTAACGATTTTAGAAAAAAATAGCATCTTATACCCAGAAAAATACAGAATACCTTCTGAGCAGAAACGGAAGTGAATCCTCAAGTGGCTCCTCTAAAGGTCAGAAAGTCAGTGAATGTAAGCAAACTGCAGGTGTGAAGCTGTATCAGCAGCACCCCTTACCCTGCCAGGAGGCACATTAGCAAGAAAGGCCCTTAACATTTCTCAGGGAATAGAGATAAAAATATAGGTTGGCAGGTGTTTGCAAGAGACTAGTAACAACAGTTCCTTCCCTTAAGGCAGTGGTCGGCAAACTGCAGCTCGAGAGCCACATGCGGCTCTTTGGCCCCTTGAGTGTGGCTCTTCCACAAAATACCACGGCCTGGGTGAATCTATTTTGAAGAAGTGGCGATAGAAGAAGTTTATGTTTTAAAAATTTGGCTCTCAAAAGAAATTTCAATCGTACTGTTGATATTCGGCTGTTGACTAGTGAGTTTGCCGACCACTGCCTTAAGGTACTCCACATAATCACCAGCTGGCTGATATCTGAGCAACAGGTAAGACGATCTCCTCTAGAACTGCATTATACTTCGTTAAATAAGAAATCTGGGTTGGCAAAACCAGCTGCCAAAAAGTCAGGGTTGCTCTGGCCGGCATAGCTCAATAGTGTGTTGGCCCGAGAACGGAAGGGTCCCAGGCTTTATTCTGGTCAAGGGCACGTACCTAGGTTATAGGTGGGGAACTATTCCCAGTTGGGAATACATGTGGGAGGGCAACTGATTGGTGTGGCTCTCACACATCGATGTTTCTCTCTCGCTCCTTTCTTCCCTTCCCCACTCCCTTCCATCATCTCTAACATGAATGGACGAAATCTCCACCAGTGAGGATTTAACAAAAAAAAGTCAGGGTCTTGGTAGAAATATTTAGTGATCACACTGAAAAAGGATAATGGCTTAATAAACATCCAGTTATCAGAAGGCCAAAGGCATAAAGAAAAGTGCTCACCTTCAAAGATGTATACACAAAAGCCCCTGATTTTAAGATTATAAACATAATAGTGATTTTTAAATATGCCTGCATGAGATAAATTAAAAATTTATATATAACTTCCATGAAAAGCACCTAAAAGATACACTCAAACTGTTCACATAAAATATCGAAAAAGAAACAAATCCCAACTATAAAAGCAGAGGTATCCGTTATAAAAAAAACAAGTGAATAAACTAACTTCTATTCATATTTTAATTGACCTTATAAAACTCTGTTAAACTGAGGAGTCGCTGAGAATCTAAAGGGTAACAAAATAATAACAAATATACATCATTTCTTTATTGACAAATTATACCACATAAGTCAGGTTACTTTTTCTATCTGATTACAGTTAACAGAAATTGCATCTGTATTTAAAGCAGCAACATAAAAGTTTACTATGAAGATATTCTGTATCTGGACCAAAGGACTGTAACATGGATTGGAAATCTAATGACAAGATAGATAGAACTAGCAACTATGGCACAACTACTGCAGGAAGTTTATTTTCCACGTTTTTAATAATAAGCAGCTCTCCAAAAAGGGTAATTCATTAAGGGGATGATGTGGCCAAAGAAGGGATGATACAGAAAATCACATGATCTTAAATCAGCATAAAAGGTGCACAGAAACTATGAAAACTTGAGAAGGTGCAAAAACCAAGCACTGTCAAGTCAGCCATGGTGTTGCACCAACCCAAGTCATGCGTCCCTGTTCTCACTGAACTCGATTTTCATCTGGGCACTCTGCTTGAGAATCAGATTACCCATTTTAAAAAGAGTTTATCTGTAAAGTAGAGATGGCTTACGCAGAGAAAGCTAAGCATTGGGCAAGTATTAACTCCTTGAGAATTCTAAATTTACTAGGAAGCCAAATGAAGCAAAAGCAAGTAGAGTGGTTTTTAAAGTGGGGTTCAGGTCTTTCGTGGTCTCAGGAAAGACTTCTCTTGAAAATAAAAAGGAAATCTGATACCACCCTTATCTCTTGCTATTTGGTTTTACTTTAAAAATGATCAGAGATCTGAAACTTATTTCCTTGGTGTCACTAAAATCTGAGAAGTTTCAACAAGATTTGAACATAATCCTATAAAGTAAGTGAACAAAAGTTCTCAGGAACAAATTAATCTTTGTTATTCCCAAGCCCCCCTAAATCTGTTCTTCTATTGCCTCTAAGCTCTCAATGATTCCGGACAGTAAGAACAAAATTCTAACATTTCAGCCACCTTACTCCAAAAACATTTCCTTCAATGGCTGCATAGCACTTTTTTTCTTTTCTTTTCTTTTTTTGAGAAGGCAAGCCCCGAATTTACAGAAATCTCTAGAATGAGATTATAATTAGCAAAAATAACACACAATACATCAGGGTAGAATCTGTGTAGTGTTCTTCGACATATTCGCCAATAAAGAACAGCCAGATCCTAGAACTTCTCTCTGCATTCAGTAGCAAATAACAGTGAAAGTAAATGACAACCAGGGAAAAGTGCGTTTTTCTTTGATGGAATCAGGAAGAGAAGTGGAACCCACGCTTTGGCCACTTCTCAAGACTTCATCGGTTCAACGAAACGGAACAAATCTGTGTGGAAACAACTCATTTGGCAAACACAACTTCTTTCCATATATTTTTCCTTCACGTCAGGTTAAACGAAAGTTGCTGTCCTTTTAAAATCATTGATTACATCCTTTTTAATTAGAAAAAAGTTTACTTGCACATTTACATAATTTTATTGCTGATTACAAGAACTGTTTAACTGATTTGTAGAATCCATCCAGTAACATGAAACTGAAATCCGTCTCCCAAGAAGACACAGTTATGGCTGAACGCATCTGATGCTCAGAGTACAACATGAGTAAGAAAAATCTCGTGTGTCATTTGGTTCTTGCCACAGTTATCTGTGTTCGTCTCTCAGAAAGCAAAAGAATCCATCTGACGTTTCAATAAATATCAAAGTAACTGTTATTAAAAAAAATAGCTTCCACGGACCAGAGATCCAAGAAAGAGCAGTTTTGCTGAATGATTCCTAGAATCAAGCAAGTCCTCCTTTAGTCCAGTGAGATGATGTCAGGAATGCTCCTTCCACTGCTGGTTATGACCCCTGTCTCACTCCTGCTGCTGGATGAGCTAACATGAGTATTGCTTTCATGGGGGCTGGTGGTGGTGACAGACGTACTGCTTGCTGTTAAGGGTGAGGTGAGACTATCCAAAAACATAGGAGGACAGTACTGCTTGAAACAAACAATGATGCTGATGAGGAAGAGGCTACATTGATTTCAAATAAAGAGACTAGAAATTGTTAGATATGTACAAGTGAGAGCCACGTACTTTAATCCCAATGGGATTTTAAAAATTCTCAAAACCAGGTCTTTGGATGAAAGATGGCATGAATAGAGATATTTTACATTACTTAGAGAATAGAGCATATATTCTTGATTCTCAAAACTTGTAGAATTTGTTTGCTGACCAAATATATAGGTGCAATTACAAAAATGTCAACAATATTTAATCGTGAATATGGGCCCCACAATCATGACTCATAATTAATCTCAAAAAGATCTCTCGCTACGTGTGTTTACACCAGATTTAAATCACTCTGCAAAAGGAAAGTAAATATTTATTCTTAATGTAGTGAGCAAAAATGCTATTTCAAAATTCAATAATTCTTTCAAAATTTATTATCAATCAGACAGTTTAGGAATAATGTTAAAACAGATCAACTAGCCCCCAGCCAATGTGGCTCCATGTTGAGTATCAGCCTATGACGCAGGAGGTCACGGTTGGATTCTGATCACTGCACAATCCCCACTAGGGGGCCTGCAGGAGGCAGCCAATTAATTATTCTCTCATCATTGATGTTTCTCTCTCCCTTCCTCTCTGAATTCAATAAAATATATATATAAACAAAAAACTGAACTTTAGAGTGGCATTTGACTCCTCTGTACATACATGTAACAATACCTGTGTAATTGCAAGGACAGCATTCATTCTAACAGAGACAACATGGCAGCCAACTACCCCGGGATGCCCAGAACAGAGAACTATCTCACGTAATCACAACATTTTGGAATAAATCTTAAAGGAGACCTAATCTAATGTAATTTTCCTTGCGATGCTTCCCTGACAACCCTCTCCAAGAGTTCACACTTTATTTCCTTACCCGTTTGGCTGCCGTTTCTTAAATTCAAACCTGAGTCTTACACTCCAGTATTGATCGAGAGAGAGGAAACAGCTAAAAGCTTTATTTTTATATTGCTATAGAATATTTTATGACAAATATTTTATCTTCAGACTGTATGAAAGGGTATCTGATCAATCTTATCACTTCTATAGTCAGCTATTATTGGAGATACTAAATTACAAAACAGAATTTAAAACTGAGGTTGTTTAATTATGTGAGCTGTAAGATGATAAGGGGAAAAGCCCCAGGTTTGAGCTGCTAGTCTATGGGAAGAACTACTAAATTCAGCTGCCTTCAAGAAAGTACTTTAATGTTTAGGATGGATAACTATCTTGGATCATAAATAAAATGAATGCCATGCTCCAAGAAATTCAAGGGATACTGGTTAAAGAGGAAAAGGAATCGTTCTTAAAGAGTTCTAAAGGAAGTATTAACTTTCTTTAAAAGCAAATACATTTCCTACTTTCCAACAAAATTGGGGAAGGAATCTGGTAAAAAATTCAGAGGCTTACATTTTATTTTTCCCCTCAGTTTTTGACTGTATGGTAATATAAAGGTACTCTTCTTCCTTTATAAAATGAATACTAGATACTACAGTCCTGCTATCAATAGGATCTATACATTGAATATTTATTATACTCGGGTTGCAGGCATTGAACTCTAACTCTAGCCTTTATGTGCAATTAGCACATACTGCACAAGAATAATGGACAATACGGAGGTAAAGTAGAACAAATCTTAAGGATTCTTTGGAGGACTGAAGGCACAACCTCTAACTCTTCTATTGCCTTACCAATTAAGTTAGCCTGACACTAAGCAGGCTAAATAGTACTATGAAATCTGAATCCTCTAGGTTCCCAGGTAATTTTTTTTAGAAAGGATGGTTCACATAAAAAATCAGTAATATTTTAAGCCCAAAGAATCAATTTTCTAGAAAGATATAGGTATACTTTTGCTAGAGATAGAATCTACTGATGTCACAAAGTCAATTCAGGGCAAGAAGAAGAAATTCTTCATTCTGTGCACGTTACCTTGGGCCAATATTTCCGGTGTTGTTTGTGTGATCAGATACAGTGTTCAAACAGGAGGCCCATACAAGACCTGTAGTTAGCTGATTCTGAGCACCTATGAATTTGGTGGTCCATGTTCTGCCTCTACTCCTTTCCAAATCTCAACACACCTTTCAAAGTCTCTTTGTTTCACTTTGCTCCTGGCTTTCCCCATGCCTTTCCCTCCTCTGCTCTGCCTCTGTTACATGCCTGCCAGCGGGGTCCATGCTCACTGCAAGGTCTTCATGTTGAGACTCTGGGATACTAGAATTTCTTAACTCTGACAGAGAAAACAGGAATAATTTATAATTTATAGCAACTTAGGCTGGGGCATCCCCAAAGTCTGAAACTGATGGCCTTTAAAAATAAGGAAGACTCAAGAAAAATGATTCAAAGCAGTTTAATAGTTTTGGCTATTTTCTATGTATAGAATAAGTGTTTTACAATTTCTGTCAATTTTAACTTCTAATAATCTAGCACTGCTTCCCCTCATTTTAATCACTGAAGTGCTTGGTAAATGCCAACTGATTATTAAACTAAATAAAATATAATTTCAAATTCAGATATCAAGACCAAAAACATCATAAATTGAACAAACAGCAACTTTATTCCTCCAAATAAAACTGTGAAGTAGTTATATATCAATTTAAGTAACTGAGAGTTGACTGTCCTGATTTTATGCAACTGGTCATTTTTAGTTAGTGTGACATAAGCAACAATCAAATACAAATTAGTTGCTTAAATTCAGGATACATACCTGGGGATCAACTGGAATAAGGGAAAGAAAATCCAAACCTAAAACAAAAATGCTTTGTTAATAGTTGTCTCATATTTTGGAGACAAGAATTATTTCCCATAATCATTTTATATTTATCACAAGCCAGAAAACATTTGGGGTTAACTGTTTACTATTCCATGGTAGGAAAGTTCTACACCAGAAGCAGTGCTATTTAATGTGTATAAAACTCTAAAATGAACATATTCCCTGACAAAACATCTGGAAAAATCACTTCCCAGAGACTTGAAGGACTAGCCAAAGCAAACTTTTCTTTGCTTCATCACTTAACAGAAGGAGAAGCAACAAAACAGATAATGATCTGATACGAACCATTAAAAAAACATACTTAAGTTCTTAAGATACTTCACATTTATTTTTTAGAAATACATCACATTGAACTTCATCTAAAATACCACTTCTTAAACAGATGTCTATTTAATGAAGTGCTCTCTGTCCCTCTATTCCCACATCAAAAGCAGTACCTCATCCAGGGATCAATCCAGTTCCATGCTCTGCACAAAACAAGCCTTGGTAATTTCTGCTCACTAACAAGCGAAATCTTATCAAGGCGTAGTAGGTTATAAGCCAAATGCAATTTTCTAAACCAAAGATGTGAGATTCTCCAACTAAGCTTTAGAAACAGGAATGTGGAAAAGGGTGCCAAGAACACCATTTCAAAGCATTAGAGTTACAATAATAATTTAAAATTTCAGGCTTAAAAACCTATCAATAAACTTCTAAGTCAGTTCCCCTAGACTCCCTGTTTGACTAAATTTCAAAACGTTAAAAAAGCAAATAAAAAAACAACACAACAACAACAAAAAGATACTAAGTATAGGTCACTAAGGTCAATTTCTATTCAATTTTATTTGCTGGCATTCAATGTTACCTTAAATAACAATCATTCAGAGTAAAGTCTGATATTAGACTATTACTCAAAATAGAGAATATTAGTGGAAATTACCTTTAAAATATTTAATAAGCAGAATAATTTATAATTCAAAAATTTTAAGTATATTATATTTAGTCCCTTATAATCTCTAAATAAGTTATGCTTACAATGCTTATCAATAGAAACTATAGCACCAATCATTTGAAAGAAACCATTCCATTTATAAAGCATGTGAAAAAATTTGTTGATATGATTTTTCATTTTGTATGTCTATCACTACCTATATGACACAGCAGGGTTTGAGCCAACAGTGGACAAAGAGAATCACAACAAATGTTTCCAACTTCAGTAGGCGGCGTTTTTCCATAAGCAGTTTCTTTCCACATTAATGATCTTGTTCAGTAAATCCTTTCTCTGCTTCTGTTGAACACCATATCAAAATAGGTCTAACCCCTATACCTTCCAGTAGTTTTATATATTCAACATCTCCATTATTAACTGCGTCACAAAAATACTTTATCGGCGTGTCATTTAATTAATTGGTTTAATTTTATTTTGCTTCAAATGGTGTAACAATTTTCTTTTTATAACTTCAGCTTCTATAGTTTAAGTAGAGGCCTGGTGCACAAAATTCGTGCACTGGGGGGAGGGGGAAATGCGTCAGCCCGGATTGTGAGAGGGTACAGATCAGACCGAGGGACCACACTGGTGCACAATTGGGGCCAGGAAGGGGCGAAGGAAGTTGGCCAGCTGAGAAGGGACTGCATGAGGGCTCCAGAGAATGTCCAGTTCATCTCACTCAGTCCCGATCAGCCAAACCCCGGCAGCAAGCTAAACTACCGGTTGGAGCATCTGCCCCCAGTGGTCAGTGCACATCATAGTGACTGGTCAACAGGTCGACTGTCTGCCCCTGATGGTGAGTGCACATCATAGCACGCGGCTGAGCAGCCTTAGCATATCATTAGTATATTACACTTTGATTGGTTGAATGGCCAACTGGACACTTAGCATAATAGGCTTTTATTATATAGGATTTTATATGTTTTTTTAATCACTCAGTCCACTTGAAAAACAAACACTTTTAAAAAGCTAAGAAAGTACTGCTCTCTCTGTTGGAATATTTGTATTGAAGCCAATCACGCAAAAATGCTCATTTTCTAAATGTTTAACTAGTCCCATTTCATAACTTCAACATAAATAAACACACAGACTTGTAATTTTCAGACTTTTTTTTACAGCTCCAGAACTGAGGTGCAGAGACTTCCATTTTCATTATTTCAGCTGTTAGATGTATTGTAATTCTTACTATTTCATGTGATTTGAGAGATTCGCTTGATCTATATCTTTTGACACCTCATCCACGGATCAATGAATATGGTGACTTATATAATGCACTAGAGACCCATGTATGAAATTCGTGCAAGGGCCTTGGCCCCAGCCCTTGCTCACTACCGTGGCCAGGGACCTCTGCTGCCCCTGCCTCAGGGCCCTCCCCCAGCGCCCCCTGCTGCGGCTTTGTCCACACGTAGATATCCGGAAGGACGCCCAGTTTAACTAGCATGTTACACTTTTTGTTATTATAGATAGTAAAATACCTACACATTTTTCTAAACTCTTGGTTGAAATTCTAGGCTATCTCCCCAGCATTATACAGATGTTGTCTAAACAAAAATCCAATAATGTTCTAATATAAATATTTCTCAGTGAAACTTTTTCTCAAACACTATCTCTAAAATTTGATATAGTATTTCAGATGTTATTCCTTTCAATAAACTTCATTATCAAAGTCTTGCATTTTATATTTTAAGTAGACTATTAAAGCTCATATGAAATAGTTGAAGTTTCATAAATAGTGATTAATGTTACTTTCTTATTTTATAAATTTAGTGAAAATGCTGTTCTTATTTCACTGTAAGTTTCAATTGAAACAACAGGTTAAATTGATATATATTTACACCCTCCTAAATATTTCAAGGTTGAAAATGTGCTCACTTATTTTTAACTAAAAAGCAGGTTAAAAATTCTGATGGTACGTTCTAAATGTTTGTTCTATTAACACTGTTAAAATTGTTGTTTTTGGGTTTTCAATGTGACTTTATGTGAAACTGACTCTACATCTTACTAATAACATCTTCCTTACTTGAGCCATGAACTTGAACAAAACATGGTTGCTACATGATTAAATATGTAAATGGTTAGCACTTCCAAATTTTAATGACACAACTTTTGAGCACCATTCGCACCTGACAATATGTCACTAGTAATAATAAGGCAGTCATTTGTTTTCTTGAAATAATCAAGCTGTTTTCCATTCCATAAATACAAATTATGTTTTATTTTGAATTCACTGTTGCACAGTATCAGAAGATGTTCCAAGCTGCAGTTCATTATTAATATCATTTCTTCTTTGTTCCCCTGCAGATTCAGAAGATTCATGTTTATGATGTTTAAAAAGAATGTTAAGAAATGTATTAAAACGTTGTCATCTCTCTATTCTTGGTGTTCTATTTAATATTTTATTATAAATTATTAAATTTGTAAATATCAACTCTGTATAGTATGACTAATTACATAAAAATTATGCATAAAAATAAAAGCAAATTAACTACTAATTATAAAAGAGCACATTAATAATAAAACCAAAGTAAAAACTAAGCTATTTAGATGTAGTGACTGCTGCATGATTCACAGATGATGATAAGACTATTAATTCTTGTAAGGTACAATAGGCCCTATTCTATTCAGTTTATCAACTTGTAGAAAGCATTTCAACATTTAATAACCAGTATTACCATATTGTTTTATATTGGCCTGAATATTAGTCTTAGTTCCTTAATACCAGGCTTGAAGTGTATTTTATGTAATATACAGTTAACATGTTTTACTGCATTTTTCTTAACTCTGCATTTTATAAAAGTCTCAATTTATGCCCAAATTTTGAAAAACTGTAATTTCTCTAAAGTTAAAAATTCATTCAGAATCACATAATTTGAAAACAGAGCAAGTGATTTGTAAATTGTGTCTATTCTACTACTAACTGGCCAGAATCACTTTAGTAAATGTAAAATTTATCATCTTTTTTCCAGATCAATTTTTAATTCAAAGTCTCTAGGAATCAAATCCTTAAAAAATGTTTATAACATATACTAAGATGATATGTGGACACTCTTCAACTTCACTTAAAACTAGCCAAGGTTAGAGCAAAACATAGCAGTTAGAAATTAAGACTCTGAGTGTCTGTATTTCTTATGGACCATGAAAGCTCACTATACCTTAGCATCGAGCTTTGGATACAAAAAATACTTTATAACTGGTTGTGGCTAGGTTTGCAAACCATTTTTTAAAATACCAATTCCCAAAGTACACATGGACTAAACATACTTAAATACAATTCCCAAAATACACATGGACTAAACATATTTAAGAAAAGGTATTTACAATTTTTTGATGAATAGTATTGTTAGTCTATTCTTGTCCATTAAATTTTATTTGAATTGGCCAGATAATAAAACCATCAAGTATTTCAAACAACATAAATTTTGTCCAATAGAATATATATTGTTCTTATAATAAAGACCTCTCTAAGAGGGTTAAAATTAACTTCAGAAATCTGGTGGGGAAAATTAATTAATTGGAAGAAGGAATTATATTCCACTAAAAGCACCCTTTAGAAAGAAGGGAAGTCATGAATATTAAGAGGTACTGGTTCTAACTTGCTCACATTTGATAGACCAAAAATATCTATAAAAACACTGGCTATACAGAGAGGGGAAAAGGGCAGAGTTTAAATGTATAATATGGCCTTGGTTGCACAGGTCTTAGTACTAAGGTAATGCAAATAATCTTGAATTTTTAAATGTGGAGTTAATATATATGTAAAATATGTCATCAGATATTAAGTAGTGCTCTAGGGAGATAGCTGGTAGATCCTATTTTTACAAGGAGGGAAAATCACAAGGTAAAGCTGCTGGCAACACCCCAAGTTGTGATGGACTACCAAGAAAAGTATGAGAAAATACTCGCTCCCTAACCTATAAGCTTGTGTAATAAATAAACAAAGGAAAATCTCTGAGTACAAATCTTCTCTGAAGGAAAATAAAATCTATAAACATTTCCTACTTTCCTACTGTCTTTCCTATTATTAGGACTCTATAGCTTGCTCTGTAGTTAAGATGATAGGAAATGAATATGATATATTAAAACAGACATTACCTTTATATGTAGTTTTCAAATATTCTTAGCATTTCTATTTAAAATTTTAAAACTCTATTTGCTCCAAGGTTAAGATTCAAAATAAACTTAATACGAAACAAATAAAATAAAATAAAATAAAATAAAATAAAATAAAAAAAACAGTAACTTCACATACCTGGCAAATCTGATGACATGCTTGATATTGGCGTGTGGTGGAATGGTACTGAGTAGTCTGTTAATGAAGGCGGAATAGCAGCAGGATCAACCGAAGTCACACTGGGCACTCTTACAGAAGATGGCTGATACATGAGAACCCTGTTTTAAACAGCATGGGAAATTACAAACAATCTGGCTATTAGTTCACAGGACAGAAGGGCTGTACTACTTCGCATTCTCAGTTGTAAATTCACTAAGTTTTCAGCACAACTCTATGGCAGCTACTCACTACATAGCACTACACTCTACTCTCGTCTTTCATTAACAGTCTACATTTTAACATGAATGTATATGGGCTCTCAGCAGCTGTGATATAAGAGCAAGTCAGCATTAAAACATAATGTACAGTGCTGGAGTAATATATAAAATGTTCATCAACAAGTAGAAATATACATTGCATATGCTTTTATTAATGTAGGTAATACATGTGGATATTAGTAATCTTATTTAAAAAAGAAAAAAAAAATCACGGTTTTTTGACAGCATAATTGGACCTGGAGATTATTATGCTAACTGAAATGAAGCAGTCATAGGAAGACAAATATCATATGATCACACTTATATATAGAATCTAATGAATAAAATAAGCTGACAAACAAAATAGAAACAAAGGCCTAGAGACATGACACAGACTGACAACTGTCAGAGGGGATGGGATTGGATGAAAGAAGGTGAAGGGCTTAACACATAGACACAGACAGCAGTGTGGTGATAGAGGGGGAAAGGAGTGGGGGGTACTGAAGGTGGGTAAAGAGAGGAAAATTAGGGACAGAGACTTTGCTTGGGACAATGATAATGTTCTATTGAGCTATACACTTATAACAGGTATGGTTTTGCAATATAGTTATTGTCACCTCAATAAATTCAATTTTTAAAATTTAGAAATAAAATAAAGAATTCCTAAGATCTGATTTAAATCAGGGCAATTTCTGAGTGGCATTACTTACTATAGTTCAACTAGAATTTCTTCATTCTAATTTGAGTTGTATTAATTACTAGCACTCTTTTTTTAAAAATATATTTTTATTGATTTCAGAGAGGAAAGGAGAGGGAGAGAGAGAAAGAAATATCAATGATGAGAATCACTGATCAGCTGCCTCCTGCATACCCCCCATAATGGGGTTTGAGCCCACAACTCGGGCATATGCCCTTGACTGGAATCGAACCTAGGATCCTGCAGGCTGATGCTCTATCTACTAAGCCAAACCAGCTAGAGCAATTATTAACACTCTTATCTGGGGATCACCCTAAGCAAAGAAAGCCAATCCTAAAGCCTGCCAACCTGACGACAATAGGCAGCAATCAGAAATTTAAAAAGATGACTACTCAAGATGTAAGATATAATAGCCAGAAATAAAATGTTGCCTACCTTGATACAATATATCTAAGGGGGGTTATGAGTTTGAAATTAAACACACTTAAGAAACACCTTATAAATGGTGTTATACATATACATATACAAAATATGTGTATATAATTTTAACTATTATTTTAAGAAGCAGTATATGTTTTTTAAAGTTCAGGAATAAAGAGAGATAATTTTGACTTCTTCCTATACACCCCTCATTTATATATATATGTTTTATTAATTTTTTACAGAGAGGAAGGGAGAGAGAGAGAAAGTCAGAAACATCGATGAGAGAGAGACATCGATCAGCCGCCTCCTGCACACCCCACAGTGGAGATGTGCCCGCAAGCAAGGTACATGCCCCCGACCGGAATCGAACCTGGGACCCTTCAGTCTGCAAGCTGACGCTCTATCCACTGAGCCAAACCGGTCTCGGCTATACCCCTCATTTTTTATTTGCTCAGGGTAAAACATCCTTAAAGTACAGAAGAAACTAACCAATATTACGGGCTGATGGTGGCCAGCTTTTTGTCCGACACGTCAGTGAGGCTGCAGTAGTAGCAGCCGCTCTCCGAGCTCCATGATGTCACCCAAGAATGGCAAGAAAGGTGCCATCAGTCAAGAAAGACAAAGACCCAGCGAACAATCTGGGGCAAGGCTAAAAAGAACTGGTCCAAAGGCAAAGTTTGGGACAAGCATATAACCTAGTCTTGACAAAAACACTTATGATAAACTGCAAAAGTTCTCAACTATACGCGCATAAGCCCAGCTGCTGTTTATGAAGACTGAACACTGGCAGCTCCCTGGCCAGGGCAGTCCTTCAGGAGCTCTTCAGTGAAATACTTGCTAAGTTGGATTCAAAACACAAAATTCAAGTAATTTACACTAGAAATATCAAGGATGGGGACCCCCACCCCCAGCCACTTTTAAAGGTTCAGAAACAGGTCCCAATCACTATATATTTTGAAAAATAAAACTTTATTAAATAAAGGGGAAGTGGCTGGGACATGGGACATTAGGTTAGCATCCCGCAGTGCTGTTAGAAAACTGTAAGTTTCATGAGCAGCTCAGAATTCTGTAGCTGGAAGGGACCACAACAAAGACGAAGAAAATAAAATGGATAGAAATTTAAGGTAGAACCATGGTCACAATGTTCACATCCGACAGAATAGACTTTTTAAAAAATGAAGGCTATCACAAGACACAACAAAGGTAAGAACATAATACTAACGGGACAGATCCAGCAAGAGGCTATAAGCCCAGTAAACATATATGCACCCAATACAGGAGCACCCAAATATATAAAAAAAACTTCTAGAGAACTTTAATGGAGAGATCCACAACAATACCATCATAGTAGGGGACTTTACCACCGCTCTGACTTCACTGGATAGATCTTCCAAACAAACACTTAATAAGGAAACAGAGACTCTAAAGGACACACTGGATCAGATGGATTTAACTGGCATTTAAAGAACATTTCAGTCCAACGCAGCAGAATATACATTATCATCAAGTGCACATGGATCATTCACAAAGATAGACCACATGTTAGGACACAAAACAAGTCTCTACAAGTTCAAGAAGAGTGAAATAATATCAAGCATCTTCTCAGATCACAGTGGAATGAAATTAGAAATCAGCTACAGTAGCAACACCCCAAAAAATTCAAACACATGGAGGCTAAATAGCATGTTATTAAACAATGAATGGGTTACCAACGAGATCAAGAAAGAAATCACAAAGTTCCTGGAAACAAAAGAAAATGAATACACAACAAATCAAAATCTCTGGGACAAAGCAAAAGCAATCCTGAAAGGGAAGTTCATAGCACTACAGGCCTACCTTAAAAAACAAGAAAAATCAGCAAATTAAAGAACTAGAAAGAGAACAAGTAAGTAGAAGGAAATAATAAAAATTAGAGCAGAAATAAATAACATAGAGACTAAAAAGCAATACAAAAAAATAAAAATCAATAAAACCAAGAGCTGGTTCTTTGAAAGGATAAACAAAATCGATAAACCATTAGTCAGACTCATCAAGAAACAAAAAGAGAGGACCCAAAAAATAAAATCAGGAACGAAAATGGAGAACTAACCACTGACACAACAGAAATACAAAGGATTGTTAAGAAAATACTATGAACAACTATATGCCAACAAGCTGGACAATGTGGATGATGTAGACAAGTTCCTAGAAAAATATAATCTCCCAAAACTGAATCAGGAGGAATCAGGAAATGTGAATAGGCCAATAACAACTGATGAAATAGAAGCGGTAATCAGGAAACTCCCAGCAAACAAAAGCTCAGGTCCAGAGGGCTTCACAGGGGAGTTTTACCAAACATTCAAAGAAGAACTAATACCTATACTTATCAAACTATTTTAGAAAATTCAAGAGGAAGGAACACTTCCAAACTCTTTATGAGACCAGAATTATCCTAATTCCAAAACCAGATAAAGACAACACAAAGAAAGAGAATTACAGACCAATACTCCTGATGAACATAGATGCTAAAATCCTCAACAAAATATTAGCAAATCACATCCAGCAATATATTAGAAAGATCATACACCATGATCAAATGGGATTTATTTCAGGGAAGCAAGGCTGATACAATATTTGCAAATCAACAAACATGATACAACACGTAAACAAATTGAGACAAAAATCACATGATCATATCAATTAGGTACAGAAAAAGCATTCAACAAAATCCAACACCCATTTTTGATAGAAACTCTCAGCAAAGTGGCAATAGAAAGAACATATCTCAACATGATAAAGGCCATATATGATAAACCTACAGCCAACATCAACTCAATGGGCAAAAACTAAATGCATTTCCCCTAAGAACAGGAACAAGAGAGAGATGTCCGCTTTCACCACTCTTATTCAACATACTACTGGAAGTCCTAGCCACAGTGATTAGACAAGAAGAAGAAATAAAAGACATCCAAATTGAAAAAGAGGAAATAAAACTCATTATTTGCAGATGATATAATAATATATATATAGAAATCCCTAAAGAGTCCACCAAGAAACTAATAGATTTAATAAATGAATTTGACAATGCAGCAAGATACAAAATCAACACCCAAAAATTGATGGCTGTTTTACACATCAATAATTAATTCTCAGAAAGAATCCCATATACCATTGCAATAAAAAAAATAAGATACCAAGGAGGCAAAAGACTTGTACTCAGAAAACTACAGGACATTGAAAAAAGAGATGGAAGATATAAACAAGTGGAAGAATATACTGTGTTCATGGACTGGCAGCATCAACATCGTTAAAATGTCCATCCTACCCAAGGCAATCTACAGATTCAATGCAATCCCTATTAAAATACCAATAGCATATTTCACAGAGCTAGAACAAATACTCCAAAAATTTATATGGAATCCAAAAAGACCCCAAATAGCTGCAGCAATTTTGAAAAAAAAAAAAAGTTGGAGGAATCAAAATATGGGATTTCAAGTTTAATTATAAAGCCATCTTAATCAAAACAACCTGGTCCTGGCACAAGAACATGCATATAAATCAATGGAACAGAACAGAGAACCCATAAATTGACATATTATGCTCAATTAATATTTGACAAAGGAAGCAAGAGCATACAATGGAGTAAAGAGAGTCTCTTCAATAAATGGCATTGAGAAAATTAGACAGATACATGCAAAAAAATAAAACTAGACCACCAACTTACACCATACACAAGAATAATCTCAAAATGGGTAAAAGACTTAAATGTAAGTCATCAAACCATAAAAATCTTAGAAGAAACCATAGGCAGCAAAATCTCAGACAGTAAGTTTACAGATACATCTCAAAGCAATATGTTTACAGATATATCTAAGGCAAAGGAAACTGAGGATAAAATAAATGGGACTACATTAAAATAAAAAGCTTCTACACATCAAAAGAAACCACCAAGAAAATGAAAAGAGAGCCTACTGTATGGGAGAACATACATCTAATAAAGGATTAATATCCCAAATATACAAGGAACTCATACAACTTAACAAAAGGAAGACAAACAATCCAATTTTAAAATGGGCAAAGGACCTAAATAGACACTTCTCCAAGAGGACATACAGACAGCCAAGAGACATATGAAAAATGTTCAAAGTCACTAATCATCTGAGAGATGCAAATCAAAACGACGATCAGGCACCATCTCACACCTGTCAGAATGGCTACCATCAACAAATAAACAAATTACAAGTGCTGGCAAGGATGTGGAGAAAAGAGAACCCTAGTACACTGCTGGTGGGAATGCAGACTGATACAACCATTATGAAAAACAGTATGCAGTTTCCTCAAAAAATTAAATATGGATCTGCCATTGACCCAGTGATTCCACTTCTAGGAATATAGCCTAAGAAACCTGAAGCACCCATTAGAATGTTTACACCCCGAGGAGAAACCAAGATGGCGGCATAGGTAAACACCTAAATTGCTGCCTCGCATAACAATTTCCAAAATTACAATTAAAAGACAAAACGGACATTATCCAGAACCACAGGAAGGTTGGCTGAGTGGAAATTCTACAACTAGAAGGAAAGGAAAAGCACACTTAGACTCAGAGAAGCTGCAGAAGGAGAGTTATGGAGGCGCGCAATGGAGAGGGGCTGGCAACTGAGTACGTGGCTGGCTTTCTCAGTCCGAAGGGAGACAAAAGCTCCCGACTGCTCTGAACTCCAGTTCCAGGTAAGACTCTGGGGACCTAGACTCATACAGGGAGAAACTGGACTGTCAGGAAAGAGAAAAGCACAGTGAGACTCAGAAGAACTGTGGAAGGCTTAGATATGAAGCCGCATATGTGACTTGGGATGGCAACTGAGTACACCGCTGGCTGTCTTAATCGGGAGGGAGACAAAAGCGCCCAACTACTCTGAACTCCAGTTCTGGGCGAGACTATGGGGACCCGGACTCATTTGGGGAGAAACCGAACTGTCTAACAGCGGGTGAAACTTGAAGGTGGCTTTCTCTCAGAGGTGCTTACAGCAATTACCATGGGACACTGAGACCAGAGGCCTTTTATGGCAGGGCTGATGGGAAGCCAATGATGTCTGCTCCACCCTGTGACTCCACCCCATCCAAACTGAGCACAGAGGCTTTTGAAAGTCTTGTCTCATAAAGGTGTCTCCAGCACAAAGTTCTCCCAGCATAGACATAGCTGATCCTCACAGCCAACTGGCCTGGAGGTCATTTCCTCTCAGTGATAGCAACAACAATCATGACTTAACTATAACAAGACTGTGCACACAGCCCACAAGGAAGTCTACCTCAGGTAACTGGGGAGGCTGAGCCACTGGGCCATATAGGACACCTAGCACACAAAGCCACTCTCAACTCAGGGAAGCAGCCAAAATGTGGAGACAAAGAAACAGGTCACATACAAAAGAAATGGAGGAAAGCAAACAACTGGATACAGAGTTCAAAATCACGGTTATAAAGTTTTTCAAGAATTTTCTAGAAAAGACTAATAAATTTAGCAAAACTCTCGAGGATATGAAAAAGGACCAACTAGAAATTAAATATACACTGACTGACATAAAAAATGTTATAGAGAGACATAACAGCCGACTAGAGGAATGCAAGAATCAAGTCAAAGATCTGAAATACAAAGAAGCAAAAAACACTCAACTGGAAAAGCAAAAAGAAAAAAGAATCCAAAAATATGAAGATATTGTAAAGAGCCTCTGGGACAACTTCAAGCATACCAAAATCCGAATTATGGGGATGCCAGAAAAAGAGAGAGAGCAAGATACTGAAAACCTATTTGAAGAAATAATGACTGAAAACTCCCCTCCCCCCATGGTGAAAGAAATAGATTTACAAGTCCAGGAAGTACACAGAACCCCAAACAAAAGGAATCCAAAGAGGACCACACCAAGACACATCATCATTAAAATGCCAAGAGCAAAAGACAAAGAGAGAATCTTAAAAGCAGCAAGAGAAAAACAGTTAGTAACCTACAAGGGAGCACCATAAGACTAACAGCTGATTTCTCAACAGAAACTACGCAGGCCAGATGGGAGTGGCAAGAAATATTCAAAGTGATGAATAGCCAGAACCTACAAGCAGGATTACTCTACCCAGCAAAGGTATCATTCAGAACTGAAGGGTGGATAAATAGCTTCCCAGATAAGAAAAAGCTAAAGGAGTTCATCACTGCCAAACCAGTATTATATGAAATGCTGAAAGGTATTCTTTAAGAAGAGGAAGAAGAAAAAAATAAAGATAAAAATTATGAACAACAAATACATATCTATCAACAAGTGAGTCTAAAAATCAAGTGAATAAAAAATCTGATAAACAGAATAAACTGGTGAATATAATAGAATCAGGGGCATAGAAAGGGAGTGGACTGACAATTCTCGGGGGAAATAGGTAAGGGGGATGTGGGAAGAGTCTGGACAAAAATCATACATCTATGGATGAGGACAGTGGGCGGGGGGAGTGTGTAAGGGCAAAGGGTGGGGTGGGACCCGGGTGGAGGGGAGTTATGGGGGGAAAAAAGAGGAACAATTGTAATAATCTGAATAAAGATTTATTAACAAAATTAAAAAGAATGTATACAGCCCTATGTTCATAGCAGTGTAATTTACAATACCTAAGATCTGGAAACAGCCCAAGTGCCCATCAATAGATGAGTGGATAAAAAACTGTGATACATTTATACGATGGAATACTATGCAGGGGTAAAAAAGAAGAATCTCTTACCCTTTGAGACAGCATGGAGAGATCTGGAGGGTATCATGCTAAGTGAAATAAGTCAGTTAGAAAGAGAAGTATCACATGATCACACTCATATGTGAAATCTAAGTAACAAAAAAAGAACTGATGAAGAGAATGGACTCAGAGACATGGAAGCATGGAACAGAGTGAAGAATCTCAGAAGGAAAGTTGGGAGAGGGTGCGTGGTGGGAGGTAATCAACCAAAGACCTTGAATGCATAACCCATGGACACAGACAATAGGATGCTGAAGGCCTGGAGTGGGGATGGGCTGGAGGGGGAGGGAGTTAATGGAGGAAAAAGGGGGAACATATGTAATATTTTCAACAATAAAGAATCCTTAAAAAAAAAAAAGTTTTTGACATATCACTGCCTCCTCATAGAATTGTCAAATACACAGGCATATGTATGTATATATTATCAATGTGTACATATGTATTTTTAAATTTCATAGTCTTATTCATAATATCATAGTACAAAGGTAAATTGCTGGAATGTTGCAAGACAGTGAATATTAGTATTCTAGACTGGATACTAGATCATTGAATTTATCACATTTGGTCCAGACTTAAATATCTAAAAATGGGTTAACTTGAATTGTTATCCTAAAGCCTGAAATTCATCATGTGCTTCCTCTCAGTTTATAATCATAAAAATATTAATATAATTTTGCAACCAATTCCTAATGATTCTTAATCCAGAGAAATACATTGTTAACCTCTATTTTTTATTTCCTATCTTTAGAATACCTCCATATTAATGACAAAACCACATTCAATTTCCAGAAAATAGGGTAGGAACACAATATTTAAAATTATCTTTTCATGTAGAAAAATATCAGGTTTTCTAAATGTCTTATATTAAGGTGCCAGTTTCTTCTGATAGATATTACATAATTGCATTTAAGGATTATAGGATATGCAAGGAAGAAGTTAGAAGAATCACTATCAAAATGTTAACAGTGGTTATCTGTAGACAGAATGCTTTTTACTTTTGGTGCTCTGTAAAACTGTAAGTTTTACTAAAACAATGCCTCTTAAAAAACAACTACTCACAAAATTTCTAGACTATAATGGAAAATAAGTTTTCCTGGTTTTTCATTTGTATTCCTTCTGATTTGCCAGACACTGAGGTTAAGTTCTTTCATTATCTTATTGAAATCTTAAAAAAAAAAATCTCATGAAGTAGACATTTTCTCACCCCAATGTACAGAACGAAACAGGAAGCTTAAGCAAGTTAAATTTTTCA
The DNA here is from genome assembly GCA_011751065.1 of Lasiurus cinereus. NCBI lineage: Eukaryota > Metazoa > Chordata > Mammalia > Chiroptera > Vespertilionidae > Lasiurus > Lasiurus cinereus. The sequence continues at coordinate 54,194,727 of JAAGEH010000480.1, forward strand.
TCAGACATGATGAATAAGTAAGCAATGGTATCGAACTTGGAATCCACACTTGTCAGATTCCATATTCCTTAGGCTTCCTTCTGCTGGTCTGTGGTGCCAAATTTGCTACTTATATGAAATACTTACATGTGAGAAGATTTCAACTCTTACCAAAGATGGGAATATGTTCTTCATTTAAATATTGAAAATACTTCAATTAAACAAAGGCAAATTAAAATAGCATTCTATAACTATGTAACTATCAAAGAGACATTTAGAAACCTCTCCCAGTAACAGTTAGTTCCAAGTGTAATAAACAGTAGTAAACTATAAAGTAACAAACCCTTTGGTTGGGCTGCTTTGTGTTTGTGACATAAAGATGCACTTCCTTTTGGCAGGAGGGTCTTCCTCTTCATCGGAAGAACTTTCTATCGTTAGGTCTATAACATCCACTTTCTTCTTGCTTGCCTCGTTGGCTACTGTCACTGAACAAGGCTTACTGAGGACACTTGAACCTGCATGTAAGGAACAGAAAAAACAACAACTTAAGGTCGTGACACAAACTCCTGCCACAGAAGTCTTAACTATGCAGCATGCCAGTAAAGCTATAAACTCTGTCCCAGGGAAAGAGACCAATTCCCTAGCTCCAGACATCTCTCTGTAAAATGACTACTAACCTGGAGAGACAGAGTGAACTCTATGCCTTGGAAGAGAGCCAAAGGCCTCCTCTAACATGTTCATAGTTTTCTCCCTAGAACTACCAACGAATATGCACATCTCCTGCTGCTCATGGCGTCTCAGCAAGTAAGCAATCATTTTATAGACAGGAATCTGGAGTTAGGGAGCTGATCGCCAGCCATGAACAAGAATACATGGTGTCACTGATTATTTTCACAGACGTGTTGCAGTGTTCAGTCAGGATCAGGATTTTCTATTTTAGCAAAGCAAGGGTGCTCATGTCAAAGAATGCACAGGCTCTTCACCAGAACTTGGTAAGAATTTTCACCATGAAAAAAACCCCAAACTTCTCACTTGTTACTCAGACATTTAAAATTTTTCTTATAAACTGCCTGTCTACTTACCACCTAGATTCTCCTTTCTGCCCATTGTAATGGTCTCATACACTCACCATTTCATAGAAAGTATATTGTGCCCTGCAATCTTTTTAGCAGTAAATGAAGGCTAGTTGATAAGGAAAAAGCAGCAGCAAGTAATCAACTAAATCACTATTTTTCTCAAAGAAACTTTTCCTTCATCATTCACAGGTACCTCAACAGGTACTCTAAAAACAATTCTGAAAAACTGTCCATAGAAGTGTTATTTATAACTTTTCATTTTGAAACAAACACCATATACTAAAATAATTTTAGATGATTTTTTAATTTACCTTACATATGAAAAATAACTATAAAAAAGGCTGGTTAAAAGAATGGTATACTTATAAACTTGGACACATTTCTTAAAGAAAGAATAAAAATCAGTTGGGGGAAATTACCTATATAATAGGTGATCAAAAGATAAAGTTATCAAAAGATAAACTTATTTTCCATTATAGTCTAACTGGCTGCTCAGTGGTTAGAGCGTTGGTCCTTGGACTGAAGGTCACAAGTTTGATTCCAGTCAAGGGCACATACCTCAGTTGCAAGCTCGATCCCAGCCCTGACCAGGGTGCATGCGGAAGGCAACTGATAGATGTGGTCACTCTTACGTCGATGTTTCTCTGTCTCTCCCTCCACCCCTTTCATTCTCTCTAAAAATCAATGGGGAAAAAATATCCTCAGGTGAGGATTAACACTCCCACAAAGTTAGCAAACTGAGCTTCAAATGAAATCCTAGAGGCCAATGTTAACGATAAAGATAATGCTGCAGGAGTCTCACTGCTTTGCTCTCTGCTGCCATTCTACACATACTTTCCATTTTTGTGCACGGTTGGCTGGATACTTTCATAGCTTCTTTCTTCGGTCTCATTGGACACCAAGAACCATCTTCTTGGAATTTGATCTCATCCACATCAGAACAGTCACTGAGAATTTCCATAAAAAGGCTATAAATCAATTAAGTAGAAAAATGTAATCAGTGACCTTATTCAAAAGTAAAATTATAACAAAGAAGTATTTATTACATTGGAGACAAAAGTAATACCGACTTCAGTTTGTTTGTTTTAGTATTTCAATACTTTAGACTGTAGACAACTATTATACCCCCTTCCTTCTATATTTTAGATCTTTAAAGGGCATAAAAGAATTAAATGACTTACTGAGTCATCTAAAAAATAGTAACTAAACAGAAATTGATTGCAGTAAAGAACAACCTTCAATACAGCATATAAAATACACATAAGCAAACAAAATCTAACTTATAAGCTTATATTATCAAGGAAAAATAATTTAAAAGGTGGGGGGAAGAAGAAAGAATCCTGTCTAATAAAAGAGTAATATGCAAACTGACTGTATCTCCAACATACAAGATGGCTGCCCCCATATGATCAAAGATGGCCACTCCCATGTGGACACAAAATGACTGCCACAAGAGGGCCCACAGGGGAGGGCAGTTGTGGGCAATCAGGCCAGCAGAGGAGGGCAGTTGGGAGGGACCAGGCCTGCGGGGGAGAGAAGTTAGGAGTGAGCAGGCCGGCAGAGAAGGGCAGTTGGGGAGGGGACCAGGCCTGCAGGGGAGGGCAGCTGGGGGGAACCAGGTGTGCAGAGGGCAGTTAGGGCAACCAGGCCTGCAGGGGAGGGCAGTTGAGGAGGATCAGGCCTCCAGGGGAGGGCAGCTCGGGGGAACCAGGAAAGCAGGGGAGAGCAGTTAGGGGCGACCAGGCCGGTAGGGGAGGGCAGTTAGGGGTGACTAGCCCAGCAGGGGAGGGCAGTTGGAGAAACCAGGCTGGCAGAGAAGGGCAGTTAGGGGTGATAAGGTCAGCAAGTGAGGGCAATGAGGAGCAATCGGGCCAGCAGAGGAGCAGTTAGGCATCGATCAGGCTGCCAGGGGAGTGGTGGTGGGGGGGAGGGATCAGGCTGGCAGGCAGAAACAATTAGGGGCAATCAGACAGGCAAGGTGAGGGATTGGGAGTCAGCAGTTGATTGGAGAGGGTGTGGGCTGAGAAACACACACACACACACACACACACACACACACTCCATGCACAAATTTCATGCACCGGGCCTCTAGTAGCAATATAAGTCTCAATAAATTTTTTAAATAACTAAGCATACAAATTATGTCCTATGACCAAAATAAAATAAAATTTGAAATCATTATCAGAAAAATATCTGGAAAATCCTCATATATTTGAAAATTAACAACCCATGAGACAAAGAAGACAAAAACAAATGAACAAATATTTTAAACTTTATGAAAGTAAAAATGTAACAAAATTTGTGAAATGTTGCTAAAGCAGTACTTAGAGGAAAATTTATAGCACTAATCTTTCTATATTAGGAGAACGCAAATCAATCTTTCTATATTAGGAGAAAGCAAATCAATAAATTCAGCTTCTATCTAAATGAAACTATTAAAAAAACAATTAAAGTGAAAGTAAACAAATGGGTAAAAACAACAAAAACAAATGAAAATAGAGAAAAATCAATGAAACAAAAATGTGGTACTTTAAGGTCAATAAAATCAATGAACTTCCAGTCAGACTTAAGCTCACTTAGAAAGTGGGCTTTCCCCTCTTTAGGACAGGCTATGAAATATGATATTGGGAAGCAAAAAACAAAAGGAAACTATTCTACCTCTTGCCTCCAAAAGAAATCATAAAGATAAAAGAGCTGTTAACTATGGTTTTAAAAAAAGATTGAGTATAATAAAGCTGAAAACACACAAACATCTTGACTTTATGCTAGAAGAGAATTTCTATGAGGCTGTACTGAATGGAGACAAAGTTAATATTTACCCATCTAAAATTAGACTTTCATAGGCAGCTTTTTTGTCACACACAGGACAAATCCAGGTGGGCTTCTTCTCATTCATTTGCAGATAAAGGGCAGCATCAAAACACTGTAGATGTGTACAAGTCACTGCTCGGCATGGGATTGTCAGCCTCATTTTCCCTAACTACAGACAGGAAAAAAAAGATGAGAAACCACTTCAGAAAGGAGAACAAAACCTCAATGGGAATAGTCAGTCATAAAAGTCTGAAAGAAGTCATACAAGAAGTTCAAAATGAAAAAGAAATTCAAAACAGAATTTCCATCAAAGCTACTGCACATTTTATTAGTCTTCATTGATAACCCTATAATTTAAAAAAACGTTTTCACTTTTTAAAAATAGGTAAAATAAATTCACAGGTAGGACAACATCCATATACAATGAAAACATGTCTCTGTCACCGGTTCTCCTATTTAGAGAGACCCACTGTTAACCAACTTTTGTATCTCCTTTCATAGATGGTCTATGTGTATTTTAAAAAACACTTTCTCCTGAATAATGGCGATACACAAAATTTTGAACCTTCTGTCACATAATATAAATTAGTGACTTTTTCACATATATCAGTACAAAAAAAAAAGCTATCACAATATGAAGCTATCATATTTGATATGAAGTATATCATACAAAGGTTGAGAACTTTTGCCTGAAATTCTGTACAAAGTTTACGAATAGGAGGTCCTGGGTCCAAACACATGCCTGCTAGGACCTTTGCCACCCATCTCCCCTGCTGGCATTATGGACTTCTCTCTGGGTTTGACAACCACAGATTCTCAATTTCTAAGCAATCCTAATTTCATGTAATTCTATCCCTTTTTCAATAAAGATGTTAAAGTTAATAATTTAAAAAAAATAAAGTTTCAAAATAAAAATATCTGCAAATACCACTATCCAGGGTGGTAGAAAGGTGGACTTATAAACAACCAAAGACCTTGAATGCATAACCCATTGACAGACAACAGGGTGCTGAAGGTCTGGGATGGGTACAGTACGAGGGGGGCTGGCCCCCTCCCAGGGCTTGGGCAGCTTGTAGTCTGTCAATGGGGGTAAAAGGGGACATACGTAATATTTTCAACAATAAAGAATTATTTTTTTAAAAAAAGCTTTTGGCATTTGTTACTGCCCCCTCATAGATTTATAACCAGAACATTTATTATTTTAGCCCAATATAGCAATATGGTATATTGTTAAGAAAACTGAAATGATGCCAGATGACCAAAATTGTTATCCTTATTCTACTAATTACTATTGTGTGATTTGGGTTAGCCAGTCTTTCAATCCGAGTTTCCTCATCTGCAAAATGGGAACAACCCCCATACAGATTTGCTAAAGGAGTTAAATAACGGGCACATAATAGGAACTCAACAAATTATTCTGTTCTCTCTCTCTGAAACAATTCTCTCTCCATTTAAAATTGTAGACAGTGAGACGAAAGTAGGTTTACAGCCCTAGCTGATTTGGCTTAGTGGATAAAGCATCGGCCTGTACACTAAAGGGTCCCAGGTTCGATTCCGGTCAAGGACATATGCCTGGGTTGCATGTTCAATCTCCAGGGAAGGCATTCAGGAAGCAGCAATCAATGATTCTTGAGTCTCATCACTGATGTTTCTCTCTTTCTCTCTCTCCCTTCCTCTCTGAAATCAATAAAAACATATTTTTTTAAAAAAGTAAAAACAAAGGTTTACAGTTGTTCGTATGGAAATTAATACGATAATTAATTAATAATATATGAATAAGCTCTATGTTTCAATTACTAACAACTGTAAATCTACTTTTTACCCACCCTGTACATTTCTCACAATGGTGGCTGGTTACCAAATGCTGCCTAACCTGCATTATAAATTCCTCATTCCATATAAAGTCCCTCTCATATGGAATGGGTCCCCTCCAACAGTACTGATTTTAAAGAAGCCTTCATCCACTATTCCTGACCATTTCCATCTCTTCTCTGGTACTCCAATAGCACAATTACACTGAGTGGCCAGATTATTATGATCTCTGAACGCATACTAATCTGGCCACTCAGTGTAAATCCTATATAATAAAAGGCAAATATGCAAATTGTCCTCTCGACTAGGATTTCGACCAGCAGGCAGGATGGCCAGACCCCACCCATGCACGAATTCATGCACCAGGCCTCTAACACACACACACACACACACACACACACACACACACACTGAGTGGCCAGATTTTATGCATTCTGAGATCATAATGATCTGGTCACTCAGTGTATATATGGTGAGTCTTTTGCTTTTTCATGTAAGTTGCTTTCTCTCTCAAACTAGACCACTAACTTTCTGAAAACTTTTTATCAAATCTTCAGTATTATCTTCCCAAATTAGCTCAGTACCAAACACACAGGAGGAGTATCTGCGTTGCTGACTGATTCTCCCCTATAGTCTCTATGTTAGGAAATCTACATATATATGTAAAAGGCTAATATGAGTGTCCCCTAAGGAGTTCGACAGGGAGTTCAATCTCTTGCTATAATGTGTGCTGACTACTAGGGGGTGGTGTGGAACAAAGGAAGGCCCTGATCAGCCCAGATCACTGGCCAGGCCTAAGGACCCTACCCGTGCACCCGGCCTCTAGTATGAAATAAAAATTATTATGCAATTTAGAAGCACATTACAAATTAATTAAGATACCTTATACATTCTAACTCATTGAAGTAGAACCATCATTAGCATTTATTAGGTCCTGGCAATTTTATTACCATTTATAGTTTGATAAAAGGAGCTATTCTCTCTATAGGTTTATTATTAGCTGTGGATTATCTATAGCATTAACTGTATTATTCTGAATCCACAGGATCTCTTCTCCTACGATCAAATATCCTTTTAGGTCTCTTCTTGCTTAGTCACTGCCTGAAGAATGTTTGCACTCTTTGAAATTACAATGCTTCATCATGAAGATTCCCAAATGAGAAAATGACAGAAGTTTAGAATTCTACCATAATATATCATTCATTCCCACACTTACTTTCAAAGGAAAATTAGTAATTTATAAAAAACAAAACACCCCAGTGTTTTGTTGCTTTACTTACGGGGCACATCAAGGATACCCGAAGGCTAGTTGTAGCAATTTCACTATCAGGATCTGCAGTAAGTTTTTCTTTAACTTCAAAAAGAAGAAAAAAGAATTTAAAAATTTTGTATTAATGGTGACATATGAACAGAATTATAGAAATATATATAATATTATTTAAAGTTTTCCCAAACACTCTGAGTAAGTCAAGAAACTACAAAAACAAAAAAAACAAAATGTTAAGTATTAATGTATTAAAAACAGAATTATACTTTCAGCAATAGTTTAAAGAACTGCAAACTTGCAAACTCTGTATCAAATGTTTAACTAAATTGTTAAAAGTAAAATTATAGGTAAGAAGAATTTCAGAATAGAAAGCTATTTAAGATTTAAGAACAAAACAATTAGAAAGAAACTTAGAAAGCAGCAATACTCTGAGTTTCAATGCTGTTCTAACACACATTCATGACTTTTCATTAGGTAATCTTGGTTGTTTCCAATAATTACTAAATTTACAAACAGAAAAGTTAAATATTTTTATACTTCTTTGAAAACTGACAACTACAAGGAATGTGGTAATGTGTCTGAGATTTCATTCACCAGGTAAAGTATACAAGTTACTGCACAAAGAAGTTAATAAATATATGCACTCCCTTCAGATGCCTAATTCTCAACGCCATTAGAGGGAGAGAGAATGGGACTGGAACTAATAAAGACAGTGAAAAATGGAGTAAGACAAGAAAAATTAGAAAAGAGCTTCTTGGCTTCTAGATCTAGGCAAGAAGATCAATACTGTGCTGTCTGAGGAAATAAGAAATGGTTCAAGATATAAGAAACAAAATATTGCCCTAACTGGTTTGGCTCAGTGGATAGAGAGTTGGCCTTCGAACTCAAGGGTACCAGGTTTGATTCTAGTCAAGGGCATGTACCTTGGTTTCGGGCACATCCCCAGTAAGGGATGTGCAGGAGGCAGCTGATGGATGTTTTTCTCTTATCAATGTTTCTAACTTGCTCTCCCTCTCCCTTCCTCTCTATAAAAAAATCAATAAAATATATTATATAAAAAAAAAAAGAAACAAAATACCATTTCAAAAGCCTTACTTGGCTCCCTTTTCAATCTACAGACTCTTTTCTCCTTTTAGGTTCATTTAGCAGCAAGGGAAAATATTTTCTTTCCCCCCAAAATGTCTTGTTTCAATTAAATTTAGTTACTGAACTGAATTATTTACAGTTTGGGTTAGATTTTTTTCTCTCCCTATTATTCTACCTATTATTATATCAAAGCAAAGTACAAAATAAAACATCTCAGAAGGCAAATATTGTTGCTGGTGGATATCAACCGTTCTTCAGCAAAAAAAGCTTTTGATTATTTACAATTTTTTTAAATGGACATTCTATTAAACACTGGGATTTTTGAAAACTTGCATTCCTATTCTCAAGTTAATGTATACGACCAAACTACCATGAACTTAATGTTTATTTAAATAAATTTTCCTGAGAAGGCCCAAAATCACACTAGTAGGGGTTCAAAATTGATCTTCTTGGGAATAGTTTCTAAGAGAAGGGTTTTTTCAATTTATAGGGCAGTGTTTTGGGAGTATTTTTAATCAATATTCATTTTAGATTTCTAATAATTGTTCCTATTCCTACATTGATGTATATGTGAGGCTTTTTTGTTTTCTATTAAAGCATCTCATATGCTCAACCTTACAAACATTACTTACTTAGTGCTCTGGAATGATCAGGGTTTCTAATACCTTTCATTTTTAATCTCTGTAATAACATGGCTGATGTGAGCTGCCGTACAAGATATACAGACATGGAGTAATTCTACAAAGAAAGATAATCTGTATTAAAGACAAGAGATAATAGTCTCTTTATTTACATAAAATACTTGTCTAAGAATCTCTGGTTTCTAAAAATGACATTCAAAATAACTTCCACAGGAAGGTCAACAAAATCAGCTAAGAAAACAAAATCAGCTCTTTCAGGGAAGATAAAAGCCCAATCATATTAAAGGTATTTCTAAATCACTTATCACTTTAAAACATCCATGGGAAAAATTACATACCTCAGATCAGTGGCTTTCAAACTATGTTTCTAATCTAGCAAAACTGCTACCTCAGGGACCATCATGGTATGAATAAAAATGTACTCTCCCCTGCGACTTTTAACTAGAATTTTTGTTTTTATGTATGGGTTCTTATTATATTGTCATTGAAAAATGGTTTTCAATGTAGCAAGTTCAAACACCAGTGATCTGAATTAACATTTCAAATCCAGAATTCCACTTACTTCATGGCCTTGAGCAAAAGAGACCACTTGCTGCATAGCCTTGAACAATCATTTAAATAAACCCCAAATCAGCTTTCTTCTGAGAAAAACTCTAATAAATTAACTCCTGTTCTAAAATGGGCATTTCACTAGAAAAGAGGCAGCTACTGGAGAATGTAAGACATATGAAGACATAATAAAAATAAAATAGACAAGGCCAGAGTAACATCAATCCATACCTCTTAAATCTGGCACAAAGGAACCTTCATTGGCTATTTATAGAGCTATTAAGGGATAAAATATAATTTTACCAAAATGCTACAAATCTCTTACCTTTGCACTATATATATGAACTCAATTCTATAAGAAACTACTTTGAGTAGTTGCCAAACCCATTATTTAAAATATTATTTTTAATGTCCTGAAACAGTCCTTTTAAATATCTGAATACCCAAGATAGTGTGCTAATTTAAGTCAATTAATATAATTACAAAGAAAGAATATTATTCTCACTGCGTGGCAAAAAGAAAAAAAATTAACAGGTCTTCAATGCCTACAACTATTTATTCAAAAACCTGAAAGTTGATAATCATTTCAAAAAACATATTATTCTGTTCAAATTTCACTCACTAGGCTTTAAAGTATTAACACTTGCTCATTTGATAATGTCCCTTACATTTGTATACAACACTCATTCTCAAGATTTTCCCTATTCTTTATACCTTGCCAAAATCAAATAATGGCCAACTTAGAACTAAGCCAAGATTTTCTGAATCCTTATCCAATGCTTTATCGCTGCACATTCAGATCATGCAAATGAAAAATACTAGAAATTAGTACCCTATGATAATACTAATAAGTTGTAGTAAAAATTCAGAAATGAGAGCTCAACAGATCATTAGAGAGAAGGTAATATCTTTATAGTCTAAAATTAATACAAAAATGCCTTTCTTTATGTCCATTTCTACAATTACCTTTGTAATAAAATAAAAAAATTCTTCCTACAAACATGTCATTCAATTTCTCTATCCATAAAATACAAAATAGTATACTTTTTTCCTATCAATTAGCAACATTCAAGTCTATGTTCAACTGGTGATTCCCAGTGGGGCGCATGTCTGAGGCAGCTAATTCATGATGTTTCTCTATCATTGATGTTTCTATCTCTCCATCCCTCTCTCCTTAAAAAATAAAATAAAAATCAATAAAAACATTTCTTAAAGTCCTATGTTCAGAAATTAACTGAAATTTGCCTTTCTATAATTTCAGTTACATGAACAAATAGTTCTAAAATGAAAATGCCATGTTGTATTAATCAGTAACTCGTAACTGATATAATGCATTTTAAAATTAAGAATCAACAGAAACCCAGATAATCAACTTAAAGATATAGAAGAAATAATACAATTCTAAGTAAATGTGTTCATGAGATGCCCACATACTATCTGAAGTATCAGCTGTTTCTGATAAGGTTGGAAGAGATTGTTTCTCATTACAACATGAATACAACTATTTTCCTCAAAGCTAAATAAAGCTTCTTCATTATTCTTCATAAATAACAAAACATTACCCAAAGTTTCCAGTTTCTTAACATGTTATTTAAACACTATTGTGACTAAACCATTACCTTAAGAAATATTGTAATTATACTTATTTCCTTTCGAGGAAAATAAAGAGATGAGATTCAGGAAACTTTAAATTTTTTAACTTTAAGAATCTCCATACCTCCATCCCTGAATTAGAAATTACTGTTTTTTAGAGCTTAAAATCAGAAAACGGAACAAATTGGAACTAGGAGCCTAAGAAAAACAACAAAATATATCAACTAGTGGGATTACTTTGATGCTGCTCAGAGGAGAGAATTTTTACCTTTCCAATTTCTGATGCCCAAGAAATGGAAATCTGGTTTGGCACAGCTGAAGATAGCCTAACTAAAGATGTAATATTCAAAGGGCGTCCAGGGCGCTTCTGTTCAATCCCATTTTTAGGTGGTGGTGCGTAGCCCTATAAACATAAGAAAGAAAGAAAATTATCTGTAGGCATTAAACATTTTCTCCAAGATAGATACAGACTCTTGTGTAATTTCAGTTACACTAATTCTTTTTATTTTATACCAGAAATCATATAGTCCTCATCCTAAGGTCACAAATCCAAAAGAGAAAAATGATGTTTTTTTTTAAATTATAAAGTATTTCACAAGTTCAGAAAAATATGTCCCTCCAAAAACAAAATCCCAGTTCCATCATTAAAATCTAAAATGCTGACATCTTGTCACACTGGTTAAGAATCTTTTTTCTCTTTACAAGCAATAAAGTTGCACCTCTTTGTATTGCTTCATCTTAGGAGCTCCCATTCTAAATGCATTCAAATACTGGGAGTGGGAAAGGAGGGAAATGGGAATTAAAAATCTTGTGAGTGATAATTGATATTAAATTAACTTGATGGCTATAGCAATACTGCTACTTATGCTTTATTCCACTCTTCTAGTCATTAAGTATTTGCTTTAAATAGCAAATGTACTCTTTTTTATTTATGATATATCCAATTTTCAATCACCACAGAACTTTTCAGTTTGACTTTCAAAACCAAGTAGAAATTTTAAAATTCTAAGCCTCAAAAATATGTATTGAAAAATAGATATATTTTACTAAATAGGATGCCATTGATGTAATTTAACTATGCACTGAGAAGGAAAAACACTAAGTTATTGATACAAACAAGTGTATTATAACTTATTTCTACATACAACATAGCAAGGGGATATAAACAAACGAATTGGCTAACATATTCCTTTTAGATAAGAATCTCCTGAATTACTTTTCACTCAGTCATCAGTAGATACGTTTTCCACATATTCTCCTATATGCCACTTTGAGCTCTGGAGATAAATGTATTCTATTTATTTATTGTATCCTATATAATAAAGAGGTAACATGCAAATGGTCATTGCACTGTGACAGTAACGAGCAACCAGCAGAAGGGCAGGACAGTGAGCTACAAGTGGCAGAGAGCTGCAGGAGGGCAAGCTACAATGCAGCACAAACCTACGAGCAGTGCTGGGCAGGGCGGCCAGCTGAGGCAAGCGGCAGCAAGCTACCCCACTATTTTCAATATAAAACTATGTTCTACCTCCACACACCTCTCTTAGATTTCCTTGCAAGTGCCTGACACCCTTACATTAACTGCATGTGTTACTGCTGATACACCCTGAATCTTAAGAGAATACTAGAGGCCCAGTGTACAACACTGGTGCACTGGAGGGGTCCCTCAGCCCAGCCTGAACCCTCTCACAGACCAGGAGCCATTGGCGAACAGCCCCCAAGGGGTCCTTAGCACTGCCGCAGAGGTAAGAGAGGCTCCTACCACCGCCGGTGTACTCGCCAGCTGCTAGACTAGCTTCTGGCTAAGCGATACTCCCCCTATGGGAGCGCACTGACCACCAGGAGGCAGCTACTGCATTTGAGCGACTGTCCCGTCAGTCAGTGCACATCACAGCAACCAGTAGTTCCACTGTTCGGCCAATTTGCACATTAGCCTTTTATTATATAGGACTGAGGCCCAGTACATGAAATTCATGCATGGGGTGGGTGTCCTTCAGCCCAGCCTGCTCCCTCTCCAATCTGGGACTCCTTGAGGGATGTCCGACTGTCCATTTAGGCCCGATCCAGGACTGTTGGCTCCCAACTGCTCACCAGCCTGCCTTCCTGACTGCCCCTAACTGCTTCTGCCTGCCAGCCTGATCACCCCTAAATACTCCTCTGCCAGCCTGATTGATGCCTAACTGCTCCCCTGCCAGCCTGTTTGCCCCTAAATACCCTCTCCTGTGGGCCTGGTCATCCCTAACTGCCCTCCCCTGCAGGCCTAGTCACTCCTAACTGCCCTCCCCTGTAGGCCTGGGTCCCCCCAACTGTCCTTCCCTGCAGGCCTGGTCACCCCCAACTTCCCTCCTCTGCCAGCCTGGTTAGCCCTGTCCTCCCCTGCAGGCTTGATCAACTCTAACAGCCCTCCCTGCAAGCCTGCCCCCCCCCAACTGTCCTCCCATGCAGGCCCAGTCACCCCCAAGTTCCCTCCTCTACCGGCCTGGTCACCCCTAACTACCCTCTCCTGCAGGCTTGATTGCCCCCAATTGCCTTCCCTTGCAGACCTGGTCGCTGTCAACTGCCCTCCCCTGCTGGCCGTCTTGTGGTGGCCATCTTGTATCCATATGGGGGCAGAATTTTTTGACCATATGGGGGCAATCATCTTGTGTGTTGAAGAAGGCCAATCTGCATATCACACTTTATTAGATAGGACAGAGGCCTGGTGCACGGGTGGGGGCCAGCTGGTTTGCCCTGAAAGGTATCCTGATCAGGGTGGTTTGCAGTCCAGCCATGCCCCCCGGCAACCCAAGCAAAGGCCCTGGTATCTGGGATTTATTTACCTTCTGCAATTGAAACTTTGTAGCCTAGGGAGGAGCCAAGCCTTCTGCTGGCACAGCCATTGAAACTTTGTTGCCTTAAGTGGAGGCCTGGGTGTGTGGAGAGCTTGGCTTCCTCCATCACCAGGTTCAACCCAAGCCTCCCTCCTGCTCTCTCTTTCTGGCCGTAGCCATCTTGGTTGGGTCAATTTGCATATTTGCTCTGATTGGCTGGTGGGCATGGCTTGTGGGTGTCGTGGAGGTGTGGTCAATTTGCATATTACTCTTTTATTAGGTAGAATATCAATGAGTGGTATTCACACAATACCCTGGATTTATGAACCTTCCTCAAAATGTACTTAAATCAGCCCTAATTGGTTTGGCTCAGTGGATAGAGCGTCAGCCTGTGGACTGAAGGATCCCAGGTTCGGTTCTGGTCAGAGGCATGTACCTTGGTTGGGGGTGCATCCCCAGTGGGGGGCGTGCAAGAGGCAGCTGATCGATGTTACTCTCTCACTGATGTTTCTAACTCTCTGTCCCTCTCCCTTCCTCTCAGTAAAAATCAATAAAATATACGTATTTTTTAAAATGTACTTAAATCACTTGTTGACTGAAAAACCCAGGGAGTGCAGCTGACCAGTCATGGAAATAACATCAAGGTCGTACAAGTATAGGCAATGAGAATATGTTACAGTGCCACCTGGTCATTAGCAACTGTAAGATAACTTTAGATTTTAGGAATGTTAAAATATATGCATCTTAGAAAAAAATGAAATACTCTATTGATGCTATTACATGGCAGAGCTAAGAAATACATTTGTATCACAAGTAGGGAATATCCTTCACTGCTTCACAGGAGGTAGGATAGTAATTAGCAGGTGGGAATCACATAATTACTTGTAATCTATAACTTGCGATAAGACTTTGAATATCATTAAAAACTGTGCAGAGGAGTATTAGGCAAAGAAAATAATTTCCATTATACTATGAAAAATGGAAATGTATGTGTGTGTACTAGTATGTGGAAGAGGGTTATGCTTATCTAAGGCTGTTCAAGTAAAATCAATAAAACACTCAAAAAAAAAAAAACACTCTAAGAAATGGTTCAATGAGCAACAAGCACATTTAAAAAAACACTCTAGGAAATGGTTCAATGAGCAACAAGCACATGGAATATCAATACTAATGTCTGGGTAAATTTGAATGGAACCTTTGTTTTGCCTATATTTGGCCTGAAAGGTAATTCTGTCCTTCTGGTACGTCCACTGGTAGGTTAACCAAATAAAAACAAGATGATAAAAATTCATGAACCAGCTAAATAGTGAACTCTGTAAAATGGAATTTTACACACCAAGTTACAATGTTTTTGTTTTTTGTTTTTTTAAATATATTTCTTTATTGATTTCAAAGAAAGGGAAAAAGAGAGAGAGATAGAAACATCAATAATGAGAATCATTGATTGGCTGTCTCCTGCACGCCCCCCACTGGGGATCGAGCCTGCAACCCAGGCATGTGCCCTTGACCCGAATCAAACCTGGGACCCTTCAGTCCGCAGGCTGATGCTCTATCCACAGAGCCAAGCCGGTTAGGGCACAATGTTTTAAGTTAGTCTGTGAAAGAGAGCAATAATAGAGGGTAAGAAAATAATAACAACGACTATAAGAATGAGGTGTTAGTATATTCAAAATCAAATATGGTACTACTCCTAATCACCTCAAGTAGTTTAACTTGACTATTTGATTTCACTGGTAATTCTGAGTTACCTGTTAACATGTAGTCTCCCTCTGATCATCAGCATCACTTCCATTCAACATCTAGTACCATTATTAAGAATAGAATATACGGTAGTTGGAAATTTGTAAAATATAAATACTTAACCTTCACATATTTCTAACAATTTTCCATACTTTACACATAAATAAAATGAAGTTCATTTGACAGGGGACCTCTGAAGAAAATCTAAAAGCTTTCTAATAAAGGCTACTGAAGAACCAGTGAAAGATTTTGTTTCTGTCTCAAGCTAACATTTTAATAAAAGATATAGTCAAAGAACCTTTTCTGTTACATGCTATGATGACATCCTACCTTATCTGTAATTGATAAAAGTTAAGAGTGCTGTTCCTTTAGTATTTTCTAACTAAAGTACTACTACTTTAATACTACCAATACTGATTTACCTTTTTACTTTATATTTTAAAAATTTTCATATACAAAAGTAGAGACAATAAGTACCCACCAGTCAGCTTCAATAATTATCAACATGTTGCTAACTGTGCTTTGTTTGCTTCTGGTCTCATCAGCTCACACCAAAATACACACCTCACGCATACACATATTTAGTTTTGCCCCTTAGTATTTACATGCAAATTCTAGGTATGCTATTTAATCCATAGATACTCTTATATGCATCTTTATTAAGACCTTAAAAAAAGTATCGCAACCTTACAAAATTAACCATAATTTTAAAAAATTATATAATGTAAGGTTTATATTCAAGTTTCCCAATTGCCTCAAAGATGTCTTTTATCTTTTTATTAAAATTTCAAAACATATGCAAAAAGAAAAAAGTATAATGAACTCCCACATATACATTATCCAATCAATAATTTATTTACTCATAATTAGTCTTTACCTACTCTACTGGACCTCCTGGTGAATTAAAAGCAACTTACAGGCAAAGGAAAAAGTTTCCCATTTACTTTTATACATAGACTATTGGGATAGTTATCTTCTTGAGGGCAGCTTGTCTCTGCCAAGCAAAGTCTGCATTAAAGAAGAAAAAATAAATTATTCTTAAATAGTATACTCAAACATGCTTATGTATTTTCAAAATCATGACTATACGCACATAGTTCACAAATATTATTAAAGTAAAAGAACATTTCAAACTTGCCTCAGCTGAACTTGGACTGTATAATCTCTTCTACCACCTGGCAAAAAATCCCTGTGGAAAATAGAAAGAAATTGGGTTAACCAACCTGAAAGAATGTCTAATGGCCAAAGGTAGACCAGTTTGAGCAACATAAATTACTTATAGCATTGAATTACAACCCTCAAAGTACCCAAGAGCCCACATGGACACATAGATACAAGTAAGTAAATAAACAAATAAATAAATAGGGGGAAAGGACCTGCTCTTCCATAAAAAAGAATAACTCCAATGTGGAAGAGAGTAAGGACAACAGAAAATCACACCATTGAAACACGAAGGGTGTTTATCAGGAAGTAACTGCTAAAGGCAATAACCTCAAGTGAATACTTAAATTGGTGAGCAAAAATCTGAGGGAAACCATATGTGCCTAATCTCAAAGTACCTCCTTCTCCCAAGATATTTTTTTTTATATCTTTTTTTTTTATAGATTTCAGAGAGGAAGGGAGAGGGAGATAGAAACATCAATCATGAGAGAATCATTGATTGGCTGCCTCCTGCATGTCCCTTACTGGGGATAGAGCCTGCAACCTGGGCATGTGCCCTTGACCAGAATCGAACCTGGGACCTTTCAGTCTGCAGGCCGGTGCTTTAACCACTAAGCCAAACCGGCTAGGTTCCCAAGATATTTTTTATTAACAAAGGGAGAACAGCAACTTTACAGTGCAAAAATCTGGTAGGCAACTCTTTATTCAAGTGACCAAGATTAACACTGCCAAAAATAAGATGCATCAATATTATGTAGCTCCTGATATGATACATGGAGAAGGAAATATAACTTGGGCATTCTTGCCAAAAATACCTGCTCAATCTAATCATGACAAAACATCATACAAACCCAAATTGAGGGACATTCTATAGATACCTGACTAGTACTCTTCAAAAGTATCAACAGTTTGCTATGACCACTTTGTATCAGTAAATAGAGTGACGACCTTCGGACTAAAGGTCCCAGGTTCAATTCCGGTCAAGGGCATGTACCTTGGTTGCAGGCATATACCCAGTAGAGAGTGTGGAAGAGGCAGATGATCGATGGTTCTCTCTCATCGATGTTTCTAACTCTCTATCCCTCTGCCTTCCTCTCTGGAATCAATAAGAATATTTCTTTAAAAAATGTTTTTGGTGGTGCTCGGCCAACATGGCTCACCACCATCACCCATCTCTAGATGGTTAAGTATTAACCACCACCATCACCCATCTCTAGAACTTAAACTTGTAAATTAAATTAATTTTTAATCATTCCTTAATTAGTGAATATATTCACATAGTTCAAACTTTAAAAATTTATTTTAAAATGTACCTTGAAATCTACTTACTTTAAATAATCTTCCTTCAAAGGCCCACCCAACACTCTAGTGAAGCTTTCCCAGACCACCAAGGTTAAAGATAATCTCCACCTCCTATAAATCAGCTCTCATTTGTCCTTACTGAATTGGCTCTTTTTATATGACACCTTGCAATGCCAATGATCATTTCATGAATATAAACTGGTTCACTAATAAGACTGTGGAAAACAACTTGTAGAAAGGAATTATCATAATATATAAAAACCCAGGGTCTATAATGACCAACTGAAGGCTCAAGCGAACACCAGACGTCAGTCCTGCAGTAAGTGCTGGGTTGCTGTGGCAGATGCAGTGACCCAGCACTGACTGCCAAGGGGGCTGTGGATGAGGCCCAAATAGAGGCCTGAAGAGAGAGGCAGGGTCTGATCCGCAGCTTCTATGGAAGCTGTTGATCAGCTATTGCCTCTTTTTTTCTCTCTGGGCTTCACCAGCAGCCACGCCTGTTTCTCTCGGGCCTCCTCAGGAGCTGCTGATCAGTCCTGCCTCTCTGATCAGGCCCAGAGATGATGACTGGCACAGAAACCAACCAATCAGAACCAAAATGGCCGGCAGGGGAGGGCAGCTGGGGGCAAGATCAGGCCTGCAGGGGAGGCACTTAGGGGCAATCAGGCAGGCAGGCAAGCAGAGGCAGTTAGGGGTGATCAGGCAGACAGAGGGGTTAAGGACAACCAGACAGGCAGGCAGAAGCAGTTAGGGGCAATAAGGCAGACAGGCAGGTGAGTGGTTAGGAGCCAGCAGTCCAGATTGGGAGAGGAATGTCTTTGATTGGAAAGGGTACAGGCTGGGCTGAGGGAACCTCCCCTCTGCGCATGAAATTCGTGCACCAGGCCACTACTATCATATAATACAGTGTTTTGCACCCAATAAAAACAATTAGTAAATGCTGCCGAAACTGGTTTGGCTCAGTGGATAGAGCATCGGCCTGCAGACTGAAAGATCTCGGGTTCGATTCCGGTCAAGGGCATGTATCCTGGTTGCGGGCACATCCCCAGTGGGGGGTGTGCAGGAGGCGGCTGATCGATGTCTCTCTCATTGGTGTTGCTAACTCTCTATCCCTCTCCCTTCCTCTCTGTAAAAAAATCAATAAAAATATATTTTAAAAAAAATTAGTAAATGCTAATCTCAAGCAACAGATTATCCCTAAATAATAAACAAAACTTAAGGTTAATGACATGGTTTTGGATATGAATTACAATATTTTACTTGTTCTATTTGTTTGTTAGATGATTTATTACTATCCTCAAGATTGAAAGTACAGTGGTACCTCAAGATACGAGTGCCTTAACATACGATATTTTTGAGATATGAGCCGTTGAGCGAGCGATTTTTGCTTTGAAATACGAGCAACATTTGAGATAGGAGTCATCGCTCGGATCGGCCAGCTGCACACGACCCACCAATTTACCATGACTCGAGCGTCTCATTGTTTCCCACGCCTCAAGGTTACGGAACAGATTAAACTCCTATCTCGAGGTACCACTGTAATTCCGATTTACACTAACTCAATACCTTATCCCTGATGAACATGGACTACATCAAGCTACATTCATTTCACTTCTTTGGCAATTTCCTCCTCTAAATTTTCTCTATTTTTTCTGATTCCCCTAGTTAGTTGGATTTTTTGGACTAACCTTCGTACTATACTCAGAACAGTACCAGTTGATGTTCCTAACTCATAAAAATTACTAATAATGTCTACTTTCACTATAAAAATGCCTAAGTTTGGATTATGCAATATATGATAATCCTGTCTTTGGACTATCACAAAATATTTTTTATGTTGCTATATTTGAAATAAATTTTTCATTAAAAACATTATTGCCAAATGTGACAAAAAGTAATTCAGAAGATACTCTGGTGTTTTACTCAAAGTTTAAGTATTTTTCTAATACAGAATATTAAGTATTTGGATAATCTTAGTCAAGGTATACACCACACTTACTTAAAAAGAAGTAGTCCAATTGGTATGAAATGAATTGTATTATCCCAAAATTCACAATGAAGCTCTCATGTGACAAATGTGGAAATGAGAACTTTAAAAGGTAATTAAGGCTAAATGAAGTTACAAGATTGGAGTTTTAATCCAATATAATTGATGTCCACATAGAAAGAGAGACACCAGCCAAAACCGGTTTGGCTCAGTGGATAGAGCATCGGCCTGCAGAGTGAAAGGTCCCAGGTTCGATTCCGGTCAAGGGCATGTACCTTGGTTGCGGGCACATTCCCCAGTAGGGGGAGTGCAGAAGGCGGCTGATTGATGTCTCTCTCTCAGTGATGTTTCTTACTCTCTATCCTCCCTTTCTCTCTGTAAAAAATCAATAAAATATATTTTAAAAAAAAGAAAGAAAGAAAGAGATACACCAGAGATGCACAGGTGCCCAGAGGAAAGGCCATATGAGTATACACAGCAAGAAGTCAGCCACCCAAAAGCGAAAAGACTCAGGAGAAAGCAAATCTGTAAACACTGATTCTTAGACTTCAAGCCTCCTAAAATGTTAGAAAATAAATTTCTGCTGTTTAAGCCACCCATGATATGGTATGTTGTTATAGCAGCCTTAGCAGACTAATACACCAATGTTCACGGAGAAATATATTCCAAACATTCATCTTACCTGGATATGCATATCTCTCTAACTTGTTGAGGAGTCAGAGCAAAAATAAAAAACTTCTCTTGAAATCGTTGAATACTGCTTTGAACTGGGGAAGGAAGAAAAAGTTAATATTAAAATAACAAATCCAAGCATATTATAACCTACAGAAACTGGGTAATTGTGATAAATTCTGAATTTTTTATGGCTAAAATACTTCAAAATAAATAAGTACTAAATTGCAATCATCTTGAAATCATCGAAGTAACTCTAAAACAAGTCCCATTTTAAACATTTTTTATTCTAACACAACCCTTTAATATTACATTTCATTCTTGACTATATTGTATCATCTAATGAAAATCTGATCAAGTCAAAAAAATCCAAAATATTGTCAACAATTAAGTTATCTGTATGTATATGAAATAAAATAAAAACTGAAATTTAAAAAACTTCCCCCAGTTGAACTCTATCCCAGATTCAGGTGTCTTTTATAGTTTATTCTGTCTTGTTTTGTTTCTTTCTTTGCTGTGTTTGTTTTTGATACATTATATTCAACTAGAGGCCTGGTGCACAACATTCATGCACTGGAGAGGGAAGATGTGGAGGTGGGTCCTCAGCCCAGCCTGTGCCCTCTTGCAGTCAGGACCCCTCAGAGGGGTCTTTAGCACTGCCACGAAGGTGAGAGAGGCTCCCATCAGTCCCTCTGCGCTCACCAGCCATGAGCCTGGCTTCTGGCTGAGCAGCACTCCCTCTGTGGGAGCACACTGACCACTAGGGGGCAGCTCCTGCCATTGAGTGCCCTCTAGTTATCAGTGTAGGTCACAGGGACCAGCCATTCTGCAACTTGGTCAATTTGCATATTAGCCTTTTATTATATAGGATTAGAGGCCTGGTGCATGAAATTTGTGCAGAGGTAGCATCCCTAGGCCTGGCCAGCCATCAGGGCCTATATGTGGGGCAACCGGCAGGGCGATTGAGGGGCACTTGCCTTGGCTGGTCTGGGGCCTATAGGCTGCTCTTGCACTGAATATCTGCCCCCTGGTGATCAGTGTGGGTCATAGCAACCAGTTGTTGCACTGTGTGGTCAATTTGCATATTAGAATTTTATTATATAAGACTAGAGGCCCAGTGCACAAAATTCATGCAGAGTGGTGGGTCCCTCAGCCCAGCCTCCACTCTCTTATAATCCGAGACCCCCTTGGGAGGATATCTGACTGCCAGCTTAGGCCCGATTCTGCAGACATCCCTCTCGCAATCCAGGACTACTGGCTCCTAACTGCTCACCTGCCTGCCTGCCTGATCACTCCTAATTGCTTCTGCCTGCCTGCCTGACCTCCCCTAACCACCTCTGTTTTGGCCCCCACACCCAGGATCCAGGCTTTCCTCCTCCATCCAGCAGTAGGCAACCAGGACCCAGTTTTCCCTCCCTCTGGCCAGCCACAGGCACCTGGGATCCAGACAGGCACCCAGGATCCCGAGTGGCTTCACCCAGGTCCCGGCTTTGTCAAGAAGGGTACCTGGAATGACGTCTAGAAGACATAAGGTCTATCCAGTCTAATTAGCATATTACCTTTTATTAGTATAGATTAGACAGATCATTCATAGAAAACTCAAAACTTTAAAATGTCTAAGTTCATAATTATTAAAATACATAATGATTTGCATATAAAAGATTATCTAGTTTAAAAGGATACCTAATAAAATCACACTTTTTAAAAAAATGTATTTTATTGATTTTTTAGAGAGGAAGGGAGAGGGATAGAAAGTCAGAAACATCAATGAGAGAGAGACATCAATCAGCCGCCTCCTGCACACCCCTCACTGGAGATGTGTCACAACCAAGTACATGCCCTTGACTGGAATCGAACCCAGGACCCTTCAGTCCAGAGGCCGATGCTCTATCCACTGAGCCAAACTGGTTTTGGCTAATAAAATCACCCTTACCCATATTATTAAAAGTCATAATGTATTACTTCACAAAGAACTTAAACATGTTCATTCATACTGGTGTTTTAATGATATTCTAGTGCTCATTAAGACAAAAGTAAAGCTAATGTCGAGATCTCAGGTGTTCTGCTTCCCAACAAATACCGCAGTAACATACAGAATAAGGTAAAATGGCCCTTGTGTGTTACTGGCCAGTTTTCCTAATGCATGAAGATAAACAAGATGCCAGTTGAATATCCAATATCAGATGTCTTCAATCCCCAGTCAAACCAAATCAAGTAAAAAAAAAAATTTCTTTAAGCATAGATAATTTATTATAGCAATTATACTCCAAGCACATTTCAAAACAAAGGGGAGAATGTTTATAATGAAGGCCTAAAAGGAGGCAAACTATTCTATCTAATAAAAGAGTAATATGCAAATTGACCATACCTCTGCTACACCCACGAGCCACACCCACCAGCCACATGCACCAGCCAATCAGAGCAAGAATGCAAATTAACCCAACCAAGATGGCTACTGCTACAAAGAGAGCAGGAGGGAGGCTTGGGTTGCCCCTAGCGATGGAGGAAGCCAAGCGCCCAGGCCTCCACTTAAGACAACAAAGTTTCAATGGCTGTGCATCAGAAGGCTTGGCTCCACTCCAGGCTAAAAAGTTTCAATTGTAAAAGATAAATAAATCCCAGATACCAGGGCTTCCACTTAGGTCGCCATGGGAATGTGGCCAGCCTGCAAACCACCACAGGCCCCTCACCCAGGCCACCCCATGTCCCAAAGGAACACCCACCCTGTTCCAGGACACACTTCAAGGCAAACCAGCTGGCCCCCACCTGTGCAACAGGCCTCTATCCGATCTAATAAAGGAGTAATATTCAGATTGACCATCACTCCAACACAAAAGATGACTGTCCCATGTGGTCAAAAGATCCTGCCCCCATGTGGACAAAAGATGGCCACCACAAGATGGCCAGCAAGGGAGAGCAGTTGGCAGGGACCAGGCCTGCAAGGGAGGGCAGTTGTGGGCGATCAGACCAGCAGAGGAGGGCAATTGAAAGGGACCAGGCCTGCAAGGGAGAGCAGTTGTGGGCGATCAGACCAGCAGAGGAGGGCAATTGGAAGGGACCAGGCCTGCAAGGGAGAACAGTTGGGGGTGATCTATCCTGAAGGGGAGGGCAGTTAGGGATGACCAGGCCAGCAGAGGAGGGAAGTTGGGGTGACCGGGCCTGCAGGGAAGGGCAGTTGGGGAGACCCAGGCCTGCAGGGGAGGGTGGTTAGGGGTGACCAGGCCTGTAGAAGGCAGTTAGGGGTGACCAGGCTCACAGAGGAGGGCAATTAGGGGAGCAGTTAGGCATCAATCAGGCTGGCAGGGGAGTGGTTAGGGGTTTATCAGGCTGATAGGCAGAAACAGTCAGAGGTAGTCAGGAAGGCAGGCAGGTGAGCAGTTGGGAGCCAGCAGTACTGGATTGTGAGAGGGATGTCCAGGTAGGATCGGGCCTAAACGAACAGCATGACATCCCTCAAGGGGTGCCAGATTGTAGAGGGAGCAGATTGGGCTGAAGGACACCCTCCCAATACATGAATTTCATGCAACGGGCCTCTAGTAAATCATAAACATAACTACAGCACATAAAATACAAACACAGAAGTACAGTAGTAAGTTTCTCTGCTTCTTCAATTTCTGTTCACTCTTCAACTCTTTCTTGTGCAGATTTTACTTTCCACTCTATCGAGAGCTTATATTACTGATGACCTCTTAACTGTCAAATTTATCAACTTACCAGGTATATTTGGAGATTAGAGATAAACACACTGCATTTTCAATCTTAGTTAATGTATGAGCACCTAGTCTCTCCTGCCAGAAACTACAGTCTAACACAGGTACAAATGGAATCTCATAAGAAAAGAAAGTGGAGCATAAAAAAAATAAAATATGTAAAAATGTTTAAAGCTTGCAAAAATAATGGAAGAATATCCCCTAACTTTGAAGGGGTCAAACCCTTACAGATCAAACACCAAGTAAAAGAAATACAGTAAAAAAAAATAACAATACAGACTTAGTCAAATCAAATTCAAACTATTGAAAACTAATGATAACTATAAAATCTTGAAAGCAGAGAAAAAACAAACAAACCATATGTACAAGGGAACAATATGAATAAAGGCTGATTTCTCCCCAGAAACAAAGTAGGCCATATGTCATCTTCAAAGTAGTGAAAGGAAAAAAATTGTCAACTGAAAATTCAATACTCTTCAAAAACAGGGTGAAATAATGACTTTTAGATAAACAAAAGCCAAGAGAACTGTTGAAAGCAGACACACACTACAAGAACTGTAAAAGGAAATTATCAGAATAAAAATGATACCAAATTTTCGGGAAAGAAAACCCCCACAAAAAATTAATAAATGGTAATGGTAAAGTAATATGCTGTTCTTTTATGATTTCCTTAAAAATATAACTTTAAAGCAAACATAAGATCACTGAAAGGCAGGAGAAAGGGGACAGAAATATGAAATTATCTATTCAACATCTGCAATTCTTGATTCATTCTGATAAGCCTGATTAACATGTACCAAAAATGCAAAGCTGGATGCAAGATCTTCAGTGAATTCACCAATGTACATCGGGCAGATTGATATTTCTCTCCCATAGATATTTCGCTCTCTCCCTCTCTTCTTCCCTCCATCTCTCGCTCTGTCTAAAATACTAATAAACATGTTTTCTATCCTCAGGTGAGGATTTAACAAAAAAAATGGGTAGGGGTTTCACAGGTATTAATTTCATTGATATTCCTTACAACTTAATGTTTTATATATAATCTTTTGTATAGACTGAATATAGACAAGTTTTTAAAATAGAAAATTCTCAAAGGATTTCATCTTCAAAAGAAATTCTTAAAGAAAAAAGAAAACTAGAGAACCAAGATGGAGGCATAAGGTATATACCTATACGTGCTGCCTTTCACAACCACACCAAAACTACAACTAAAAGACAAAACGACTAACCTCCAGAACCATGGGAAAGCTGGCAGAGTGGAAGTTCTACAACTAGGAGGAAAGAAAAAAGTGCATTGAGACCTGGTAGGATGCTCAGAGGCTCAGAAAGGCAGAGGTATGGAGATGCGCACAAATCAGGCTGACGTGAGCTGCTTTTTTCAATGGGGAGGAAGTTACAAGTTCCCGACTGCTCTGAACTCCAGATTCCGGCGAGATTCTGGGGACCCAGACTCACACGGAGAGAAAATGGACTATCTGCCATCGGGTCAGAAAGGGTGGGTGGCCTCTTCCAGAGGTGCACACAGGAGTCATTGTTTACTGCGCTGGGGCGCGGGATGAGGGGCACAGAACAGAACGCAGCTGCTGTTTGTCCTAGCCTAGTGACTCCCTGAGACCCTGCCCTGTCCAATTTACAAATCCACCAAGTTATGCACAGCAGCTTTTGAATATGAATGGCCTGCCCTCTAGCAGCTTAACCTAACAAACTGCAACTGGGTCAGACAACTCGAAAACTTTCAAACTCCAAGCAAAGAGGAGAAATCTGCAGATCTCCCTGTAACTCCTGCTGGGTGGCCTCAGACACTAGCTGACTTGCACCTCCTTGGAATCCAGGAACCAGTGTACCTAGAGGTCAATGTGAGATGACACCAGATTTCAACTCCTCATATTCATAAGTGACACACTCAAGAAGCAGACTCAGTGAGCACCAAAGCCCCACTGAAGCAAGTCCTGCCCCACAGAGGTTTCTCCAGCACAGCAGTTCTTCCATTAATAGAAACAGCTAATCCTCACAGTCAATTGGCCTGGAGGTCAATTCCTCCCAGTGTACCAATAGAAATCAAGACATAACTACAACAAGACTGTATACCCAGCCGACAAAGGGGTGCACTAAGTGTGTCCACCTCAGGTGATTGGGGAGGCAGTGCTACTGGGCCCTAACGGACAAGTAGCACACAAAGCCACTCCACCAACACAGAGAAGCAGCCAAAATGCAGACAAAGAAACATGTCACGAATGAAAGAAATGGAGGAAAGCAAACTAGTGGACATAGAGTTCAAAACCACATTTATAAGGTTACTCAAGAATCTTCTACAAACTGCCCAGAAACTTAGTGAGACCTCTGAGAAACTTAATGAGACCTTCAAGGATCTGAATGAGAATGCCAAAAAACAGAAAAGGAACAATTACAAATTAAGCATATACTGTCTAAAATAAAGACTAACATTCAGAAATCTAATAGCAGACTAGAGGACCCCCAAGAATCAAACCAAAGATCTGAAATATGAGGAAGCAAGAAACTCCCAACCAGAAAAACAAAAAGAAAAAAGAGTCCAAAAATGTGAGATAGTGTAAGGAGCCTCTGGGTCAACTTCAAGTGTACCAATATGAGAATTATGGGGGTGCCAGAAGAAGAGAGAGAGCAAGATACTGAAACCCTATTTAAAGAAATAATGACAAAAACTTCTCCACCTGGTGAAAGATACGGACTCATAAGTCCAGGAAGCACACAGAACCCCAAACAAAAGGAATCCAAAGAGGACCACACCAAGACACATCATAATTAAAATGCTAAGGGCAAAAGACAAAGAGAGAATCTTGAAAGCAGCAAGAGAAAAAACAATTAGTTACCTTCAAGGGAGTACCCATATGATTGTCAGCTGATTTCTCAACAGAAACTATGCAGGCCAGAAGGGAGTGGCAAGAAATATTCAAAGTGATGAAGAGCAAGAACCTACAACCAAGATTACTCTACCCAGAAAAGCTATCATTCAGAATTTAAGATCAGATAAAAAGCTTCACAGACAAGAAAAACCTAAAGGAGTTCATTACCACCAAACCAAGATATGAAATGCTGAAGGGTATTCTTTAAGAAGAGGAGGAAGAAGAAAAAGGTAAAGATAAAAATTATGAACAACAAAGTGATAACAAATACATACCTATCAACAAGTGAACCTAAAAATCAAGTGAATAAAAAATCTGATGAACGGAATAAACTGGTGAATAAAATAGAATCAGGGACATAGGAAGGGAATGGACTGATAATTCCGGGGGGGAAGGGGTGTGAGGGGTGCAGGAAGAGATTGGACAAAAATCTTACACCTAT
>JAAGEH010000480.1:54222646-54241678 GCA_011751065.1 Lasiurus cinereus
CTTCTAATGCCACTTCTTCAAAATAGACTCGCCTAGGCCGTGGTATTTTGTGGAAGAGCCACACTCAAGGTGCCAAAGAGCCGCATGTGGCTCGTGAACCACAGTTTGCCGACCACTGGAATATACTCATCATCATTGGTATTTTTTAGCATCAATTGTGTGCTATGCTGTAACAGCAATTCTTTCAATACTACAGATCGTTTGGATTCAATATCACAAGAGATTGTGGAATGGTATTTTTAACCTTTTGTATCTATTTCTCCTACCAGGGCTCTTCCAGTTTCTCCCAAGTTGTCAATTCCTACTTAACAATATGTTGACAGCTTAAAAATCTTCTAATCAATTGTATATAAAATAAAAAACAGAAAAAGTGGCTTGTACTTGTCAAAAATATATGCTTTAAAATTTGGATTTGATATTTTTAATTCCCAGTTCCCAAATGTAAACAGGTTTCTCCATAGCAGTATCCAAATAAATAAGTTTTTCCAGAGATTTTTATTTTTAAAAGTATTTCCAACATCATAAAACCACACCATAATACATTGCCTTAGACATGTGAAATAAAAAAGTTTCAACTAAAGGTCATTACTGGAAAACATTAAATTTTTCCACTTTTATTTGGCAGGCTATATGGTACTATGCTGCTTTTTAAACTTTCTACCTCAAAGGCTAAAAGACTTCTTAGTCCAGCCGGAATGGCTCACTGGTAGAGCATTTCCGGTCAGGGCATATGACTGGGTTGGGGGCTTGATTTTTCCAGTCAGGGCACATTACTGAGTAGAGGGTGTGCAAGAGGCAGCTGATTGGTAATTCTCTCTCATTATTGATGTTTCTATCTCTCTCTCCCTCTCCTTTCCTCTCTCTGAAATCAATATATACATATTTTTGAAATAATAAACATATTTTTCAAAAGGGACATTTCTTAGAATTTCGTTGAGTGTTTCATCAATCAGACATATTAAGGCTAAATACATTAAGAAAAAATTTTTTTCTTTAGGGAAGAAGGCAGAAAAATGAAATGTTTAAGCCATGTTTTAAAACAAGAATCAGTTTATAATGCTTATAAAAACTAGAGGCCCAGTGCACAAAATTCATGCATGGGGGAGGGGGGAAAGGGGTGTCCTTCAGCCCAGCCTTCTCCCTTTCTAATCTGGGACCCCGATTCAGGTAGGATCGGGCCTAAACGGGCAGTCAGACATCCCTCTCACAATCCAGGACTGCTGGCTCCCAACTGCTCACCTGCCTACCATCCTGATTACTCCTTACTCTTTCTGCCTGCCAGCCTGATCACCCCCTAACCACTCCCCTGCCAGCCTGATTGATGCCTAACTGCTCCCCTGCCAGCCTGTTTGCCCCTAACTGCCCTCCCCTGTGGGCCTGGTCACCCCTAACTGCCCTCCCCTACAGGCCTGGTCACCCCTAATCATCTTCCCCTGCAGGCCTGGGTCTCCCAACTGCCCTTCCCTACAGGCCCGGTAACCCCCAACTTCCCTCCACTGTTGGCCTGGTCATCCCTAACTGCCCTCCCCTGCAGGCTTGATCAACCCCCAACTGCCCTCCCTTACAGGCCTGGCTCCTCCCCCAACTGCCCTCCCCTGCAGTCTTGATCACCCACAACTGCCCTCGCCCTCCCTTGCAGGCCCGGTCCCTGCCAACTGCCTTCTCCTGCTGGCTATCTTGTGGTGGCCATCTTGTGCCACAAAAGGGCAGGATCTTTTGACCAAATGGGGGCAGTCATCTTGTGTTGGAGTGATGGTCAATCTGCATATTACTCTTTTATTAGATAGGACAGAGGCCTGCTGCACAAGTGGGGGCCAGCTGGTTTGCCCTGAAGGGTGTCCTGGATCAGGGTGGATGTTCCCTTGGGGAATGGGGCGGCCTGGGCGAGGGGCCTGTGGTGGTTTGCAGGCCAGCCAGGTCCCCCGGCAACCCAAGCGAAGGCCCTGGTATCTGGGATTTATTTATCTTCTACAATTAAAACTTCGTAGCCTGGAGCAGAGCCAAGCCTTCTGCTTAGTCCATGGGAGCAGCCATTGAAATTTTGTTACCTGAAGCAGAGGCCTGGACAGCCAGCTTTTGCAGAAAGCTTGGTTTCCTCCATCACCAGGAGCAACCCAAACCTCCCTCTTGCTCTCTCTGTGGCCATAGCCATCTTGGTTGGATTAATTTGCATACTCATTCTGATTGACTGGTGAGTGTGGCTGGTGGGCATGGCTTGGGGGTGTAGAGGAAGTATAGTCAATTTGCATATTGCTCTTTTATTAGATAGGATGATAGACAGAACTCCTGAAAAATATATAGGTAAGTTTTAGCTCAAAGGTAAGAAGTTATTTTAAAAATTCTGAGATAATAGATAGATAGATAGATAGATAGATATAAATATATGTATTTCTTACATTTTAAGCATGAGCAAAACAAAAGTTTTTCTAAGCCACTTTTCAAAATACTTCTGGCAGTATTTTACCTAAGCCAAATGATACACAAACTTATAAAAATCCTACTACTTTTCTTGAAACTTATTGAAGTTAATGAAAGAGAAACACTATGAAGAACACAGAAAAGCAAAAATATTTCTGTTTCTGAACAAAGCAGGAAGCCTCTCCAGAGTTCACCCCTTGGTGCACCAGGGATACCAACAGCAGAGAAAACATATTGCTGCATCTTCTCTGTGTCTAGTCTTTTTTTCTAGGCATTCAACCATGTCTCTGAAACACTTCCACATGTCCCCATAGGCTCTCTTATTTTCTCAGTCCTCACCTAGTCTATATTCCTGAGGAGTTCCATAGGTAGGGTCACCTAATCATATATCACAATTCTAAATTTTTCTCAAAATACATATAAAGAAATAACTGCAATAATTGCTGAGAAAGAAACATATGTATAAGTCATGATATTGTGCATTGATAGCATGGTGTAAATCAAAATACCATGACAAAGGGAGAAATATAATTATTGAAACATTTTAACTAGATAAATGAAGCAGTAAAAAAAAATATTAAAAGATGAAAAAGTATTTTAGAAAGGCACTGGGTAATAAACATTTGAAATGTTGGTGCCTATTATTAATTTTAGACATAAAATAATCTAAAGAAGATACAAGTTTTTATCCATCAAAATACAAAGATTTGTTTTTAATAACTAATAAAGGCGGGAAATAAAATACAATGACAGACATTCCTCTCTTTGTGTACTTTAAACTAGCATAGCTCTTCTAGAAACTAATTTAGCAATGTTATCAAGAGTCTAAAATATTATTATCTTCAATGCAATAATTCTAATCATAGGACTCTGTACAAATAATAAAAATGCAAACAAGTACAGAATCCTTATTGCAGAATGAATATAATGCAAGGATAAAAATGCATTACTCTACCTGCCTGGCTCAATATTGTTAAACGAAAACAAAGCAAGGAGACGAGGCCTGGAAAAACATAGCCACCTTGGCCTACCAACCAAACATGCCATACTGACTCCATTAACCAGCTCTGCCCCTCAAAATTTCCTTCTGGCACAACCAAGATGCGTTGCAGTATAATTCTACACAAAGGAAAAGAGCACACTGATATATATGAGTTTTCAAATAACTGGAAACAAAAAGGGTCTGCACGGGATGGAAAAGAAAGTAATCTCCCATGTTAACTATGAAATACCATTTCCCAGTTTATTTCATCAATAAATCCAAATATCTCTGCATTTAATTTCATTAAGCAGTAAGAAATTATGCTGTTCCAACATAGAAGTCATTAACCCATATAAAAATTTGTTAGATACCTGTACCAACTTGTAGTATGATAAAATTTATCATATTTTCTGAGCAATTGATGAATATTAAACAAAAAGCAAAAAAATTTGTCAAACTCCTTTTGTCACTCAGGAAAAAAAAATCCTATATAATAAAATCCTAATATGCTAAGTGTCCAGTTGACTGGCCGGCGGTTCAACCAATCAAGGCATAATATGCTAATGATATGCTAAGGCTGCTCAACCGCTCACTATGATGTGAAATGACCACCAGGGGGCAGACGCTCTGACTGGTAGGTTAGCTTGCTGCTGGAGTCTGGTGGCTCAGGACTGAGTGAGATGGGCAGGAAACACCCTGGAGCCTTCCCACAGTCCCTCCCTGGCTGGTCAACCTTCTATGTCCCTCTCCAATCCTGATCATGCACCAATGGGGTTCCTCAGCCTGGCCTGCACCCTCTCACAATCCAGGACCTCTCAGGGGATGTCAGAGAGCCGGTTTCAGCCCGATCCCGCAGGCCAGGCCAAAGGACCCCACCGGTGCACAAATTTGTGCACTGGGCCTCTAGTTAAGTATACAAAGTTTATTTCTTAGAAAAGCAGTTTAAAAGCTATGTTAAACAAAGTCTCATTGTAAAAATAACAAAAGAAACAAAACACAGAATATCACAGGCAAGAAGATTTGTGTCTGATCCCATACAAATACATACAAAGGCAATTTGAATTTTAAGCCAAATGAATGAGAATGTTGAAATCAACAATTTTCTGTTAGGTTTCAGTCATGGTTGCCAATATATTTTTATCTGTACATTTAAACATTTAGCACTGATGCCTCAATTTTATCTTTTAACAGCAAATCAGGTCTTTGCTTTATTTTTTATCTAGAAGAAATGGATTTGTCTAACACTTACCTAAACTCGTGGGCTTGATGAGAACATCAAGAACATCATAAAAGGGCAAGTTTTTTAACTGCACATCAGGATGGACTGGAGGAATTGGGGGAGATGGCTGCTGCATCTCAAACGTGGGCTTAGTATCTTGAAGCAACACAGAACCAACAGGGGAGGACGGTGAGTGAGGTGTAACTGAAGTGGAAGGCAACGTGTGGATTCCAGCCACAGCCAAGTCAGGTTCTACAGGTGATGAGCTACCATCCAAACTGAAAACTGATGATTTGATTGTGGATAAATCAGAGAGTCCTTCAAGAGTCCGTGGGTATCGGCGTCTATACAATTCTCGAATTTTAATTTGAACCGCAGGGCTGCAGCCACTCTTCAATAAATGCAACGCCCTCATCAGGAGGTCATGCTTGCGTCCACTTTTATTCCGTCCAGCAAAGCCTAGTAACACTTGTAGTTCAGAAACCCTAAAACTAGAAACCATATTCTAAAAGGAAAGAAAAAAAGAAGCATAAGCCAATAGCCAAGAACAAAAAAACCCTATTTAAAACCCTATATAATAAAAGGCTAATATGCAAATCAACCAAATGGTGGAACAACTGGTTGCTATGACGTGCTCTGACCACCAGGAGGCAGACGCTCAATGAAGGAGCTGCCCCTTGGTTGTCAGTGCACTCCCACAGGGGGAGCACAGCAGCAATGGTAGGAGCCTCTCCCACCTCTGCAGCAGTGCTAAGGATGTCTGACTGACGGCTCCAGGGGGAGCAGGCCTAAGCCATCAGTCAGACGTCCTCTGAGGGCTCCCAGACTGTGAGATGGCATAGGCCAGTCTGAGGAACACCCCCCCACACACACACAAGTGCATGAATTTCAAGCACCAGGCCTCTAGTATAATATAAAATCTTATTTTGCAGCCTTCTATCAATTGGTATGTGCTAGTAACCAATATTTCCACATACCAGTTAGAATCATTCCTGTTTATACTGCCAGCCACTCCCACAAAATCACGTTCAAGTTATGGCATTTTGTTTTGTTGTACTCTTAATTTTGGTAGTCTATTAATTTCTATTAACCACCTCATAATCTGCTTATGCTCAAGTGAAAACTTTGTATTTGTATGACTATAAAATTTATAACCAATAAAAATGTTCCTTTTTAAAACTAAGCCCTACCAATACATAATATTTGTTACAGCATTATCATCACTTGACCAATTAGATTTTTACAACACTATATGCATAACTTCTGATACTAAGCAGTAAATTTACAATATCAAGACAGATTTTTAAAAATATATTTTTATTGATTTCAGAGAGAAAAGGAGAGGGAGAGAGATTTAGAAAAATTAGTGATGAGAGAGAATAATTGATCAGCTGCCTCCTTTATGCTCCATAATGGGACTTGAACCTGCAACCCTAGCTAGCATGTGCCCTGACCAGGACTCAAACCCTGACCTCCTGGTTCATAGGTAGATATATGGTCACCAGCTGGGGCAAGATAGATTTGTAATCCAAAAGCCAATTAATTTTTTACCCCAACTTAAATATCAAAGGACAATATTAGAAAATAATGTTTTTAATATTAAAGCTAAAAATCTATGCATCTTATATAACAGTAAAACTTCTAGATCAACTGAATTTCCAAGCGAGCTGAGTATCCAATAAGGAAAATACCTTTGAAGAGCAAGGAAATGAGTGATCACAAATCTCAAAGGATGCCCAGCCTGAATGGTTCAGTGGTTGAACAT
Organism: Lasiurus cinereus; assembly: GCA_011751065.1. NCBI lineage: Eukaryota > Metazoa > Chordata > Mammalia > Chiroptera > Vespertilionidae > Lasiurus > Lasiurus cinereus. The sequence goes on from JAAGEH010000480.1 coordinate 54,229,031, forward strand.
TGACCCATGAACCAAGATATCACCAGTTGGATTCCTGATCAGGGCACATGCCCTGGTTTCAGGCTCGATCCCTAGTAGCGGGCGTGCAGGAGGCATCCAATCGATGTGTCTATCTCTCTATCCCTCCTCCTTCTTCTCTCTAAAAGCAATAAAAAAAAATTTTTTTTTTTAATTCTCAAAGGACAAGATTTCCTCTACGCCACTCCCTATTGACTTGTTCTTGGGTATCAATTGAGGGTAACAAGCAGATTTTACCATCTATTTATTCCACAAACCCTATTTTATACTTTTAGCAATTTGCTGCCTCCTACTTGGTGATTTTCAGTCGATTCTGAACTCAGAGGTAACCCACCTGTGGGTCATACTTATTTATCTACATGTGCACCATGAAGCCAGCAAGAAGAGTAAGACCGGGAGTTGACCAAAATGACTATATTTAAAACCAAAACTTTTGAATAAATGATAAATTAAAGAATCCACAGAAGAAAATAGAAAAATATTCACAAATGAAAACACTCCACATCAAAACCTGTGTGAACAAGGAAAGCAATACATAGAAATTCCTGGTCTTAACTGCCTATGTGAAAATTAAAAAAATAAGCAATCAGAAAAAGAATTAGAAATAAACCCAAAGAAAGAAATGGGCAGAAATTAATGAAATGGGAAAGTATACATTTAAGAGCATATAAGACAAAAACTAAACTCTTTGAAATCTTACAAATTGGCAAACTTTTTGCTCTTAACACTGATCAAGGAAAAGAAAGCTTTTTAAAAAAGATAAAAGGGACATTAAAGACAGGTAACACAAAATTAGAGATAAATTAATGCCATAAAATTGAAGAACATGGATGAAATGGACAATTTTCTACAAAAGCATACCTATCAAAACCGGTTTGAAATTGAAAATACAAACAATCCTACAAAGCAATTACAATAGTAGTTAAGAAAGTGCCTCACAAAGAAAAAACCAGTAGCAATTTTACAAGGGAGTTCTAGCAAACATTTGAGAAATAGATCATTCTAATCTTACATCAACTCTTCCAGAAGAAGAAAAGTATATATATATTTTAAATTATAAGTCAATATTACACATTACTAGAGACAAAAATCCTGAATTAACTGTCTTCAAATTGAGTGTCACACCTACACACACACACACACACCTACACACACACACAAAGAGAGAGACAGACAGAGACAGAGACAGAAAGATCGGGTTGACTTTATACTTGAAACGCAAGGTTGATTTAAATATTAGAAAATCAATCAATGTAGTTCACCATGTTAACAGATTACAGAAGGAAAACATTAACAGGTTACAGAATAAAAACATGATCCTCTTAAAAGATGTAGAAAAGGCTTCTGATAAAATTCAACATCCATTTTTTTTAAATTAGCAAACTAGTAATAGAAAGTAACAGCCTTAACCTGAAAAGATTATCTACAATAAACCTACAGCAAGCATCATACTTAACTGTGAAACTTTGAAAGTATTTCCTCTAAAATCAGGAACAAGATCAGGATGCCCCCAGCACCGCTTCTATTCAACATTGTACTGGAGATCCTAGCCAGCACATTAAGACAAGAAAAAGAAAGAAAGAAAGAAAAAAAAAGCATAAGAATTGGAAAGAAGGAAACAAAGAGGTCATTATTCACAGATAGGTCGGTCTGCACAGGAAATCCAAGAGTTCTACAGATAATTTATCACAATTAGGAGTATAGCAAGATTGTTACACAAAGTCAAATTTTACTTCTATTTACCAACAAGACAGAAAATATAATTATAAAAAGGTACCATTTATGATTTGATACAAACATAGGGTACCTAGAAATAAATCTGACAAAAATCTGCAATAGTTTAATTGAAGAAAATTATAAAACTGTATTGAGAGACACTATAAAAGATCTAAATACTGGTAAATGGAGATTACAATGTTCATGATTAAGAAAACTTAGTAACAAAATGTTAATTTTTTCCAATGCATTTCCCATAAAAGCTCCAAAACATTGTGTGTGTATCTACATAACTTCAAAAGATAACTCTAAAATTATGTGGAAAATCTAACAGTCAAGAAGCTCCTTGAAAAACTGCAATGCAGGAGGACATGGATATCTTCCATGTCCCCCAATGACTGACTTTTACTTTGTCTATTAAAACCTAAAAGTTGAAGATAGTATTAAACACATGTGTTTGAAGGCATAAGGCACTACAAAGGCAGCAAGGACCTGAGAAGCCAACACTGTGGGAAGAAGGGAAGCTAGAACATTGAATGCCTCTTCCCCTGGAGATATTTGCCAATGGGAAAGGGTGGTGGGTAAGTTGAGAAGTCAAGCAGAACTCTGAATAGACTTTCAGAGCTGATTATCTGCAAAATATAATCCTTAAGAGCTGGTATCTAGGGTAGATAATGAACTCTTACAAAAAAGTATGAAAAAGACAGTAGGCCCAATATAAAAATGGGCAAAAAACATGACAAGTCACATCACAAAAGATATCCAAATGGCCAGTAAGTATATATTAAAAGGGGTTTTATATAATTATTTATTAGGGGAATGTGGGAATGCAAATTAAAACCACTAAACATCTAACAAAAAGCCTAAAATTAAGAGTGGATAACAAAAAACAGGACATGGAATAACTGTAACTATGTTATTTTGTTAGTTGAAGGATCTGAACAAACACAACAATATGCATGCTACTCAGAAAAGGAGGGAGGGAGGACAGAAGGCAGGAGGGAACAAGGATAGCAGTCTTATATATTAAAAATACAATTACTGAAATAAGTTCTACAGAAAAGATCTAAGGCAAAGTAAAAGAGGAACTCTTCCAGAGTGTAATAAACAAATGAAATTTCAATCTAGGAAGTCCAACATTCATCCATCAAGAGTCTTAGAGAAAACAAAAATGAAGGAAAGAAATGATCAAAGATAATTCCCCAGACCTAGAGTCTTAAAACTGAAAAGGTACCTGCCAGAAGGAGTGAAAAAGCCTACTACTGAACACATTTAACAGACCAAAGATAAAGGTATCACCATAAAGACTGTAAAGAAGGTTACTACAAAAGGATAACCACCAGATTAGCAACAGTGAGGTGCTTTAAATTCCTAGAGCAAAACTTTAAAAGTTCAGAGAGAAAAGTTGTATTACCAACTTAAAATTCTATATCTAAAATTTCAATCAGAAACAAAGGCAAGCCATTTTCAAATATTCAAAACTTGCCAAGTTTATCACCAGCATATCCTTCCTAAAACAACTACTTATGATTATACAGGGTGGAGCAAAAGTAAGCTTACAGATGCTCATATGGAAAATAACACAATGATTAATAAATAATAATACAAGAATAAACTCTGTTTCTGTACTCATAACTGCAAACCTACTTTTGTCCCATCCTGTATTCCTCTAAAATAAAAATGTAATTTAAAAAATACATGGAATCCAAGTAATAGCCATAACCCAGGAGTGTAATGTAAAGTAATCCCAGAAGGACAGCTGTGTTAACGCACCTAGAAAGTAAGTGCCCAAATTAGAAAAGGAAGGTTCAGAACTCCAGAATACCTATCTTGAAGAAAAACTGAATGGCTACAAGATGAGAACACATTGTAACACCAAATTTAAAAAATAATGTCCATGAGCTCTCCTCACTCAAGACTTTGTTATATTTCTCCTTTAAGGGGCAGAGGTTTATTTTATTTTTAAAGAATAATTTATTGATTTTTAGAGAGAGAGGAAGAAAAAAGAAACATCGATGTGAAAGTGCAATATTGATCGCACACTGCCTACCGGGGATCAAGCCTGCACCCAGGGCATGGAACCAGGGCACTTACTGCGCGGTGCACGGGACAATACCAATCAAGTCAGCAACAATGGCCAGGCCAGCACAGGCTTAGTTAACAGAATTTCCTCTACAGCTCCACACTACTTGGTTCTAACAATGGTTAATATTTACATAACAAAGGCTAGTTATTAGTACTTAACTTCTAGAATCTCCTTTAGAAGCACAAAAAAAAACTTATAAACTAAATAATATAAATCTTGACAATAGAAAATTAAGGGTGGAAGAAAAGGAAGTGTGGAGCTAGGAAAAACAAAGAGAAATAAATGGGTGTTAAAATGCTGGAAACTGAAGATGTATTGTCTAAAACTGATAGGCCAAGAAACAGAAATTTACTGCAAAAAGTTAAGAATAATCAACACCGGAATAGGAACCAAAAAAAAAATGTAACAAGCAGAATTAGAAACAAAGTGGAAAACATAATGACCTAAATTTCTTATTTACTAGAAAGCCAAGCAACAGATACTGCTTAGGATTGAAAGAAAAATCAAAATATAGAAAGAGATGTGGTATTTTTACGTTTGGAAATTAACCTAAAAATTGAAAAGAAGAAAAATACAGTTTAAGGCAGTTATATCAGGTATGAGACGTAGTGGGAAAGGATGGACTTTTACTTTCCTTTGGAATTTTTCTGCACTATCTCCACAAGGACTGCTTTTATTTGGGGGGAAAAATGAGAAATGGAAATAAAAAATACAAAATGTTATTAATACCATTTTTCAGATTAAGGAAAAAGTGAAATAACTTGTTCAATGTCATAAAGTCAATATCCATGCAAACACTAAAATATATTTACATTTTGTGGCATAATCAAGATTTGCTTTTACTGACCTACATGAATAAGCAAATGGAGAGCTCTGAATGTCTTTGTTAGATTTATATTGCTCTCTGCAAAGTTAAGAAGCAAACAAACAGTTTCAAACCATTTTTTCAAAAAAAGCCACTTTGCTAGGGGGTTCAAAATGAATATTCATAGAAAATATTGTGGACTATGATACCAATTGATCCCACGTAACACTTTTACTTTGATTCAACTTTCCAATTCCAACTCACAGGTAAAAAATTATCTTAAAAAAAAAATAGTGCTGGGAAAACTGGTTATCCACATGCAAAAGAAGCTGAATCCCTAACACCATAAGCGAACATTAACTCAAAATGGATAATCACCTAAATGTAAAAGCTAAAACTATAACCTTTTAGATGAAAACAGGCATAAATCTTTATGACACTGATTGGGCAAAGGTTTATTCCAATTGACATCAAAAGCAACAAAAGAAAATGTAGATAAACTTCATCAAAATTAAAAACATTTGTTTCAAAATACACTATCAAGAAAGTGAAAAGACAATCCACAAAAAAGAAAACAGGCAAATCATATACTGGATAAAGAACTTGTATCTAGAATAAAGAACTTAAACTTATTTTTTAAAATAACCCAATTAAGAAATGGGCAAAAGGTTTGAACAAACTCTTCTCTAAAGAAGATATACAATGGCCAATAAGCACATGAACAGATGCTCAAGTCCTGGCCAAGGTAGCTTAGCTGATTTGAGCATCATATCCATATGCCAAGGTCGTGGGCTCCCTCCCTGGTCAGGGCACATACAAGAATCAATTAGTAAATCCATAAATGAGTGAAACAGCAAATCAATGTCTCTCTTTGTCCCTCCCTCTCTCTCTCTTTAAAATAAATTAATAAAAAATGTTTTAAAAGAAGCTCAATATCATTAGTTATAGGGGAAATGCATATCAAAACCACAAGACACCATTCCACACCTATGAGTTTGAGGATGTGGAAAAGTTAGAACCTTTTCACTTTCTTGATAACACAAGACCTACTTGAAAGTACTGATGAGGTATTTATTTAAAAGACTGATTGGTCTATCATCCAATCTTGCAAACAAAAATAAAGGGTGAACCAATCTCAGACTATAATTAATACAAGACTGGAAACCTTTTGTGTGCAACATTTTGAGCTTTCTTTATTAAACCCAAGCACAGAAAAAGCCCTAACTTCCGCATTCATTAGCAGGCTTCAGTCTGAACTAAGTAGCCTAATAAAGAGACATAAGCTGGACTGGAAAGCTGCCCCGCTTACTGAATTAACTGAGTGTTTTGAGAAAACCTTGTAGAGCAAGGTAAAATTTTAAAGCCAATAAACATGGCCCCACAGCTACAACAGCTCCAAGGGCCGAAAGGACCTTCACATACACATTCCAAGCCGGAATCTAGAAGACCTCCACTCAGGGACACTGTGCCCTGAAATCGCTGCCTTCACTGTAAACAACCAGGGTACTGGAAATAGGAATGCCCTACAAAACCCATCCTTTAATAGACCTCCACCTTTTGCCAGACTGTTCTTCCATAAGAGAAGTCTTAAAAGATTTGATTTCTATCATCATAATAATCATTGATGGGGCTCCAAGGGATCCATTGGAAAGTTGCTCCTCATGATACCTCTAAATCCGTGGTTCTCAACCTTCCTAATACCGTGAACCTTTAATACAGTTCCTCATGTTGTGGTGACCCCCAACCATAACATTATTTTCGTTGCTACTTCCTAACTGTGATTTTGCTACTGTCATGAATCTTAATGTAAATATCTGTTTTCCAATGGTCTCAGGCGACCCCTGTGAAAGTGTCGTTCGACCCCCAAAGGGGTCACAACCCACAGGTTGAGAACCGCTGCTCTAAATGAACAAGGGGAAACTAAGATAAAAATTCGTGAAGAATCGGTATAGTACTGGTGGATACCAATGCCACTTTATCTACTTTTATAAACAGCAAATCCCTAAGAGTAAAGAGAATATTTTTGTAGTGGGAATTTCTAACCAAATTCAATGGGTCTAAACCAATCCAGATGACACTAGGGCCATTTTTGGAAATCATGCTTTCCTTCTATGTGACACTACCCCCCCTTCCCATTAACCTGTTTGAAGAAGATTTGCCTTCTAAACTGAAGAGTCATATAAAATTTAACTCAGAAGAAATGTCTCAGAAATTCCTAACTCTCCTGAACCTGAGCTGCTCTGCTCCTCTGCAACAAGGTATCAATGAAATTGAGAAAATCTGAAAACCCCAATCTCCCAGAAGTGCCTGAATGCCTACAGGCTGCTTCTTACACTGAGCAAGACAACATTAAGAGCTCCAAACCCACAAAATTCCAAATATATCATTCCAAACCCCTGTTTAAATCCCCTCAATATCCACTAAAACCAGAAGCTATATCAGGGTTTTCACCAATTGTAGAAAACTTAATTAAGCAAGGATTTAAAATTACACGCACTAGCCCCTGTAACACTCCGATCTTACTCATTAAAAATCCAAATGGATGAAACTGGGGATTTGCTGCGTGCAAATAAATCTGTGATACTAAGGTAGTTTCAAATTCCAATACCTTGTTATCTAATGTACCTATAGTCTCAAAATGGTCCACAGTGGTGGATCTTTGCTCTGCTCTTTCCTTAGTACTCCATTGACAAAGAGAATCAGTATTTACTTACCTTTTACTTAGAAAAAATAACAACATATCACAATGTACACTGAAACCACATCCTATTTTCAAAGGTTTTACTTTACATCAAGACTTGGCAGCTTTACAGTTTCCTAAGAAATCTTCACTCATTCAATATGTAGATGATTTATTTGTTATGTTCTTCTACTAAGGAGGATTCAGAAATAGATTCAATTTAAATATTACAGCAATTAGTTTGTAAAAGCCATAAGGCCTCAAGGAAAAACTCCAATTCTCAAAAAAAAGGTTCACTACCTAGGACATAATTTGGCTGCAGAAGGCATTTCCCTCTCACTTGAAAGAATAAACATTATTCAAAACTTCCCTAGACCTACATCAAAATGCCAATAAATGAGTTTCCTTGGACTTGGAGAATATTACAGATCTCGAGTTACAAATTTTTTTTCTGATCGGAACTCCTCTGTATGAGCTTGCAAGGAACTCAATACCAGACCCCCAGACTCTTGGCCTTTAGACAATTAAAATTAGCTCTGTAACAAACTCCGGTCCAAGGGCTCCCAAATTACGTTAACAATTAAGACTCAGTAATCAGAATATATACAAATGTTTAAAAGCAGTAGCCCAGGCAGCTGAATTGGTAGAAGCCTCAGCCGAATGAGTATTAGGATATGACTTATATGTATTTACAAGTACCTCTTGTAAGAGCTGTTGAGAGTCTATCAAGCTAAAATCATGCTTTCCTTCTATGTGACACTACCCCAATAAACCTGTATGAAGAAGATTTGCTCAACATTTTTCGGCAAGCAGGCTAACATCTTATGAGATCCTTCTCCTTTCCCCTTCTAAACTCCCTCTTAAGCACTGCAATTTGCTCAACCCTGCCACCCTTGCCTGACAATGGCACAGGTCATCATAACTATGCAGACACGGTGCCATGGTTATTAAGCCCTTGTAACTGGCTTGCAAAACCCACAGATTTAATAGCCTTCTCATCCCTGAGTCCTATGCTATAATTGCAGAAGGGAAATATCAAGCACAACGTGCTGTTAACAAGTCAATCTGAACTACTGGGAAGGGGAATCCTTCCTCAGTTTCAGTCTGCTCAACCAGCAGAACTACATGCCCTCACTTCCGCTTGTTAGCCATCCAATGGAAAACCCGAAAACGTTTTATACTGACAGCAGATGTGCCTTTGGGGTGGTCCATGAACTTGGTATGTTACAGAAACAGAGTTCCTCACTTCTAGTGGAACTGCTCTCAAGAATGGGCCTCACCATAGCTGGTTTGGCTCAGTGGATAGTGTCAGGCTACGGGCTGAAGGATCTCAAGTTGGATTCTAGTCAGGGGCACATGCCCTGGGCTCTGTCCCAATAGAAGACGTGCAGGAGGCAGCCAATCAATGGTTCTGTCTTATCATTCATTGGTCTTTCTATCTCTCTCTCCCTCTCCCTTCCTCTCTGAAGTCAATAAAAAATATATTGGGGAAAAAAAAAAAAAGAATGGGCTCTGAGTAAATGAACTGCTCTCTGCCACTCTACTGCCTAACTGAATTGCAATTATTAAAATTGAAGCTATTACTACAAAAACAGAACCTGTGTTCAGGGAAATGCTCTAGCAGATGCAACGTAAATCAGAACTGAAGTGTCCCAATATGCAACTTGAATAAACTTCCTATGATTGACTCTAACCAAAGTATTTATAACTAGTGGCCCAGTGCACAGATTCATGCACATTGAAAGGAAATTAATTAGAAGGTAGCCAGTGGGGCAGGACTGGGCAAGATAGAGACTGGGCAAGATAGGCTGGACACGCCCTGGAGCCAACCTCCCTCGGTCCCTCCCTGGCTCTCTCCCCTCCCTTCCTCTCTGTAATCAATAAAAATATACTTTAAAATAAAAAAGAAAGAAAGACAAAGTCAGACACCCAAGCCAGATAACAATGTTGAGACCAACAAAGATGCAAATTTAATACTAAACAAGGGCTCACTGAGGGCCCAGCCAGCCACCTGATTCTTGCACTGTACCTCAAAATGCCATTACTAAAAGCTCTACACTCAAGAACTCACCATGGTACAGACAAAATGATCCAAACTACAAAAAAGTATCGGTGGGGTAACTGATCCAAGGTCACAAATTTGGTTTGCGACCAATATCTTATTTGTCAAGCCCATAACCTTGGAAAGGTTATTAAGGTATTAACAGAGCATCCCCTCCTGGAACTTACTAGGCCAGTGGTCGGCAAACTCATTAGTCAGCAGAGCCAAATATCAACAGTACAATGATTCAAATTTCTTTTGAGAGCCAAATTTTTTAAACTTAAACTTCTTCTAACGCCACTTCTTCAACACAGACTCGCCCAGGCCGTGGTATTTTGTGGAAGAGCCACACTCAAGGGGCCAAAGAGCAGCATGTGGCTTGAGAGCCGCAGTTTGCTGAGCACAGTACTAGGCCATTTGAACTTACAATGGATTTCATTCTACTGTTTCCCACAATGAGTCATCACTATATTCTAGTAATTGTTTGTATGTCCTCAGGATGAATTAAAGTCTTCCTGTATAGAAAGGCTGACACCAAAACAGTGGCTAAGAAACTTTTACAAAATATGTATATTTCCTTTATGGAGTATCCCCAGAGAAATCTCTCTTTTTGACACACACACAGATAACACACACACACAGGAGAACTCATTTCATTGGACGAATTATTAATTAAATACAGCACTGCTGACACAAAGGCATTACCATTGTCCTTACTGTCCTCGGTCAACTGGTAAATTCCAATGGGCTAAATAAAGCTAGTTAAATTAACAGAATTAACTGGACTGCCCTGGTCAAAAGTTCTACCATTGGTTTTGGTGGCAATTAGACAGACACTTACAGAAAAGCATAAATTAATGCCTTATGAAATAGTAGTAACAAGAAGAACTATGTCTTTGATGATAAAGCCATTCGTGTCTCCTGTACTCATAAATTCTGAAATGACTCAATACTGTAAAGCTTTAATGCATTATGCCAAAATGTTTTTCCACCAGGTAAAGGAAGCTTTCCGTGAACCTCCAACAGATGATCAAACCTTCCAGAGCTTAGAAGCTGGAGAATAGGTATTCTGGAAATAACACCCAAGAAAGAATGCCCTTTAGCCTTGTTAAAAGAGACCATACCAGGTTCTCCTCACTACTCAGAAACAGAAACAAGATGAGCAATAGGATAAACAGCAAAAGCAATCCCTCCGTAGATGACACCATATCCTGAGTTTCACAATGAAACAAGAGCAATTGAACTCTGATGGTGACTAAGAGTGACATGATGAGAAAGGGGGAAATTGTTATATTAATTAAACAAGAAAGCCATTAAACCTAGGTGACTCTAATGCTGGGGTGCCTGTGTAAGCAAACCAAAACCTGAGCCAACTAGGATTTAAGCTACAGTCAGTCAGTAATTTCCTTATCTTGCTTCTACCTTTCCTCTATACGTTTTCCCCCACCTCCTGTTAACTGAGTGCTGCTAACCACATCTGGTTTAGTGCGCCCGATTCACACTCATTTCTGCTCAAATCAATTCCCAAAATGTAAGGCTTGCGTTTATCTTTTAATACCGCTAATAGCGTTGAATCACATGGTAGATTCTGTTACATCTATCATCAATGAGACTATCCTTGCTCAACAGTTGGGGAGTAGAAGGAATGAGGACCTCCAACTTCAAACCCCCCTGAACTTCCCGTTCTCCTTCTACAACCGAAAAGAACCTGAAGCTACCAGAATGGCCAGTCCTACTAGGTGAAAGGAACCAAATACTCAGGACTTCTGAGCAGAAAATCTGTTATAAAATTACATCAGCCTCTCAGTATAAAAGATTTTCTGTACTGGCTTTACCAGTATCTATTAAGAAAGTTATCATCACTGGCTCTTTCATTACCCCGAATACACACCCAGACACTCAAACGTTCATTCTTGTTTTGACAAACACAGGGATAATAAACTCTCGATGTCTAAAAGGGTGTGAAGAATACAGAAAAGAGACTCTTTTAATAAAGAAACCGGTTTGGCCCAGGGGATAGAGTGTCCGCCTGCGGACTGAAAGGTCCCAGGTTGAATTCTGGTCAAGGGCATGTACCTTGGTTGGGGGCACATCCCCAGTAGGGGTATGCAGGAGGCAGCTGATCGATGTTTCTCTCTCATAGATGTTTCTAACTCTCTATTCCTCTCCCTTCCTCTCTGTAAAAAAAAAAAAATCAATAAAATATATATATTTTTTAAAAAAAAGAAATATTAATACAACAGATCCTCGTCTACCCCTACACTTGAGTGGAGGGAAGTAGGGAGAGTACATTAACCAGGTTAAATGGCAGCAGGGGCCTTTTTAAGGATGGCTGAAGGGTGATACCAGCATGAAATGGTGCAAATTGGAGGAGAAAGGCCCGAGGAGGGACTTCAGCACCCCAGCTATTCTGCCTCTCCTCCGTCTCTATGTTTGGCTCCGCTAGGAACTAGAAAGCAGGCTGGCAGTGACAGAAGTCCAGGCCACCAGCTCTTATGAGTTGGTCCCAGGTTAATTCACTACATTTGCCAACGAGTCAACCCACAAAATCTTACCAACGTAAGTGCTGTACACTAAGCACCTGATGAACTGAATAATTTCTCCCTCCAACACCCTGGAAGCTTCTTATACGCGATGCGTTATTATAATCATCTTTGGTGATGCAGCTCAGAATTTCCCTTCACAGGGAACTTACGCATTCCTCTCCCTCAACCCAGCACAATGACCCAGGGCAGGGAGAAGCAACAACAACTGACTTACAGAGAGAGAGGATGAAGCTGACCCAGACAACAAATGGGCGGGGGGGAGGGAGAGAGACAAGGAGAAAAGCCTCTTTGGTTTCCAACCCTGGAACTCGGCAGTTCCAGCTTCTACTCCACCGCGGGCACCGACCGCCTGCTCTGCCCTCTCCCAGAAAACACACCCTCCGCCTTTTACTGAGCTTTGACCAGCATTTATGAAAGCGTCACGCCTGACTTGAAAAAGCTGTCACCAACAACCTGCTAGAGAAGAGGAAAGAGTGGCATGCATCCGTTATACACCAACATTAAGAAACTAGTTCAGTTAAAAAACAAAACAAAACAAAAAAAAAAACTTCCAACTTCAGTCTTCTCAAGCCATCCTAAATGTACTGTCTGAATTTACACAGGTAAAAGCTCAGGCCTGCTCCATCCCAAAGATCCACAGCTAGGGCTCTGAGACACTGAAACCCTCACACCTGGTTATTATGAACACCTTTTATTTATTGGAGATAGAGATAGATAGATAGATAGATAGATAGACAGACAGATGGATAGATGGAT
>JAAGEH010000480.1:54328603-54390975 GCA_011751065.1 Lasiurus cinereus
CTTCTATATCTTTTCCTTATGTATAGATACACACCAATGCACACATCGTGTTTTTCATTCAAATGATGTAAACTCAGAGATATCATTCTTCTATTTTTTTTAAAAATTCTCAGCCAGGAATTTATTTGCATTTATTTTTATATTACTTTCATTTGTTAAAATAGATCTGTATTGATTTCAGATCGGAAGCAAGAGTGGAAGAGAGATAATTATCCATGATTAGAATCATTGATTGGCCACCTCCCGCAGGCCCCACATTGGGTTCTAAGACCACAACCAGGGAATATGCCTTTGACAAGAAATGAACCCGGGACACTTGTTCACTGTCCAACTGAACAAAACTGGTTAGGGATCCAATGATGGTTAGGGAAAGGAGAAATAAAGGGAAAGACAGAGAGAAATAGCGATTGTCCTCCTGCAGGAGTCCTTTGACCAGAATGGAACCTGGGACCCTTCATTAAGCAGGCTTACACTTTAGCCCGGGATTCACACGGGCTAGGGCATAAATATGGTTCTTTAACTAGTTAGTTCTCTAATCAGCATTCAATCCAGGATCAGGCATTGTGTCTTATTTTTCTCTCTCTTACATTTCTTTGCATTAGCACAGCTCTCAATCCCTCTGGTCTCTATTTTTATTTTATTTGTAGCGACACTGACTTTTGGTAGAAATTATGAAAGTTCTTCTGCAGAGCCTCTCCCTTTCTTGATTTGTCTGATTATTTCCTTGAGATATCATTTGCTGCTCATGCCGCGTTAGCTGAAAGTTGGTTTTAAAGACTTGAGTGGTTCAGGTTCATCCTTTTAGTTCACCTCTCAGGTGACACTGAGGACATCAGGAGGCTGTGACGTTGACTTACTGAGACGGCTGTCTGATCTCTGCAGCCCACAGCTCTGTTGCAATTAGAAGTATCATGTGAGGGCCTAAGTTTTATAAAAAGAACATACAAATCGTAATTCCACAATCCAGTTCAGTGTTTAATAATAATGTTATAGAATGGGAAGTCTCCTGTGCTTCCGTGGATTTTGTACTTTTCTGAAATGTCAAATTCTAGAACCAGTTCAGATTCAGGATCCACAACAAATGCCCCCTTCATGTAACACTGCTGCTGAGTATTTGACCAGTCCTGACTTTTTATTCAAGACAATGAATGCCTTCCCGGATCTGGAGACATTCCTGTTGACAGGTTTAGTGCTTTTCCAAGTTCTGTGGCATTTGAAACTTAGGAAGTTTCGTTGTAGAAACAGGAGGTAATCAGGAGGTAAACAAACAAAAAAAGCAAATTATAACCTACGGGTATATACATTCAAGCATTTAAGTGAATATTAGATGCAGGTACTGTAAAATAGAACTATAATAAAAACATTTGAAAGGAGAAATGTGTCCTTTTTAACTGTTTGTTTTTGAGATGGAAAGCTTGGTGCAAAATTTGGGTCTTATTACAGAAATTGAAAAGAGCTCATGCAAATTAATCTCCATTGCACCCGTAAAAAAGAAATTAAAAGCAGTAATGTTGAATGTGGTGTGTATACAGTAACATTTCCTAAATATCTTCTGGGGTCTAAAAGTAGGAATGATATTCAATGCTTCCTTTTCCTCAGGCTACCGTATCATAGGATTCAATTTTGAATCTGATAATGGAGGCATTTTTGTTGCACAATAGCCCACAAAGGAAATGTAGGAAGAAGAAAACAAATTACTGAAGCAGAGACAAATGAGATGCCTCGGTAAATGTCCATGTCTGCGCTTTCTTTCTTCAGTAGACAGGAATTAATTGAGCATCTAATTGTGTCCATTTCAAGGGCACACCGTCTTTATAGTTTAAATTGACCGTTTCTTGGTGGCCCATTTCTATCTTGGAATTCCAAAGATAATTTTCTTTGTTAATTGGAATGGCATGAGTAGAAAGATGGCAAGCCTCACACTTAACTAACAAATTCATAAGACCACATTCTACAAGTCAAGTAATGGCACATCTTAAATATTTAAATTTTCATATTTTATTGATTTCAGAGAGGAAGGGAGAGGGAGAGATAGAAACATTGATTGGCTGCCTTCTGCACACGGAGCCACACCCACGACCTGGGCTTGTGCCCCTACAGGGAATAGAACCATAACCTCCTGGTTCATAGGTCCATGCTCAACCACTGAGCCACAGCTGCTGGGCTCAAGGATTACTTATAATTCAAACTTTCTTTTCCTGAGTGACACAATATTTGGAAGTGAGTGGAGAGAAAACATGATGTTTTCAAGCACCATGATTCATTTAAGCACTAATGGACATTTAGGCTATTTCTTTTTTTTTTAAGTATTACATATGTTAGTATATATATCTCCTTTTTTCCCCCATTGACCTCCCCACAGTCTCCCCTACCCCATGTCGCATGCCCTCATCCTACTTTCACCCAGTGTCTTGTGTCCATTGCTGTGCTTATATGCATGCACACAAGTCCTTTGGTTGATCTATTTCCCTCCCTCCCCAACACTCTCCAGCCTTCCTTCTGTAATTTGACAGTCTGTTCAGTGCTTTATTGCCTCTGTATCCATCTTTTTATTCATCAGGTTATAATGTTCTTTATTTTCCATAAATGAATGAGATCTTGTGGTATTTTTCTTTTTCTTTTTTTGTCACATTAGATCTGATTGATTTAATTGACATTTAGAGAACATTTTATCCCAAAACTGCAGAATACATATTTAATTTAATTTTTGAGAAATCAGTTGCTGGTCTGATGGGGGTTCCTTTGTAGGTAACTTCCCATCTCTCTCTGGTTGCTTTTAAGATTCTTTGTCGTTGGTGTTTGCCAATTTAATTATAATGTGCCTTAGTGTTGGTTTAATTTAATTTTTTAATCTTTATTATTCAGATTATTACATTTGTTTCTCCTTTTTCCCCTCCGTAGCTCCCCTCCACCTGGCTCCCACCCCCCCTCTACCCCTTACCTCCCTCCCACTGAACTCATCCATAGGTGTATGATTTTTGTCCAGTCACTCCCTGTACACCCCTCACCCCTTTCCCCCTGAGAATTATCAGTCCACTTCCTTCCTATGCTCCTGATTCTATTATATTCACCAGTTTATTCTGTTGATCAAATTTTTAATTCACTTAGTTTTTAGATTCACTTGTTGATAGATATGTATTTGTTGTTCATAATTTTTTATCTTTTACCTTTTTCTTCTTCCTCTTCTAAAAGGGTACCTTTCAGCATTTCATATAATACTGGTTTGGAGTTGATGAACTCCTTTAGCTTTTTCTTATCTGTGAAGCTCTTTTCTGCCCTTCAATTCTGAATGATAGCTTTGCTGGATAGAGTATTCTTGGTTGTAGGTTCAATGGTGATAGTGGGGTATTAAAGTTTCCTACTATGATTGTATTGCTGTCAATCTCTTCCTTGATATCCTCCAGGAGTTTTTTTATGTATGCTCCTGTATTGGGTCTGTATATGTTTACCAGAGTTATTTCTTCTTGTTGGATTGTTCCCTTTAGTATTATGAAGTGGCCTTCTTTATCTTTTGTTATGTCCTTCACTTACTTTTCTAAGGTGGGTTTCTTGTAGACAGCATATATATGGGTTGTGTTTTCTTATCCAGTCTGTTACCCTATGTCTTTTGATTGGGGAATTTAATCCATCTACATTTTAAGTTATTATTGATAGGTACTTATTTGTTGCCATTTTTATTCTTTACCCCTTCTTTGCTTCCTAATTCTTTTTATTTATTTTTCTTTTTACAGCAGACTCTTTATATTTCTTGCATTGCTGCTTTAGTGGTAATAAATTCCCTTAATTCATTTTTGTCTGTGAAGCTCCTGATTTCACCTTCAATTTTGATTGGTAGCCTTGCTGGGTACAGCATTCTTGGATTTAGACCCTTCCTTTGTATGACTTTGTATTTTTATTCCATTCCCTTCTGATCTGATGAGTTTATGTTAAGAAATCAGTTTCTAGTCTGATGGGGGTTCCTCTGTAGGTAACCTCTTGTCTCTCTCTGGCCACTTTTAATATTCTTACTTTGTTGTTGGTGTTTGCCAATTTAATTATAATGTGCCTTGGCGTCAGTCTTTTGCGGTTCATTTTCTAGATTTCAGGTTCCCTTCAGATCCTTAAAATTCTAAATCAAAATCCCAAGCATAATTTCTGAATTTGTACATTTAAAAACATTTAAAAACCCCTTTTTGTTTAATATGATGCTGTAGTTTTATTTTGCAAACTTAATTTGGACTGAATTTTGTGATGATTGTCATCTTTATTATTGAACTAGTAATTTGGAACAACGTAAATTTCATGAAGTGCTTCTCCTCCCAATACACTAGATGGCACTATAAGAGAGGCAAATCAAATTACAAAAAGAAGAAAAAAAGAAAAAACTTTGACTATAATGCTAATTTTGGCAAATTAGAAAGGCCTTCACCAAGAGTTCTTGTGTCAACATCTTCAGAAAGTGAATGAAAACTGATAGTGTTGCACATTTTAATGTCATTTTTTATAGTGAGTTTCAAACCTTTTGATTGTGATCAACTAATGAAGACATCTGAGATTGAGATCCAGAACACAGGCATATGAGCAAACACAACAAAAGTTTCATGAAGCAGTAGTAAGCCTTCTACCTGTTACGCATTCTGTGATAATTCTATTGCATTGTAAACTATGCTGCTTATAACCTATTAGCTTGATATCATGACCTGTAGTCTAAAACAAACAAACAAACAAACAAATAATTATCTAGTAAACCTATCATGAAATATCAGATTTTACTTAGCACTTGGTATCATGCCAGGTACTGTGGGCATTTAAAGGTACTTCTGTTTTCTGGGGAAGGGAAGAGTTGGTTACCGTGAGACATATTATATAGCAACCTTATATGCCCCCAGACTAAAAATCAGTGGAAGCAGATAATTTAAGTGAAGGTTTTATGGAATAGCTTGATCATATGTAAGCCTTTACTTTGTTATGAACTTTTGTTGGGAAAATTACATACTGTGGAATGAAAAGTAGTCACATGTAGTAGTCACATGAATGGAATGCATATTCTATTCATATAAAGTTCAAAAATGTGAAACTAAAAATGTTTTTTAAAAAAGTATTCTTATTGATTTCAGAGAGGAAGGGAGAGGAATAGAGATAGAAACATCAGTGACAAGAGAATCATTGATGGGCTGCCTCTTGTACCCCCAACATGGGATCGATCCTGCAACCAAGGCTTCTGCCCTGACTGGGAATTGAAAGATGACCTCCTGGTTCGTAGGTCGCCGCTCAATCACTGAGTCACACAAGTGGGGCAATATGTATTTTTTAAAAATACATACATATTTGGTAAAAATGTAAAGAAAAATATAATCTATATAATAAAAGCCTAAGTGACCATTACGGCAAAATGACCAGAATGACGGGTCGCTATGATGTGCACTGACTACCATGAGGCAGATGCTCAATGCAGGAGTTGCCCCCTGGTGGTCAGTGGGCTCTCACAGGGGGAGCACCCGCTCAGGCAGAAGCTGTGCTCACACCTGGAGAGTGCAGCAGTGGTGGCGGGAGCCTCTCCTGCCTCTGTGGCAGCGCTAAGGAGCAGTGAGCAGGTGAGTGGTAAGGAGCAAGGGGTCCTAGATTGGGAGAGGGTGCAGGCTGGGCCGAGGGACCCCTCTCCCCCTGTGCACAAATTTTGTGCACGGGTCCTCTAGTAATTAACATAAAAGTCAGGATGGTTGTTACCTCTGGCCTGGGCAAGGGGGATATTATTGGAAGAATTTTACAAATACACTAGAGGCCCGATGCATGAAATTTGGGCAAGAGTGGACCTCTCTCAAGTTGGAGAAAGATAAATATTCACATGATCTCACTCATATGTGGGATATAATGATCAACATAATTTGATGAACAAAAATAGATCCAGAGACAAATGGCATGGAATGTGGGGGGAAGGGTTAGAGAGCAACCAAAGGACTTGTATGTAAGTATATTAGCATAACCAATGGACCCAGACACTGGGGTGGTGGGGGCTTGCCCAGGGTGGGAATGGCTGGGGAGGGAGGTCAATCAGAGAAAAAGGAGACAAATCTAAAACTTTTGACAAAAAAAAAAAAAAAAGGCCTTCCTTCCCCTGGCTGCCAGCATCAACTTCACTCTGGCACCCAGGACCCGGGCTTTCCTTTGTCCAGAAGGTCGCCTGGAATGACGTCTGGTCTAATTAGGATATTACACTTTTATTATTATAGGTTTCAGGGAAATTTGAGATATGAGATAACTAAATGCAGCACATTAACACTGTGGATAAATGTAAAGGTTTACATAGTCTGAATAAAGATATTATTATGCAGGAATTTCCCTTGTATGGCTCTGATACTCTAGTCTGAGTGCTTGGCTATGCAGTCACCCCTGAATGGAGGTTGGAAGTCATCTGCACTTGGTACAGGGACTGGGTAGGACTCTGAGTGAATTTAAAATTGTAAGAGCAGGTAAGTTCCTGGGATGTCAGAGCTGATTCCTGGTTCATGAGTTTATCTTTATTATCACTTTCCTTAACCTGGTCCAAATAGGACCGTGTATATTTGTTTCTTCGCAGTTATAAGCAATACCATGCCAATTATCTTGACAGTAAGAAGTTAATTAGTAAAGCGCAATCCTAATTTAAATCACAGTACCTTCAGTTTACAATTAAGAAGTCAGCTCTAGCCAAAACCGGTTTGGCTCAGTGGATAGTGTTGGCCTGCAGACTGAAGGGTCCCGGGTTCCATTCCGGTCCAGGGCATGTACTTAGTTGCGGGCACATCCCCAGTGGGGGTTGTGCAGGAGGTGGCTGATTGATGTCTCTCTCTCATTGATGTTTTTCTATCCCTCTCTCTTCCTCTCCGTAAAAATTCAATAAAATATATTTTTTTAAAAAAATCAGCTCTAAGAAGAAAATAGCAGTGGCCCTAGCTCGTTTGACTCAGTGGATAGAGTGTTGGCCTGCAGACCAGAGGGTTTCTGGTTTATTCCAGGCAAGGGCACATACCCTGGTCCGGGCCCTGGTCAGGGCTCATGCAGGAGGCAACCAATCAATATTTCTCTCTGTCTTTCCTTCTCTCTCCCAGTCTTTCTAAAAACCAATGAAAAAACATCTGTGGGTGAAGATTAAAAAAAAAAAAGGAAAGAAAATAACAATGGAAAACAGTTTATTTATCCCAAGAAATGCCAAACTGCCTTTCAGCCTTTAAGTCACGCTTCTTGGTTTTGACTGGTACCTTTACCTTCAAGGGTTTCCTGCTCTAAAGGAGTGTTATATCTCATTGTCATCTGACCTCAGTTTTCCTTTTTGTTCACAGTGCAAGATGAGGACAGAAGCGCGACGAAAAAACCTTCTTATTTTGATTTTGCATCATTTAACACAAGAAGGGTATGTTACATTGCAAATATTTACAGAGATGAGTCTTTTTCTGACCTCCGCTTTTCCAGACACACCCTTTAATAACAAGTCACAGATTTTATTTTTAGAGCTTTTAATTTTACAGAAAAATTGGGCACGAAGTGCAGAGAGGCCCCGGCTGGTGTGGCTCAGTTGGTTGCAGCATCATCCCTTGCACTGAAAGGTGCTTCCTGGTCAGGGTACATACCTAGGTGTCTGGTTTGATTCCTGGTTGAGGGAAGAAGCAACTGATTGAGGTCTCTCTCTCTCTCTCTTCCTCATCTCTCCTTTCCTTTCTCTGAAATCAATTAAAAATTACAGTTAATTTTTTTTAGTACAGAGAGTTCTTATATGCTGGCAACCCCCCATGCTGCCCAGCCTCCCCTATTATTAACATCTTGCATTCATGTGGCACGTTTGTCACAATTGATGAACCAATACTGTATATGGGTATGTTATTAGTAGCTAAAGTCTATAGTTTATATCGGGGCTCACTCTGGTGTTGTACAGTTCTATGAGTTTGCAAATGCATGTCAGGTATCCGCCACTGTTGTAACGTATGGAATAGCTTTGCTGCCCTAAAAGACCCCCGTGCTCTACCTGTCCCTGCCCCATCCTCAGCAACCTGGACACACACTTTTATTGCCACATTTACCTAGGTATTTTTCATATGATGTACTTGAAAACTTTATTAACAATTAAAGTTCATTATCCAGATCATGTGATACATACCTTTTTCCATACAGGTTTGTAGTTAGTGTAGGCCTTTTTTATTTTTTATTTTCTTTATTGATTAAGGTATTACATGTGTCCTTATCTTTCCTTTGTCCCCCTCCTCCCCCCTGCTCATGCCCTCATGCCCCCTGGTGTCTGTGTCCATTGGTTAGGCCCATATAAATGCATAAAGTCCTTTGTTTGATCTCTCCCTTTTCCCCGCACCCTCCCCTACCTTTCCTCTGAGGTTTGACAGTCTGATTGATGCTTCTCTGACTCTGGATCTGTTTTTGTTCATCAGTTTATGTTGTTCATTATATTCCACAAATACGTGAGACTATGTGATATTTGCCTTTCTCTAACTGACTTATTTCACTTAGCATAATGCTCTCCAGGTCCATCCATACTGTTGCAAATGGTAGGAATTCCTTCTTTTTACCACAGCATAGTATTCCATTGTGTAAATATACCACAGTTTTTTAATCCACTCATCTGCTGATGGGCACTCAGACTGTATCCAAATCTTAGCTATGGTGAATTGTGCTGCTATGAACACAGGGGTGCATAGATCCTTTCTGATTAGTGGGATAGAAGTGGGGTCACTGGGTCAAATGGGAGTTCCATTTTTAGTTTTTTGAGGAAAATCCATACTGTTCTCCACAGTGGCTGCACCAGTCTGCATTACCACCAGCAGTGCATGAGGGTTCCCTTTTCTCTGCATCTTTGCTAGCACTTGTCATTTGTTGATTTGTTGATAGCCATTCTGACAGGTGTGAGATGGTACCTCATTGTCGTTTTGATTTGAATCTCTCGGATGATTAGTGACTTTGAGCATGTTTTCATAGGTCTCTTGGCCTTCCTTCTGTCTTCTTTCACAAAGTATCTATTTAGGTCCTTTGCCCATTTTTTTTTATTGGGTTGTTTATCTTCCTTTTGTTAAGTTGTATGAGTTCCCTGTAAATGTTGGAGATTAAACCTTTATCAGAGATAACATTGACAAATATGTTCTCCCATGCAGTGGGCTTTCTTGTTGTTTTGTTGATGGTTTCTTTGCTGTGCAGAGGCTTTTCATTTTGATGTAGTCCCATTTGTTTATTTTCTCTTTAGTTTCCATTGCCATAGGAGCTATGTTGGCGAAGATATTGCTTCAGCATATGTCTGAGATTTTGCTTGAAAATTCCTCGAAGGTTTTTATGGTTTCCCATCTTACATTTAAGTCCTTTATCCAGTGAGTTTCCCAGGGTCCCACTGATGGCTATGTACACAGAGATAATGCTCTGAATTCTGTTCTTCTTCCTTCAAAATAAAGAAATTGCATTGACCTGAATGACCTACACTCAGCTCTTTTCTGTACAATGCCTATCCTATAACCGGCAGGGGGAGAAAATTTTGCCACCTGTTATGGCATAAAGAGTTTACTGTGTGTTAACAAAACATGCATTTCTCTCTCTCTCTCTCTCTCTCTCTCTCTCTCTCTCTCTCTCTCTCTCTCCTTTCTTTTTTTTGGCCATGAGATGGCTCCTTGCATCTTGAATCAATGAAAATTTTACTTAGAGTAACATTCCCTGAGACCTGCTGGGAAAGGGATTTATTGATTATCAAGATGAAAAGTGAACTATAATGTAGGTATTTTAAAAATGTTTTTTAATTGACTTCAGAGTGAGGAAGGGAGAGAGAGATAAAAACATGAATTATGAGAATCACTGATCAGCTGTCTACTGCACACACACACACACACACACCCGCCTCCTCCACTTACTGGGGACTGAGCCTACAACCCAGGCATGTGCCGTGACCAGAATCGAACCACCTGGTTTATAGGTTGAAGCTCAACCACTGAGCTACACCCACTGGGCTAATATAGATAATTTTAAGGACATATCAGTGTCAGGAAAGTAGACTCACCTTTAACCAAATACCAAGAATTTAGCCAAGAGGATAGATTATTGTGGATTGAAATAAACAATCAGAGAAAGCTTTGTAGAAGGGATATGAGCTGGTCTTTTCCTTTCCTTTTTATTTTTTAATGATAGCTGACTTACAGTGAAAGATACGTAGAATGCCAATAGACAGATGTGATGGACAAGGACATTCTAGGCAAGGGCACAGAGGAAGAAAAGGCATGGCATAACTGAACAATTAGGGAATCAGAAAGACCAGAGTTCAAAACTGTGGGGGAGAATTGGTGAGATCAGACAGTGGAGGTGATGGTTCAGGTCCTCATTACCACCACACATGCATTCCTTGGACTCAGTGCCTGTTACCACCTCCATCTCTACTGCTGTGTCTTGCTCGTTGGTACTCATTGTTAGTCCTGTCACTGCTGGTTAAGAACCTCTAGTGGCTCTTGCCAACCCTATCAAGTTCAGACCTCAATCAAACTCAAGTAGTGGAACAGGAACACAAAGAAGCAGTTTTGTTTCTCTGATCAATTAGTTTAGGCAACACGGGACCTGCCATTATTTAGTATAATTTTTTTAAAGTAAAAACTCTATGATCCTGGAAAGAGTTTAGAATATAGTGTGACGTCAGTAAATACTATATACACAAGCCATTTATAGTCTCTGTTTCTACCTTCCTTTTTTTCTTGTTTACAAGTGCCAATAAATGTGTATTTAGTCATTTAAAAAAGTTTGGAGCCCTAGTCTGTCTGGCCCAGTGGATAGAACGTCGGCCTGCCAACCAAGGGCACATGCCCAGGTTGCAGGCTTGATCCCCAGTAGGGGGCATGCAGGAGGCAGCTGATCAATGATTCTCTCTAATCATTGATGTTTCTATCTCTCTCTCCTTTCCTTTCCTCTCTGAAATCAATAAAAATATATTTTAAAAAAATAAATAAAAATGTTTGGGAAAATAGAGAAAATGTTAACAGTCATTATCTATGAGTGGTGGAATTTTCTTTTGACTTATAAGTATTTTCTAGTTTTTTTCTTAAATTAGCATATATTACTTCATACTAAACAAAAGTCATTAATTAAAAATGGATTTAGCTCATCTCTCTGTAAAATGGGGATTAAGCTAGAGTGTAGAAGCCAGGTGAGCCATCGGTAAGTATAGAAACTGACTGAGTACAGCCAGTTGACATTTGCAAGTTCTTTAAAATCAGCAAGGTCATGGGAAATAATTATGATAACCTTCTTTAACAAAATTCAGCATTCCAACTGGCCTGAATCTGGGCCAGGGAAGAGACCATAACAATGATAAAAAAAAGTTTTCTCCTTCTACCTTCTGGATTCAAGTCAAACAGAAGGAATTATAACCTGTAGTAGGAATTCTTAATCTTGGGTTTTTGACAAACCCCTAAAGGTGTATGCTAATCTGTGCACATCTGTCAGGAGAGAGTCCTTGCTTTTAGAAACAAGTTAACTAAGATTATAGACTTTCCACTTTCAGAGGATTGTGAGACAAGGCACTTATTTTTATTGCTAAGACTGCTTAAGTCAGACAGCTTTTCAACTGAACAGGTTAAAAATGACAGTGAAGAACCCATGATGAAGACACTACTTACACCTAGAAGTGGGAATGTGTGACTGATGAAAAAATTACCAGAAATAATGATATTTCAACTGGATGACATCTTCTTATACTAAATTTCCTCAATGATGTTGCTCAACATATCGTGGGAATTTTCTTCAGAGCCCATGACATATTCTTTTAAATCGCCTCAATGATGGGCAAAGCATGCCTATTGGAACTGAATTTGGGTTTTATCAATTGTCAAATGTTGCCTAAAATGAATAAAGAAGTAAATATCCACTTTCGGCTACAAGTGAAAAAGTAGATCACAAGGTATTTTCTTAGTCAATGACCTATTTGACTAAACACTTCCAAAAACATTTTAAACAATAATGGCTCTGGACTTTTAATGCCTGCTTGCTTTTGTTCTTTCTACTCGGGGTTAATTTTTTTGTTTTGTTTTTTTCTTCTCTGCAATGGCCAGATATATTGATACAGCTAATGCTTTGGAGCAAGAAACTCAACTGGGGTTACGACGCTTTGAAGTTTGCGACAATGTTGACCTTGAAACTATTTTGATGGACTATGAGAGCTATTATTTTATAAAATTTCAGAAATACCCCAAAATTATCAAAAAGGCACCAGACCCAGGTACATGGCTATTTTCTAAAAATAAAACTTTATCTCATCTTTAAGATTAGCCTTTCCTCCTCCTTCCATTCCCAGATAGATAGTGCCCCTCATGCTGTACTGAAGGACTAGACCAGACAGATCCCGTAGCTTCCCTTAGATTCTGTGCAATTTAAATATGATTGTTGGACATGGACATTCTTTTCGTTATGTTGGCATTTGTTTGAAGAATGTGTGTTTTAGAACAATGAAAGCCAAACCTCAGAATATCACAGGTCCTTTTTTTTTCCCCAATTCTAGTTTACATTCAATATTATTTGTATTGTTTTCAGGTGTACAGCACAGTGGTTAGACAATCATATACTTTAGAGGTTCCTTTTAGAAGCCCAACATTACTTTCATTTCTGTAGAGATGGAAAGAGCTGTTAGAAGAGGATAAATGACAGAATATTCTTTTCTTGCTAGGAAGACCTATTACCTATCTTCAAAATAACATGAAAATGAGTATTGGTGAAGCTAATAGCTCATGTATAGATAATGAAATGCTTTTGAAAGCCATCAATCCAGATAATGATCAATATTTTGCAAAGACCCAGTATAGGTTAGCAGTCAAGGAGGCTGGCTGGAGGAAAGATCTAAAGTGAGGGCCCTAGGTTTTGTAGTAACATTGACTTAGAAGTCTGTAAGTGGGGGAAGTAATTATAAACCAAGGGAGATCATTGTCCTGTTTACAAGGCACTTGTTAAGCCACAGACTTTAACATTTCATGTGGGGACCAGGAAACCAAGAGGAATGTCAATTAAAAATAGCCAGGGCCGAATCTCAGAGCTGGAAGGGGTCTGAGAGAGAGATGTTTTATCTGAACTCCCTTCCAGTGCGGAGTTCAGAGCCCTTGGCTGCTGAATCTGAGTCTTGGCAGAGAAAGCAAGGACTCTTAACCACTGGGACACCCAAACTATTATTGACATGATCTGATTTCTAAATTGCCAGCTCTGACCTAGCTTGGAAATGCATTCTCTTGGGATATGGACACTAAATCTTTATGTTCAGCTCAACTGGCAGAGTATAACTGAAAAGTAGTCCCTGCCAGACTCATGGAATCGTCCTAGTGTCCCACAGACCAAGGCAAGTTCATGAAAATCTAATGAAATGGTAATTAAGCCCATACTGGAGTTGTCACTAGGTCCATGGTCTCCAACAGGTTTAATATCCAAGGCCTTTGGGGCCTTTCTCTACCTGGAAATATTTGGGAAGCCTGAGCTTCTTTTTCTTCACTGATAGTTTTGCTTCTCTCTAGAAAAGAGTAGCTTAGAGTCTTTAAATTCTAAAAGGCTGTTGCACAAACTTAAAAGCAATGTAAAAGGACAAACATACTTGAAAAATCACTTTCTCTTAAAAATTAAATTCTTTCCTTTTTCTCCTAATATCTGTTTTCCTGCAGCAGAAAATAACATACCACCAAGAAGTGGAGGGAAGGCCAGAAGGTAAAGTAAATGGTAATTCATCTTGATCAACTGAACTCTTAGGAATTTGTGGGACCCTTTCAGAAGACGCTCCAGTGTGGCTCCATGACTGTCTACCAGCAGCCCCAGACTGTGGTCCTGTGATTTAGGTGGGCCCAGCCATGTGTTTGCTCATGTTACAAATGTCTAGGACATGGCCAATGTCTGTCAGTTCTCCTGGTTTTACTGTGAATAGTTGCACCCGCTCATACTCTGTTTTTCTAGGCTCAGTGGTTTGAAAAGGATGGATTTTAGAGATTAAAAGACCTGAGTTCAATTCTGGGCTTTGCTTCTGATAAGCTAGGAGCATATTTCTGATACCTAGTGAATTCCCTGCACATACTGAGCACCCAAGAAATATTATTTTCCCTGCACATACTGAGCACCCAAGAAATATTATTTTAAAATCACACCTGAGTTTCGTTGTGCACGCCCATATCCTAACCTGTCTGAAGATAATCGGGCCTTTCTTTTCTCCTCCTTTTCTGGCACTCATCTTACATTCCGTTCTCTAGCTTCTCAAATCCAAATCCCATCTGGGACTTGCAGCATCTGACGGAACCCCTCTGTCTCTTGACCATTCTGAGGAGACACAATGTCCTACCATTCTTGCCTCGGTGTCCTTCTCATTCCCTTCTTCCTACTCCCAACCCACACCCACTGTCAGAGCCCGTTCAAAAATGGCCAGGAGTGCAAGGGCATGGTTGCCAAGGATGGCATAGCTTTGGGGCATGAAGGCCTGTAGATGTTTCTATTATGATAAAGCCAAACCTTAGGAGAAGGTTGAAGTGGGGTTTTAGTAGGGGACCCACAACCATTCAGTCAGTGAACGAAATTTCTTTAAATTTCAGAATGCAATTGGAGAAAACTTAGATTATAAGCAGAAGCAACCCATTAGGCATTTAGGAGATATGAGTTCCATATGCCCCACTAAGTTCCTTGCTCTTGTGACTCCAGTCCCTGGTCTGCAGCCTAAAAAGAAAGGGTCAGACATCTCACAGGGCTGTTTGGCATCATTTATAAAATGGCTGTGGAGCCCTGAATGCTTTGTGATAATATGCTGCCCGAAGCTACCTTTGCTTTACACTATTCTTTAGGAATGTTTTATTGTTTTGACTGAACGTTATTCTTTTCTTTCTCCTTTTTTTAATTGTTTAAAGTATTTCAAGTAGTAGTACATATGTCTCCTTTTTCCGAATGTTATTATTATTTTTTAGTTGCCATAAAACTAGTCAGACTCTGGTAATAAATAAGTACTCTGAATATACCCAATGAGGAACATTTTAAGAGGCCATCTTTGGGGAACACATTTAGATTCTGATTGTTTTTCAGCCAGACATTCATGCTTGCAATTAGCTCAGCATTCCTTATCAAGAAGGACATTTCTGTGAGAGAATGTCTTCAGAGCGCTTTGCTTCCCATTTGTGATAGGTGTTGATGGTTTGGGGTTCCTTCAGCTCTCCTCTGAGTAGATGTTTGTACCCATAAGCATGAAGGTTGGATAGCAAATGACTGGAATCAGGATAAATAACTAGGAAAATAATGAATGGTGTTTTATATTCAAAGATAGTTGTTGAAACGAGAGGTTGTTTCATGAGCCTGGCTATTAAAGATAAGAGTGCCTTTTCCTAATTCTTGCATCTCACACCAAAGAGCAAGCTCCAAGCTTAGAGATTTGCAGCTGATCCAAGAAGGAAAAGTTCTTTAATGCGATGGATGACAGAATTGGTTTACCATAAGGTCTTGACAATTTAGGAGATGGGCTCAAATAACAAGGTGACATTTAATGAAATATGATTTAAACTCTACCCAAAGATTCACAACAAATAGCTCCCCTATTACAAAACCAGAGACCTGGAATCTGAGCGAACTGCAGATGCAGTATGAGTCAACAGTGTAGTGTGATTACTAATGTGGTCTCGGCTTTCATCAATAGAAATAGTCTGGAAAATAGGAAGTGGCTCTATTCTGGTCGGAAGACAGTGGATTAAAGGTGCCCCAAAGAGTAACAATATGGGAGCCAGATGACCTTAGGAATGACTGGAGATGTTTAGTTTGAAGAACAAAAGACTTGGAGTGGAGGGGGGTGGTTCCTACAACAATGCGGTAGCTGTTTTCACTCTCTAAAGAGAGACTGGATCTTCTCTGCAATATTCCACAAGGCATGCTGAGAACTAATGACTGAAGTTGATTAATAGGGTGAATTTGGTTCCATATTAGAGAAAGAATTTTACAATCGTCAGAGCTGATGGAAATGAAATCATGTTGCTTTGGTCATGTTAAAGCAAATCTGTGAATCATTTGCCTCCAGTGGGAAAACAGGCTCCCAGTTTCCTTACAGCCACACAGGGTGTTGAAGCAAATTTAACTCTCTAATAGGTCTGTATCTTTCTATCTATCTATCTATCTATCTATCTATCTATCTATCTATCATCAATCTATCATCATCTATCTATCCTTACTTCATTTAAATCAATGCTGTTCACCAGAATTTGTAATTATGAAATGCCTGGTATTCATGTCACAGAGTTTCATTGCTGTGCCAGTAAAAGACCTGAGGGGCAGATATTCTTATTCCTAATCTATAGATGAAAAACAGATGCCCTGGTAAACTGGCAGTTGTTCTTCTCCTGACATTTACCTCACTGGGCCCAACACTGGAGTCACCACATGTGGACATTGGTGATATTATTGGCATAGATGGTCTCGCTGGCCAAATAGCTATATGGTTATAGTAGACATGACCAACTTTTTCTTTCTCACAAAGAAATGGAGTTGAAATGGCAGTTCTCTGAGACTACTTAGCATAGGAGGAGAAAAATTGTAGAAATGCATCTCACATGGGAGGACGAGAGAATGAGAGAACCAAACACCTGATGATGTGGGTATTTGGGTAAGGAACAAGTTATTTTACCTCTGCACTGATGTATAACATAGATACAGTCAAGGCGTATCTATTCATAGCTACCACTGCTGGCAGTTCACCAGTAGGCTCCCTTCTCAGTCAATACCCCCATCACCACCTCAGTTAGCCACTAATTCTGACTTGCAGCCCCATTAATTTGCTTTGCTTGAAGTATACAATTCTGGTGACAATTTGTCTTATAAACATGAGTGATCTGTGACAACAGAGAAGAGATAAGGCTGCTTTTCTTCCATGAACCGCTTTAGACATCTATTGTACCCAGCATGATGGGAGGTATTTTAAGTAGACAGGGTCCACCCAGCACACTGGATTGAAACCATGGACACATCCTTAGGTTTTCTGATGTTCATTCATCTGAGAAGAGGACTCCTTCCTCCTGTGCCTTTCCCCTGCTCTTCCAGAGGGAAGGGAGCGGGGGAGCTGGGTAGAGGTGGAAAGAAACAAGGGAAGGATGTTTCCAAAGCATTTTGGGAAAAGAAAGCTATTTACAGAAGAGCTGAAGCCAGGAGTCATGAAAGGGAAATGCAGAGAGTGAGTCATGGACCTCCAGGAGGAGGTGGTCCTCTAGCTCCATCTTGCAGAAACCCGATGGGTAGATTGAGCGAGTCAGGCTTAGATGGACAGGATAGGGGGATGCAGACTATCTTTCAAGAACTCTTTCTGCTCCTCAAGTTGTTTAGTTACCTCAGACTAAGTGGTTAGAATGATTTCCTTCAAGGTCTTTGTTTCCTCCCCTAGGATGCTGAATGACAGCTGTCAAAATCTTCCCATGATCACTCAGCTGAGGCCACGGTCCAGAACCACGATGGGGAAGCCAGGGGAAGCCAAACCCCTCCATAAGGAACATCCTAAACAGGTCGGGACAGCTTTGCTTGGTGTCGGTAAAAAAGCAGGTGACTGAGAAATATCCCCAAGAAAAGTCACTTTATTTGAGGACTTATGTTTTTTTTAAATTGCTGTGCGATCTCACTAAATTATAGATTTTCTTCCAAGTCGCTGGATTAAAACCACAGGCAAATCCCTAGTTTTCCTAATGTTTCTGACTTTGAGTGGGAGGGCTCCTCTCTCCCTACCTTTCCTCTGCTCAGAGTGCTGGGTGACAGCCCTTGAGGGGTGAGTGCTGAGCATGGCAGGAGGACCTGTTTGCTGTAGAGTCCAATCCCCTCAGTTGAGGTAACGGCAGTCAGCAGGCCTTCCTGTCCTGAGGTACCTCCCTGGATTCCTAGATATAGGCCAAGGGGTGTCTCGGGTGTGGCTGGGCCTCAGAGTCTCCTGTTGGATTTTTCTGAAGTGACACGGTTGGTCCCCACCCCAGACCTCCCCACTGCACTTTCTGGGGGAGATAGGGAGCAAGAGGAAAGAGTCCAGTCAGTCCAGCTACTGACTCAGGAGATCCAGGCCTAGAGATTCCTGGTTTAGAATAAGACATACCAGATTTCAAAGGAAACAGAACCAATAGAGATTATGAAATATAATTAATGCCAAAGGTGTCTCGTGGGGTAGAAAGAAATCATCACAAAACTCAGTTGGTCAAAAGGAATCTCTCATCTTCAAAGAGGTTGGACGGTTTGGCCATTGCAGTCTGAGCCAGGCAGAAGGGAAGTGGAAGGGTAGCAGATAAATCCCACAGGAGCTGGCTGGCTCGTGCCCTTCAAACTCAGCACCTCTGGCCAAAACACCTCTGGTCACAGGAAAAGACAAGCCAGCAAAGCGGGAATGGGCAGAGGCAAGGGAAAAGCTGTTTGGCGTCCACGCTTCCAAGACCGGCTCCTTCCATGTGGCACAGGCAGGTAGTTCATCTTGGGGCTGCACCAAAGTGGCTGCATTATACATGAGGTTCCCCATTTACAGAACTGACCTGCAGCATTGGACATTTGATTTGGGGTAATAGAACAGGCAGTGACAACCAGCATCTCCATGTCCCTTTTGACTTCTGCCTGTCTTCCTCTTTCTTCAGGAGGCTGGCAATAACATGGGCATGGAGAATGCTGACTTTGGCTTAAGCATATCAGGGATCACCAGAGGCCGTGGAGGAGAAAATGCCCGCCCCCAAAAAGTAAGTGGAATTCATGAAGCTGATACTGACAGGGAGAATCCCCTTTTCTTTTAAAAAATAAAAATAAAAATGGTTATTTCTGTCAAGTAGAAACGTTACTATGTAATGATCAAAGGTTGGCTGTGAGGTGAACTGGGAAAAGCACTGGGTAAAGATTAGAACGCTGGGGTTCTGATCTGACTCTTTCTTCTAGATGAATGGACTTGAATGAACTGCCTCATCTCTAAGGAGTTCAGTTTCCTTATTTGCAAGTTGAGAGGTTTGGAAGAGATGTTTTCTAATGTTTCTTTCAGCTTAAAATTCCATGATTAAAATAATAAACACTGGCATGACTATTCTGCATTATTTAAGAAGCGACCTCATCCTAGCTGGTTTGGCTCTGTGGGTAGAGCATCGGCTTGTGGAATAAAGGGTCCCAGGTTTGATTCTGGTCAAGGTCAAGGACACATACCTCCATTGCAGGCTGGATTCCTGGTCCTGGTTGGGACTCGTGTGGGTATCAACCAATCGATTTGTCTCTCTCATATTCATTTTTCTTTCTCTCTGTTTCTTATCCTCCCTTTCATTCTTTCTAAAAATCAATGTAAAAATATCCTTGGATGAGGATTCACAACCACAAAAAAAAGAGAGTCTCCCACTCATTCTTTTCTGCCTCTCAGTGGTTGTTGATTAGTGGTGTCACCTTTCTCCTCGGAGGTATGCCTTCACCTGGAATGTAATTTCCTGTGAGCCATGAAACCTCTGTTGACAGAGAATTGATCTTGTCCTTGATAGATATTCTACCTTTTTCATGACAAATCTCATGTCCTTATTTGTAAATAATAGTTTCTCAAACAGAAAAAGGATTAAAGACTCGAATTGGGTGGATATAGACAAAAGGCAGGTAAAACATATCACTTGGAAATGAAAAGTAGCATCAACACCAACATATCTCTTTTTTTCAAGTTTTTTTTTTTATTAATGTATCACATGTATACATATCTTCCCATTGCCCACCCCCCACCCCCAGGCATACCCTAACCCCTCAGTGTCCTGTGACAAACATAGCACTTGATTGTAACTTCTGGAGTTGTATTTCTTTAAGTGTCATCTTTTCTTTCTCTGATCAAGTTCTTACTTCCAGTCAACTCTTCTCAGCCAAACTCAACTCTGGTTTGTGCATGTTTAGAGAAGAAGCTTGGTGTGGGGGAGGGGGAAGGGCATCTCCTTGGAAATCAAGGGAGCTGTCTCATTGGCCTGAACTGATTCCTTTCAGGACTCAAATATGTGAGTGATTGCTGGAGATACCGTTCGAATCTGTGTCTCCCATGGAGAAACACGTCCCTGGTCACCTTCACTACTTTTATTGTATCTTCAGCCACTTTTATGCCTAGCAGTTTTATGGCATTAGTTTATCTCCCAAATACCTCAAGTTCATATGAATGGATGTTTCAGATCAGGTCGTAAGGAAGGGATTATTTAACCCAGCACTTAAGCTTTGGAAGAGTCTTGCTATAAATTCTCTCACAGCAGAAATGTCTTCAGGGTAAAATGTACATGATTTTCTCCCTAGCATTTCAGATGTTTATAAGCTGAATGAGGGTGGATGGCCAGGAGGCTGATCTCCAAAGTTCATCTCTCATTGCCATGGTAGGGGCCTTAGCTTCAGGTTTCCCCGAGCCTTCTTGCAACTTCAATAGGCATGTTGGCTCTTTGGAGTCAGCCTGCCTAGGTTCAAACCCTAGCTCAGACCTTCCCAGCTGTGTAACCTTGGGCAAGTTGTTCAATCTCTCTAAACCTCATTTATTTCATCCGTAAATGGAAATAATCATAGGGTCACTTTAAACGTCATAATAAATAGAAGGTCTTAGCATAGTGCCCAGCACACAATAAACACTCAATAAATGCCAACTATAATTATTGTTTATAGTTATTATTTGTTTTTGCACACATCCTTACTTTTCCTTCTTCCTAGAAGGGAGAAAAGATGAATTTGGAGGGAGTATGACAGACAGGTATCTGGGTTTGAATCCTGGCCTCAAGCCACTTGTTAGCTGTGTGGCCCTGGGAAGATCATGGAATTTCCCTGGCCTTATTTCCATCTATGAAACTAGGCTACCACACCTGACTAGCAGAAGTGTTATAAGACTTAGAAAAAAATCAAAAGTACAGATTGGTAGTTACAAAATAGTAATGGGGATGTCAAGTATAGAATCGGAAAATAGTCAATAATCTAAATATATAAACGGCTAATATGCCAAGTGTCCCCTTGGGAGTTCAACTGGGAGACCAGGAGTTTGACTGGGAGATGAGGAGTATGATGGTTTGCTATAATGTGTACTGACCATTAGGGGGCGGCACAGAACAAAGGAAGGCCCTGGTTGGCATCTGAAAGGCCCTGATTGGCCCTGATTACTGGCCAGGCCTAGGGACTCTACCTGTGCATGAATTTTGTGCATCAGGCCTCTAGTATTGTAATCACTATGTATAATGCCACGTGGGTACTGAAAATATGGGGGGGGGGCACTTTGTAAAGTATATGATTGTCTAACCACTATATTATACACCTGAAATTAATACAAAATAATGTTGAGTGTAAACTGTAATTGAAAAACATTTAAAAATTTAAAAATAAATTGGGAATAATCCTTGCAAGTTAGGTTGTATGACTGTCTTGTGCTAGGCACTCTCCTGAGAAGGTCCATAGTAAATAGGAACTATCATTACTTTTGTGCCAATGAGTCTTTCCTGTGTGTGTAATGTTCCGAATGGAGGAGACAGTATAGGGAAATAGACATGTTAGGAAGCAGATGGTATGTGTCAGGAACTGAAAAATGCTTGTGAATTTCCACTTAAACCAACTTCATTCTGAAGAATTTATTTACAACTTGCTTTTTTTCTCGAGTGCCCTCACTTCAGGAAATTACCTTGTTCATTATTAGTGCAGGTTATTTTAAAGCCTCACTTTAAGTTTGGACTACACATCAAAGAACATTAATGTGTCTTGGTTTAATGATGCTGAGCTATTAAGGATAGTCTTTCCTCAAGTTTTAATGGTGTAAATAAACCATTACTCCCTTTCAGGGCCAAATCATTGACTTCCGAGGGCTGCTCACAGATGCTATCAAAGGAGCAACCACCGAACTTGGCTCAAACAGCTTCGAGTGTAACCCAGACCCCGCGGTAAGTGGCTAAAATGTGACATTCATCTTGTACTAACCTGCCCAAGTCCAGAAGAACTGTAGAGATATAATTTTGAGCCCAACGAAACCTTGAGATTGGGTAGAAGGTCAGAGCAATCCGCCAGCATTTGTGTCACTGTGAATTACGAAGCAATGCTATACCATGAGGTGTTTTGTTCCCATCATCAGGAACGACTGCTGAAACCTCTGAGCGCATTTATTGGCATGAACAGTGAGATGAGAGAGCTGGCAGCTGTGGTGAGCCGGGTAAGATCAGTTATTCAATTCACAATTTACAGAGGCGGACTGGGGCTCCTGGAGCATTGCGGGCTGCTTCTTTTATTAATAACCATAAATATGATCATTTATTTATAAAGTGCCCCCACTTGCAAAGGCTCTCGTATTGTTTAGAGGCACAATAATGCATGATAAATAAATTATAGAATCATAAAATTACAATATAAAAAGCCCACCATCTCACTATAGAGGCCAAGAAAACCAAAAAGACTCAGAAAGGAAGGGACAGACAGGTGAAAGGTTTTAGGCTGAGCCAAGAGTTAAAGAAAGAAAGCCTCTTAGGGAAGGAAAGAGCATGTCTGCATCTTGTTTAAACAGTCAAGGCCTGGAAATAGAGATTTCAGGAGTCTGATGATTTCACAAGTGGAAATTTCCATGAAATACAAGCTTAGTAGGAAAGAGCTTATTATCCAGATTAACGAGCTTTCAAGGCTGCCTGCCCCCTAGAATCCAAAGGCAGGGGTCTTTGGGTAAATGACAGAGGCTTTGGAATTGGTTGAGCTGGATTTGATGTCTCCTCCCTTTTTATAGATGTGTGACTTTGGGCAAGTTCCTTGGGAACAGAAGAGATTCCTGAGTTATAGCAGACTTTCTATAACTTTATGGAAGACTAAAATCTAGGCAGGCTCAGTAGATGTTTATTTTTTTTTAATTTAATAAATCTTTATTGTTCAGATTCTTATAATTGTTTCTCTTTTTTTCCCCCCATAGCTACCCTTCACCTGGTTCCCACTCCACCCTCTGCCCTTACCTCCTCCCCATTGTCCTTATTCATAGATGTATGATTTTTGTCCAGTCTCTTCCCACATCCCTCTCAATTCTTTCCCCCTGAGAATTGTCAGTCCACTCCCTTTGTATGCCCCTGATTCTATTATATTCACCAGTTTATTCTGTTCATTAGATTTTTTAATTCACTTGATTTTTAGATTCACTTGATAGATATGTATTTGTTGTTCATAAATTTTATCTTTACCTTTTTCTTCTTCCTCCTCTTCTTAAAGAGTACCTTTCAGCATTTCATATAATACTGGTTTGGTGTTGATGAACTCCTTTAGTTTTTCCTTATCTGTGAAGCTCTTTCTCTGCCCTTCAATTCTGAATGATAGCTTTGCTGGGTAATCTTGGTTATAGCTTCTTGCTATTCATCTCTTTGAATATTTCTTGCCACTCCCATATGGTCTGTATAGTTTCTGTTGAGAAATCAGCTGACAGTCATATGCTCCCTTGTAGGTAATTAACTGTTTATCTCTTGCTGCTTTTAATATTCTCTCTTTGTCTTTTGCTCTTGGCATTTTAATTATGATGTGTCTTGGTGTGGTCCTCTTTGGATTCCTTTTGTTTGGGGTTCTGTGCACTTCCTGGACTTGTAAGTCTATTTCTTTCACCAGGTGGGGGAGTTTTTTGTCATTATTTCTTCAAATAGGTTTTCAGTATCTTTCTCTCTTCTTCTGGTACCCCCATAATTCTGATATTGGTATGCTTGAAGTTGTTCCAGAGGCTCCTTATACTATCTTCACATTTTTGGATTCCTTTTTCTTTTTGCTTTTCCAGTTGAGTGTTTTCTGCTTCTTTGCATTTCAAGTCTTTGACTTAATTCTTGCATTTCTCTAGTCTGCTTTAGGTCTCTGTATAATACTTCTTATTTCAGTCAATGTATGTTTAATTTCTAGTTGGTACTTTTTCATATCCTCAAGGGTCTCGTTAAATTTATTGACCTCTTTTAGGAAATTCTTGAAAAACCTTATAACTCTGGTTTTGAACTCTATATCCAGATGTTTGTTTTCCTCCATTTCTTTCATTTGTGATCTGTTCCTTTGTCTCTGCATTTTTGCTGCTTCCCTGACTTGGTAGAGTAGCTTTGTGGGCTAGATGTCTTATATGGCCCAGTAGCTCTGCCTTTCCAGTTACTTGAGGTGGACACTCTTGGTGCACCCCTTTGTGGACTGTGTGTACAGCCTTGTTGTAGTTAAGTCTTGATTGTTGTTGGTATCTCTGGGGAGGAATTGACCACCAAACCAATTGGCTATGAGGATCAGCTGTGTCTACATTGGGAGAACTTCTGTGCTGGAGTCAGCTTTATGAGACAAGACTTGCAAAATTGCAAAAGCCTCTGTGTTCAGCTTGGATGGGGCAGAGTCTCAGGGCTGAGCAGACAGCCTTGACTTCCCGTCAGCCCTACCCTATGAGGCTCCTGCATCTCAGTGTCCCTTGGTAATTGCTGCAGCCCTCTCTATGCACATTTGCATGCGTGCCTCCAAACCTCTGCCTTTCGTGGCTCCCCTGAGTTTCCGTGCACTCCAGGGACCCATATGATTCCGAGTCCCCAGGGTCTCGCCTGAAACTGGGGTTCAGTACAGTCAAAACTGAAGTTCAGCACAGTCGGGAGTTTCCATCTCCCTCCTGCTAGAAGCCAGCCAGGCATTCTACCGCCTGTCCTCTCCATGTGCGTGTCTCCATATGTTTTTGTTTTCAGCTTTTTGCATTTCCTCTGAGTCTCCATGAGCCCCTCTCTTTCCTTCTAGTTGTAGAATTTCCACTCAGCCAGCTTTCCTGTGGTTCTGGATGATGTCTGTTCTGTCTTTTAGTTGTAGTTTTGAAATTGTTGTGCAAGGCAGCAGTTTAGATGTTCACCTATGCCGCTATCTTGGTTTCTCCCAGACAGATGTTTAAAATGGTACAAAAAACTGCACCATGACTGAAAATTCAGCATCTGCAGTTCTCTCTTTCAGTTCAGCAGTTGTTCACTGCATGTCTACTATGTGTTATGCATGTGCGGGGGCTGGAAATACAAAGATGACCCAATCACACAGTTCTTGTGTGCAAGAGTTTCTCATGCCAGGGGAAGGTGGATTTTGAAAGCATAGAGGAGGAGTGTTTTGTGCCAAAGGGAGGGGAAAGTGTTAGGGAAAAAGGTACCCAAGAAAGAGAGTATAAGATGAATGGTGGGGCCTTTCTGGGCAAAGGTATATACCTGTGAAATTGTATCGATTGAGCAGTGTTTCCAGTGAGCCATGTAAGATTCGAGGAATGCTGGGAAATGGGGCTGGAGAGAGAGGCCAGGGTTCCTGAATAAGGGCCCAGTGAACAGAGCCCAGGATGGAGGATCTGCCTACGGCAAATGGGAAGTCTTTCAAAGGTGTCCATTGAGAATGGGGTATTCAAATGTGCTTTTAGATAGCTGGTTCTATTGACAGTGGATGGATATCAAGGAAATGGAGATCGGGAGACCAATCCTGAAGTTATTACTAGTGAGAGAGGATTGGGATGCATAAGAGAGTAGAGAAAAATATTTTTTTGGTTGTAAAAGTCAATAGTCAAATTATTGTTTCTGCAAAAGGATAACATGACTAGTGATGATAGAGCTGTAAAGGGGAAACACTTGTATGAATAGTCTCTCTAATGAAAGTCCTTACCTGTGGGTGAAGGGAACTGAGAGGACGGAGGACAGGAGTGGGAGCATAACATTTGTCCAGCATTTAAAAAATATGTTTTTATGTTTTTGAGCTTGTGCATGTATTACTTATTTAGAAATTAAATAACTATAAAAATAGTTTCCAGATTGTTGAGTAATCCTCAGGATGAATTTGGAAAGGAGACTTTTTTTCTTTTTTTAAAGTAACACTCTAGATATTCAGTTTGCCTGAAACAGCTCCTACTGAGAAAGGCCCTTGAGTGACAGTTCTGAGGCAACTTGTGAAATTGGAATTTGGAAACGGTAAATGAGTTATCAGTAAAAGCTACCTTAATTGATTAACCTAGGTGGCTGCTACAGGGCTGTACTCTGAAAGGGGAAAACTCACTTTTGCTTGGTTGTTGGCTTCCTTGAATTCTGTCGAAGCAATTGCTCTTGGTGGAAGTAGGGAGTGATCACTAGGGAAAAAAGAGAAATTGGTTTCAGAGGAGCATTATCTCCTTCATGCAACAAATTAAGAAAGCGTTCGCAAGATCAAGGAGCGAGAGAGAGGCCAGGCACCAGCTAGGAACTATGTTTCACAGTAAAAGTGCATGTAATTCGAAGGCATGTTCTGTAGCTTCTTTGATTACGCTCATAAATCAGCCTGGTTTGCTATTAACTGAAGACGGGAATAGGCCATTGTTAGGAGGTACCCCCCACCCCCCACACCATATTATATAATCAATGTCGTCTTCAGGGAAAATCACTGAATATTCTTATGGCATCCCTTTGGTGAACTAAAATTACATTGTGCATATATACATATATCTAACATAAACTTTTTTATCACCAGCTCTTTATGTCCTATTGTAAGTCAAGTATTCTGTGGCTCCCATGTTTATTGCAGCTGTGGAGGAAAACATTAGTTTTAACAAAATGCTCAAATGTGCATTGCAGGACATTTATCTCCATAATCCAAACATAAAGTGGGATGACATTATTGGACTCGATGCAGCCAAGCAGTTAGTCAAAGAAGCCGTGGTGTATCCTATAAGGGTAAGGATGGGGAGCCTCTTGGGGGGTATTTCTATTCATATCCACTGGACAAGCTGTATGTCATCACACCTCCAAGGGAGAGAAGCCCAGGATGTTTTCTGCCCACAGGTTAGCCTTTTGCCTCGACTTTGGCAATGCTGGACTACCAAGGCCCAGGCCATTCCAGGCAGTTTGAATGTTACACGAGGTTTCAAGGCAGGTGTCTGCTCTAAGTGATGATACTAGATCTAAGACTGAAGCATATATGACTTGTCAGTTCCTGCAGATTGGTTCCAATTAGACTGCCTTCCTATAAATATACCACAGTAGAAATATCTCCTGTAGAAGTGGGCCACCTATTTTGTTTTCATAGATCTACATTTCCCAACACACACACACACACACACACACACACACACACACACCCTCTGGCGCATTGCTTTTGACTGGTTGTAAAGTCTAACCAACCTCCTCTCGGGCACTGGCCAGTGAACCAGCCTGTTGTGCTTATTGGTTGCGCCTGACAAGTCTTTGTACAGAGTGGCTCACTGAACAGGAAGAAAAATAAAAAACAAGACTCTCTATGTTTGGTTATAAACATGGTGATGAGAAAGGTCAGTGTATGGCAACTTTTGCTATATAACAGACACACTCTGCAAATGCAGTGCCTTTGAAACAGCAATCATTTATCTGTTTGCAATTTTGTGGGTATGCAGTTTGGAAGGGGCTCAGCTGGGCTGGCTCATCTCCTTTTCAGGTGATATTGGTTGACCTCACTCACATGTCTGGGGCATCAGCCAGGGTGGTTGGAGAAGATGGAGAGGTTGGGAAATCCGGGATAAATGAGACAGCTGAGGCCTCTCCACGTGCCTCCAGCAGGCAAGCTGGTCTTGTTCACATGGTGGCGGAGAGTCCCAGATAGAAGCAAGAGAGGGCAGGTCCCAATCTATGAGCATGTCCCATGTCTCTTCTTAAATTCCTCATATCAGCTAGTCAGTCTTATATTTTCAAGTCTCTTATATTTCCTAACATCTCATTGGCCAAAATCACAAGGCAAAGTCCAGATTCAAGTGGTAGAGAAAGATACTTTGCCTCTTGGTGGAGGAAGCAGCAAATAATTTTCTATAATCTGCAGTCAGGTTTACAAATTTATTCAATATCCTATTTATTTTTACCACTGAGCTCATGCAGCCCCTACTTTTTGGATGCTTCTGTTCTAATGACATAAAATCAATACATTTGGATGGTGTCTCCCTCTCCCCCCCATTTCCCCTCTGTATTAAGACAGGTGGGTAAGCAATATACTGGCACTCAGAATTAGTGAAAGTTTACTCACCTCTGAGTGGCTCTAGAACAAGACTCCTGGACAGGCTAGAACATCTCCTTGAAACTTTCTGGATGTGCCGTCTCCATGGTATCAGAGGCTCTGTATGTGCTGGCATAGAGATTTTGACATTAACATCAATAAGAAATTAATACCTAGTTACAATTTTACTATTATCTTTGCTGCTGGTTGTTTTCTATCAATCCTACCCATCCTCTAGATTGTTTGAATTTGAACTATGGGAGAGACTCACTGAAGTCCATGCACATCCTGTTTGGAGCCTGTGTCTCATAATGCTGTCTGCATTGGTTGTTCCTGACTTCTATGTCAGGTTTCAGTTGTTATTTTTTAAAATAATTTTTTTTATTGATTTCAGAGAGGAAGGGAGAAGGAAAGAAAGACCAATAATAAGAGAATCATCAATCGCTGCCTCTTGCACGCCGAGGCATGTGCCCTGGTCAGGAATTGAACTGTAACCTCCTGATTCATAGGCTGATATGCTTTACCGCTGAGCTACACCAGCCGGACTCACCAGTTTTGTGCTTTATTCACATACACCTTTATTTGTTGGTTCTAGTGTTTCTCTTCAAGTTCATATCTGCTAGGTCTTCATATAGAACTCGGGGCAGGGGTGAGGTAGGGTGGGGAATGATGTTATGCGTATAAGAAACTATTGTAATGGAGAAGGAGAGTACCTACAGATGCCTTTCTTTTCCTTAAAAAAAGTTGCTCTTTAAAAAGCCACATAACATAAGCCATGCGTTCCTATCACTTGTGAAAGTCAAGTGGAGATATATAAGAAGACCCAACTCTCAGAGTTGGGCTGTGCTCGCTCCAGCTTCACCAGCTTGCCTTTGCTAGGGTGTGACTGACATACTGATACCAAACCTCACCACTCTTCCTTGTTCTCATAGTACCCACAGCTGTTCACAGGAATTCTCTCCCCCTGGAAAGGACTACTGCTCTATGGCCCTCCAGGTAACGAATATTTCTGGTCTGGTGTTGGTATTGAGTGTGCATGCAGAGGATGAATGGACTCATCTGTCCTCACATCAGGATATCAGGATGGGATAAAGGAGAGCTGAGGAACCTCTCTCTCTCTCTCTCTCTTTCTCTCTCTCTCTCTTTATTTTGCTTGTGACACTGACTTCTGTCTGTAAGCAGAGAAAGGAAGCTCAAACGCCACTCATACTTTCTCCACCCGGGTCTCCAGGTACAGGAAAGACTTTGCTGGCCAAAGCTGTGGCCACGGAATGCAAAACAACCTTCTTCAACATTTCTGCGTCTACCATCGTCAGCAAATGGAGAGGAGATTCAGAAAAACTTGTTCGGGTAGGAATTTTTTTTTCTAATGTATAATTGACATACAATATCTTATCAGTTTTAGGTGTACATTATAGTGATTCAATATTTATACACATTATGAAATGATTGTTACAATATGCCTAGTTACCATTTATCACCAAAGTTATTATGATATTATTGACTATACTTCCTATGCTATCTAGCACATCCCCATGACTTATTTTACAATAAGTTTGTACCTCTTAGTCCCCTTTACTTATTTCACCTGCCCCCAACCCCTTCCCTTTCTGGTAACAGGTAGTTTGTTTCATAGATATGGGAATT
Organism: Lasiurus cinereus; assembly: GCA_011751065.1. NCBI lineage: Eukaryota > Metazoa > Chordata > Mammalia > Chiroptera > Vespertilionidae > Lasiurus > Lasiurus cinereus. The sequence goes on from JAAGEH010000480.1 coordinate 54,358,106, forward strand.
CTTGATGTTGTTTTTTTTAGAATAAGTTCCAGCAAAACACAGTGGCACAAAATGATGTGACAGCTTACTTGTTTTTAAGTGATTTATATGTTAGAATTTATCCAGGATCTTAATTACTCAAAACCCAGGAGATGGACTGACTATCTTATGTAGATATTAATTATGCCCCATCAGCAAAATATGATCTCCCTTCCTTTGGGAATTTGACCAACAGCCCTTTTGTGACTCTTGCAACTTAGGAATGGAAACTAAAAAAGAAAATGATCTCTGAAGTGGCCTATTTTTTTTCCTTCATTCAAGAAACATTTATTATTAAGCATGTGCAGTTTATCCAGTTAACATTTATTGAGAGGCTACTACTGTATCCTGGCCCCTAATACTAGGTACTCAAAGGAAGACTCAAGAAATGTAAAACTTAATTATTCATTCAGATGCTCTGAGCAACGTTCCTCCATAGTGCTCATAGCTTACAGGTTTTATTTTTTCTTTCCTTAAGAGATTGCTTCTGTCTTTACAATATCTCATTCATAGTCAATGGCATATTTTATATTATAATATTTTACCTTTTGAGAATATGCGTTCATGATTTATGCCTCAGTGTAAGGTGGGTCCCTTTCAGAAGTCCTATTAAACTATTGCATTTTGTAGAATGACTGAGAAATAATTATTACTAAATGAATGTAAATATTACGTATTTTCTGATAAGAAATTACTCTAAAATAGTATGCTTAAATTATGTTTTCTTGGATGAATGATTGGAAGGCATAATAAAATATTTTAAAGGATTGATTTACCAATAGTAACGTATTATTTAGTACTTTGATATTGTTTTCAAGTTGGTCCAAATGTTATGTGTTTTTATAAATTATCTATCACCCCTTCAAGATGATAATATGTGGAAATATATGTTGACATCTTCTATTTCTTTGTTCTTCATTTTGAATCTAACTTACCATATCTAAAGATGGGGCTTGAGATTAGCTTGTCCTTAATCTAGGGTTCTGTGTGATTCTAGTTAGCTGGATTTTAATATATTGAAATCCAACTAATTAGAATCCTCATCAACCAGAAGGCTTTTTTAAAAAGTTAAAGTGCCACTTTTCTGTGCTGAGGAACAACAAAACTTACAAAATGTCTGTAGAATCAGTTTAGCTTTATCTCCTGTTTAGAACTATGTGCACCAGATACTGAAGATGTTCGAAGGAAGAGTACGTTCTATTCCCTGGACAGGACTTAGTTAGACAGAAGAGTAAATTCAGCTATTTTATGAATATTCTCAACAAAGATGAAAACGACATGGATTTTATTGGTTAGTGTTGAATAGGCAGAAAAGTCATTTAGCCAGAACTCTTCCTTCTATGTGAGCATATTTTTAAACTAAAAATTTCTTCTGCTTTAGTATTATTTTGTTCATCTTCTCAGAGTGAGGAAATGACTTCTCACCTTACTTTACAATATATTTTAAAAGTAACTAATCTTTTTAGGAAAAAAATGTACCAAAGGGTATATAGACCCCTAAACGCAGAGGCAACTACTGCTTTAACATATATGTCTATACCCTTCTGTACCTTGCAGGATTTTTTTCTCACTTGGACATTGCTACACACTGTTATAGGCAGAGCATGTTCTTTTATATATCTGAATAATATTTCATTGCATGGGTATGTCCCAAAACATAGGAAACCAGTCTTTTCTTGCTGGACATTTAGGTTGTTTCCAGTCTCTTGCTATTATGAACAAAGCTACAGTGGACAGTCCTTTCACACACACAATTTTGCATATGTAGTCCTGTAGAGCAATTTCTTTAAAATAGAATTGCCGGGCCAGAGGGAATGAAGATCCCTGACTGCCCAGTTCCCTGCCAACAGGGCTGCACCAGCTTATACTCCCACCAACGGTGAGTGTGTTTGCTTTACCGCACCCTGGTCAACACTGTGAAATACCCAATTCCGAAATATTTGCCAATCTGGTAGTGAAAATAATATCTCAGTGCTAAAATATGAACTTCTTCCCTTCTAAATGAATTTGAGCATTTTTTAAAATAAGTTTTGAAGAATTTGTGTATCTTTTCTTCTGTGCAATGCATTTTTATTATGGAGAGTCAAAAAAATAATTCAAGCCGAAACTGGTTTGGCTCAGTGGATAGAGCGTTGGCCTGCGGACTGGAAGGTCCCAGGTTCGATTCCGGTCAAGGGCATGTATCCTGGTTGTGGGCACGTCCCCAGTAGGGGGCGTGTAGGAGGCGGCTGATAGATGTTTCTCTCTCATCAATGTTTCCAACTCTCTATCCCTCTCTCTTCCTCTCTGTAAGAAATCAACAAAATATATTTTAAAAAATAATAATAATTCAAGAGGAATACAGATCACCTCTGCTAACCCTGAAGGATCTCACCTTCTATCCTTTCAGAAACTACTTTATTTTCTGAGCTCTTGAGAAGATCTTCACCTGCAGAATCTTGGTCATACTGTCCAATTCCTTACTATGAAGCTTGCAGATAAAGATGGCCCTTCAGGACCTTTCCCCTAAACCAAAGACCCGTTCCTACTATTCGCTTCTCTTTTTAGTCCAATTAAGAGTTATTTATAGGGAACCCTTGGGTTATGTTGCTCCCTCCCCTCCTAATGTTCATGCCTCTTAGGAGTTGACGCTATTGAGTAGTTGAGTGGTCTCTTTAGCAAATGCACACACCTGTTGATGCTTATATCTTTTAGCACCCCTCCCCCCCATGTTATGATTTAACTTCCTCCCAGTACTTTTGAAAATTTTAGCCTAATGCTTTCAGAGCACTTACCCAGGATTCTGTATATTCTCTGGCAGTGGAAAGAGCAGTGAGTGGCATGGTCTATATTGAGACAGAGGCTCCAGATGTGGTTTTCCTTCCACTTGGATGATTGGTCTCATCGTGCCCCTTGGTCTCTCTGCACCCTAGGGGAGCTCCTTAAAAATATGTATGGTTCTAATATTCAATTTTTTCATTGGGAAGATTGCAGCCATGTGACAAGGAGAACAAGTTACTTGCTTCTAATCAGGTGGTCTCTATTTTTTGCAAAGGCAGGTGTGATGAGTGTCCCAGCATTGACGTTGTTCTCTCGGTTGTTTAGGCTGAGCCAATTGTCGTGGTCAAATGAAATAGCATTCTGTAAAGGGAAATACTTGAGCATGAGCATGGACATACCACACATGTGAGCAATTTTCCATCCAGTGCTAGGGACACGTGCAAGGGGTGATCTGCTACTCATCAGGAAAACCACAACCTGGCTTTCTCTGAGTCCTTCCCTTCTTACTCGTTCTGTGATGCTTTGCCAGTGCTAAGTGGCATGGAGAATAAATCTCCTCTGCCAATTAAAGAACCTTTATTTTTTTCTAACTCTCTATTGCTTTCTCTGACCAACCAGTGAAGAACTGTATATGGTGCTCAAGAGATCAGTTTTGTGTGTGTGTTTTTTTTCCAAGAAGGTTTAGTTTTTTATTCTCTTTTCATCATCATCCCATCTCCCTTTAGGGCTCTTTATTTTGTTTTCACATGGCTGTTCTTTTGCTGTTTCCTTTCCTGTTCTTGCTCAGTCTGCAGCATTTTATTCTGGAATTGAACATTTTATTCAACCAGGAGTTGCCTTCAAGTACTTGAGCCTACCAAGCAGCAGTGTTGGGTGGTATGGGAACCCTGTGAAGTAACTTGGGGGGCAGAGAGGGGCAAAATTGCTGTCTTTTTTTTTTTTTACCATGACTGGAACTCTAGCCTTTCTCAGCAATTCTTCCTTCTGAGAATAGCTCTCCCATTGTCCCTAAAGGTTTAGGGACAATCATCAAATGATTTTACATATGCCACAGCTTTTGTGTCCTTATGAAATACGTCATTCACAGGGATTCTCAGGGATTGGCTAATGGACTGAAAGCTCAGGAATTGAGTTTTACCTTAAGCTCCTCTCTTTAAGATTAGTAATCTTTGAGATAACCACTTAATGTCTCTGGATCTAATTTTATCAAATGACAAATGGCAATAATTGGACCATCCCACCCCATAGGGTATACTAGGGAGAAATGATTGTAATGGTTATCAAGTTGTTAGTGAAAGAACAGAGTGCAGCATAGAAGGTTCATAGTAGAGTCATCCGAAGCTGTTTGCTCTCTCGGAGCCTCTGAGAACTTTAAATTTATGGGTTTGAACATGTGGCTGCTTTTCTCCCACCCAGGTGTTATTCGAACTCGCTCGCTACCATGCCCCCTCCACCATCTTCCTGGACGAGCTGGAGTCGGTGATGAGTCAGAGAGGCACGGCTCCCGGGTAACAGACAGGGGTTTTTTTTTGGTCATCACTTCTCCCCTCTTGTAAGTGTGTTTGATGGTCGGAAGCCCATCGACATTTACCAGCAGAATGAGCCTATTAATGAGCCCACAAATTTTCTGCAGACACACGGAAAGGTCTTTAAATTAGGTCCTGTTAACTGAAGAGCTGATTGAAGTAGTTTTTATAACCGGAGGAAATGTCATCCTCCCTTCCCCCCTTCCCCACAGAGTGGTTTTCAGGCCTGAAGATCGCCCAGTCCCACAGTCCCAGGCCGCCGGACCGTAAGAGTCCTGCCGGCTTAAAATAGCCGCCCGTGTTCACCTCCTCTGGAGCCCGAGGGGCCGCCTTGTGGAATGGGGGCTGCAAAGAGCCAGGTCCCCGGAGGGGCGGGCCTTGACAAGAGGTGCGAGGCCGGGGAAGCCACCGGTTCTCTGTGACATCAGGATGTGGCTCGGCGTGTCTGACTGTAAACATGTCACATACGTTATCTCTAAAGATTAAGTGTCTGCTAATGTCCCCAGCAGGAAAGACTGTTCATTTCTAGTTTACTTCTCAGACTATCATGAGCTGTGTATGGGTGTTTTAAGAACGCCTTTCTGTCTTGATCAGGGGTATTTTTCTCTGAAACTTTTTACTCAATTGGGCTCCTTTGGCTTGAACAGAAACAGTTTTCAGGGAAATCTCAACATGACTGCGTTTATTGATGGCCTCTCATGGTCTATCATTAAGGCAGAACTAATATTAATAAAGAACAAATAATTAGCTCATTGGAAATATAACTAGTCTATAATGTATGAAATTTTACTCATTGAACACCGTTTTCCCATTGAGGTCCATGGGACTCTTAGCAATGATTTAAAAGGGATGATTCCTTGGCCTAGATGGATGCTTTCAGCCCCAGGCCTGGGCACTGGGCCTCTCTCTATAAGACCTGATGAGAGCAGGCTACCATACAGTGTGGTCTGGGAACCCAGCAGCCCCCCTAGCAGTCATTCCCTCTGCAAAGCCCCCAGCCTGTCTGGTTGGCCTCACCCAGTGACCTGTGCACTCACTCCAGCCGTGGGTCCCCACAGCATTGATGAGCTAATCTGGAAACTCTTCAGCTACTGTCTTGCATGTGCTTCCAGTTTTGTACAGAATGTCTGTTTCCTTGTCTGGAACTTAATCTCTAAACTAGAATTTTCAAATAGTCAGGGAATCAGTGCAGGTGCTCGGAAGACTTCTTGGGTCCTATTATGTTAAAAGAATAATAATTAGGGGCAAGTGCTGACTCTATAGGCAAGTATATTGTGAGATGGTCTTCTGTCCTAGGAAAAGGTAGGTAGATAGTAAGGGCCACACCCTGAAAAGCCACATACCTGGTTTGGGGTGCCCCAAGATTCATGCAGAGATGAGAAGTTGAATGTGATGTTGTTCAAGACTGGCATTTTTTTTTTTGTCCTGTATGTCCATCTGTTCACATGAAGAGGAAGGAGAGACGGTCAGGTAGGGTCAGTGTTTACTAGTAGAGCCAATCTGGATGTTCAGATCCTGAGGTGAGCTCTTTGCCGGTGGAAAGGTCTTTGGCAGTGGTGATGGGGGACTGGAGGATGAATTTGCACAGAAGACTGCCTCTCATGTCATGACCTTGCTCTTATCAAAGGAAACAGATTCAGACAAATAGTTGATCTCTCTTTTTGGACAGTTTAAATCCATAAGTTATACTAAAAGAAATACTTCCCGAGAAAGTTCTTTTATGCCTGCTATATAAAGAGAGAGGGTTATTCTCAATTATGCCATTTATAAAAGGGTAAAGAGTATGGGAGGTGGACAGAGCTGAGCTGCATTCAGTCTACCAGAGGCACTGTCTTCCCGCCATCATTTTCTAGTTGGCTGCCAACCTTTGGCTTTCCTTTCACTATCATCGTTATAGTCACTTACACCCTCTCTATTACTGTCTTTGGGAAAATACTACCAAATGGCTTGTTCCCTCCAACTCCAGTACGAGTGGCTCCTGAGAACGAGGCAGGGAAGGGTTAGCAGGCAGAAGAGAACCTGTTCCAAGCCTCCGAGTCTTTGCTGCCTTGTTATGGAAGTGGAGGCTCTTTCTGGGGAAACTCACCTCCTTTCTCTCTCCAGGGGAGAGCATGAAGGAAGCCTTCGGATGAAGACGGAGCTGCTGGTGCAGATGGATGGGCTGGCTCGCTCGGAAGACCTCGTGTTTGTCTTAGCTGCTTCCAACTTGCCCTGGTAAGAGAGGTAACGAGTAACATTTTGAATACGTTTTCATGAGCCACTGAGTATAGACGAAGATACCATATGGACCACTCTGGGCAATGCCTCATTGTTTGGTTCCAGCCCTAGGGGATTAACCTGAAGGCTTCCCTTTTCAATCCTCAATCCTTTCTATCAATACCATGAAAAAAAAATCTGCCTTAATAGAAGGAACACAGGCCAGGCTACCACCGATACCATTTAAAATGGATATCTTTAAAAGATGCTAAAAATATGAGTTTAAAGACAATTTATTTAGTATGTTTAAACCAGACCTGGGCAAAGAACTCTAAAATGCTAAAATCTCCAGGACTCAAAAAAATAAATTTCAGAAATAATATGCATTGATTTTTAACAATATTAAAATTAAACTTTTTTTTAAGTTAGGAAGAAAATCTTTTCTTGAATGTTGCACAGTCAATAGGGAAGCTAAACAATCTCTAATTAAAAATATAATCTACTCCCAGAATCTTTTATTCAAACTATATCCCAGAGATTTTAAGAACACTTCTAGAAGTGGAATTGGGAAATAAGAGATGTTGACGAGGGAAAGCCAATATCTACCTGGAGAGTATATTTTTAAAACTAACTATAATATCTTTATAGTTCCACGGATATTTTCGCATAGCATAGGAACAGGCTGACAAATCTCAGAGGAAAGGGGTTGGAGTATGGGAAAGAGATGAACCAAAGAACTTAATATTCATACTAGAGGCCCAATGCACGAAATTTGTGCAAGAGTAGGCCTTCTTTCTCTTGGCTGCTGGAACCATCTCCCCTCTAGCACCCAGGACCCAGGCTTCCCTGGCAGACTGGGATTCATACAGAGGGTCGTCCGGAAGGACGTCAGGTCTAATTAGCATATTACACTTTTATTATTATAGATACATGTAAACCATGGTCATAGAAAATAGCTCATAAAGGCTGAAGTGCAGCTGGTATGATGTGGAGGAGGTCAATGGTAAGGGGGGGTGGGAGAGGAAGGAAACATCTATAATACTTTCAACAATAAAGATAAATTTTTAAAAATTGATAATAATGATATTGGCTATAGCAATGAGAGGGAGAAAAAAAAGAATGTTTTCATGTATATGATTTCTTTAGAGATGAAGGTGAGACGTAAGACAGATTAGGAAATGCTGCCTTCCCATGGGCAGAGAGGGACCAAGGTCAAGAGAGGTCAATCCACCCAAAGTCAAGAGCACATTTGCAAACAGAGCTCAAAATTGACACTCGAGTGTCACCCCTGTCCTTCCTCTTCTGTTTCCACCTTCAAAGATGTGTCTAGACCAGTGGTTCTCAACCTTCCTAAGGCCACGACCCTTGCATACAGTTCCTCATGTGGTGGTGGCCCTCAACCATGAAATTTTGCTACTGTTATGCATCGTGATGTAAATATCTGCATTTTCCTATGGTCTTAGGCGACCCCTGTGAAAGGGTTGTTTGACCTCCAAAGGAGTCTCGACCCACAGGTTGAGAACCACTGGTCTAGACTCTCAAAGCAGAGGTCACTGAAAAGAGATCACAATGTTCGTGTGTAACCTGTTCTTTTAAATATATTCATGGCTTAAACCTGTTCCAGTTCCCCTCAGATTTATAAGATGTTCTCTAACATGTTAAGGTGATCAAAGTTTTACATTTTAAAAATACTGGTTAGTTTCAGACAACATTAAAGTGGGGTCCAAACAGAGATGTGTCCTTTAAATGTGACTGTAGAAATTCTTCAGAGAAAAAAATCTGTTTCTTCATCCTTTTGAAATGTGGTTGATCATAACACTTTATGTTGTGTGAAAACAGTAACTTCATGCATGGTTCTTGGAAGGTCTATGCCCCCAGGGAGACCTACACATTTTCCAGAGGAACAGAGAGTCCTCCACTCCCAGTGACACCTCGGACTCTGTTGAGGAAGTTATTGTGCTGCCACCATTTCCCTAAGCTGATCAGTTTTTGGTAAGCCCAAGTAAGATGGTTCAGAGGGCAGGAGGAGAAGGGGAAGGTGAAAGAGGAGGGTTTTTTTTAGACCCCGTTTTTGGGGTCTAAAAAAAACATTTTATTATGAAAAATTCCAAACACTAAAAAAGACAAAAAAGCACAATGAACCCACTGTTTGCTGAATACCTTAAATTACATCCCAGATTGTTATTTTTCACATATATACTCCAGTATACACCTTTTAAAAATAAAGACAGTTTCTTACATTACCACAATGCCATTATCACCCTTAACAAAATTAATATTAATTCCTTAATATTACCTGATACTCAGTTTTTATTCAGATTTCCCATGTTGTTCTACAAATGTTTTTATAATTGACTTACTAAACTGATATTCAAACAAGGCTTGCATTTTATAATTGGTTGTTCTCTTAAGTCTCTTTTAATCTTGAACAGACAGACCCTCCTTTCCCCTCCTCTAATTTGCCATTGACTTGACTGCCAGGGAGAATGTCTTGTAAGATGTCTAAACTTTCTGAATTGTATTCTCATGACAGTATTTAGCTTCTTTTTCCTACCCCTATAATTATTGTAGACTAAAAGTTAGATTGATTAGATTTAGGATCAATATAAAATTTTGGCAAACATACTTTATAGTTGATACTGTGTACATCATATTGCATTGCATCTAGATATAATGTCATGTTGTCCAGTGTTGGGTGATGCCAAGATGGATCAGTGGATTCAGCTGTACAGTTCCCATCAATGGTTTTAGCATCCATTGATGATATTTGCCTGCATCACTTATTTCATTTGGGGTGCGATTCTATTATTCCTTCTGATAGAAAGCTAGGATTATTCTCTATAATAGAACTTTCTCAATGTTTAAATTAATAGGGTTATTTGGTTACCCTGAAATATAGTTCATACTAGAAAAGCAGGATTCTTTTGCTTTGATTTTTAAAGCTCACTCATTTTTCTTTTGCTCTGGTGGGTTTATTTCTAGCCTTCAGGTGGGTTTATTTCTAGCCTTCTTGTCTTTAAAGACAAGAATCAGGTGGTGGTGGGGGAAGCAGATGCAGAGGCAAAGAAGCAATGAACAGACTGTTGTGCTACAGTAGAAAGGCTGGGAAAGTTGGGGAGGAGGGGCCTGTAGGAGAGCAAACGAAGGACTTGTATGCATGTGTGTGTGGGCATGGCCAGTGGATGCAGGGCAGTGAGGAGGTTTGGGGGGGGAATGGATGGGGGCATGTGCTGGGGGTTGGGGAGGGCAATAGGGAATAAATAAATAAATAAATAAATAAATAAAAAGATAAAATAAAATAGCCTACCTAGTAAAAGATATGCAAATTGACCATAACGCTGCTACACCCAGGCCATGCCCACTAGCCCCACCCCACCAGCCAATCAGGAGTGAGTATGCAAATTAACCCTTACCAAGATGGCTGTGGCCATAGAGAGAGCAGGAGGGAGGCTTGGGTTTCTCTGGCAATGAAGAAAGCCAAGCTTTCCACACACCCTGGCCAGCCAAGGCCTCTACTTAATGAATGCTACAAAGTTTAATTTATAAAAGATAAATACATTCCAACAAAAATGGCGGCAGCCATGGAGTTGGAGAGAGCAGGAGGCTAGGGTTGCCCCCAGTGATGGAGGAAGCCAAGCTTTCTGCAGCCCTGGCCTGCCTTGGCCTCTGCTTAAGGCTACAAAGTTTCAATTATAGAAGATAAATAAATCCCAGATACCAAGGCCTCCACTTGGGTCGCTGAGGGGCATGGCCAGCTTGCAAACCACTAGAGGCCTCTCTCCCAGGCCACCCCAAGCCCCAAGGGAACACTTACCCTGATCTGGGACACCCTTAAGGGAAAACCAACTGGCCCCCACCCGTGCACTAGGCCTCTATCCTATCTAATAAAAGAGTAATATGCAGATTGACCATCATTCCAACATACAAGATGGCTGTCCCCCAAAGATCATGCCCCCATGAGGACACAAGATGGCCACCACAAGATGGCCTGCAAGGGAGAGCAGTTGTGGGTGACCAGGCCAGCAGGGGAGGGCAGTTGAAAGGGACAAGGCCAGTAAGGGAGAGCATTTGGGGGCAATCAAGCCTGCAGGGAAGGGCAGTTAGGGATGACCAGGCCAACAGAGAAGGGAAGTTGGGGGTGACTGGGCCTGCAGGGGAGAGCAGTTTGGGCAGACCCAGGCCTGCAGGGGAGGGCAGTTAGGGGCAAACAGGCTGGCAGGCAGAAGCAGTTAGGGGCAATCAGGAAGGCAGGCAGGGAGCAGTTGGGAGCCAGCAGTCCTGAGAGGGATGTCGGATTGCCCATTTAGGCCCGATCCCAGTAGTAGGATCAGACCTAAACAGGCAGTCGGACATTCCTCGGGAGGTCCCATATTGCAGAGCGTGCAACCTGGGCTGAGGGACACCCCTCTGCCCTTCATGCACGAATTTCATGCACCCAGCCTCTAGTGTATTATATAGGAAGGGAGAGATAGAAACATCAATGATAAGAGAAAAGCATTGATCAGCTGCTTCTTGCATGCTCCCTACTGGGGATTGAGCCCACAACCTTGGCATGTGTCCTTGCCTGGAATTGAACCTGGGATCCTTCAGTTCGCAGTCTGATGCTCTATCCACTGAGCCAAACTGGCTAGGGCTCTCTTTGATTTTAGAGTCATGAGTTGGTGTCCTAGCAGCCTCCAATGCTAACCAATGAGCAATGATAAACATTGTATAGATATAAGTTGCCACATGCTCCACAATGAAACCCAAGAATTTTTAAAAGAACTCTATAGAATAACTGAACTTTGTTTACTTACACAAAAGGCAACACATTTTTCTGTATCTTGATTTTTTTTCTTAATAAAATATTCTGGAGATCTTGCCAAATAAACACAGGAAATTCTTCCTTACTTTTTAGCTGCATATGTGCCATTTAATGCATATAGTAATCTATCCCAATCACCTAATGATAGGCATTTAGGTTATTCCTACTCTTTTGCTCTTAAAATAGTGCTGCCATGGGTAATGGTGTGCATATATCACTTTGTGTATTTGCCAATGTATCTTTGTGGTAGGTTCTTGGAAGTAGAATTGTTGGGTCAAAGGGTTAATGTGCATAAAATTATAGTAGAGATTGCCAAATTTCCCTCTATAGAGGTTGTACATTTTGTATTCCCACTAGTGTCCTGCTTTCATTACTTAACATTATAGTAAGAACATTTCCAATGTCATTAAATAATCCTTGAAAATTGGATTTTGTAATGGCTGCCCAAAATTCCCACTTGTGAATATACCACAATTTAGTTAATCATTTCTTTCCTGTTGAACATTCACTGAGTGGCCAGATTATTATGATCTCTGAATGCATAGTAATCTGGCCACTCAGTGTATATCCTATATAACAAAAGGCTAATATGCAAGTTGTCCCTAAAATCAGGAGTTCGACCAACAGGCAGGCCAGCCAACTGCCCATGTCCCCTCTCCCTGGCCAGGCTGGCCAGACCCACCCATGCACTGGAGGGGAGGTCCCTTAGCCCAGCCTGCCTCCTCTCACAGTTCGGGAGCCCTCAGGGATGGGAGGTTACCCAGCGATCAGGGGAAGGTGATGCTCCATCACACCTCTGCTGCTGCCACTGCCAGCAACGCAAACCTCGGCCAGCCCTGGTTACCTGAGCCTCGGGTGGCCCTGGGCAGCTGGGCAGCCACCATCCAAGGCTTGCCTGTGCTGTGGGCTGGCCCTGGGCAGCTAGGGGGTTAAGGAGACTGGAAGACTCTGGAGGCAGGCACACAGCAAGGCCAGGCCTGAGGGGATTGGGCACCCCATTTTGTGGCTGTGGGCACTGCCATCTCTGAGGGCAGAGCAGTCAATTAGCATAGTCCCTCCTTACTGGCTGTGGGTGCTGCCATCTTTGAGGGCAGGACATCAATTAACATATTCCCTACTTATTGGCTGTGGGTGCCATCTTCTTTATTGGCTGTGGGTTCCGCCATCTTTGCAATGGTGTGAGGGTCAATTAGCATATTCCCTCTTTATTAGATAGGATACACACACACAAAATGACTGGCCAAATTATTATGCATTCATATATAATAATAATTTGACCACTCAGTGTATATGATGTTTCCAACTTTTCTCTATTATAAATAACACTGAACCAAACTTTGAAAAAAAAAATCTGACAAAAATCTGATTATTATTTTAGAATAGATTTCTAGAAGTAGAATTACTATATCAAAAGGTATAGATGTTTTTTAAGTTCCTTTTTATATATTGTCCAAGAAAGAAGAATATATATATATATATGTGTGTGTGTGTGTGTGTGTGTGTGTGTGTGTGTATGTGTGTGTGTATTATTTATTTCGGGATTTTAGGACTGGGTTTTTCCATAGTTTGGTATGATTTAATTGTTTCCCCCAAAGGGACAGACTGCTTGAATCATATAAGTTTACTCCCCTACCTGCTCCTCAAGGATTGTCGCGACTACTCCATGTTGGTATGGATATACTGCAAAGACTTTGCTTACAAAACTTTGCCTTTCTCTGATCATGCTGAGATAAATTTGGAACTAAATGTGTTTGAACTATTGAATGAACAAACTAGAATTATGTTTTGTTTCCAAATTCTGTAAAATTGGGAATGATCTCTACCCCAGGAGCCACATGGTTTAACAGGGAGACAAACCAAGGGGCTGAGGAAGGCTCCAGAAGGTTTGGTGCAGGAGCCCAAGAGCTCAGATGCAAGGCCCTGGAGCCCATGTAAACTGTCCACCTTGTGTATGGCATTGGGCATAGGTTCAGTGGCCAGGCTCTGAAGTCTGTGAACCGTATCTGTATCTCACATGTCACTCTCACTGGCTGTTTTTATTACTATTGTTATTGTTGTTTAAAGTATTACTCATTGGTTGCTTTAGACCTTTGAGGTGATGGAAGTACCAGATAACTAGAATAAAGAAGACATGAGGACAGAATAACTAGTCAAAATCAAAGTGTATGAGCTAAAAGGAATGTTTTCTGGTTGCCACAAGTTAAATTTTTTCTTGTAAATATATTGGCATAAAGAATAATTTCTGGGTACATTCCATTTGTCCTCTGTTTCCTCCCTTGTATGGTTATATTATTATTGATGTCATTAAAAGTGCATTCATCAGGCCCAGCTGTCAGAGAGTTGCACTTATTTGGTGCCCACAGGCAGTTTTGAGGTAAATCTCTTGCTTTAGGGCATTAGCTGATCAATACCGACATCTATAGTGAGGGATTGTTTTCCCACCTCCTTCTGCATGAAATCACTCTGGAAGGAGTGGGGAGTCCAAGAAGAAGGTGCCCCTACAGACCCTTCCTTCTGCATCCCCTGGCTTTTCAGGAGGGGCAGCCTCCTAGGTTCAAGGAAAGGCTTGGAAGAAACATGGCAGTTTCTGATCACCCCAGTTCTGCCTTTTTTCAGCTTATCACTCTTCCTTCCTGGTTTTCAGCCTGATGATCTCAAGTCTTATTTTATCTTTGAATTTTATGGGACCAACATTCCTTCACTTTAAGACCAAAACCTCCCTGTTATTACCTTTATTTACTTACTAGAGACCTGGTGCATGAAATTCTTACATGGAGGGAAGGGGGGAGAAGAGGTTCCCTCAGCCTGGCCTGCACCCTCTCCATTCCAGGATCCCTTGGGTGATGTCTGACTGCTAGTTTAGAGCCAATCCTGCTACACTGGCAGTCGGACATCCCTCTCGCAATCTGGACCACTGGCTCCAACCACTCACCTGGTCTGCCTGATCGCCCCTAACCATCTCTGCCTGCTGGCCTGATCACCCCCTAACTGCCCCCCTGCCGGCCTTATTGCCCCTAACTGCCCTCCCTTGCTAGCCTGATCACCCTAACTGCTCTTCCCTGTTGGCTGATGGCCCCTAAATGTCTCTGCCTTGGCCCTGCCATCATGGCTTTGTCCAGAAGGATGTCTGGAAGATGTCTGGTCTAATTAGCATATTACTCTTTTATTAGTACAAATAAGCAGGAGTTTGTCTTACTCATTTCTGTAATTGGAGACTTCGAAGTGATAATACACTTGACAGGTAGGTAATATTGCTGAACTGAACTAATCCCTAAAATGTGAGTTTATTTCTTTTGTCTAATAGAAGATCTCCCCCTGTACTATCTCCTTTCCTCCTCCCACTCACCTCACCTTTCCCTCCCACTAACTCAGCCACATTTCTCTGCGGCCTAAATCACCCAGGTATTCCACCAGCTTCATGTTCTTGGAGACATGTCCTCTAGAGCCTTCTTACCAACTCTAATCTGAACTGGTTTCCTCTTCACCCAGGAGAGATCCTGGGACCTTGCCCCATCCTCCTGGAAAGATCACTCTCGTTGTGTCACACCATCCTTTTCCTGGATCCCATGTGGCTTTGGTTTGGTTTACTCTCTCCCTTTGGTCCTTCAGTACTTTCCTGATAAAGGGCATATAGGAGGTAAAATATATGTTAGCCTTTGATTGTTGCAAATACCTTTATTCTATCCACCAACTAAATTGATGGTTTGATCAAGATTTCTCCTCAGAATTTTGAAGGCCTTGTTGTCTTTTCTTTTACTATCTCATGCTACTGATGAGAAGTCTTATTCTTAATCATTTGTATGTAACCTGTATTTTTCTCTCTGGAAGCTCTTATGATCCTCTCTTTGTTCTCAGGGTTCTGGGATTTCACCATCATGTGACTTGGGAGTCTCCTAGCAGTAATTGTGGTGACAGCAGAGACTGAGGCACAGGCTCCAGAGTCTTACTCTTTAGGTTCAAATCCAATGCCACCACTCACTAGCTTTCTGACCTCTGTGCCTCAGTTTCCTCATCTTGAAATGGAGATGATAATAGTACCTACCTCATAGGGTTGTTGTGAGAATTAAATAAATATGTGTAAAAAGCTAAAACCAGTGTTAAGCATTATCTTTTATTAATATTAAAATATGAAAAAATGATCTCTTAAGAGTTCTGCGAAGTTTCTTGACCCTATGCCTTGAGTATGAATGTTCGTCTTGAGAGGGGGAATGGTTGTGCAGGGAAAGATGTGGCTGAGCCTGTGATGAGATGAATTTCAACAGGGCGAGGCTGATAAATAAA
This sequence comes from Lasiurus cinereus, assembly GCA_011751065.1. Lineage (NCBI taxonomy): Eukaryota > Metazoa > Chordata > Mammalia > Chiroptera > Vespertilionidae > Lasiurus > Lasiurus cinereus. The sequence goes on from JAAGEH010000480.1 coordinate 54,373,691, forward strand.
TAGGTAACTTTATTATTGCTGGTAAGACACCCTTGGACTATGGGTTCTCAGCTCAGGATTGGAAGAATGACAGGGAAAGAAAAGATAATCTTTGAAGAAATCTGGTCATTCTAATTTAGAATTCAGATATGCTCCGTGGAAAGGTATTTTTGTTTTTCAGTTTAAAAGGAAATATCATGACATAGATTCAGAATGACAGAAAAATGGGAGGATGCTTTGGAGATTCTCAGTACCTTTATGAATAAGAAATATCTGGTGATGATGCTTTCATCGTTAGTCTTCATTAATGGTTAAGCTGGACTAACACACAGGCATTTCCTAATTTCTATATAAAGTGTTCACAGACTTATACTCAAAATGCCCTGTTGATAACAGGAATGACAATTCAGGGTAATTCAAGAGCCCCAGTTAATGAGGGCAAGCTGTACATTAAATAATAATTCCAAATAATACATTTAGCATAAATATTTTTGAAACCACCATTTGTAGCACTCATTCAATAATTGGTTTGAAGACAATTAAGAGATGCTAAAACCACTAGTTGAAAGGGAAAGGGAAAGGAATATTTACATAGTGCTGAAGTATTGTACATAGAATATTTACTATTTGCAGAGGCTTCCATTACAATGGACAGATATGCTATCAACAGATGATCCCATTATTCAAAGACCACATCACTAATAGTGAGATAAGCCAGCAATATAATGAATATATTTGCCATAAAATATAAATTTTTATCCTGATTCTAAGTAGCTTTTAGGTCTGACTTCCATTTAGAAAATAGGGGATAGAAGAACCAGAAACATGATACCATGAGGAAAACATCAAGCTAATCCAGAATGTGGAACATTCTACAACTAGCCTTACCTTTTCAAAAAGGGGCTAGGGCGAGGAGACTGGTTTACAATATGAGATTTAGGAGATATAACCATATATACTACACAATCCTTGATTGGATTTTGGTTGAAAAAACTATGAAAGATATTTCTGGCACGAATGGCAAACTTTTAATAAGGAATGAGCATTAGACATATTATGCCATCAATGTTAATTCTGTCAGGTGTCCCAATAGCATTGTAGCTATGTGAGAAAATGTCCTTGTCAGAGGGAGAGGGAACACTGCCAGCAGAAGCATTTAGGGATGGGATTTCATGATGTAATTTACTTTGAAATAATTTAGTTAAATTGATATGAAGGAGGGTATGGCAAAATGTTAACTGTTGCTGAATCAAGATGGTAGGTACATGAATATTCATTGTTTTATTCTACTTTTCTATTTGTTTGAAAAATTTATATTAAGAAATTTAGGGAAGTGGCCTGCAGATGCAAAATTGTATAAATCTGGCCTGACAGTGTTCTGGAAGGAGCATGAGTGAGTGTGTCAAAGAGCCACATTTGCTGGAAGGAGCATTTGCTCGCTGCATTCACCAGAGCAATGGCGTGAGATAGTCATTTGCTCCAGAATATAGGAGAGTTTTGGAAGAATTAATGTGCTTCCAGAGTGCCCACGTTATTGTCAGGAATAATTTACTCACTGGAGGGATGAGATTGAATAATTCATGTTATGACTGCAATGCAAATGCTCCTTGTTTGGTTGTTAGGTTATCTCTCCCAAAATCAAGCCACTTAAAATTACCTGCTTTACGTGAGTTTTTTTTTTTTAAGGCTGTATTTTCTTTCTTTTTTTTTTTAAAGCAAGTTGTCCTATCCATGCAGGCATAGATGCAGAGGGGGAGTTAGTAAACATGCAGCATTGCTTCCTGCAGTGCAAAACTGTTCGTAAGCTGTACTTGTTGCTTAGGAAGTGAGTTCACAGCCCCAACCAGTTCCTTCGTTTCTGACATGATTTCAGGGAACTGGACTGCGCCATGTTACGCCGCCTGGAGAAGAGGATTCTGGTTGACCTCCCCAGCCAGGAGGCCAGGAAAGCCATGATCTACCACTGGCTGCCGCCTGTGAGCAAGAGCAAAGCGCTGGAGCTGCACACGGAGCTGGAATACGGCATGCTGAGCCAGGTAAGCTGCCCTGGCGAGGCATCCGTAGGCCAAACAGCCACCACGTGACAGTCTTCTAGAACAGCAGGGTCTTCTCGTGAGCTGTTCGGAGCCTTTTCCTTGAGTCACTTAGAAACGATCCAACAATGCAATGGGACTCTTCATGAAAGAATGAGCTCTTTGTCACTCGGAAATATTCAAGCAGGGACAGGCAATATGATATAGTAAAAATAGCACATGGTTTAGACTTGGAGAACCTGTAGTCAAATCCTTGCCCTGTCAGCTGCTTACTGTGTGACCTCAGAGGAGTCCCTTATTCTCTGAGCCTCAGCCTTTTCATCTATAAGGTGGTAACAGATATGCCACAAAGGATGGCTGTGAGGATTAAATGAGACGTCTTTTACAAATCCAAAAGCTCTAGATGCGTATCTGTTGCCTTCTTTGTCACTGCTATCATTGCCTTCTCTGAGCGGACACTTGAACTTGATGTTCACTGAGGTTTCTCTAAGGCAGCTTATGGTCTTATTTGCAAGAACAAAAATATCTACTTAAATTATATCATCCCTGGATTTGGCACAAGGGCCCCATTAAGACTTACCTGGGGTGGTCTAGTCAGTCCTTCACCAGCATCTTACAACATATATTTGGAGGGGAATTAGGAAGTTGTTGCTCAGCTTCTTAGGTTATCCAAACATGTTAGAGACCTCTCTTTCCCCAAGCATTGTCTATCTGGGACTCTTTGTACAGTGTCTGTGTGGGGCAGATACAGAATCTAAACAGGGGCTCTGACATACTGGGTCCGGACCAGAAGGAAGTGATCACCACCACCATTCTGCCTGCTGACCAATGGCTGCTTTGTGGCTCTTTCAGGAGACTGAGGGCTACTCAGGCTCAGACATTAAGCTGGTCTGCAGGGAAGCAGCCATGCGGCCGGTGAGGAAGATCTTCGATGCCCTTGAAGATCACCAGTCAGGTAAAGCTGGGATCACAGCCAGAGTGCTCTGGGAGGGAAATCTGTGTTTAAAAATCCAACTTTCACCAGCAGGTGGAGCCTTGCGCCTGTTCTTGGGGGCTCTTGACTCTTGCACACATTCTTGGTCTTCTCTCTTTACCGCACTCAACTCCTTCCTCCTCCCGGTGTTCTGTTTTGGATCCACTTTGCCCCAGATGATAAACTCCTTAGGGCTCGGGCTTTTATTTCTCTGGCACACGGTGATGTTGGGCTGGATCCACTGCGGCACTATATAAATATTAAATAAAACGTTGATGATACATTTAAATCACATATTTTTGTCTGGACTTCAGGGGCTGAGTTGTACATTAAAGAATTTTCATCTGAGCCCTCTTTAGTGTTGACTTTTCTGCATTAAGCATTAAGAACGTTGCATTATGCATTGTCTTGAAAGAAGGTCTATTAGCATTTCAAGAGCATTGATCACCATAAGGTCGATGGTTATGCTGTTACTGTTGTTTTTATCTAGAGAGCAGCGATTTACCTGGGATCCAGCTGGGCACAGTGACCACTGCTGACTTTTTGGATGTGTTAGCTCACACCAAGCCTTCAGCAAAGAACATGACTCAGAAATACTCAGCCTGGCAAAGTGAGTTTGAATCTGTTTGAAATCACACTGACCCTGACCTGGCCACAAAGAAAACCACAGAGTCCTTCTGGTTTATTAGTGTAAGTGGAAGAACATAATGATTGGAATAAGAAGAGAGAAAAATCATTCTTGAAGACTGAATTAATTTGGACAACTGTATTGCTTTGGAAATGAGATATTTTCATTAATTTTTCATAATTGATATCAGCAAAATATTAAAGATTTCCGTTACAGTCAGATGTGCTATCAGGTCATACAATGGAGACTTTCCTTACAATTAAACTCTAATATTTGATGAACAATTTGTTGCCATGTTCCTCATTTATGCCTGGGATTTTCATTTTGATGGAAAGAAAAATGTAGTTAGGAAAAGTGTGTTGGAATGCAGGGGTGGTTCTGAGATGGGGAGCCAATTGGAAGCTAAGCTTGAGAGACCAGCTGACCTGCTGAGAGTTCAAGGGTGGTTAAGGATGGGAGCAGGAAAGGAAATGTAGGGTCTATTTCTTTTGACAATATTCTGAATTTCATCAGCTCTCGGTACTTCTGACCTCAACCAGTTTTAACAGCAACACACCTCTATCAGAGTAGGCCTCACTCGGAAATGTGACTCCATCTCTAGAGACCGCTGCTTGGGGTCTAGAGCTAACAGCAGTGGTGACTAGCACATCACCACTACTAGCTACCAGTTTGAACCTTTTGAAGTCTGACCCCTAATAACATCTTTTGACTCTTCACTGTGTGCGCAGCCCGTTTCTTTCCATTACACAGCACCCCATTGGATCCAAAGTTTCGGCTGGAATATCTGAGCTTCTAGAACAGTCATGTCCAGTCTTCTTGCTCTTAGGCTCCTCCACCTCTCCATATGGGTCATGAACAACTACAAGCATCTCCCTCAGAGACCCACATTTGAGAAGCATCCACTTCCAACTCCTGATAAATTATGAAGGCTTCCACTAAGTAACATCATCCCCACCCCCAACTAGAACTTATCTACAGTAAGTCACCATCTTTTCCTTGCCTTGTTTTCATCATCCCTGCAAGACAGGCTCTTCCTCCAAAGAAAAACGTGCAATAAAGGGGACATTTTTGGATAGGTAAATATCCCAAAGGGCTTTGTTTACCCTTTTAAGCAAAAACAAAGCAGAGAGGCGACATTTTGAGAATATTCTCAAATGCCTCTTAAAATGCAGTCATAGGAAACTGTGGTCAAATTTAAAATATACCTCATGTAACAAATTCCAAGTAAACAACAAGATATTTTACCATAGGATATGCTAAAGAATACTTCATCATTAGGTATTACTCTATTTTAAAAAAAATATATTTTATTGATTTTTTATGAGGGAGAAGGGAGAGTTAGAAACATCGATGAGAGAGACATCGACCAGTTGCCTCTTGCACGCCCCCTACTGGAGGTGTGCCCGCAACCAAGGTACATGCCCTTGACCGGAATCAAACTTAGGACCTTTCAGTCTGCAGGCCAACGCTCTATCCACTGAGCCAAACCGGTTTCGGCTAGCTATTACTCTCTGCCGTACTAGTGATACCTGATGCACAGGTCTCTGAACTAACTGTTCAATTTCCAACATCTGCTTCCTGTGCTTTTGGATTATTTCCTTGGTCAGGCTGCCAGTTGACATTTCTTATAACTGTTAGTCCATTTGCTTGTGGCTACTACTGTCCTTTTTAATGTCATAAAATCCCAATTAGCTGGAACCTCTACTATTGTTAACTTGCTGTGGTTGGAAAGTAGGTAAGATTGCACTGTATGTGTAGCTAACAGTGAACAGATAAAGGGGCAGGAGATACTCTTTGGCCATCCTTGGTAACCATATTTGGGCCCTTTTAGCGTACTGCGCATTCCCGACTCCTGTCAGGGTGAAGTTTGGTTTTGCCATCCTTCACAGTAAAGACACCCAATCTTTCACTTCCAGAACCCCACATACAGCCCACTGTGTACTGAACACATCTCCACGTCCTTCCTCCATTCCTTTTAAGAATCTTCAAGTTCGTCTTGTAATACTACTTCCAACTTCATTCAATCACATATTTAATCCTTCTCTCCTTTCTCTCTTGCAAAGGTTGTCTCCAAATAATTATGCATAGGTTTACAGGTCATGCTTTTATTTTGGTGAGTTTTTTTTTTTTAAAGACGGTTGATAAAATTAAAATGACTTCCTGCTTTGGATGAAATTAAATGTAGCTTTTTCATCCCTCTGCCCTATTCTTACCACATAAGTATATCTTTCCTTATCATTCCAAATAGTCATGTTATGACATTAGGTTAACTCAATAATCGATATTCACTGCAGGGCCAACTAGTGAATCAGGATTAGTTTCTTTTTTTTTTTTTTGGTGACTTTTGTCTTACCTGGAATTAATAACTATTTAGTTATTAATTTGCTTAGTTTTCTAAGGATCTTTTTTTTTTTGCAACACATCATCAGATTAGTCAGTTACCTATTGGTATTACTTTCCAAATGGCCAAATATCACATTTTCAAGGGGAAGGGAACCAAGGACCCCTGCAGTATAAGTGGACACGAGCCTAATTCCCATTGTCAGCCTGCATCTCTCACCCTCTCCCACTACCACACCCACTGTCCCCAGGCCTTAACTTTCATGGTTTCACCTTTTCAGAAAATAAACCTCTATTCTCCGGCCTAGGCTGGGGTTACTCATCTGGCTCTCAGGGTGGACAGGGTCTAGGGCTCCATTTTGTTGACCAGCTTTCAAATAATTCCTTGCTCTCAATCCTGCCTCACATCCCACTTCCTCTCTAGTACCTCCCAGCTTTGAGTTTTTGAGGTGGTTCTTCAGAATAAATTTTGGTTCTTTGCACTGATTTTAATTATCAACACTGCATTCACTTACCGTCTTCCAAATTCTCACACCCTCTCATCCACTAATATCTCTTCTACTGTTCTCTTGCAGGTTGTCTTCCTGGATTTATATATTCTTTCTTCTTTTCCTCTTTAGTAAGGCTTTGAAAGAGACCACCTAACATATATGATTAATCTACTATGTTTATAGAATCTATGATTATTTTTTAAAAGTAGATTAAAAGCACATCTGAGTTTATAGGGGTACAGATGATTGGCCGGTTAATTAAGGGAAGAAAATGTAACCTAAGCCAACATGTGGTGTTTTCTGCTAAAGCAAAGGTCACAACTGAAATTCATTTAGGAACCTGGAATGTAGTAACACATGAGTAAAGCGAGGGGGGGGGGTGTAAGACAAGGAAGAGTTGGGGACTATGGGGAGTGGAGAGGGCCAAAACTCTCAGAATGGCAATAGTGACTCAGCTCCAACTGAATACAGAAATTCAGACCTAACCTTGCCAGATCTTCCAATCTTCCGAGGAAAGCCAGTAACTGATTGGCCCTTGAAATAACTGACAGATGTTGACCCTACTCATCTAAAATAACCCCCTCATGTTGGAAAAATTGGACAGATATATGCAAGAAAATGAAACTAGACCACCAACTTATACCATATACAAAAACAAACTCAAAATGGATAAAGGACTTAAATGTATGATGGGAAACTATGAGAATCTTAGAAGAATCCATAGGCAGCAAAATATCAGACATGTGTCGCATATCTTTACACGTATATCTAAGAAGAAAATACACAAATGGGACTACATAAAATAAAAAGTGTGTGCACAGCAAAAGAAACCATCAACAAAACAACAAGAAAGCCCACTGCATGGGAGAACAGATTTGCCAATGTTATCTCTGATAAGGATTTAATCTCTAAAATTTACAGGAAACTCATACATCTTAACAAAAGGAGATAAACAATACAATAAAAAAATGGGCAATGAACCTAAATAGATACTTTGTGAAAGAGGACTTAAGGAAGGCCAAGAAACATATGAAAACATGCTCAAAGTCATTAATCATCTGAGAGATGCAAATCAAAACAACAATGCGGTACCATCTCACACCTGTCAGAATGGCTATCATCAACAAATCAACAAATGACAAGTGCTGGCGAGGATGTGGAGAAAAAGGAACCCTCATGCACTGCTGGTGGGAATGCAGACTGGTGCAGCCACTTGTATGGAGTTTCCTCATAAAATCAAAAATGGAACTCCCATTTGACCCAGTAATCCCACTTCTAGGAATATATCCCAAGAAAATAGAAACACCAATCAGAAAGGATATATCCATGCCTGTGTTCATAGCAGCACAATTTACAATAGTTACGATTTGGAAACAGCACAAGTGCCCATTAGATGAATGAATTAAAAAAACGGTGGTACATCTACACAATGGAATACTATGCTGCTGTAAAAAAGAAGGAACTATTACCATTTGCAATAGCATGGATGGACCTGGAGAACATTATGCTAAGCGAAATAAGCCAGTTGGAGAAAGATAAATATCACATGATCTCATTTACTTGTGGAATATCATGAACCACCTAAACTGATGAAGAAAAAGAGAGAAGAAAAAGAGAGCCAGAGGAAAAAATATTTTAGAACATAAGTAATCCTGTTATTTACAGGTTTTTAATATTTCCTACAACTTTTGTGATGTTAGTACAGTTTTGGTAATATTATTATATTTAAAATCATTTTTCTTGAAATATTAACGTTTATTGCCTATAATATTTAAAACTAGAGGCCCAGTGCACAAAATTTGTGCATGGGTGGGGAGTGTCCCTCAGCCCAACCTGCACCTTCTTCAATCCAGAAGCCCTCAAGGGATGTCCTATTGAAGGCTTAGGCCCGCTCCCGTGGTTCTCTGCTCTCTGCACAGGCCTGCCTGCTTGACATTGTGGCAATGGGCAAGCAGGCCCAGCTGTCTGTGGGGCCCACTTGCCTGCTTGCAGGTTGCTGTGGTGATGGGCAAACAGGCCTTGCTGTCTGCTGTCTCAGGGACGCTTGCCTGCTTACCACCAGGACTGAAAGAATTGAAAGAACTGGGGGACTCCAGTGGCAGGCAAGTGGCACAGATGCCCTCCCCCTGGGACTGGGGGACTCTGGCGGGGCTGAGGGGACTGGGCACTGCCATCTTTGTGATGGAGTAATGGTCAATTTGCATATTCCCTCTTTATTAGAATAGTTTTTCTTGAAATATTAATGTTTATTGCATGTAAATAGCTAATTATTTTATATTTACAATCTGGTTATAGATTTATTTTGTATATTATAAAATAATAATAACATAATTATAAAATAAAATAACCCCCTCACTCTTACTGGCTTCAGTCATCTTCATCACTTTATCAGTATCTCTATTCTATGTTTCATCTGCATACCTTACTCAAATGTTAACACCATGGTTGTGATACTTTTTATGCTGCTATTGAATGAATGAAACATTTGGCACTGGCCAAAGCACTTCACTCACTGCACATGACCCCCTCTCTGACAGGACTTATACCACCCCTTGAACTTGCCAGTGCCCTTTGCACTGTTAGATCTATTTTTATATGCATTGATTTCCCAACCAGAAGATATGCCTTTAAGGAGTGGGAGCTACATTCTGCTCCCTCTTCCTTAGTGCTTTACACACTATGGGCATTTAATAGTTTGATCTTCTCAGGCACAACAGCTAGTGAAACAAATAGGTGTTGAGATGTGTATGACATTAAGCACTGAAAAAAGTAAGGTATTCAAATTGTTTGATTTTTAACAGAAACATAGTTTAAATTATGATCATTTCTGGTGCTTAGGTGCCTTGCTCTGGTTGTCTAGTATAGGTACCCAAAGACATGAATTTCACATTACAGGAACACTTGATCCAAACTAATCAAACACAGCCTGTGTTTTTTACTCACCTGTCCAACATGCTACTGTAATATTTAAAAGTGAAATTAAGGGTGAGGGAACTTCTGACATCCATAACTACAGGTGCTTGATGGAACTGTGGCTTAGGCTGAGCTTCCTTTCCTTTCCTAGACATTATAATGGGCTCTGGCAGAGGTAAAATGGCAGTAGAGCTATGCAAAACTAACAGATTCTGGAGGTGTGAGTGAACGTGCAACAAGCACGTGTCTCCTCCACTGGCCTAGGGTTTTGTCCTCCTTCCCCCTAGCAAGGACCTGGCTCTCAGCAGATACTCAATAACCATCTCTCGACAATGGGTGTTCTCTAATACCCTTTTTAGTCCTAAGATGTAACTTAGTCTCTATTCTGAGCCCAGGACAGAATTACAGTAAACCTGATGCAAATACTGTCCCTGTTAGTACCATAAGATAGCCCTTTATATGGGAGGGCTGAAAAATCTGTTTCATGAGGCACAAGACAGAGCAACCAGCTGGACTGGGAAAATTTATACTAACCTGGATCTAAACCAAGATTTTTATTTATCTTCATGAACCTGTGGACAGGTGGTTAGTGAGCCCTATATAATGTTTGCTAAATCAATAAAATATCAAACTGAGATGGTAATGGCCCACGGGGCCAAACCAGAATGAAGCGAAGGAGAGAAGCCATTTCTCTTGGTTGGATGTTATGCTCAAGTGATCTCACCCCTCCTGTCACTCTATTTAATTCCTGGCCATCAGTGACGCCTACCTCTTTGCTTTGGCTCTCACCTGTCTCCAGAGCACTGGATCCATTATTTCCAAGTGTCCAAGGGGGCTTCCCCTATGGCAACAAGTCTAAAATGAATCTTATTCTGTTCTCCCTCCCCACAGCTGTACCTCCTAACGTTAAATTCCTGTAATATTTACAGCTAGTTTTGTATTGGTTCACTAACCAACTGAGTGCCTGTGTTGTAGCAGGTATTTCTTTCTTTTTTTTTTTTTTACAATGAGCCACAGCCCTGTCTGGTGGGGACAAGAAGATGCGTGAAGACCTAAGTGTAATCCAGTAAGTGCTACGCGGTTTGAAGGTGGGAATGCCTTTCTCCATCCTGCAGTCAGGATGACATCACTGAGGACGAATGGAGTACTTATGTCTGTGTGTTCCCCTCAGCGCCTCCCTGAGTAAGGGTCCCCCAGGCTAACTCCTTTTCTTACATGCTTATTTCCTACTCTGGCATGTAACACAGAGCAACTGGCAAATAATCTCTGATCCAGGCGCCCAGGTGATAGGCCAGAGTTTAATGCAGCCCCTGCGCCAGGCACCAAGCAGTACTCTACCGCACACTGAGCTTCGCTGAGTGCAGCTGTGCTCTGAGGGAACTGAAATGTAACAGAATGTCTTCCTCCCTCCCTCCCTCCCTCTTTCCCTCCGTCCCTCCCTCCCTCCCTCCCTTCCTTCTTCTTCCCTCCCTCCTTTTCTTCCTTCCTCCCTCCCTCCCTCCCTCCTTCCCACCCTCCCTCCCTCCCTCCCTTCCTTCCTTTTTAAACTCTCAGGAAGACTTTTCCCATTGAAGGAACTATAGAGAGGAATTCCACCAATCCTTTCCACATTGTTAAACATTGTGGATACTACTGCTACCACCACCACACGACTATCAATATCTAGCATTTGCTTGATTTTATTCTAAGTACCTAATGTATGAACATGAATTTAACCCTCACAACAAGCCTATGTTGTGGACATGATCGTTATCTCCAGTTTTACAGATAAGGGAAAAGAGGCATGCGAGGCTAGATCACTTGCTCAGGATTACAGAACTAGTTACGTGCTGGTTAGGCTTCCAAATCTATGTGCTCTCTGCCACTCACTCATCTTTCGATCTGGGGTGGTGGTCCTGTCACATCTATCTCTAGGATGTGTAGGTACCAAGTTGGGGCATCTGCAAAAACAAAAAGGGTGATCACCAAACTACCAAAAGGAGAGGAGGAGAGGAGCTGCCATTTATTTAACTTTGCTCCCTCCCATTTAAGACCAAGCTGGTATCTAAACAAGAATCAAAACCCAAAGCTCATTAACATCAGTGTGTGCTTCAATAAGGTGAACACTACAATGATGTACAATTACATGCTAATAATTCAATGCCCAAGAGTCCTGTAAAACAACTGCAAAGGCCCAGGATTATCACAGTATGCAAATGCACTAGGAAAATCATTACCCACTCAGTCCCCTTCATTTTGGTGGGTTTAACACGAGAAGAATAATCCATGCTACCAGACGCGATTTCATTTTACAGCTGTAGTAACCAAGTACATAAAAGCCTGAATCTGTCCCAATAGCTTCTAAAAGATTTTTCCCAGAGTGTCAGAGGCAAAAATAATGAAATCTTGCAAATGTACAGTAAATAGGACCCTCGTGGACACTAACTTCAAAAATGCATGGTCTATAAGACATTAAAGGCTTGATTTTAGTTTCTGCACTGTTCCTGTTAATAACAATGTCTAATTAAAACATCTGTAAAATACTGATAGTTTTAATTTTACATAAAATTTCCAAAACAACTGTTACACAGTATAATAGGTATCTGCAATGAATAGGTTATTAATGGAAATATTATTTTAAATTAAAATAGGGTTCTAAATTTAAATTAGTCATCTCTGGCTAATGAAGAGAAAAAGAAGTCATCCGTGCTGGGAATAATACTGCAGATAATCTAGTTTTCAACATCCGTTAAAGCAAATTCATTCAATCACTTGGGCTAAAGGACAATTTATTTTGCTTCTTCTGACTTGTACTCCACTTGGCACTTCTGATGGGTTTCACAGCTGAACTGAATATTAAAACTATAGCGTCATGCACCTTTCAACTTCATTCACAATCTGAACCCACCCTTCCAATTTACCAGTGAGGAGAGAGCCCAGGACTCGACTTCCTGCAATAGCTTCTCCCTCCCAGCCCTGCCTCATCTGATGAATATTTTAAAAGGAATGGCATAAAATCTCAGCTTCCCTTTTCTTCAGTCTCATCTTCTTTTACAAAGTACAACAAAAGAGAGAAGCAAGGCTTAGTGACTAGCTGTATCCAATACCTTTCTTTCTAATTAGTGCACAATACAAGAGGGCTACACATCTCGGCGCGGGGGCTGTGTCTGCCTGCGCTGGCGCTGAGTTGGTAAGGGATTCATTCCAGACGATGAAAAGCTGCGTTTCAAGTTGCTTCTGCTTCACACAATGGTTCACAGTAGATGCTGCAGAATGTGGTCCACAGCATGAGGGAAGCTCTCACACGTTAAGTGAGGAGGCGGACTAATTTTTTCTTCATCTGCTGCTCGGTATTTTCCTGAAATGGAAGTAAAGATAGTGAACGAAGGCTACTGCTAGAATGCCGGTGATCACAGCCTGTGGACACCTAGGCCACCGCAGAACCACCCTTCCAGTTACGCCAGAATCAGGGTCCATATCTCCCAAAGCGCCTTTTACTGAGGCTTCAGGATGCAATGAGGCAATTCAAAGAAATATCACATTCAGCCTTTCCCAGGCCTACCTCTAGCCATTCACTATCAGAGGTACTGGGTCACCTGACAGCTAAGGGTCCCTTCAGAACTCCGCAGCTGATGAAATCATTTTCTACCCCCACCAGCCCTGAGGATAGAAATGGGGAGTAAAATCAATGCTTTTAAATGGAAGCCCGGGCCCCACAGGGCAGAGGCCCTGTCAGCTCCTAGGGTGCCTGCTGCCAAGCAGGAGCCCTATGCGCCTGGCAAATGAGAGCACCTGGGGGTGGGAAAGGAAGAGTGATGGATGATCATAGGCCTGGGCCAGCTCGTGTGCATGGCAGGGACTCAAGGGGCGGGACACTGCCCAACTCTCCCCAGACTCTGGAATTCAAGACACACAAATGAATGTCCCAACACAGCAGAGGCCTCATTTCACACAGTGGTCACAGAGAGCTTTTACTAAGGAAAATCAGATGACTTGTGGTCCCCATTTTAACACTCTCACTGGGTCCCACAGCCCTTTGGAAAGAGCCCTAAAACACTATTGTTACCTAGCAGGCCTCTGACATGGGCCCTAGCAGCCCATCACCCCAGTATGTGCACTTGTCACAAGGCTGCAGTCCTAGACTGGACCTGGCTCTTTTGAGGACTTTCACACCTGCTCTTCTTCTCACCGGACTTTCAGCCTTATGCTTCAAGTCAGATGCCATATTCCATCCAAATTAGATCCCCTCCCTGTTATTCTCTCTTAGTGCCCTGTTTTTTGTCTCCACAATAACTATTTATAATTATTTATGTATTTGTTTAATGTCTGACTCACACCTGAGATAATTAAACTCTCTGAGAGTAGGCACTAGGTCTCTTACATTTCCCAATGTACCCTCAGCACCTGACATAATGACTAGCACATTCCACAATTAATTTTTAAGAATGGAAGGAGAGCCCAGCAGGTGTGACTCAGTGGTTGAGTTTCAACCTATGAACCAGAAGGTTGGGGTTCAATTCCTGGTCAGAGCACATGCAGGTTCTATCCTCAGTGTAGGGTATACAGGAGGCAGCTGATCAATAATACTGTCTCATCATTGGTGTTTGTATCTCTCCCTTTTCCTTCCTCTCTGAAATCAATAAAACTATTTAAAAAAGAATGGAAGGAAAGAAGGGAGGGAGGAAGGAAGAGGGCTGGGAAGATATTAATTAAAGAACTTATATGCATATATGTATAACCTATGGACATAGACAATAGTGCAGTGAAGGCCTGGGGAGGGGAGGGTACAGGGTAGAGGAGGTAAAAACAGGGAAAAGGGGGACATCTGTAATACTTTCAACAATAAAGATTAAAAAAAATAATAAAATAAAATAAAAGGAAGGGAGAGAAGAATTGCAAAACATTGCTTCCGCTGAGGTCTTGAGGAAGAGGCCAATTGCCACATAGCCACTCTGGCTGCCTCCAACTTCCCCTTGCTCTCCATTCCTTTTCCTGTGGTCTCTGCGATTCATTCTTCGGCATTCTCCAGTACTCTCTGCCTAAATGCAGCTCCCCCAACAACAGATCCACCATTTTCTACAATTCCTTGTTTTCTACAACCATTTCTTTAAGAGGCTTTACCCAGCAAATACAAAGCCTAAAAACCCCATTCTACACCTTTGCACTGAATGAAGATGCTTCTTATCTTATTGACTGTGAATTCCTATAGAAGAGGAGCCAGCATCGACTGTACAAAGGTAATCAACATACACTTCAATCACCTTAGTGTCTTCAAGATACCTGTCCACAGTACGCAGCAAACTACTGCTAGTTTTTTTCTCAAGCTTAAATCCCTTTATGGATTAACTCCTTTGCAAGGTTTCTACTTGGTCTCATAGGTATGAGTTAATGACTAACTATTGCTCATTCACCTAATCCCTGCACCCCATGGTCTAAGGGCAAATATGTGGCCATGTCGAAAAGGATTCACAGAATGCTTCTGCATACGCTGGCCAGCAAGTGGGCTTTCTACAAAGTACAAATTGACACAGTGGCTTACATATGTGTAATAGCTCTAGCACCTCCCACTGTGTCAGGCATAGAGCTGGTGCTCAATGATGTTGGCTGAGTGAATGAAGCAGGCCACCATCACTCCTGCCTGACCACTCTCTGTGACAGTCTGTGCTTTCCTGGATGGATAAGTGAATGGGCTTCCTGATCTTCCTAGTATTGCACAGCATGGGCCCTCCCAGGTGTTTTTCACCTGCAATCCTAAGACCATTTTATTTTTGCTTTGTGGCGGAAAGAGAATTACAGTGTCCAATGATTTGGCTTTGCCATTTCTATAAGAACTTTCCTTTAAGCAACTCTGTATTCCACCATTCTGTTTTAAAGAAAGCTTATACAGAAGATACATACCAGTTTTTACTAAGATGCCTAGCATGCCAACATCCTGAGCCCCACCAACATCATCTCTGCAATCCTAGAAAGCACAAAGAAAGCATTTAGTATCAGATCTTCAATTTACTTGTCGATAAAACCCTACCAATCAACTGATTTGACTTATTAGGTTGGGATGGCCAACTATAACCCTATGATTTTTTTTTTTAATGCAAGACAGAAAGATGTAAAAATGGGTAAATTCACATGTAATGGTCTGAGGCAGCACACCATTTGGAAAGGGAAATGTTATAGAGGTGGAAGGTGTACAACAGAACAGTCATTCTAGTACCAAAGAGCACAGTCACAGTTCTTCAGTTTTGCCACATGTGTGCACTGATCTCTCAAAACATATCATGGAAAAAGCATTCTATCCATTTGGCAGCTTTTAAGGTGGATGATCCAACTGCAAACAATGAGTGAACTAGACTCAGAAGAAAGCTTTTCTGCCATCCATCTTCTTACCTAATAATAGACAGACATGTAAATTGACCGTACCTCTGCTAGTTCACAGCCAATCAGGAGTGAGTATGCAAATCAACTCATCAATGATGGTGGGTTAATTTGCATACGCAGGCACGGAGCAGCAGGGAGGATCAGGATGCCTGCTAGGAAGGGGAGAGGGAGTGGCGGAGGGAGCTACAGGAGCGGTGCTCTGGTGGGGAGCGAGGACTTGCAGGGTCCCTGCTGGCCGGGAGTGAAGCCAGGGGAAGGAAGGCCTATTCTTGCACAAATATGGTGCAACGGGCCTCTAGTGTAATATATTATCCTTACCTTCCATCTGATTGTCTCTAATCAAATCGGTATGTTCAGACCATGGGACTATCTGACATTCACTTCACACTTGGGAACAACAGATCAGTTAGAAAAGGAGGTCCTCTTTCCAATTCTCACGATGGGGATGAATATGCTTGGTTGATTGTGATGATAAACACCAGGTAATAAAATCCAAGGACTGGGAGAAACATCAAGGAAATCAATCCTGCTATCTCATATCTATAAGCAAGGTTCATTCAGATCATGCTTGACGAAAATATTTTTCCATTAAAATCATTAATATTATTCAACAACAGCCCTTGGAAATGAGTTTTAGAACATCAAAATCTTCATTCAAAGTCTGACTTCAAATCTTTTCTGTTGCATCTAAATTTTCCCTATTAAAGCAGTGAAGATGGGGAAATGGAAGAGAAGGAAGAAGGGAGGTGGCCTCCCACCCTGTCCCAAAACCCTGTGTCTCCTGGGATAAAAAGCTCCAATAACCACTTTTCAAACACATAACTGCCTAGGAAAGTTAGATTAAAAACTTGCCAAGAATAGATGTGACTGAAAAGATGGCTTCTGAAAACAATACCAAGTTCAATGACTATCCTATTCAGTATGAGGTGAACACACACTGAAGCGGAAGAGGGTATCAGGAGAACGGTGAAATACTTGCATTGTGACAAGTTAAGAAAGCAAGAGATCTACAGTTTGTCTTGGTGGGCGTCCAGAGCCTCAAGTTTTACTTCCAGCTGTGCCACTAATTAGCTACAGGAATGGAGGCATGCAGACTTCTGGCTCCGTTTTTCAGTTTCCCAGTCAGAAAATGGAGAGATTCGGACCAGACAATATTGATGGTCCCTTCCAGCTTAACAAGTTATTATTTATAAATAAAATATACTAGTAATCACTGCCACCTATTTAACACAAGGCAGTGTGCTTTCTAGCTCCTTCTCCTCGTGGCACATGTGGATGCTTCCCCAGGACCCTAGAGTAAACTGACAAGGTGCTCACAGCTAGAGTCTCCCAATGTCCAGACCTGCCACTCAAAGGGCTGAGGCAATCACTACCTGTAGCCATTTGTGATACATTGGGAAGTTCTTCCATATAGCATACCCTAAGAAAAAAACCAATAATGGTAGAATTCTTTAGGTATAGATTGTTCCCTGCCTAAGTAATATTAGAAAAATCTAAATTTCTATAAAGCTTTCTTTAAAAACTCATATCAAGCATTTGATTGACTTGTATTTAATGGTCTTTTGAAATATATA
>JAAGEH010000480.1:54391075-54476362 GCA_011751065.1 Lasiurus cinereus
GGCTGCGCAGCCCAGCATGGCAGGCGAACTCAGGGCATTTCCTGGGCTCTTCTACTCACGTCTCCTATCATGACGGCTTCCTCGGGTTCACAGCCAGTGCCTCGCAGTGCTTCCAAAAAGAACGTCTTCTCTGGTTTTCCTACTACCGTGGCTTTGGTATCTGTGGCATACTCCAAAGCAGTCACAAATGGTCCGGGCCCCAGGGCTAAGCCAT
Source organism: Lasiurus cinereus (assembly GCA_011751065.1). NCBI lineage: Eukaryota > Metazoa > Chordata > Mammalia > Chiroptera > Vespertilionidae > Lasiurus > Lasiurus cinereus. Next base: position 54,391,290 of record JAAGEH010000480.1, read on the forward strand.
CTTTCCTCTTGTAATACCTGGCTTTGTGGATTGCTATCAGAGGTGCCCCATCCAGGAGTAACCTAAAGAGACAGAGAAAATGGAGACTGGCTAAAAGCAAGGCCTCTCTGACTGGAAAAGAATGTCAGACTTACAAAGTGGTTTTGCAGTCTTCGCATCCACAGAAACAAAGAGTTTCTTATTAACTTTTAATGACTTGCTATCTTCTAATGAATTCTCTTAAGAACTGCTGGGAATTAAACTCAAATACACTGAAGAAAGGTGATAGATTATTAAATTTGGGATTGCTTCAACCTTTTACCTTTGGAGGTTTCAGACACTTGAGCTGAATCACCAGGGAAAGAGAATTAAGAGAAGTAAAGCTAAATAAGACACTCGAGGGAAGAAGCTTAACTTAATGAGACAAGTTGTTTCAACCTTCCCTAATGGTAAGCAGGAGGCTCTTGAGCCCTTTCCAGTAACACAACTGTTGCTGCAGTGACACATTCAGCTAACTCCTAAATAATACCCGACGACTTCTTGTTTTCTCTACTCCAATAGGTAAGTTTCTTTCTAATTCAGAACTTTAATAGAGCATTTTACAAACACCTTCTGCTTGTACCTTTACGTCTTCATTCTACCTTTTGACTGCTTCTGACATTACTTTGCAAATCAGGCCATCTTCCCTGAAGAACACACCAGCAAGATCTAAGGGAGAGCCTTTACTGCCACATCTCTTTTGTTGTCTGATATTTGGATAATTATTCTCATCCCAAACAAAGAGCACAAAGCATTTTGCCATTAATTTGATAACCAATCTCTACATAGAGTTAAGAATCCTCATTAGTGATGTAGGCCAAACATAAAACAAACCCAAAAGACACCACCAACTTCTTAATACTCACCACCCAACCTCCATCCAAAAAAATCTGCCATCCATCCCAACAGTGCAGCCTGTAGTCTCATAGCAAAAGGGTCACACCAGTATTATCATTTAATGGAATACAGGACTTGATATACTGAAACTGCTTTTAACCAATGTAATGAATGATCTCACAAAGCTTAATTTACTTTAAGCCATCTACTTAGTTAAAATATTTAGTATGTCCATCGAGGAAGAATTCATCACATCTTACCCTTCACAATTATGAGTAATTAAGCGCTCAGCTATGAAAGTGCTAAATTATTTTTGTCGGTGGGCATGGAAATGCCTTCCTGTGGGATATGCAGAATTCAGACATTTATGATTAAATATTTTATTAAGTAAAAACCAATACTGGACTATTACAGGGCCATTCTGTTAGTTATTACAAATTGCTCACAGCACAGGATAGATCCTTCAAATTTATTCACTAATATTAATACAAGTTTATTTCTTAAAGCAGGCCTTAAAAGTCTAGCTGTGAGGAAACCTGAAAAAGCCACCATGCTGGCCTTAAAGAACCACAGCTGATAGCAATGAGATAATAATGGGTGATTTATCTATCTCCCTTCTTGTCACCCGCCCCCAATCCCATTTATTTGCTACTCTACCACGGAACTGGAATTCTTTATGCAACAGACCTCAAAATTGCTTTCCACTTACATAGCTAAACTAAAAACTCATTTGATTTGGCTTTGTTAATATTTTATCATGTATTAACTGGGGATAGGACTTATCAGCCTGATTGATGTGTGTACTCAATTCCCAGGCAGTGCTTTAGTGCCTTCCCTGAAAGGGCTGAGACGGTGGGCTCCTCTACATGTCTCTAAGACTAAGTGGAAACCGGACTACACGAGGCTGGAAAAGATAGGCCTCTCTCGGGGAAGTGATTCCTGCTTCTATCATCCTCTGCACAGCACAAGCTTTACCGAGTCTTTGAAGAACCAAGCACATTCAGGACAGACTGAAAGGTAAACATTTTCTGGAACACAGATTAGAAGAACTTTTATAGTTAAACTAGTGGCCCAGTGCACGAAATTCATGCACATTAAAAGGGAATTAATTAGAGGAAATATTTTAATATTGCTATTTGCTCTTTCTCTATACTAGAAGTGTCAGTGATGAAAGAAAATTAGTAAAATGTATATGAAAATCTCCCTTCTGTCAGAGTCTGGGGCATGCCACGGAACCAAGAGTCAAGTCCCCGCCCACCCACGCGCACCTCAAAATCGTGTGAGATACTGACCTGGCCAAACCCACCCCGTCAAGCCCCACAGGGTGGGGGAGGGGTGGCGCAGCCTCAGGTCCCCTGGCCCTGGTGCGAGGGCATGACGGCCTTTGCATATTAGCTCTTTATTATACAGAAGGACATTTTTTGAAATATCAAAAATAGACACCCCAATACTTGGGAGTATTTTTATACCTTTTAGAAAGGGCAGCAAAGGGTTTGTTGTTTTGACACCAGAAATAATGTATCAGAAGGAAATATTTTCTGTCTATATCTAACTGTAAAACCACCGGAATGCAAGAAGCCAGAAAAAAAAGAGCACAAAGGCCTGATGCAGAAAACGATGACTGTGATTTCCGGGTGGGCAACGGAGCAAACAGAAGAATCCTAGTGAGGGGCAGGGCCACCACAGAAACAGCTAAGCAAACCTCTAGTTCAGTGCTTCTCAACCAGGGGCAGCTCTGCTGTCCAGGGACATCTGGCAGCGCCTGAAGACTTCCTGGTTGTCACAACTGGGGAAAGAGGAGTACTACCCACATTCAGTGGGTGGAAGTCAGGGATGCTGCTAAACATTCTACAATGCACAGTACTGCCTCCACCAGCCCCACGGCATTTTCTGGTCCAGAATGTAGTGTCCATACTTCTTAAAATAGGTACCAGCACTTCACTTCATGGGGGCCTAGGTTTCTTATTAATGAAGGGGCTACACTATCAGGATTTTTCAACCTTAACACAACTGGTCATTTTGACAAATTGGACTCTATCAAAATTAAGAACCTCATGTTCCCATACTTTAAGAGCACAAAAAGGCAGGGATAAAATATCTGCAGTGTGTGTGTGTGTGTGTGTGTGTGTGTGTGTATCCATCCAACCAAAAACATGTATATATAATGAGTTCCATCATATACACAAATCAGTAAAAAAAAAATACAACCCAATCAGAAAAGATAAAAGATTTGAATGGGCACACTACAAAGAAGTTATCCACTGGTCAATAAGTACATGAAAATGTTCCAGAACATCACTCACCAGGGAAACACAAACTGAAACTTAGTAAAATACCACTATACACATCACACAGAATAGCTGCAATTACATAGACTGGTCAGAGAGACTGGTGGGGATTTGGAGTAACTGAAACTCACACTCATCGCCAGTGGGAATATATGACTTGCTATAACGACTTTAGAAAATTGTTCAGCAATATTTACTAAAGCTAAACAAATACTTATTACTCAGTAATTTCACTACTCTACAGACCTAAGAGAAATTAGCACATATATCCCCCAAAAGATATGTTGAAGAACATTCATAGCAGCTTTATTCAAAATAGCCCAAACTGGAAACCATCCAAATGAACAATAAATAAATTGTGGAACAGTCATACAATAGGCTACTACACAACAGAAATAAATAAGAAACAAAACAACAAGTATTGCTACTTGCAACAACTTGGATAAATCTCAACAACAGACAAAAATCATACAATTGTATGATTTAATTCATATGAAGACCAAGAACTGGCAATCCTGACAGGAGTCAGTAGTGTTACGTAAGGATAGAGTGTACTACAAGGCAGGAAGCCTTGTAGGGTGCTGGAATGTTCTAGATCTTGATCAGAGGGTTACACAGGTATATATCTATGTGCAAAATGCTATTGAATTGTATACTGACAATTTGTATACTTTACTGTATATGTTACAGATTAATAAAAAAGTAACAGATTATATTTATGTGGCTTTTTAAACTGCAACTTTTATTTAGAGTAGCTAAAGTTGCCTTGATCATATAACAATATCCCCAAATTAAAAAATAAGAGTAGTTAGTGAAAGATATTAAATTCAATTCTGTGTTCTGTGGATTTTAAATAGGTATATAAAGTGGTTCTCTTGCATATACTAATGGAATACTTTAAACAACTCAAGTTCTTAAGTCTTAAACAATTTCTCATAGTCTGGACTTGAATTAAGAAACTGCAAAGCAGCAGTCAGCACTTTCAAAATGGATAAAGCCCACAGAAATATTTCTAATGTGAGTCCTGCTGTCACACTGATCTAGAATTCCTCATGCTCAGGACTCTAACTACTTAGAGAAGATGCAGGAGTTTCTGTACAAATGCAGTAATAATTGAAGTCATAGTTGTAGACCTTTATTTCTCTCCTTTCTAAGGAATTGAATATATTGGAGCAATTAACTTTTAATTTTTTTTTCTTGAGGAGATTAGAAAAGAAAAGCAATCTAACATTCCACAGGAACCATTTATGGTGATAAGAATCCCCTCCTGAAAAACAAAAAATTAATTTCTGCACATCTCTAAGACTTTTCCAGGATTCTCACACCTTATAATAATTATAGGAAAGAAATCATTAACTTCAAAATTAAGTCATTTTGAATCTTCAAAACATTGCTCTTAAGCAGCCTTTCACCTCTTGCATTTAAATGTGAAAGTTGTGATGTTACTTATTTTTAGATAGAATAACTTTTGTTTGTTTTGTTAATCCTCACCCGAGGATATTTTTCCATTGCTTTTTACAGAGAGTGGAAGGGAGGGGGAAAGGCAAAGACAGAGAAACATGGGTGTGAAATAGACATATTGATTAGTTGCCTACTACATGGGCCTGGAACTGAGGTAACATGCCCTTGACCAGAATGGAACCTGGGACCTTTCAGTCCTCGGACCATGGCCCTACCCACTGAGCCAAACTGACTGGGGCTAGAATAACACTTTATAGAAGCTCCTCTAGAAGCTGGAGAGCAGTTGCTCTTAGTTTATTTTAAAAACTTGAACTTTTCCTAGGTTAAGCTATTCCATGCAGTTTTTCCTCAAAATTCCTTTGATCCAACAACTATACTTCTGAAAAAATTTTAAGGAACAAACATAAATATTGCTTAACTAATGTTCTCAAAGGTGTTTTTTAGTTGTTTTTTTTTTAAGTTAACCTCAAAAACCTCGAAATAATCAACAATAAGGAACATGGCTATTCAATTAATTGCACTTCTCAGAGTGGAATATGCTACGGGAATCAAACAGGTTTTAGAAGAATATTTAAGAATGTGGAAAAACACGCACAACATATTGTTGGGTTTTTAAAAAGCAAATTACCACGTAGTATACATACACAGTATATATAGATTCTCATATTTTGCCTAAATAGATATATGCATAGAAACAAACTAGCTAGATGGAAGATTTTGTTTATTCTCTTTTGAGCATATACAATTTTCCACAATGAAGACATAGTACTTTTATGCTGTGATATTTTTTTAATCTTGTTAATGCTAAGTTCTAATTAAATTATTAAGCGATCTGCTTGCCCAGGTAGCCTTCTTCCTAATAGAGATCATTAAATTTAGTTGTAATTGGTCCATTACTAAAATGCTCAAGCTTAGGATTTCTGAGGTCAGAAGATGAAAAAGACCTTGCTGCAAGCTTGTACCACAACTGTGAAAATGAATACAGAGCTACAGATATTCACATTGATGAGTCATACAGTATTACTAGAGAAGAAAGCAATTGATAAGTATAAAACATGCAAAATAATACCATATACTGTCTAGGAATACCTATATATGTGTTATAGTATTTAAAAAGTGCATGTAAATGATAAACACAATTCAGAATCCTGATTACTTTTGGGTCTTGGGTGATAAAATTGGGAAAGGATATGCAGGGATATCTGATATGGCAATAATTTGTATTTCTGGAACTGCTTGATAGGCCTAAGGATGTGTGTTATGTTATCCCTTGTATATTTTAGTAGTAGGTAAAAGGAAAAAAAGACACCAATGGCTCTTAGAATTTAAATGTTTTCTAGAATCCAACCCCCCAAATCATGTCTACTTCTTCTTTAAAACCAGTCTCTAGAATGCAGCATCCTCAATTAATTCAAATACTTAAGACATATTTACAGCCAGATTGTACTATGCATTTTTGGGGGGCCTACCCATTTGAAATAGTAAATAAGAGGCAGTGTAATGTGGAAGGCTAATGCATCCACCTGAGGGCAATAGGCCTCTGAAGCTGATGTTCAAGGCAGTTATGCCATGGGGTTTAAAATTCAATGTTTATTCTCATTATCAACCTGAACAGTAATTTAACTAATCGGTGGTTCATTTGAGATGTCTATATTTGCCACTTACAATCCAAACAGCTGTAGTCACTGGTTGGAAGGCACAGTCTCTGTGGAGACATCAATATGCAAAGAAGGGCAAGACCTAAAATCCTTCTGTTAACTCTCCACCCAGCTGTTAAGTGCATTTGTGAAATTAGAGTTGACCTATAAGTGCTCTGTAATGCTTCAAAGTGTAGTGTTTAAAAAAATCAATATGGTTAGGGAAGTGTACTAATTAGACAGCATCCGAGCAATTATAAAGTCAGTATTATGTCAACATACATTTTTATTACCCTGAGCCTAGCATTCATCTAAGGCTGAGACCTATTAAATATGTCCTTCCCAGATTACTAGCTAAAATCAATCAATACCTTCTCCTTGAATTCTGTGGTTAAAGAAATTAATAAAAGATAGTAGGAGTAAATTCGGAAGTAGGTTCTCTATTTCAAATGGAAACCAATTTTGGAATAGCTGTAAACCTTACTTAAAGAGCAGGCGACATAATATTGCCCCCACCCCCACCTCAAGAAGCCACAGAATAACTGAAGTAGGTGAAGCAAAAGAAATTTTAACACCACATACCCCAACATATATCTTCATGCATGTAACATAGCAGTGGACATCCAGATAATAACTACAGTAAGCGGATACTGAGCAACTATAAAAAGCGAGTATGTTACTTTTAAACAAAGGCAGACTATTGCAATGACTAAGTGCATTAAGTAGCTGTAGTTTCCATTAACTGAGGCTCTAAAATGCACACAGGGAAAAAGGTGCTATTTCTGGACATACAGATTGTACATGAGGACAGCCATTTTCAAGGTCAACAGTAAATAATGTACCCAGAAGTGTGAGCTTTGTAGTGATTCTTGGACATAAACATCAATAAATGAATTCTACATGAAATATGAGTTTGAATGATTTTTGTATATCTTTCTATTGTAAGAAAATGTTTTTATAGCATTCTTGAAGGTAAATTCCAAAAATTTATCAACCCACTTAAAAAAAGTTTTAAGTTCAATGTATCCCTATGTAATATTTTGAGCTATTTGTCATAAATTCAAAGACAACGTATACTGTTTAATGGTTTGACAAGCAACAAAAGACAAGAGAAGATGGAAGATGAGAAAAATCCAAGGGATAAAGTCACAACCTCACTCTAGACCAGATTTGTAAGTAAATTCTGACCCAGTTTATCTTAGGAAGTATGAGAACCCTATGCAGTCTGCCCTTTGTAAGCAGCAGCAGAAGTTCATAAAAAATACACACATAACTGAAGATTTGTAACAGTGTATGTGTTAGTTGTGTTTCCCCTAATTTCAATCAACAGCCACTGGAGCATCTAAGTGGACTTACATGTCCCACATGCCCAACAGCCCCAACCTGAACTTACTGCCTCCGGGACCCCATCCAGGCAGTGTTCTCCTGCCTGAATCTGGTTTTCTTCATCCCTACTGCTATTCCAGTTCAGACTACCATTATCACCCATAGTATAATTTCTTTGGAAGTATGGTCAAATGCGTGGATTCTCACTGAAGGAAGAGTCATTAGCCTTGATGCTGTTTTGTGTTAGAGATTAGCATATTCTGTGGAGAATCATAGGAGTGATGATAAAAGATAAAACTGCTAGCTTTAAGAGATGAAATTTTATTATAGATTTCTGCTCCAGAATACTGATTCTATACAAAACAAACAAACCAAGATCATCTCATTTTAACATATTGATAATTTTTTTAAACTAAGGAGGATAATAATCCTATATAATAGATAATATGCAAATTGGCCCTCACAAGATGGCTGCCTAAGACCTTGGGATCAGGCTTAAACTGGCAGACATCCCCCAAGGGGTCCCAGATTGGAGAGGTCTTGAGCTGAGGGGACAGCCCCTCTTGTGCATGAATTTCATGCACTGTATCTCTAGTAAGTAATATTTGATGTTGGTCTTGAAGTGATTTTGAAGATGTGTGTCCACATGTACAATCTAAGTGGTTAGAAAGTAAAACATGTATAACCTCACATGACAAAGATTCAAGAAGGGAAAGAAGGAAGTATATGTCCAGGTGAAAAATAGTAAATAGCTACAGACTCACCGGAATGCTTGATTCAGAGTTTGATAATGAAAATGTTCTGGTGCCAATCCTATGACCACAGCATTAGGATCACTTGTTTGTATTCCTGGGAATGAAAAACTATGATTGTTGAAAAATGCAATTAAAAGTAATGTTACATTTTATAATAAAGTGTTTTAGTAAATCAAGTACAAATTTTTATTGTAGCAATAATCTGAATTTTAAGACATTATCCTGCCCTATGTACTTTGACAATAGAGAAAGTGATACTTAAAGAAAGAAAAAGTTCTCCTAGTATTTTTGCATATTGCTTTTGCATGGTTTTATAGCTAGCTATTCATTAACTAGAATCTGAGTTGAAACTTGTCACCAAGTAATTTCTAACTTCAAAAAGCTTTACTGATTACAATCAACAAGAACAGCCATGAATTCCCTATGAGCTATCAGATCAATAGCAACTGATGAGGAAATGAAAATCTAAGAGGCCAGGGAAATTAGACACTCTAATTGACAGCTGAGGTTAACATATTCATGATAAACATAGAATGCACTGTAGACTCTGCTATTTTCTAATGTCTCATCTACTTTTAGTGTCACAAATATTACTTCATAACTGAGGCATATTTTAAGGTCTTGGTACCTGATAATAAGACTTTAAATATGACAACCAAACAAGTATATTCACCAACACAGTTACTAAAAGTCAAATGGTTTTGTATATTACCCATATGCCAATTCCTATTTGCCTCTCTTATTGCTTGCCTTAAAGCATTTTTTCATATCAATTCCACCAAAATGTAAAGGGGAAGACATAGGAAGAACAGATATCCAGCTTTCCTATTTTCTCCTTACCAGCATCCGTAAGTATTGAGTAATTGGTTAAAGTTTGCTGAAGGAAGAAAATCAAATTGTTGGCTATAGCTAAAGATTTTTGTGTTCCTTCTATTAACTCCATCTATCACTAGCAAAGATATTCAATAACAGCAGAGAAATTTCTTGCCTTTCAAAAACCCATTTACATTTGGGTATTTTCATGTATGTAAGGATGTTCCTGGACTGATTGACAAAGATTTCTTATCAGGGACTCTGCTTATGTATCCCAACTACAGCTCACTGCCAATACAACTGGAATCTTAACCTTCTTCAAATAAAGTCAAGAGAGAAAAACCTGATTAAAATATTGTTTTATAGTACTTCAGCTATGCCAGAGACACAAATACACTATAGATGCATGCAGAATGTCCCTAATCATTGTTTGTATAGCCATCACATGGTTTTATACCCATTTTTCTATATTTTGTCATTTCACTCTGAGTATCACTTTCAAAACAATGTGGCAAAGTTTCATAAAACTAGAATATTTTTTTCCAAAGTTTATTAATTTTCCCAAAGAGAAAACAGAATTTTCCCAAAGTGAATTCTCCCAAAGAGAAATCACTGCTAAAATTTCATACTATACAGAACGACATCTATTTTTCAATAAGGCGACTATGGATTATCTCATTTAATTAAATTAATACAGCAGCTCTTGGATCAAGGATTATAATACTCAAAGTAATTTTGAACTGTGCTTTTTCAATGGTCATGACCCATTAGATTACAAAACTAATTTGGAGAGCTCTAAATAGCATCAAAATCAAATAAAGAAAATAGAGTACTTCTCATACAGTAAAAGTATTATTTAGCATATATATAAACACATGCATAAATGTACTAGGTTACTATGTAAAGTGTTTTACTTACTGTGGAGTATGGTCAGAACAGGTTTGAGGAACACCGACTTAGACTGAAGAGATCTGTTTACACTTTCAATAATAGGAGGAAATCTGAATAAATATATCTAAATATTCAGTGTAAGAATGATTTATAAGAAGACATAAAAAATTAATTTTTAAATCTTTGCAATTTCCCCTACCTTTGAAATCAGCTAGTGCCCGATCGTCAACTAGCAGCATGGGCCGGACTTGTTTCTGCTCCACTAAGTTTCTGGCTGCAGTCAGAGAAGTAAATATCTCATCTTCAGAGATATCAAACTCCAACTTTTTCAACCTTTCCAGTAGGTCTCTCTTGCTCTCTTTGGTTGTGTTGGTCACAAACCTAACCATTACAGAAGTAGCACGTAACCTGGAAAAGTAAATTCAGATTTCAACAGGCAGCTTTTACATTCTAGTATAAAAGCTTCTGCATTCTGATTTAAGATCTCCTAAATTGGTAGCACTTGCCAACAATCCTAAAATGAAGGCTAAGTCACCAAGTAAATGTTTTTATTACCAATAATCTTTTTGTTATCTTTCCAGAATTGCTTAAATATTATCCACACTGTCTGAACCACTTTATTGCCAAAGGCTACAAAGTAAATTGTAAAAGCTGTGGCTACCTTTTTGAGAACTTCTGAACTTCAACTGAATTTTATTGCAGGGATTTACCAAACAAGTGAAAAACAAGCAAACAAACAAACACCAAGCTTAGTAACCATTATACTCACAGAATATGAGAGGTGAAAGTTACCTTAGAGATTATCTACTTGTGCAACTTTCTCTTAAAGGAGAAACTGAGGCCTAGAGGAGCTAAGTGACTTGCTCAGCTTCATACTGCTGGGGAGCAGTAGAGCTGAGACAAGGACTTCAATCTATGTCCTGGTACAGGACTTGATCTCCTATCCTGGAGAAGAGAGGACACCTCCAGATGTTGTTTTTCCTTCTTAGACAATCAGATGTGCTACAAAATTCACAAACAGAATCTATCTGGACAATCTATCAAAGAAAATCTTTTCTTTTTAAATAAAATGTGTTTTTCCCTTAAATAACTTACATATAGAATTGTTTTGATTCTGTGATCTGTTTTTTGGAACCTAAACTGGCAATCGGGTATCAGAAAAAGAATTCATGACAGTCTAGCTTTCTTTAAAAATAAAAATCATTTTCTTGGTACTAAAGTGTTTTAATCCAAAAATCTAAAAATAATTTTATTTTAGCTACAATTAAAATTTTATATTAATATCCTATTGCTTTTTATTTTATGCCTGCCCCAAATGAATACAAGGTGGAAAAGCACTAAACGCAATTGAAAACAAGCAAGACAATAAAACAGAAACAGAGATTTTTAAGTATTCACCCAAAGAACATTAACTAAATTTGTAAGATTAAATAGTTCACTGTAATCACGGTTGCCTCTATAATATCTGCGTGGTAGCTTTTCTTAAAAACACATTAAACTTGGTGGTTTATCTCTCAAAAGAAACTGATTATTTCAACGTAACTATTATCCTAAAAATGAACAAGTAGAAGTACTGAAATAACCATATCATTTTTAATGAGGATTTAAAAAATACTTTTCTTTTTACTGGTCCCTCAACTTCCCTTAGCCTATTCGTTTCTATAGAAACCAAAATCAGCCATAACAGTATAGCGATGTCTTTGGATATGTAATTCGCAGGCTCCCGCCCCTCCAGAATGGCAGGCTCATAGTTACAAAGCTACTTAGTGGTGTCATTCATTGCTCCACAGAAATAAGATTTGTCTTCAATACAAAGGAAAAAGCTTGTCTTTAGAGCAATAAAACTCCTTTCCCAGAGAAAGCCTAATTAAGAGACAGTGTCAAGGAGTCAAGAGAAAGTCCAACTGTGTACCTGATTTTCTTTTGGCTTTAACCAGTTAACCCACAATATTTTGAATTTAATTAAAAAAGGTCCGCCGCTTGCATCTATAGACGCTATGGCGTACAAATGGTTAAACAACATGGTGTCCACCTATAACATGAACATCTAACTAAACTGATAGCTTCCAAATGATGCCTATCAGATATGTAAATCTCTTTTTGTATTTGCTGATTGCCCAAATCGAAGGTCAGCTCCTTGAGAGAATGCAAACAAGAATCTGTGTCAATTTTTGGCCCTTATACTGGTGTTGTGATACTAGTCACCAGAGCTCCTGAGTAACAGCATCCTGTGACTATTTTAAGGTGAGAAAATAATAAGCACCACATGCTAAGTATTGCTGACTTTGAAAACGTCTCTAAATAATTTTAATATGAAAAGTATTTAATTGTACTATTGTACTGATGTGTTTTTTGTTTTTTTTTCAGGACACTCACATACAGTTTACTTTTTAAAAAGTATATGCTTTTATTGATTTTTTAGAGAGAGGAAGGGAAAGGAATAAAGAGCTAGAAACATCAATGAGAAACATCATCTGTTGGCTGCCTTCTGCACGCCTTCTACTGGGGATTGAGTCTGCAATCCAGGCATGTGCCCCAATGGGGTTCAGTGACCTCTTGGTTCCTGGATCTGCACGGAACCACACTGGCCGGGACATGTTCAGTTTGCTTTAACAAGCTTTTACTATGTATCCCCGTTTGAATCTAGACATGTTAAATACTGTGGTTGATACATCAGAAATATAAAACAGTCGCTAACCTTCAAAGGCATTACATTTCATTGATAGAAATAATCCTAAAATTTCAAGTCGCTCAATTACATTTTATTTGAGCTGCTGCACACTTAATGCTAGGTGAAAGGGGAGTGGGCAGCACTATGCCTTTATGTATGTGTGTTTCACTTTGTGGTTCCTTCATTTGTGATTTTTCCAATGCCATTTCCTTTAACATTTTAGAATCTTGAGTTTTCATCCATGAATTTACATTACTGACTTAGAAGAAAACATGCATACAAAGAACAAAAAGAAGAGATCAAAAGGCCAAACCTAATAAAGGCTCAGAGAACAATGTTTGGAAGATATTACAATGCATACATCTTCCAGCTAAACCCAAGGCAGTTTTTGCATATATGGTAAGCTGGTGAAATGCCATCTTAAGGTCATCCATTCAGCTAATGATCTGCCTTGGTAAAATGGCACTTACAAACATATTTGTCAACTGAACCTGGAGGATAGCTTGCCTTTTAAGAGCTTCCTGTGCGCCTGGCACAGCTGCATCTTCAATGTGAAGTGTGCCATTGAGATCTACCAAAACAGCTTTCAATGCACGGCGTGCTGCCATCCTTCATTCCCTAGGAGAGAGCAAATGAAATTAAAAATACAGTTTAGGAAACAATGGACAATTAAAAACTGGGAAGTCTTCAAAAATAACATTCATATCCAGAAAGACACAGCTTAGTGTTAAGCTGTTTATTTTGGGGAGAAAATGCATTTTTTAAAATAAAAATCCAAAATTTGACTCATAAAACTTTCATAATGCTTAGTTTTTTTAAAAAAAAATCTTTAATTAAAACTAGAAAGGAAAATGAGGGAGTTAATTAAAAAGAAGTTACTATTGATTTTCAGGTTTCTTAAAATAACTCTTTGGTTTAACAATGTATTCACTTATTTTAGTTTTAAATAGAGAATAATGTAGTTTGAAGAATGGGTGTATGGGAGCACTAATGCACTGGCAACATCTTTTCTATCTTTGGTTCTATGTGATGACAATGTTCTAATCACTCACCTCCACTATTATAACCTGAAATGACATATATGGCCAGGAGCTAACATATGTACAAGTTACTGTATGACTTGACCTGTAATAGTATGTACGGGTCAAGTCATATAGTAACTTTCAAGTCAGGAAATACTGTCCTTACTTAGTAATATAAAAGTTCCTTTTGCATATTTTCTCTTTAAAATTCATTGTGAGCTATATCCTACACACAGTGGAGTTTAAGGTCTGATTTAAAAATAAAATAAAAAGAATGAAATATTTCAGACATACAAATAGGTATCGAGAATAATACAATCTCCATTACCCATCATTCGACTTTAGAAATAAAACATCACAGATGGAGTTGGAGCCCTCTGTGTACCTTTCTTTGAACTAGTTTCCCTTCTTCCTCTCACCAAGAAAACTATTCTCTTGATTTTGATGTGCTGAAAGCTTTGTGTTGTTATTCTTTCTACTCTTAGTGATTTGCCTTACCAGTCCACATCATGCTTGGAAAATGTAGCCACTGTTCATTCACTTTCATTACTGTTTAGAATTCTGTTGTATGGATATATACTTTGTCCCCCTGATCATGAATATCATTCACACACACACACACACGACAGAATGGTGGAACGACTAGAACGATTGCTTGACCAGTCGCTATGAGGTGCATTGACCACCTCTCAGTCCATCCCCATCCCCTCTCCCCCCACACGGTGCCAGCAGGCTCTGATTGCCTGATGGCAAACAGGGAATTGGGGGTGAGCAGTGGTGGGGGTCAGGAACAGCTGCTGGCAGCTGGGGAAGATGGCCTTGATCACAGGCCAGGCCTACGGACTGTACCCGCACACAAATTTTATGTGCCAGGCCTCTAGTCTTATTATAATGAAGAGGACCTCTTTGAATTTCCTTGTACACATCTCCTGGTAAAAATTAATGTGAACATTTATCTGGGGTCTTGCTGAGCCTGAGGGTGTTGTGCTCATCTGTATCCTTACAGGATGTTGCCATGTTGCTGTATTCACTTGTATCTTTACAGGGCAAATGTTTACTGAGCACTTTCTATGTGTCAAACCCTATGTGACAGCGGACATGAAGAAGCCATCTCCTTTAAACTGAGAAGCAGGGGGAAGGGGAAAAGAACCTGGGAGATATAAATAGGTAATTACCACAAATTTGTGGAGAATCTATGGAAGAGCTCAATGACATCTCACCTTGGGACAGATGGTGGGTGGAGAAAAGACACCTCTGTCCTAGCTAGCTCCCTATGAAATGCGATCGTGGAGCTTGGGACTAACAGTCAGTAGGCTCAGGTGGTGGTCCTCATTCTGCCTCAAATTCATTGTGTGACTCTGGCTAAGTGTCTTCCTTGTTCTGGTCCCCAGTTTCTCCTCAGTATATGGGTTAGGGAGGCAAGATAAAGTCTCAGTCTTTCTCTTCTGCCTCTCGTCTAGAGTTCTAGTTTGGAAGACATATTATCCCCAGAGCACTGGTTTTCTCCTTTTCAATAGAGGCCTGCCAATCCCTGCTGCTGGTCCATCTCCCAAAGCTGCCAGGAACATGCTAGATTGCCCAGTGTTGTCCTTCTAAGTGTTGTTTTTTCTTAGGTGCATTGCTTTCAGGTGGCAAAGATGCTCCCTGAATTCCCTCCCAGCTTTTAGCTTACAGCTCCTTTGCTCCTCACATTTCCCATACTGGTCCCACTCCAAGTCAGTCATCTCTGCATATAAGGTATACACATAAAAACTAAATATACCCACAGTAAGCCTCTGAACTCAAAATATACTTCTTCAGTTAGCCCCACTATAGGCCTTGACTACCTGATGTATGGCCTGGGGGCACAGGAAAAGCAAGAGAAGTGGCTGGAAGGAGAAAAGCCAGAACAGTTGCCATTGATTGGATGCTGTATATGTTTTACACCAGGCTAAGTTCTCTGCAGTCTTTATCACTTTGTTGAAACTTCTAGGCAATCCTACCCAGACTGGCAAATTCAGGCACTGAGAAGTCACTAACTTGCCCATGCTTTTAGTTTTAGCTTTGAATCATATTAATGGCTTATATATTGAAATTGAAATTAAGCCAGCTCGAAAATGAAATACAAACAGAATTAAAATACTCTTGTTAAGACACAAGGTACTCTGACTCTAGTTCTTCAATAGGATATATTCAAAGGACAAAAAAGAATTGCTAAAAAAATGTACATATTTTTATATTTTTATTCAACAAATTTTTAAGTTGATTTTTAGGAAGAGAAGGAGATGGAAAGAGAGAAACATTGATTGGCTGTCTCCTGCAGAGCTCCTACTGGAGATTGAGCCCACAATCTGGGCATGTGCCCTGATTGGGAATCCAACCAGCAACCTCTGGGTGCATGGGACAATGCTCCACCAACTGAGGCACACCGGCCAGGGCATATATATATATTTTTTTAAAATTAGATTTTTAAAAACTGATATTAGAGAGAGGAAAAGGGAAGGAGATAGAGAGAGAGAAACCGATGTGAGAGAGATACATCAATTGGTTGCCTCCCTTATGCACCCTGACCAGAGATCAAACTTGCAACACAGATACAGGTAATGAACCTGTGACCTTCTGGTTCACAGGACAATGATCTAACCCAGTGGTCGCCAACTGGTGGTCCGTGGCGACTGCTGCTCTTACCAACTGAGCCACATCAGCCTTGCACAAATGTATTTTTTAAATTATAAATTCATTATGACCTTCAATTCCAAATCAATGCCACAGTGTTCTTCCTCTCATCCCATTCCACATTCATAGTTCTTTTCTCCCATTCCAGAACCCTGATTTTCTAAACATCAACATTACATTTACTCATTTACCAGGTGTACCGGTTAATAATGCGGATTTTGTAATCAAAGAAAACACAATAATTTCAAGAGAAACATCAAAAGTGCTTTATTTAAAGTAATGTCCATCACTAGCTACACATTTCCCCATCTTTCAGGTAATTTGTGGATACTGTCCCAATAGAACTTTCCTTGTTTGGAGACAAACCATTCAGAGACCCAATCTTCCACTTCTTCGTACGTTTTGAAGTGCTGCTTAGAAGATGCGTGTGCCATTGATAGGAACAAGTGGTAATCGGAAGGAGCAAGGTCTGGTGAATAGAGTGTGGATTAATACTTCCCAGGCAAGATCTTTTAATGTGTCTTTTGCCGGGGTTCTTGTCCCAGCATTATGAAGGGTTCAGCAATCTGGAGAAAGGAGCTGATGCATAGATTCAAGGAGTCCAAAGATGAGAGATAATTCTGAAAGGCACTGGGGGTTAGAGGAGCTTCAGCTAAAGGAGCTAAAGACTAGCTCCTAGACTCAGGACCCTGCTTTTATTAACACAATTTGTCCTAAACCAAGATGGAGACATACCCTTCCAAGGATAAGGTTTCAAAGGGTAGGATTTACAGAAGCATTGTCAGTTTGGAGAATAGCCTACAGCTATTCAGGTGTTTGGCCAACAGGAGGCAATAACATGCAGATTAAGATGCTCTGAGCTGTCTGGCAGCAAGCAATAATCCTATTCAGGTTTGGGGAAATGCCCTTCAGCCATCCCAGATGATTCAGCCCTGCTGACATGCTGGAACTGGCTTCCGGCAGTCTATAACTGGTTTTGAAGTGTATGATGATGCGTTATCATGAAGCAAAATTACTTTGCCATGTCTTCTGGCACATTCTGGTTGTTTTACAATCAAAGTGTGGTCCAAATTGATTATTTGTTGTTGGTAGCAATCAGTATTAATGGTTTCACCTAGTTTTAAAAGCTCACAATACACCATACCTTCCTGATCCCACCAAACGCAAAGCATTGTCTTCTTTCCAAAGCAATTTGGCTTTGCAGTCGATGTTGATGGTTGAGCTGGATCAACCTATGATTTTGTGCATTTGGGATTCTCAAAATAAATCCATTTTTCATCGCCAATCACAATTCGATGCAAAAAAGACAGCCCTGCAGTCTCTATCTTGTGCTATTGAAGCAACATTTTACTGATGACTTTTCAGTACAGTATTTCATTTGTCTTTCGTTCAGTTGATGTGACACCCATTTTCCTTCCTTTAAAATCTTTCCCATTGGTTGTAAATGATGGAAATTATTTGCTGAGCAACGTTCAATCTTTCTGCAAGTTGTTTTTGAGTTTGTCATGTATCTTTATCCAATAATGCTTATAATTGTTGGTCTTCAAACTTTTTCGGTTGACCTGGATGTTCTTTGTCTTTCACATCGCAATCATCATTTTTAAAGTGTTTAAACCAGCGTTCACAAGTATCTTGAGATGGAGCATGTTCACCATAAGCTTTCCGAAGAATACAATAACTTTCAGCAGCACTTTTCTTCAAAATAATGAATTAAAACTTCTCACAAATGCTTTTTTTGGCATGAAATTCAACATTTTTAAGTGTAAAATTATCTATGATGTTAATACCGTCAGCAAATTTGACACATGAAGTTTTGAAGCTTGCTGTCAATATAACAAAAGAGCATACATATCAAATTGCATATATATCAACATATGTGTAATTCCATCTATTGAAAAAAATCCTTCATCACTTAGTTTTGGAATCATCACAATATTAACCGGTACACCTAGTGCTCAATACTACAATAATCACAGAATAGTTTTTGAATTCATACATTACCATTACTATTACCCACAACAAACTGTGAACCTGTTGATGACTGTCATTTCCCATCAAAATAAAATCCTACCTTTTGGGATTCTGACTAGAATTGCATTGACTCAATAGAGCAATATTAGGAGAACTGAGATTATTATATTGCATCTAAACTCATAGATACAGAGAACAGATTGGTGGTTGCCAGAGTAGGAGGGAGAAATGGATGAAGGGGGTCAAAAGCATAGTGACTATGGTTAATAATATTATATCGCATATTTGAAAAGTCGTTAAGAATAGTTCTTCAAAGTTCTCATTACAAGAAAAAAAATTTAGCTATGCATATTGCCAAACATTAACTAGACCTATCATGATCATTTCTCAACATATACAAATATCAAGTCTTTATGTTGTAACCTGAAACTAACATAATGTTATATGTCAATTATGTCTCAATAAAAGGAAAATAAGTTATTTGATAGCACACAAAAATTTGTTTTTCAAAAATAAATGGAATTGTAAAATATAGTATCACCCCCAGGAGAACTGTAAAGGCGTCAAAGATAGTCCATATTCCTGGTCTATCTTGAGTCCATATCCCACCATCTCCCAGTTTGAACAAGTTATATAGCATATACCTTAGAAGAGACGTAAACAATTGATACTGGTACAAAGTTGAGGCAAATACTCTCATCCTAAGAGGAACTCTTCAAGATACTTCAGAGGACATCTCCCCTTGAATATCCAAGGGGCACCTCAATTCAACAAGTCCTAACTAACAACCCTCAACGTTGCTCTTTTTCCTAAGATCCATATGAGTGAATGGCAGCACCACCAATCCAGATGTACCCACAGGCTCTCCCACTCCTTCCTCCCATCCATTCAATTGCCAAATGCCAGTTCTACCTCCTTTACAGTCTTGAATCCACTCACTTCTCTTTATCATTACTAAAACTTAGTTTTGGAATCATCACTTTTCATCTAGTCCAGTTCAACAGCTTTCTAAATGTCCTCTCTACTTTGAACCTTCTATTTCCAGCTGCAAATCCATTCCCAGAAATGCAGTGGTGAAGGGCAAGAACTAAGGAGTTGTACATGCCTCAATTCACTATTAGCCATGTGAACTTGAGCAATTTTCTTAAGCTCTCAACCTCAGCTTCTTCACTGCCGAAATATGAAGGATAACACCTGCCTCTAATGGTTGACAGGAAGATTAAAGAAAATAAGACATGTATGGTGAACAGTGTTCCATATATAGAAAGTCAGGTTTAGGTTTGTGTGGGGGAGAAGGAACAGAAGGAAGAGTACGTACATGATGGATGTGTCAAGGACTGCAAAAAAATCACAAGATATGATACAATGTCCTAAGGCATTCATGTATAACTTGAGAAGTTTGAGAAAACATTTTATCCCAACATAAGGATATATGGTGGCATGTTATTCAAAAACTTGCATAACTATTTAACATAAAAACGATGATTTCAATAAAAATCTTTCTCCCGGGAGGTTAAGGCTGTTCCGAATATGCCTCCTAGAACCTCGGGGGAGTACACATCCTCTTCTCTTCCCTACATGCTTCCAGAAAGAAAAGTCTGGGACCCCCCCCCTGGATGCACTCAATCAATGTTATGACCCAGTTACTCCCCAATTAAAAAAAAAAAAAATCTCCCACTGGCTCCCTGATTTCTTCGGGATTCAGTCTGAACAAGGAAAACCGCTTTTGAATGACATGCAAGTTCTCATTACATGCAGGTTTCTGAATGACAGGCCACCATATATCCTTATGTTGGGGTAAAATGTTTTCTCAGGCTCTCAAGTTATATACATGAATGCCTTAGGACGTCGCATCCAGTTTTACCTCTCTCCAGCTCCCTTGTCTGGACTCCCTACATCAGGTTCCGCTGCTGTGGGCGGGAGTCCTATACCCAGCATCCCGCATGGCTGGACTTCCGTCGGGGGCCCTGTCTGCACCCTGAACCCTACCACCTCTGCCCCTGACATCCTCCTTCCCCGAGCCTCCTCCTCCTCCTCCTCCAACTCTGGCTTCCGGAGCTCAGCTCCCCTGCCCCGGGGCGGGCCCAGCATCCCCCGGGGCGGGCCCAGCATCCCCCGGGGCCGGGCCCAGCATCCCCCGGGCGCGCTGGCATCCTCACACTTCCGCCGCCCCCACTGCTGAGTTACGGGGCGCCGCTGCCTTTCCCACTGTCCTCTCTGGCGCTCAGTAAAGACTTCCGAATTACGTAAACTTAAGAATCCGGGTCTCTACGATTTCGCGCAGAAAGAATCTTGCAGCCCGAAAAGCGCGGTTCCCGCCATCACCCCCTAGCGGGGAGGGGCTCCGGGACGGGCCTCTGCACGGCGCCCCGGCCCGCGCTCCGGGGCCCAGCCAACGCCAGACTGACCGCGAGAGGCCGCAGCTTCCACACACAGCCCCCCGGGCACGTGCCGAAGAGCCACCGACACCCCCTCGGAGCTGCGGCTCTAACCTGGGCCACCACCGCGGCCTCGCGCGCCCGGGCCCGGCGGAAGCGACGCGCGTCCTCTCGGCGCAAGCGCGGTAGCGCCGCGACGCCGGGGGGCGGTGCCCAGCGGAGGGGCGTGGCCGTCCTCACTGAGCAAGCGCGCGGGTTGGTCCCTGCCCCAGGAGGGGGGGTGGCCTTAGGGACGCCAACAGGTAAGGCCCGGCGCCCGCCCACGAAGCAATGCAGCTTCCAGAGCCGCGGGCGGGCGGCTCCTCACCCCCGCTCCACGCCCTCCTCCGCCAAGGCCGCGCTAACAGGAAGGTCGCACCGCCCCGCAGGCACAGCGTCCTCGCCGCGGGTCCCGAGCGCCCGGGGCAGCTCCGGATCTGCGCCGGAAGCAGGGTCCAGGACCGCAACGGAAGTCCCGCCCCCCCCCCCCCCCGTCCATCTCCGCCCCATCTGCCCAGGGGTTCCCTCCAGTCTCGGTCACGGTAGCGGATTTTGTTCTGCACCTTTACCATCATCGAAAAGAAGGATAGACTGCTCTGGAGACCCATTTGTACAAGGGCAATGCCACGAGGCAAGAGGAAATACCCTCCCCCCTGCCTTTGCTCAGTTAATGTTTGCCATTACCAAGTTTTGTTGGGTAACTTTTTTGCTGCAACCCTCCCCATTTTCCAGGGCAATCTCTGAGGCCATGCTCTGCTCTGCTGCTTGAATACTGACACTGCTATTAACCATTTGCTCAGGTCGCGTCCCTCTCTTCCTGAATTAGCTGCCCCAAAAGCTGACACGGTCGTTACCCTGCCTCTCTCCTGTGCTACCGCAGGCCTTAACCACCTTCCCCACTGCTCCCACCCCCGTTGGGAGTCTCTACTCGTCTCCCTTAGATCCAAATGAACTCCTTGCCTGCAGAGGTGGTCATCTCATGCATTCTCTATGGAAATGACCAAGTGAAAAAAGTTGCGACATTAATAGGACACCCTGGTTCACACATGCGGAACCTTTGGACAAAACTGCCGTGTCCTTGATGGGAGATTCAGATGCTGCTAAAACACCAGCCAACGTCCCCGGCGCAGTGCTGCCGTCAGCCAGGTTGCAGCTACAACCCTTTCTGGTCCCTGGACTAGAGGCCCTGTTTTTCCTCCCCACTGGCCTGGCGGTTGTTTTTGTCTTACATTTGTTGGGTCTGTTTCTATGTAAGGGCCCACTTGAAGGAAAAGAAACCTGTTCCTAGTTTCCCTTTCAGAGCTAGATTGTTTACATATCGAAAAGAAGACTGTTGGACAAAACAGCATGTGTAAACCAGGGTGTCCTATTATGCCGCAACTTTTTTCATTTAGTCATTTCCATAGAGAATGCATGGTTCATAGGTCAAGGTTTGATTTCTGATCAGAGCACATGCCCTGTTGCAAGCTCAATCCCCAGTAGGGGGCGTGCAGGAGGCAACCGATCAATAATTCTCTCCTCTCCCTCTTCCTTCCTCTCTGAAATCAGTAAAAATATGTATTTTTAAAAAGTAGATTGTGAATGTTTTCATTAAAACTGTGCTTAGTGATTTCACAGAAAACATATATAAAGAAGTGTTACACACAAAATGAGATTAATTTCATTAGCACCTGGCAGGTACACACTAAGGTA
Organism: Lasiurus cinereus; assembly: GCA_011751065.1. Classification (NCBI taxonomy): domain Eukaryota; kingdom Metazoa; phylum Chordata; class Mammalia; order Chiroptera; family Vespertilionidae; genus Lasiurus; species Lasiurus cinereus. The sequence continues at coordinate 54,413,744 of JAAGEH010000480.1, forward strand.
AAAAAAAACATGCTTGACTTAGAAATTTTACTTTATTTACAAAAGTTGTGCTATAAACAGATGCAATTCTACCCCGTTTAAATATTATAACCCATAATTTCTAGAAACATTTACATAGTTTTATTCTTTCTGCATAAAACTGTAGTATGGGATGAGTTAAATACAGAATGGTCTAAAACATCAAAACAAAACTTATCCAGCATGAATGCCCTAGTGACAGATGGAAATAAGAATTCAGACTGCCTTCATGTATTACTCCAAGAAATGGAAACATGGATACTTTTAAGACAGGTAAATGCTTCTTACATAGGTAAGCCTTCTTAGATAGTATAGTTTATAATTGTGATTGTTCAGGATTGCTCTTAGAGGCTAATGTTTATGCTGATTTCAAAAAGTAAGTCACCATTGTAAAAAGGGTCTATACTTTTCTACCAATGAAAATATGTAGGTACTAATCTGTTCTCATTATTCAGACCAGTTACTAAAATAAGAAATGCATGAAAATAACTTAAAACAAAAACACAATCGCCATGTGACTGACTTACAAAATTATAATTCTCCCTAAAGTCAGACTGTATTGCTCCTTGATAGTTACTATGAATTTGAATTTTTCATAGTCAAGACAATATAGACAAAATATTTAGCCAGAGGTCAAAATTAAACCATCCCAATTACCTATTTATCACTTTATATGCAGTAATTAGTTTTTAAATCATTTAAGTTTTATCTAGGAGGATACTCACTCTCTGAGCATAACTAAGTCACAATGAACTTCAAAAGTTAAAAAAAAACACATCCCTGAGAAGTGAGAGAAGCTCTAAAATCACAGAAGTGACAGTCCTGCACCCTTTGAACAATCTTAGCCATAGCACAAACTTTTATTAACAGTCAGCAATCAAATGTATTCCAATCCTGGATAGTTACTACCTCTGATGATCTGATCTTTTTATAATGAAACTATAAGTGCAACATTTAAAAAAAAAATCAGATAAATAGGGACTCTGGGTTTTTCTTTTATGTTTGCAATTTGTCAAGTCCAGGGACAGCTAAGATATGTATATTCCAATAAAGACAAAAGTAATAACTTCTGTTGACATCTCTTCTGAGTCTCCATTTCCTCCACTGATCTTCACCCAAACAGTAAAAGCAATACAATTGCAATTGAGTTTACTATTATCAATGGCACTGCAAAAAAGAAAAAAAGTTTGTTATTATAAAGAAGAAATCAAAGAAAACTAAGTCATAGTTACTAGCATCCAGGAAGGTAAGCAATACCTAACAACATGTCATCATAATCATATTATAAATACTTAAAACAGGAACATTCAAACATGCACTGGATCATAAACTCCAAAACTTAATTTAAAGATGGCTTGTGTGATAGGGGATAAGGGTCACAGAGATACAAGTAGATTAATATGAAAACATCTGTGGATGGTGCTAGTGTAGCTCTGGACTCAGGCAGATATAGACCCACGTAGCTACCAGAAATACTTGATACTAGAAATATGTACAAAGATGATTCCATAGTTTCATCACCAAAGTAAGAATGAACTTATTATCCTATTCGAAGTTGTGATTAAAGCAGCTAAAAAAAAAGGAGGAAGACAGATAGAGACCCTAGTTTTAATGGTTTTCAATAAGAGGTTTTGTACTCTTCTTTATTGAGGTACTCTATAATATTTCCTAAGAGAATAGCAAATAAGGGACCTTTATTTTTCTCTTGAAAGCCTGATGGGTGGGACTCCAGATGACTTTACCACATGGAAGCAACAGAATTTCCAAAAGGCAAGAATATCATTGACTTTCAACTCTGAGGTAACATACAAACAGGGTACACCACTGAGCATTCATTCAATTTGCACCAACTGGCTTAGAAATAAGAGACATAGAAAGAAACCAGTAACTTTTAAGCAATAAAGCCCGGTTAATGAGAAAAAAATTTCCTGCTACAAAAGTGGTATGTGATAGTATTCACACCCAGAAGCTTTGCTACTTAAATCACAAAATTAAAACTTGAGTGTTCTACCAGTTTTTCTTCTTACCTCTCATCACGGTTCTTACAGATCGAATAAGGTTCATTAGCTGAGATTTAATTCCAGGCTCTTCTCCGAATCCACCAATTCCCTGGTCTGTTCCCCAGCCAACTGTATAATATAAAAACGATTAGCGGTGTTAAAATGTGTTATGCCCTTGCCTTGCTCCTTCATTAGTCATTTTCTAAAAGAGTATCTTGAGACTTTGTTAAAGACATAAAACATAAAGTCATATGACTTAAAAACACTACTAAGTGAAATACTTTACAATGTATTTTTTACTTTTGATAAGCAACAAAAACTCATTTCATTTCAACTGTGGTGTTATAAATTATACTATGTCTAATAAATTATTCCATGGTAAAGATGAACACTGTAACACTCTGATTTTTTTTACTCCTTTTTTAAACTAATGAAGTATTTTTCAAGTCAGAACTGAAAAAGCAGTGTCAAGTTGAAAAATTAATTAGATCAATTCAGAATTTATGAAGCCCAACATTATCAGTATATGTTACTGTACTAGTAACCGAGATTCACCATCTACATTACATAGGGGAAATTTTAAGCTAAAACTGGCCTGTAGAGCATGCTCTATCATGCCAGCAGAGGCACATCCTCCCCCCGACTCCCCACCCCAGCCATATCATTCTTCATTTCTCAGATTTGAGGTGAGGGATTTAGCTCACTATCCCACTTAACTTTCTGAGTGAGTCCTTCATCTTTTCCTACATCACTTTCCTGAATTATTAATCATTTTTTCTTTACCTGCTAGTTCCTTTCTTATTGCCTGACACATTCTCCTGAAGACTTATATGTCCTCATTTCAGGTTCACCTGTCATGTCTCATGACTCCAGTTTTTAAAAATCTCAAATGACCTGTTAACCCTTAAACTTGACAGAGAACAAGTCTTTTATTTTATACATGATATTAATATCATGAAACAAGATTTCACTTTGCTTAATGATTTTTTGTTTTGGCAGCCCCAGCTGACTAATAATTTCATGTTTCTTTTGTATTACTCAGTCAGTATTGGATATAATAAACTTGTCTGATTTTTTTAATAAATGTGTGGTTAAAAAAACAAGTTTTATTGAGATACAATGACCTACCATCCAGTTCACACATTTCAAGTGCACGATTCAGTGGTTTAAATATGTTCACAGTTATATACACTCAATTTTAGAACATTTTTATCACCCCCAAAAGAAACCCTGTACCCATTAGCAACCACTTTCCATCCCCTCAGACCCCTCTAGCACTGAGCAACCACTAATCTGCTTTGTTTCTATATAATTGCCTATCCGGGACATTTCATATAAATGAAATCATGATATACAGTCTTTAATGACTAACTTCTTTCACTTAGCATAAGGATCTCAAAGTTCTGCCATGTTGCATATTTCAATATTTCATTCCTTTTTATTAACAAATAATATTACATAGCGTGGATACACCACATATATAGTCATCTATTTATCAGTTGGTAGACACTTGGACTGTTTCCACTTTTTAGCTATTATATATAACTAGAGGCCCGGTGCACGAATTCATGCATGCGTGGGATCCCAAAGGGGGCGGGGGAGTCAGGACGTGATCCACCCTCCAGGTGGGACACCCTTGCTGGCCTGGGATCCAGATCTGTCTGGCCAGCAGTGCTGATTTGTCGGTATCTGACCTGTTCTCTGGAGATTAGACCTGAGGACCACTGAAGGAGTGACTGGTTGCTGCCGGGGTGGTGAGCCGCCAGGATGGGTCAGTCAGCTGAGCAGCGCTCCCACTGGGGAGAGCACCTGACCTCCAGGGGGCAGCTCCTGCATTGAGCAACTGCCCCCTCATGGTCAGCACACGTCACAGCAACTGGTTGACCAGTCATTCTAGTCATAACAGTCACTTCTATATATATATATATAGACTAGAGGCCAGATGAACGAATTTGTGCAAGAGTAGGCCTTCCTTCCCCCAGCTGCCAGCACCGGCTTCCCTCCGGCACCTGGGACCCAGGCTTCCCTTGCAGCCCCAGCTTCATCTGAGAGGTCAGCTGGAAGGACATCCAGAAGGATGTCCGGTCTAATTAGTGTATGCTTTTATTATTATAGATTCTACGAATATTCATGTACTCTATGTAGATGTTTGTTTTCATTATTCTGGCTACCCCTAAAAGTGTAATCACTGGATCACATAGTAACTACTAATGTTTAACATTTTAAGGAACTGCTAGACTATTTTCTAAAGCTACTACTCCACATTATATTCCCACCAACAATGTATAAATGGTTACAATTTCTCCACCACCTCACTAACACATTACTGTCTTTTTTATTATAGTCCTCCTAATTGGTGTGAAGTACATTTCATTATGGTTTTGATTTGTAGTTCTCTAATGATTAATGTTAGCCCTCATTTCAGGCTAACATTTTTAAACTGGATTGTTTACCCTTTATTATTAAATTGTAACAGTTCTCTGTACACTCTGAATAGCAGTCATATCATATATATGATTTGTGAATATTTTCTCCCATTCTGTAGTTGTTTTATGCTCTTGATGGTGTCGTTCAAAGGCACAAAAGCTCTTAATTTTGATGAAGCCCAATTATGTATTTTTCTTTTGGTTCTTCTACTTTTAGTGTTGTATATCTAGGAAAGCTTGGTCTAATCTCGGAGTGGGGAACCTTTTTTCTACCAAGGGCCATTTGGATATTTATAACATCATTCATGGGCCATTCAAAATTATCAACTTAATTTCACTATATTTGGTCAGAAACTTTACTCACCTCTAATGCCTTGGCAGGGCCAGACTAAATGGTTCCCCACATTCTCCACTCCTGGTATAATCCAAAGTCACAGACCTTTATGCCTATATTTTCTCCTAAGTATAGCTTTAGGTTTCACAGCTTATAATTCTATGGTTTTGAATTAATTTTTGTGTTTGGTGTGAAGCAGAGGTTCAACTTCATTCTTTTTCCTATGGATATGCAGTAGGTCCAGCACCAGTTGTTGAAAGACTAGTCTTTACCCATTGAAATGTTTTGTCTTCCCTTTCAAAAATCAATTGACCATAACATAAGGATTTATTTTTGGACTCTCAAGACTACTCCATTGGTCTACATGTTGATCCTATGCCAATACCACAATGTTTTGAGTGCTGTGGTTTTGTAGCAAATTTTGAAATCTCAAAGTGTGAGTCATCTAACTTTGCTCTTCTTTTTCAAGATATTTTTTGGGGGTGGGTGGGTGGGTGGGCTATTCTTGGTCCCTTCCCTTTTCCTTAGAATTAACTTGTCAGTTTCTGCAAAAAAAAAAAAAAAAAAAAGCCAACTAGGATTTTGATAAACATTGCAGTATACCTGTAAATCATTATTATTGTTTGGTATCATCTTAGCAACATTAACTCTTCTGATCCATGAGCAGAGGATGTTTTTATTTTAATTATCTTTAAAAATATTTATTCTTTAATTTTATTCAACAATACCTTGTAGTTTTCATAGCATGTGATTCAGTTTTGTTAAATTTATTCCTAAGTACTTTCTACTTTTTGAAATTATAAACAAACTGTTTATTTTTTTATTATTTATGTATAGGAAAATAATTGATTTCTGTTACTGATCTTGTGTCTTATAACCTTATTATTTATTAGTATTAATAGTTTTAGTTACTCCTTAGAATTTTCTATACAAGATTATCATTTACAAACAAGAGATAGTTTTACTTCTTTCAACCTCACAATCTGGATATCTTTTCTTTTTACTCATCTAATTGCCCTGGCTAGAATCTCCAGTACAATGCTAGAAGTAGCAAGAAGGGGCATCTTTTCTTATTCTTAATTGGGGAAAGCACTGTTTTTCATCATTATATGTAACTAGAAGCCTGATGCACGAAGATTCATGCAAGAATGGGCCTTCCTTCCCCTGACTGCCGGCACTGCCTTTGTTCCGGCCAGAGCTGCCTTTCTGCTTTCCCACACTGCCCAGAGGCCCAGAGTGGGAAGTGCGGAACACCTGCATCGTTCAGCGCCTGCATATGCAAATTAACCCAGTAGCTTTGTTGGCTTAATTTGCATACTCGTTCCTGATTGGCTGTGGGTGTTGCAAAGGTATGGTCAATTTGCATCTTACTCTTTTATTAGTGTAGACTAGAGACCCGGTACACGAAATTCTTGCAAGGGGCTCAGCCCTTGCAGCTGCAGCTTAGTCCCAAAGGTCATCCCTCTGGACGGTCATTCTGCCTTTTGGTTTAATTAGCATATTAGCTCTTTCTTATATAGCATGTTACCTGGGGTGTGAGAGGTGTGAGGAGGGTATTTCCTAGATGTTCTTTACCAAAAATTGAGGAAGTTCCCTTCTATTCCTAGTTTACTGGAAGTGATTCAAGGACTGCATTGGTCACCAATTCCCTCTGTACTCTTCTTTCCCTGAGCAATTTCATCTTTACATATGACTTCATTTATCACCTGTGGCTGAGAAACTCAAAGTTCAATCTCCACTGTGGCTCTTGCTTTGTTTTATGGATTTAAGTCCAACTTACTACTACATACTTCACATCCCTACTCGCTTATCTCACAGACATAATCTCAAACTCAGCATGTCCTAAACGTATTTCATTTTCTTCACCTTACCCACCACTACCACCCCCATTTTCCTCCAGTACTCTGTAACTCGGTAAAGGTAGGCACACGCCTTCACTCAATTGCTTAAGCCTGAAAACCAAGAGAGATCTTTGACCTTTTCCCTTCTACCTTATTTCCAATGTCCAAACAATATATTTTGCCCTTTCTACCTTTAAAGTCTCTCCTGATTTGTAACAGTTTCCTAGGGCTGCCATAACAGAGCACCACACACTGGATGGCTCAACACAAAGGAAATTTATTTTCTCACAGGTCTGAAGTCTAAGATCAAGGTTTTTGTAGAATTGGTTCCTTCTGGAGATTCTGAGACATAATCTCCTCCACGACCATCTCCTAGCTCCCCACAGTTTGGCGTGGAGCTGCCTCACTCCAGTCTCTGCCTCCGCTGTCGCATGGCCTTCTTCCCCTGCGTGTCTGTGTGCCTCTGTATCCCTTCCTCCTTACATGGACACCTCACTGAGTCCAGAGCCCATCCTAATCCAGGGTGACTTCATCTTAATTACACCTCCAGAGACTCAGGTCACATTCACAGGTACCAAAGGCTAGGACTTTATCTTTTTTTGTTTTTTTTTAGGGGGAGAGGGGTGGCCACAATTAAACCCACACCATGATCCCTTCTACGTTTCTGTACGTACAGTGGTGAAAAGATGGACTTTTGAGTCAGACTGCCTACGTTTGAATCCTAGGTCTGCCACTTCCTAGCTGCGTGACCTTAGAAAGGTTACCTACTCTCATATGCAAGGTGGGGATGAAAACTATGGCATAAGGTTGCTTTCGGGGTTACACAATCTATGTAAAACGCGTGATACGGACCTGGGCACGCAGTGTTAAGTATCAGTTTTTATTATTCTTGTTATTATGCCCACCCAACTGACGGTGTACCCACCACCTCTACTTAATCCACTCTCGACCCTTCCAACCTGTTCTCCGTACCATCGCAAATTACACAAATCTGGTCACGCCACTGCCCTGCTTAACACCGTGCTTTCACCTGCCCCTGCTGAGTTTTCACATCCCCCGTTCCTCCCAGGCCCTCGCCTGCACTTCATTAACGATCACTCATCAGATTTGGGGTGAGACGCACTTCCTGTGGGAAGCTTTCACCGATCCACAGGTTATAAAATTTCACCGCGCGTCTCCTCCATAACATTCTGCGTCTTGGTTAGTGTGACTGGCTCAGTTTTGTGTGGGTTAATTTGCCCTAGAAGGTCAGGATAACTGCTTGCAATAACCCCATCAGCTCTTACTTACGACGTGGGCGTGGCACATAATGTGTCCTCCGTTAAACTGATTCTGGAAGGAATACACACATAATCACCTTGTTCAGGGGTTTGAGTTTCAACGATTCACACAAATATAAACTGGTCCACCGTGGCCAAGGGTGCGTGCCTCCACGTGCCTCCTGCAGCAAAAGCACGCAGCCTGCCTGGCCCAGGATGCCCGGGGGGGTGGAGGGGTTTGGGGGGGGGGTGATGGGGTGCAGGACTGTCAGGTCCCGGTTGGCATAGCCTGTTGTCTTCTTCATTTTTGCACGATTGTCCAGCACAGCTCCTGGCACACCGTAGAGACACCCCGAACTGGGTGCTGCTGAACCAACTTCCTTGGAACGCGGGTGGCTGGATGCCGTGATGATACCACCATCCCTTTCCCTCGCAGCCCCCCAAAAAGCCCAGGAACCCCCACAGCCCTCCACCACTCACCCGGTTACCTGTGTTGCAAATGAGCCACGCCCTTCCCCCCCTTCCACCGGACATTCACACCCCGGGTTTCCGATGAAAGGCCTAAGGGGAAGCCGTCGCGGGCAGGGGGGTCCCGGGCTCACCGCAGGGCCCCCCACTCCCACCCGCGGGCGCCTGCGGAACAGCGTGCACCCCGCCGGTGCGGTGCAAAAGGCCCGGCCCCCCCTCACCCCCGCGGGAAGGGCCCCCACCCTCAGGCTCTCCGCCGCCGCCGGCCCCGCCCCGGGCTGACCCCGCGCCCCCCGCAGCCCGGCCCCGCGCCCCACTCACTGTTCTTGAGGAACCGCTCCTCGTGCAGCACCGCGATGGCGTTGACGCAGAGCAGGGCCGCCTGCAGCAGCGAGTACAGCGTGAAGGCCATGCTCGAGGGGAGCCACCCCGCAGGCCCAGCAGACTCGTCCGCGGCCGCCGCAGGGAACGTGGCGCCGCCGCCGCCGCCGCGGCCGGCGCCCTCCTACGGCGGCCGACGAGGCCCAAAACGCCTTCGCCGAGAAGCCCCGCCCCGCCCCCAACTGGCTAAGCCCCGCCCCGCAACCGGCTAAGCCCCGCCCCGCAACCGGCTAAGCCCCGCCCCCGCGCCTACGTCAGCAAGGCCCGCTGCTTAGCTGGGCTGTGTCTTAATGCCAGAGCCACGTGTGACTGCGGAAGGCTTGCCATGGGGCTGGTCCGAATTGTGGGGTTTGTAAGGGTAAAATACACACTTGGGTTTCAAAGATGCGGGACGAAGACAAGAACGTAAAAATTCTTTGAGTAATTTAAAAATGTTGATTACATGGGAAATAGTTAAATAAGTTAACCTTAACTTTATTTCTCCTTTTAAAAAAATGTGGCTGTATGGGCATGGAGAATGGCATGGGAGCTTGAATTATATTTCTATTGACTAGTGCTGTACTAGATGCTGCCAAGAGCTATGTGTGATGCTAAAATACCTATTCTACAGATGAAGAAAGGGAGGCTTTGGCAAACATTTTTTTAATTAAAATAAAATAATACGTCTTAAAATGACTCAGTGAGAAACATTCTCTGTTTGATCAAACTCGAGTCGGGCTGTTCTAAGCCCTCTATTAGACCTCAACCTTAGCGTATAAAAAATACTGATTCTCAACACATGATTTCATCCAATCGCTTACTCCCACATTAAAAGACTTAAAAAACAAAAAACATTAGCATAGTTTATGACAGCTCAAGACCTTAAGCCTAGGATGATCTCTTAAAGTGCTTGTCTGTGGGAGTTTAATTCTGCCAAAAAATTCCCTTTGTCCTAGCCAACAGCTGCAAATAGGCCCCTGGCCCATTCTGTATTACAGCACTTACCTAAAAGGCTTACAATTGTGAATCCTTCCTTTGTCCTTTTGAGATGTATATGAATCTCCCACAATTCAAGAGTGTCTTTCTTAAGGACCTGAAGACTATACTTTACAATGTAAACTTCTGGAAGAATGGGGCCTCTGGCTCCCAGTCTCTGTGGAAGGGCAAGATCCTAACTGATAATTGCCTGCTAATAGACACAACTGGCCTAATCAACCTTTACACCGACCACACTTTGTATTTTTCACATTCTTGATTCTAAGGAGCCCCTGTCTTCCTCCCTTTCTCCTCCCTCATTCTCCATTTAAAATACCCAGTCACCTCTATTCAGAATGAAGTTGAGTTTAGTTCACATTTTACCCTCTTCCCTATTGCAATAGTATATACTGATATACCGTCTTTACCATTCTGCTTGGTATCAGCTTTGTTTAATACTTTGACAGCAGCAGTAAGAAGTTGAGTCTGATCATGCTAAATTTTAGATATTGAGCACAAGTATAGTATGCAAAGTGATCATCTTCTGAATTTATCAGGGTCTCCTAAAATGGAAAAGGAGAAAGCAGCACATTAGTCCTAGAAAGGACTTTGGAAGCCCGTATGATGTTGCTGCTGCAAGAGAGACTAGCCAAAAAAAAGAGAGAGAATAATTAAACTCCCAAGAAGAAATGAAGCTTAAATAGACCAAATAGTTAGTGCCTGTAGGGAAGAAGAAATATATCATTTCCCACAGATGTATATACCCAAATCAGGTAGGAAGAAATATAGAAAGGTAAGTTTAGAGCAGTGGTTCTCAACCTGTGGGTCACGACCCGTTTGGGGAGTCGAACGACACTTTCACGAGGGTTGCCTAAGACCATCGGAAAACACAGGTATTTTACATTATAATTCATAACAATAGCAAAATTACAGTTATGAAGTATGGTTGGGGGTCAACACAAGATGAGGAACTGTATTAAAGGGTCGCAGCATTAGAAAGGTTGAGAACCACTGGTTTAGAGGGATAAACAAAATAACAGGATAACAACAAATCCTCTGGTTTTTCAAGGCCTACGAAACTCTAGACCCTGGTGACAGTAATGGAGAAGGAAGGTGAGTTGACAGTGAGCACCACAGGATTTCTTCACTGTGATGAGTGGGGAGAAGAGGCATCTATGGGGCTTTGTTTGGAATCTTTGATTGAGTAATGAATCGGGTTTTAATAATGTCATAGTAATAGTGATAATGATAGGAAATGAGTAGAGAGTGTTACAATGTTATAGCAATAGAAAACAAAGTGTTATAAGAAATGTAGAAAAATTATTTTTTGTGAAATACTTGAATGAAATATTAAAGAGCACAGGGAATGACCACTCTGGCCGAACCCTAGCTGCACCATATACATAAGACCATAGTGAATGCTACCCTTAGGAATGATGTATGTAAACCGGATAGTCACATTTTGAGTGACACTGTGATTGACATGCAGCTGATCAACACTTGTGTGATGACGTATGTTACTGATAGCCACCTAAACTGCCGTGGGTCAGAACAGACTTAAAAACGGGTCCCCAGCTTCAGACATCGATCATCCTCTTGGTCCACGCTCCACTCTGCCTTGTCCCACACCAGACGGCAGAAGAACCACTGAACCTCTGATTGCGAGACCTCGGTCGCCCTCTTGCTGCTGACTCAACCCAACCAGACGGCCAGCCACCCACAGACAGGTCCGCTGCTGCCCGCAGAGTACGCCATTCTTCCCCAGGCACCCCGTTAAGTCTGAGCCCGTGGCTCCAGGAACCTGGTGAGTAACTAAATGTTCTGTGTGATTTGCAACTGCATATGTTGTGCCCAGAGTTCGGGGTCCCCAATAATCCACCACTAATGAGCCTTTTCCGATGCAAAAGCAAAGAGTCTTTATTCAAACCCGGGTTTGGCTCTCAGCCTCTTTCTGACGCAGCAGCGAGGCGAGAGAGAGGACCGGGTGGAAACAATGAGTTTTATGGGGTAGGATAATTAGGGGGCTTGGGAAAGTGATGAGGGTTACAGAGATTGGTCACTTGAATTGGGGTCTTTCTGTGGTTTAGCCTAATTAGGACCTTAGCTGTGTCCCTGGAGCTTCATTGGTCCATTTGGGTGGGGGTTGGGGAAGTTAAGACATGGCTGGCACACCTGTGGCCACTCCCAGAAAAGGGAGGGGTTTTAGGCAGGGGTCCCAGCCCTATAGGACAAAATGGAGGGGAGTTCATTTCCTTTCATATATTCTTGTGTGGCGTAATTCCTCCGGCAGTCTTGTCTATACTAATAATAGAGAAATATGCAAATTATCCGTTACAGCGTCACATCATGACCGGATCAGCAGGCTGCATCCCCATCCTCTGCTCAGGCCTCTGCAAGGCCCAGGGTAGGATAGGATATGATAGGAGGGGATAAGAAAGGGAAGGGAGAGGAGGGCAGGCCTGCATGCAGACAGGCCAAGAGGAGAAACAGAAATACAGAAAGGGAACGAGAAAAAGACACAGGAATGGAAAAGGGAAGGAAACGTGGTGCTGCACATGGGATGGGGGGCGGGGGAGACCACAGCAGGTGCGTCCAGTGAGGGGCGAGGCAGAAGCCCCGCCCAGATGCAGGAGGAGGGTGGTGGCCCCCAGTGCGGGCTGTTGTCGGGGAGGCGCCCCCAGGTCTGGGACGGAGGTGATGGACAGTCTGAGGCCTTCACAGCGGCAGCAGCAGGGCCTGGGCCGCAGGAGCCTTGGCCACCCGCGCTGGGCCGGGCAGGCTGGGCAGGGAATGGGAGCAGGGCAGCGGGGAGGCAGGGGAAGGGGGCGGCAAACGCCTGACCAGGGCTGAGCCCTGAGCTAGGGTTTAACACCCCCTAATGAAAGCTTTAAGAAGGGAGGAAAAGGGGGAAGAACTTTATAAAGGAGTCAGTAGAGAGCAGAGTTAAAGAAGGAAAGAGAATATATGAGTGAACTGTAGGAGCTATAATGAAAATCAAGTTTAGTTGTGTACTGGGGACAGATTTTAAAAGTAAGAGTCAGAAAAGAAAAAAGATAAATGATAGTGTATAATTAGGTAAGTAGATAGATAGATATTAAAACAGTGGAAGTAAGTAGAGAAGAATGTATGGGAAAGAAGGAGGGAAGAAAAGTTTTAAAGGGGGAGCTGGTAGAGCTTAAAAGGAGAATGGGAAGAAGGAAGAAATGGGGGAGGGAGCAAAGCAGGTCCGAGGGAGGAAGTGAAGAAAAAACTTAAGGTGGGAAGGAAGGAAAGGGGAGGAAGGTCAGGGGGAAAGATAAAGGAAAGAAGAAATGTGGGGAAGGAGAAAGGGTAGCAGAAAGACTGGAAGAAGGATGATGGAACAGAAGTAGGAAATAAGGAGGAAAGGAAAGTTTATAAATGATGAGTTAGTAGAAAAAAGTGTTACATAAAGGAGAGAGAAAAATTGTGTGAAAGGGAGAAGCCAATAAGCAAGTCAAATACAATTGTGTGTGAAAGGGATAAGATTAAAAAAAAAAAGTTAATAGGGGTAACCAGGCCGGCAGGGGAGGGCTCAAGGCAAAATCTTTGGATTGTCTCGTCTCTATCTCTTTCCCTCAGACTCTCTATATAATCCATCAGCAAATTCTTTTAACCTCAACACATATTCAAATCTGCCCAGTTCTCACCTTTTGCACCAAGAAAGCCCTGGACCATCGATTAATACAATACTTCCTAGCAGGTCTCTATGGTTCCACCTTGGTCCCTCTACAGTTTATTCTCCCCAGAGCAGCCCACGTACTTCTTTTAAATTCAAGTAATTTAAAACTAGTTGTTTGTTGAGAGAACTGTGTCATTTATCTTATAGAACTTCCCACATTCTCTGATTTTCCTAATTGCATCATCATGGTCTTTCTTGGCTGACATAAATGCTTATGCACAATCTGGGAATCACCTGAAAAGAGTGAAAACCCTGGCTGATTGAAGAACATAGTCACTATTTAAACTGGCTAAAACCTTTCACTAACTCAATGGAAAATATCAGGTCTGTGGTAAAGAAAAACTTTCACAAGTTAGATCTTAGAATAATCTTTTCAATAAATGTGCTGTCTGCTCTTTCCACTCATATTTTTAAAAAAATATATTTTATTGATTTTTTTTGACAGAGATGAAAGTAGAGGGAGAGAGAGTTAGAAACATCGATGAGAAAGAAATATCAATCAGCTGCCTCCTGCACACCCCCTACCAGGGATGTTCCTGCAACCAAGGTACATGCCCTTGACCAGGATCAAACCTGGGACCCCTTAAGTCCACAGGCAGACGCTCTATCCACTAAGCCAAACCGGTCAGGGTTCCACTCATATTTTTAAATTTCAGCATTTTTACTCCCACATTCATTAAAAGGAGTTTATTAAGGTAAGGATTATGCACATTACTTATTAAAAATTTAGACTCACCTTGAAGAATGATAAGAATGGATGATTGGTTTTAACCATTTTTATCCTAATATATTTTAATAGATATATTTATCTTATTGTCTATGTCTGACATATGAATCAATGATGACTGAGGTATGTTTGCTTTTAATCCTGCCATTTACAATGGCAACTTTGAGCTTAAATGGGTTTATGGCAGCAGAATTAACCCAAATGGGTTCAATTTGAGATAAGCATTGGACTAAAATAGGAAAATCCCACAAGAAGAGCCTCATTCATGTTTATGGATTCATACAAGCTATTCCTGGTATGATACTCAAATGAAACCATTTGCAAGCTAAAAGCTTGTGCATTATGAAGTGATTCTGGAAATAGGGCTATTGGAAATGGAAAGTTTCTTTAAAAAATAAAAATGAGTCACTGTATCTATTTTTAAATGGATTAATCGTGAATGGCTACATATAGCTAGCTGGCTTTTTTTTCCCCCCTAAATACTACCTGAATAAATAAAAGCAAAATAAAAAAACTAGAGAAACCATTTACGCAAATGCATATCATTTCTTCTCCCATACATTCATTTATTCATTATTTTACTCAAGGATAATTTATTGAACTTCCAAGATGTGCCTTACATTGTGCAAGGGGATAGGTAGGGTGCAGTAGGTTAAAAGCAAATAATAATTAGACATGCTTTTGCCCTGATGAAATTACTAAGTAGTAGTAAGAAGTATGCAAGGAGTTACAAAGGAGTAAATGTTCAGTGATTAAAAGAAAGGCAAAGTAGGAACAAAGAAGAGTTTAAAACAGGGTCTCCCAAACTTGGCTGATCATCACAATCTCCTGGGCATAGGGCAGAAATGGAATATTGCAGACCAGCTGTAATTGCAAGAAATATTAATCATGCCCTGTTAACTATGATTGTTCTGTTCTGATTGAAGAGGCACATCCTAACCTGGCCAAGAGTTGCATGTAGGACCTGGGAGCTCCCCTTGAAATTCAGTCCATCCTTCCCATCAGGGATCTGCCTATTTTCATGGGAAGATGAACAACCTTGTTGCAGAAACCAGAGCCCCCAGCACTTTGAAGACCCTCAGCCTTTGCATACCCCATACTGTACCTGCAAATCTCCAGCCTGCCTTACCTGTAAACTGCCCATATAGCATAACCTTTTGCCTACTTCCCCATGTAATATTTGTCTGTCTTCCCAATATAAGGAGCTGGCTTAGGGTGGAAGGCAGAGCAGATTTCTGTGGATGACTTGCTGCTTTCCCATACTACTGGCAGAATTGGAATAAATGCTCATATATGATTCAACCCTGTCTCTGCTTAATTGGCTCAAGGAGCGACAGGCAGCATGGACCCATTGATTGTCCGGTTTCACTGGGAGCTTTTAATACATATACAGTGGTACCTCGAGATACGAGTTTAATTCGTTCCGTAACCTTGAGGCATGGGAAACTATGAGACGCTCAAGTCTCGGTAAACTGATGGGTCGTGTGCAGCTAGCCGATCCGCGTGATGACTCCTATCTCAAATGTTGCTCGTATTTCAAAGCAAAAATCGCTCGCTCGACGGGCTCCTATCTCAAAAATCTCATATGTTAGGGCACTCGTATCTCGAGGTACCACTGTACTTTTCTTTTAGTTCAAGGTGGTGTTTCAAGTACATGTATTTCTCTTTACCACTTCCCGAGACTCCATTAAATTGCAAAGAAATAAAAAAAGGGAAATACTTTTCTAATAGTAAAGATAGGGTAACATAGAAATTTCAATAATCCCTGGAAAAGAAAAACGTAAAAATAAAAAATGGAAGGAAGCATATGGATGGATGGCACTCAGGGGGTAAAGCGGTGGCCCAGAATAACCATGAAGAGGTCAAGGTGAAGGTGAGACTTTTCACTGTCCTGAGAAGTTTCACAAAAGCTCCTGATTCGGAGTTAGAGGTATAACAGAGACCAGGAGGAGAAGCTGGGCTGAAAAGAGGAGGATGGATTGGTGATTTGTATATGAAATAGTTAGCCTTCACAGCCCTGGCACCCAAAGTGCTTGGCAATACAGCCAACAGTCCGCATCTGCCTCTGGGCAAAACTGAAAAGACCTCGCTCTTAGGAAATGGCACTATCTATCTGAGGAGCACTAAGGCTCCCACTGTGCTTAGTGCTGCTCTACGGCAGGGCTGCTCTTATTCTGGCATCTGGCAGGCTGTTAGCTTGACTACAGATTCTCTGCTGGTGGCATCTACAGCTAAGCTGCTAATTTCATACTTTTCCAAGTACGTAGAGCTTCCAGTTAGATATTTCTCCCCACCCCATTATATAAATATTAGAAGCCTGGTGCATGAAAATTCATGCACTGGAGAGGGGGATTCCTCAGCCTGGCCTGCCCTCTCTCACAGTCCGGGAGCCCTCAGGGATAGGAGGTGACCCATCCCCTTACACCTCTGCTGCTGCCACTAAACTTCGGCCGGCCCTGGTTACCTGAGCCTCAGGTGGCCTGGGGCGGCTGGGCAGCTGCCATCAGAGGCTTGCCTGTGCCCTGGGACAGCCCTGGGCAGCTGGGAGGCTATAAGGGGACTGGAGGACTCTGGAAGTGGGTGCGCGGAGCTGCCTGAGGCTCAGGTACAGTGCTGTGTGCCTTCTGCCCCAGAAGGGGCTAAGGGGACTGTGAGCCACCATCTTGTGGCTGTGGGAGCTGCCATCTTTGAGTGTGTGGCAGTCAATTAGCATATTCCCTCCTTATTGGCTGTGGGCGCCGCCATCTTTTTTAGGGCATGATGGTCAATTAGCATACTCCCTCTTTATCCAATAGGATACACTCAGATGTTATTAAATATCAACAGGGAATAGGACACATAATGAAAACCAGCAACATGAAAAGAAAGGACTAAGATGAAAAATCAGTAAAACTGAACTCAGAAGAAGACAGATAATTCAGGGGAAAAAGGCTACTTGGTGATAATAAAAGTGATTTGAGAGGCATTTAAGCAGAGGGGTTTACCCCACTGTAAAACATTTTTATATAAGAGGAACAATTAGTGAAAAAGGATACATTCTTAAAATTAAAACATAACAGCCCTCTAAAAACATTCATTGAAAGATAAAATTAAGGTAATGTTCAAGAATATAGAAAAAGCATAGAGACAGGAAATATGAGACAGAAAGTAAACACAGGAGTTTCCTAAGAACAGAAAAAAATAAAAAAATTTTCAGAAATGAAAAGTATATGAATATTCAAGCTGAAAAGACTTACTAGGTTCTGAGTAGATGAACTGGTTTAAAAAATCAATTACCTGAACTCACCATCATGTAATTCCAAAATGTATTAAATCTTAAATTTCAAATCATATTAAAAATTCTAAAAGCTTCAAGGGAGGAAAAATGCTATCTATAAAAAATATGAAATGGATTGGCACTAAATGTACTAGTAAAAAACAATGGTGTACTGCTTTCAAGGTTTTAAAATAACTTTGGACCTTAAAATTCTATAGCAAATCAAACTATTAATGGTGAGGGTAAAATAAATGTTTTTTAAATGTGCAAACACTCAGTTTAGCCTAGCAAACCAACAAATATTTATGGAGTACCTGTTTTGGCATTATTTTAGGCAATAAAAATAGAACAATAAACATGATAGAAGAAGGAACAATAAACATGATAGAAGAAGGAGGGAGGGAGGCAGGAAAGAAAAGGTACCTTTTTCCTTCAATAAGAAACAAGAAATAAAATCAGAACACAACAAAATAAAATGAAGAACAAACCCATGATCCAATAAAAAGTCAAGATAAACACTGAAGCATAGTCATCTCCATCTTGTGTAAAAACTGTTTGAAATTTTAATCCTGCTATTTTGGCTTCTGTAAATGCTTGCTTGCTTGAATAATAGAGAAAATAACCTCAACTGTCTGACCTTGCAAGCAGCTCTGCTGCAGTCCTTGGCTACTCCCCTGCTCTAGTTATTGGAAATGTACTGTGCTCAAGTTATAAGCTCAGCTTACAAGCAAAGCCCTCAAAAAGGTCTGGAAGTCTCATTCCAAATTTGAAAGACAAGGGACTAGGAAAGTGTAAAAAGGGAAAACTTCCTCCATGTATTTGCTCAGAATTTGAGAAGCCATATTCCTCTGAGCCTGCTGGCATAATGAAAGACTCCAAATTAATTGGCTCACTAAGGCATCTTTTGTTAAACTCACTGATTTACAATATAACATTATGACCATCTATGAAGACAGAAGCTTGGTTCAAAGGAACAAATAAATCTATGAAGAATTAAGAAAAGGGAACTGGCAGAGACAGGGGGGAAAAAGCAGCTTAAAGAGAAGACAAAGTTCAAGAATGACCATAGCAGGTTCATTTATTCATAAATCCAGTGACACTGTACATACAACCACCAGAGTCATTTGCTGGTGGTAGTGGAGTTAACCTATTTTGCATCTGAAGCAAAGCTACCTAATATATAGAAGCTGTAAAGTCAATAAGCATCTGTGTGTATAGGCAGAGGACAGACAGATACTCTGAACTGGAAGATAGGGGTAAGGAGGAATGGTGATCATGAATAAAGAGTGGCTCAGGAAGAAGATTAGCGTGGTTGGCCACATTTCTGTATGTTGAGCCTTCCCCAAGTTCTGATAGTCCTCCGCAAAGCTGTACACCGTGTAGAGCATTTAAGAAATCCAAGTCATCTGCATTAGAAAACACTTAGGGAGCAGCTGCATTTATCCAGCCAAAAGCAGTGCCTTGCAGGACTGGGACTATTTGTTCCTGCCCTAATGGAGTTTACAGTCTCACAGGGCACACATAAGCTAGAGAGAGCAGTAAGAAACCCAAGCAGCACATAAGAAGGGCCAAGTGGCAGGGACAGAAAATCAAGTGCCCTTATAGTGTTTGGAGCGGGGAGAAGATCTGAGGTTTTTGGAAAGCCAGGGCCTAGGATGAACTTGAACTGCTGAATCATGAGGGTTGGGCAGATAGTGTCATCAAAGACAAGAGACAGGGCAACAAAGGGAAAGAGTACTTCTGTCAAATGGCAAATGGAGATTGGTCCAAATTATATAGGGCCCTGGACCACAGGTAAGGATTTGGGATTTATTTTGTAGACCATAGGTAGCATCAAACGTTTTCAAGATGAAAATGATGTTACAAAACCTTATACTATATTTATTGCTCTAGTATTTGTTTTTAAGCCTTCGCATGTGTGAGAATACTGTTTCAATTCAGTTTGGTTCCGGAACAGCTACAAGGGTCAGTGAGCCTTGGCTTATTGAGAGTTAAGGATAAAAGGTTCTGTTCTGAAAGATGGAACACCCATCTGTTGTTGCCAAGATGTGTCTTTCCTTATTGCTTAAGGTTAAAGGAAGGAAATCTCTTAGGAGTTCTGAGAATTAACTAGTAGCTCCCAAGGGACTTTCTTATGTCTGTTGTTATTTATGTAGCTTATTAAAGGAAAGATCTCTCTTTACAAATATTACCTTATTAATCTTCGTCAAATCAACCTCATACACTCAGGAAAGATGAGGGGTGGGTGAGTAGGGAAACCAAAGTGGGTTATAGGAAGTGTGCCTATAGACATTAGAAAGGATTTGGGGGCTATGAGAGCTCTGAAAACCTGTTATATTATGGAACTAGAAGCCCGATGCACGAAGATTCATGCAAGAATGGGCCTTGCTTCCCCTGGCTGCCAGCACCACCTTTGCTCTGGCCAGAGCCACCTTTCCGCTCCTACCCAGAGCTGCCTTTCTGCCTTCCCACGCTGCTCAGAGGCCCAGAGTGGCTTGGGTGGTGTAGAATGCCTGCATTGTCGCCACCTGCCATCTTTGATGGGTGAATTTGCATACTCACTCTTGATTGGCTGGTGGGTGTCACGAAGGTATAGCCAATTAGCATGTTACTCTTTTGTTAGGTAGACTAGAGGTCCGGTGCACGAAATTTGTGCATAGGGTAGAGGGTGTCCCTCAGCCCAGTCTGCACTTTTTCCAATATGGGATCCCTCTCACAATCCAGGACTGCTGGCTCCCAAATGTTCCCTGCCTGCCTTCTTGATTGCCCCTGACTGCTTCTGCCTGCCAGCCTGATCACCCTCTAACCACTCCCCTGCCAGCCTGTTTGATGCCTAACTTCTCTCCTGCCAGCCCAATTGCCCCTAACTGCCCTCCCCTGCAGGTCTGATCAGCCCTAACTACCCTCTTGTACAGGCATGGTCCCACCCAACTGCTCTCCCCTGCATGGCTGGGTCCCCTCCAACTGCCCTTCCCTGCAGGCCTGGTCACCTCTAACTGCCCTCCCCTGCAGACCTGGTCCCTCCCAACTGCTCTGCCCTGCTGGCCTGATCACCCACAACTGCCGTCCCATGCAGACCTGGTCCCTCCCCTGATGGCCATCTTATTGTGGCCATCTTGTGTTCACATGGGGGCAGGATCTTTGACCACACAGGGGCAGCCAACTTGTGTCTTGGAGTGATGGTCAATCTGCATATTACTCTTTTATTAGATAGGATAGAGTCCTGGTGCACGGGGGGCCACCTGGTTTGCCCTGAAGGGTGTCCTGGATCAGGTTGGGAATTCCCTTGGGGCATGGGGCAGCCTGAGAGAGGGGCTTGTAGTGGTTTGCAGGCTGGCCACACCGCCCAGCAACCCAAGTGGAAGCTCTGATATCTGGGATTTATTTATCTTCTATAATTGAAACTTTGTAGCATTGAGCAGAGGCTAGAACAGGCCAGGGCAGGTGGAAAGCTTGGCTTCCTCCATTGCTGGGGAAACCCAAGCCTCCTGCTCTCTCCAGCTCCATGGCTCCTGCCATTTTTGTTGGGATTTATTTATCTTCTATAATTGAAACTTTGTAGCCTTGAGTGGAGTCCACGGCCGACCAGGGTGTGCAGGAAGCTTGGCTTCCTCCATTTATGGGGAAACCCAAGCCTCCTGCTCTCTCTGTGGCCGCAGCCATCTTGGTTGGGTTAATTTGCATACTCGCTCCTGATTGGCTGGTGATCGTGGCTTGTGGATGTGGTGGAAACAGGGTCAATTTGCATATTACTGTTTTATTAGATAGGATAGCTTTCCTTTTTCTAAGTAATAGGGACATTGCATATTATTCTTTCACCATACTTTTTCTTGAGCAGGAAGCAAACAAAATGTCTTTTATACCTTTAGATATAGACATAAATAAGTGTAGAACTCTAATAAAGCAACAGAGATAGGAGGTTAAGCATTTGTTTGAAGCAGCCTATTCAGGTTACTTCAGGCAATGGGTTTGGACTGAAGAATATACATGGCAATAATGAAAACAGGACTCTTGTCCGTGCAGTGAGCAGTGGAGCTCAGTAGGTAAAAGCAGAGGTGTTTAAAGTCACAATGGCCGAAGGTTCAAATGCCCAATTTTCACTATGAGCTGAGTGAATTAACTCCTTCAAATTTCAATTAAATAGTTAAACAGTTCCTGCCTCATAGGGTTGTTAAAAGAAACAATGCATTAAGACACTTAGCACAATCTTTGGCTTATTGTAATCACTCAGTGGAAGTTGGCTGCTGTTATTATTATTGGCTGCCAAGTAATTGGATGATGGTGCCATATAAATAGAGGATGAGAAAGCAATTGCATATAAAATCACAGTTTCACCAATGATGGCTTATTACTGAACTCAAACAGTATTTAACCATGTTTTAAAAGCACACAATTTGGGGGAAATGTTGATTCTTTAAAAAGTCAATCCCTAGAGGGTCATAAAAGTTATTTTAATCACTACAACTAATTATAAGGAAGTATAAATCAATAAACTTTGCTAAATGGTCTAAAATATAATAAAGAAAACCATCCTTAACAATTATCCAGGAAGCTACTGTCTTTAATAGTGAGATGATGTAAGAGTTGGATGAAGAGAATGAGTCTTATTATTTGAAAACTCCAGACATTAACAATGCTTTCAGGGAAATTCTGAATTTAGTTCAGAGTTGTGGCTTTTCACAGTAATTATTTACTTTATAAACTTGAGTTTATTACTTCTCAATTATGTGTGTGCTAGACATGCTATGGAAATAAGTGACCATTTGCACAAAGGTGTTCTCTTCTCTTCGTGTTTTTCTGGACCTTTCTGATTTCAAAACCAGCCCTCTTTCCATTCCTACTTCCAGAGCCTCAATGAAGACTGGCGTCAAGCTGCATTTAGAAAGCCTTAGATCTCTTTTCCCAGTCCTGTGTGGCGGTTATGGCCCAAGTCTGGGGGTCCCCGAGCTATCACCTCATCTCTCAAGCTTACCTTGTTGCCCTCTCTGACTACGACAGCCAGTGCTCACATGGTTCCTAAGCCATGCTGCTCTCACTTCGGCCCATTGAAACTAAATGAAACGTCAACATTCTTTGAGAGAGCATTTAAAGTGGGAACAGTGAAATGATCTTCTCCTGAGATTGGCTCAAATAAAATAAATGAAATCCATTTACTCATTCAACAAAATATGTTTGTGTACCCATTACTTGTCAGGGACTGTGCTCAGTACTTGAGGGATGGTACAGTGAGATGAAACAATATAAGGTACCCCATAAGGTTTTTAGTGTGCACTTTCCCACAAATGGAAGGGTGTATAATGATAAATTTCCCACAAATGGAAGGGTGTATGGGGCACCTTGTAAGATAGTCAGACTCGAACTTTGCATGCTCACCTCTGTAGAGAGAAAGCCCCCAAGGATATTTTCCATTGATTTTTTTAGAGAATGTGGAAGGGAGAGGGAGAGACAGAGAGGAACATGAATGAGAGAGAGACACATTGATTGGTTGCCTCCTACAACCAAGATACGTGCTTTTGACCAGGATCGAACCCAGGACTCTTCAGTCAATAGCTAGTGGCAAGGAGCTCTTAAGTGAAACTGGAGTCAGCTGAAAGTGCCCCTTTCAATGACAATGTGTCTCCTTAGCATGCAGATGGTGTTCCTCTTCTCTGACCTTCCTCCCTGCTTCTCTGCTGACCAAAGCTGTCTTACCTCTTGGCTTTACATGAAAGAGGTCCTATCTCCTTGACCTTAGCCACTGTAGCTAGGAGAGTTCTCCCTCCGTTTCCCACAAACCTGAGGCTACATTCATTGCTCAATCCAAGGAAACTGGGATGTAATGTCCCACTCTCCTTGCCTCTGGCAAAGAGATGAGCAATTACTCAAGGCATTCTGAGGATCAAAAGCATTAGTCTGAAATGTCTGATCTGTTCCTATAGAAGAAAATGCTTTATTAGTTAGGGTAGGATTTCTGCTTTGATTTGCTAGTGTCTTTCTGATCTTATAATTTCATTTGGAATGAAAACGGAGAATTTTGTTTGCATTGCCTGTATTTTTCATTAGCTAATAGCTGGGTTGACCTTAAAATTTTGACATGACAAAAGAGTCAAAAAAAAAAAAAAAAGAGCACAGTGTTTTTCTGCTGTCATTGTGTGCAACCAAGAATTATTTGTCCTTTTGTAGAGCGGCTTTATTTTTAGCCCCACGCATTGCTTGAGATGGATGTCCTGTCTATATCCACAACACAGCTCAGATAACCCAATCACATCCAGTTTTAGGGACAAATTCTTTTTGTTCCAACTTGGAAGCATCGAGCTCTGCTAGAAGAGAGAAGATACAGTCACTCTCGTTAATGAGAAAACATATGGGTAAGCGATGCTTCCATACCACATGTTGGATTTCCTGGACTCTTTTTATCTGATGCTTTTGGGTTTTGGTGTATAATTTCATGGTTGCACGGGTACTTTAAGGAATAGACTCAGTCTGATAAGACATCTCAAATGATGGGGAAACTCTTTATTATTTGAGCCAATCTCAACAGGAGCCTCCTAGCGCTCAGGGGAAGATGGAAGCTGGTCTCCTATGGAACCTGGAATGTAGATAGAAAATTGGAAAGAACCAATGTGGTTTCAGCTCTCTCAGTAGCCGAGGCCAATGGTCCTCCTACACACTTGACCGTTCACTCAGTTCAGAGCTATGCCGCGGTTAGTAACTCCATACTTGCCAAGTTATCTGGTTCTCATTTCCCTTTTGCTACAAGATCATTTGCTGACCTTGGCACTATAGACTCGGAGCCATTTAGAGTTGCCATTGGAAAGGAAAAAAAAAGACATTTCAGGCTTGTTTACACTGCTAGTTGGGACGCTGCAGGGCAAAGACCTTAAATTCACCTGCAGATCTCTCAGTTCGCCCCAGAAATCTCTAGCCAAGCTCCTGCTCTTGCTCTGAGTTTGGTCCCTGAGTTTGCATTGGGTTCCTCAGCAAAATAACCTCTGCTGTTCCCTGGTGGCTGGTCATGGAGCCAAGCTTGTGTCCTCCCAGGTAATTTTCTGCCACCTTTGGTATTATTCATGTCAATTACAAAGCTGAAGACATTGGGCTTCTAACACTGTATGAAATTTAAAGTGTACACAGGAGAAAATGCTCCATCCACATGGTTGTCCAGATACTCTTCCTCCCACCCCCCAAGCACAGTTGCCAGTCTTCGAAATTATATCTGAAGGGCTATGTGAGCCCCCTACCTAGATCCAGGCCCGTCCTGGAAGAACACCCCAAAGAGAACATCCTGCCCTCCATGGTATCAGTATCTTTAGATTATTTTCCTCCAGTCATCACTGGGAACCCATCCTCAGACTCCAGGACTTGGTTTACATCCCTTCTCTGATCCGGCTTCCCATTCTTCACAGGCTAGGCCGAGAATCAGCATGAGTATCCATCCCTCCTTTGATGTTCTAATGTGGTAGCTAAGGATAAAAGTAAAATTATCTCAAGGATAAATTGTGAAGCTTTTTAAGATAATTCATGCTAATGAAGATGGTGGAGGGAAGTATCAAGTATCACAGTGAAGCATTTTAAACCTCGTTGGGAATCTGTCCAGGGATGCCACTGGTGAGAAGCCTCTTTGATTAGGATGGTCTTTGGCAACCTCAGTGTAGAAGGTCACCCACAGTAGACTCCGTGCAGCCCAGCACTACCTGAACAATCCTGGCCTCATCATTTCTCTGACAGGCAGGATTTTTGGCAGAGATGGATCTCATGGACTTTGACTCAACATCACAATAGGAGGAAGGCACAGTATGAACTCCATCGCCAACATGTCAGAAGACCTAGCAGGAGTGTAGAACATTCCTTTATCCAGATCAGGGTCCTAAATGTGATGGGAGGACTCCAGCTGCACACAGTGGCCAAAGGCTAATCTAGATTTTTAAGAATCATTTTGGAAGGAATTCTGTTTTCAAAAATAATTTATTCACATATTTTATGCCAAAATAATTCTAAAAAGTATTAGTCTCTATTAGTTGACCCCGAGCAAACGTGCATTTGACTACATGAACACAACTATTATTTCATAGTGTTTTTTTATTATAGACTTTTTTTTATCCACATGAATGTTAAAGAAACTACAACAGAGTTAAATACCATTTTTGATAACATGATTATATTCTTAATTACACTCGATATTAAACTGTAAAATATCTCCAGAGGAATACAATCTTCATTCATACAGCAGGCAAAGTACCAGAGAGGAAGGGGCCACGGGAAGTCTGTCCAGTTTGCTGTGAAAAGCAGTTTGCACGGCTGATGCCATCCCTCGCTGGCGAAACGTGATCCCCACTCCCAGGACAGGTTTTGTGTGTTCTTTCCACAGAGAATCACTTCTTCCAAAGTTACAGACAGTTTTTAGGGCTGCCCTCTCCACGTGTGCAGCATGGAGCTCCCTGGGGACCGTCCATGAATTTCCCACCCTGGTTGGCTAACAGCACTCCCAACGCTCTGGGTTCAGTTGGCCTTTAAAAACACGAAGACTCAGACTTTGGTTCCACAAAAAGATGTGACAAGCATTGACGGCTCTGGCTGGCTCCCCCTCCCCCCACGAATGAACGGCCGCCGCCGTCTATTTTACACGGTTGTCCATGCGGCTTTGAGGTCACTTGTCCTTGGGTTCTCCTGAACCTGGTTTTCTATTTGATTCCCAAGCCCTTTCAGTCGCAGTCTGTCTGTGGGTCGGAAGTGCTCAGTGGCAGGCTGTATCTTACAAGAGAACAAGAGTAAGTGGTTCTGTGCACCTGGGGCAAGACAAAAAGCGTGGAATGACAACTTCAGCGAGATGCAATCGGATGACTTAAAAACATTTAGAGTAATATTTAGTATATCCTTAAGAGAAGACATTTTTAGTACAGTTTGGACAAACACTTTTAAACAGTGACCATGAAATCATCTCTCTCTCTCTTTTTTAATGTTTTCTTGCATCTCCATTACCATTGAGCCAAACTAGAATGACCAAATCAGAGTGTGATGGTTTGAGATGCTTTCTTTACATAAAGCCATTGTGTTGGATTCTAGAAGCTCCCATTTGTTGGTGGGCAAACATTCAGACAGACAATTTCATGCCTCGGGGCTCTGCGAGCCCAAGTTACATTTACATCTATTTTTCTGGCCCTGGGATGTTAGGGCAGCTGTAGAGGTGTCCCTGAAAGTTGAGTGAGTAAGCACCAGTGAAACCACTGGATTGGTTATGAGCTGGATTTTAGCAACGAAGACTAGAATTAGGCCACAATTTCAGGCTAGAAATCAGAGGAGAGCAGGTGATGTGTGGGCTTCAGAGCCTGGCTCAAATCCTGCCACTTGCTAGGAGTGGGGCCACAGACAGCTTTCTCTTCTCTCTGCATCTCAGTTTTCTCAGCTGTGGGATGGAGAAAGTAGTAGCACTTTTCTCAGTGGGTTGTTTTGAAGATTAAATAGGGTAATTGACAACGTGCTTCGAACAGTGGGAGCACACTGGCCTTATCAATGGAGACTCTTGAAAAAGCTTGGTCCTCTTATGTCTGACTACAGATGAGAGAAAGGAACATGCCATTTGAGCCAGCCCCCCATCCCCATCTTTGATCTCTACAAAAAGAAGACACAGAAAGTTCAATTCCAATCCTGCAACATTCTTTTAAGACCTTTCCTTTGTTATGATTTTTGTAATAATTATTCGAGAAGTAAAATAAAATAACAAAAGTTGACCAAAGATCTAGATATTGTTAGCATTGAGGGGGGAAAAAAATCCTACTTTCAAACTCTCCAGAAGGATGCAAAGTAGTAATTAATGATAGAGACAATGCAGACACGAGGCAAATGTAGGTGGGTCATGCCCTTGAGTGTTGTACATGATCTTGAGCAGGAAAGGAGAGAGAATGTGACAGATTTGCATGCAAGAGTCACAATTTTAGAGCTATCGGAGACTTTGGTAAGGTTTGGCTACCACATTTTATAGATGAATGTGAGATGCAAAGAGATCAAATGATATTACTCAAGATAACACTGGGAGGTAGTATCAGATTTAGAAGCTAGAATTTCTCAAAACCGGCCCAATGATTTAGTAAGACAGAGAAGTGGCCTTAGAATCACCTCTGACCTGGATTCAATCCTGGCTTTTTTACTTAAAGCTAAGTGACCTCAGTGTTCTCATGCATGAAACAAGGGCAATAATAGGATCTACTTTAGGGAGTTCCAAGGACCAAAAAAGATGGTGTGACAAAGAATCTTTCTGCTCTCCGGCATAATTAGTGCTCAATAAATGGAAGCTATTATTATTTCCAGCTTGGGCAATGAGTTTCTGTGTGACTATGAATGAGCCATTTCCTGTGATGCACTTTCCACTTATATCAAATGATTGACTTCTCTGTGAAATACATGGCTGTTTCAACCAGGTACATGGATGACATTTGCATAATGTTAAATGATGCTTGGAAGAAAAAGAATGTAAGGTAATAATTAAATTAGTGCTGACATGGCATTTTTATTTGGGGTGATTTTACATAAATTACACTGGGGTGTCTGTGCAGGACAGAAACAACCAAGGTAAGAAAGACTGTCAGGAATAATTCTGATGTTAAAAGCAATCCCATATGAAAGAATAATACACACAAAATTTTGAAATATTTTTCAAATTGTTTCCATTGTACTCATGAGCACACAATGAAACAGATATGTACACATGTAACACCTTAATCAAT
Organism: Lasiurus cinereus; assembly: GCA_011751065.1. NCBI lineage: Eukaryota > Metazoa > Chordata > Mammalia > Chiroptera > Vespertilionidae > Lasiurus > Lasiurus cinereus. Next base: position 54,441,808 of record JAAGEH010000480.1, read on the forward strand.
AAAAAATTTAAAAAATGAAAAAAAGAAACAGATATGCAGAGCAATAGAATGTCTAATCTAGTAGGGCTTGTTTTGGGAGGTAGTTTGAAGATAAACAAAATAAACTGCACTTTACACAGCTGGTAGCTAAACAAATAGCATTCATTGCTCCAGAGGGGACTATACCTTGGTTGAAGAAAGGCTTATATAAATCCATGGCTAATGGATCTTTAAGGAGTTATCAAGGGAAAGGTAAGAGTATTCAGTGTATGTACCTCAATTTTGAGATTGGTATTGTTACGAACAACAATTTGGCTTTTTAAATGGGATTACACAGTAAATAATCAGGGTGGACTCAACATGGCATTTCTTATCTCCTAATGTAGTGCAAAGAAAGATTTGTAGAGCAGTGATATGTGGCAGTACTTGCTCAGCTTATTAAGTGGATTGCCTGTGGTTTTGAAAAGCTTCCTCTGGTTAATAGTCATATTGGAATCCACTGGGTGGCGCGAACACAGCACACTACCTTAAGGGTCACTCTTGCATAAGACATTAATGCATCAGTCCCTAATTTGGAAACCTGCGGTCACTCAGCAAGACAGAACTTGTCTCTCTCCCTCAGTGTAATGATTTTTATTTTGTAATCTCTCTTGGGGTAATTCCTTGCAGGCTTGGCATGTTGAGAATCAAATACTGCCTCTAACAATATGGTCGTGATTCTCTGCTTGGCTGATTTAGCTCAGCATTTAAGTAACCACTAATCTTCTGAAAGCACCAGGGCCTACTTAGAGAAATCCCTGTTGTCTGCACGGATGGAAACAAAATCAGCATGGAGGAAGCATTAGTTACTAAACACAAATCAATCTTTTTTTCCACCTCGCTGGATGCTTTGTCACCCTCAGAGGCGTGGTTTCTGGGCAGTGAATCTTCATTTTGTAGGTGTAAGAGCAGCTCAGGACTGACAAGTAAGGAAGATGAGTTGGGGAAGTGGAAGGAGTAAAAAGAGAGTTTATTGAAGTTCCTAAGTATAAATCAAACTACATTCTAATGGAGGAATCTCACAACTATGGAGTAAAAGAAGCCAGACACAGGTACTGTATGCCTTGTAGACTTTACTGAATTTGTGCTACTTCCATATGAAGTTACTAACAAAAATATCCTAATATATTCTCTTTGATTTGAAAGACCATTACATTGACACTTTGGGTTTATCAGCATTAGTTTGGATGATTCATGCTTTTGTTTTCTTTGATATTCTGGGTTAAGATTTACTGGAGTTTGAATGTTCTAAAATTATGCATTTCACACTGCTGGTGCAAACCTGTGTACTGTAACGCAAAATTGCCCAAAGTCAACTTCAGATTTAAGAGAAATACTTGAATCTAAAGAATGCAATCAAACTTACAGGACCATCTGTGTATGACTTCATGGAGATGAAAACAAAATTACTACTTATTTGACCATCTCTGTTGCACAAATATCTGCTCACAGAAGACAGGAGATGCATATATTAGAAGAAAGTAGGCACTGGATCTAAAGTCAGGAGTCCTGGCTTTGCAACACAGACCTAAAAGATCACATCTCTTCACTGTATCTCAGCTGTCGGTGTGTAAAATGAAGGTATATGAGTGAGAGTATGTCTTGGAAAGAGTTTTGAGCTCCAAATGAAATGTGACATAATGAAGACAAATACTAAAGATCACCACAAACATAAGTGATGGCAAGAAGTGGGACTGTCATTGGCCTAAAGTAGAGGATGCTTTTCATATGCATGAAAGGAAGAAAAAAACCGATGAGCCTGTATTGTACGATCGGAATTATTTTTGGCAAAAAGTTTCATTGAGCTGAAAATATGTTCCAGGGGGAAGAAGTGGGAAGAACCATTCTGATGGGAATGGCCGAACTGACAAATGATCACAATCCTAGCTGGCCATTTACAAAAGCTACCTCTGACCTCTGAGGTGCTCTATCATTTTGTTACTTACTTTTCGGATTTAGCAATTCCAATTGTTAAAGTCATCCTAATATACCGTTACAGGAAAAACAGAATCCTAGTTTTTGCATCCCTTCGATTCTAATAACTATACGTCTTCTATCATAATAAAAACCTTGCTTTTGAAATGTGTAGTTATATTCTGAATGGTCAATGGATTTTCACTGTGCTCTTTCCCTTAGGAGCCCAGAATATTTGTCTTTCAAATTGTTGCTGGGGATGCAACCTTGAACTTGGCTTCAGCTAAAAGAAACTGTTATTGTTTTAGGGAAAGAATGACGCAGAAGCTCTCACAGGTCTACAGTGATCATCTCACCACCTATCGGTAATTCACTCAAAGTCAGATTCAAGGAAGACTTTTCGGAAGCAAGAGCGAGCCTGAGGGGATGAGACACTAAGCATTTTGAGCTCCAAATGAAATGTGACATCCTAAGGGCCATAGAGCTGACACTCCAGTGTTCTCTCGAGGGGCAGTGATCAGGGTGTCAGGCAGAACCAGAAACAGCAGAAAACCTCCAAACAGAATGAAGATCATTCCCACGGACTGAATAGAGCACTTTTTTCATTTTGTAAAATTTTCATAGATTTTGTAAGACACACTTAGCCGTTCATTTAGAAAGTCTCATGCCCAAATATAATGAAGTGCACCAGTGTATTGGCTTCAACACAGGATACAGCTTTACCAACCTGTTAGGCTATTTCAAAGACATCAATAAAATCCTGGCCAAGCAATACAACCAGAAAGTTCAGGAAAATCTATTTCCTCTGGTGAACTCACCGTTTAACTTTTGCTGAGATGGGCACCAAGCTTTTCTTTCCTGATCAAGCTTGCTGCATACGGGATCTGTAAGATAAAAACAAGCCAAACTCTGCAGGTAAGCTAAATTTGGAGACAGATGTGCAATGGAGACCTTGTGTTATGCCTAACAATTCAAATGCCAGTGGATCTTCCCTGAGGAGGAAAGGTCTCTATCAGCTCAGCAGTATGGAGCTTTGGGGGATCACTAAGGCCTGTTAAAAAGCACCTAGGGCCGAAACCGGTTTGGCTCAGTGGACAGAGCGTCGGTCTGCGGACGGAAGGGTCCCATGTTCGATTCCGGTCAAGGGCATGTATTCTGGTTGTGAGCACATCCCCAGTAGGGGTGTGCAGGAGGCAGCTGATCGATGTCTCTCTCTCATCAATGTTTCTAACTCTCTATCCCTCTCCCTTTCTCTCTGTGGAAAATCAATAATATATATATATATATATATTAAAAAGCACCTAGGACAGGACAGGTGAGCACACCGGGCTGTTGCTATAGCTCATCTCTGAGGCTACTACATGGTATTTCACTCACAGAAGTTTTCAAGATTTTGCATTCAATAATATGGTGTTCTTATTTTTTATGTAGGTACAAAAACAGAGTGATGTTATTATGTACTGTATGTCCGAGGTCACAAAACAAGAATATGATTACAAATTAGTTCAATGTAATCTTTCATTTAATTGGAGTGATGAAATAATACTATCATTATAAATCACCAGAAAGATTAACTAACTAAACACAAACAACAACTCTGGGTAATTTCCCAATAACTACTAAGAAGCATCAGAAATAATTGCACTGAATGGAAAATATGACCCTTGAGAATTCTACCTGGATAAACTTGAAAGTACTTGTCACCTCTGGGGCATTGAATGAAAGCCTATCACATTTGATAGGCTACTTTTCATTAGAAAATCCAAATGGTTGAAATCGGAAGACATATATTATTTAGATTTGCCTCTGCACTAACCCCAGTTAAGGTATTCTATCATTATGTTACTTATCATCATCATTATAAAGCTTAATGAAGAACTCTAAGGATTTGAATCTATTTTACACTTAAAGAATGTCACACAAAATATGGCTATTATATAAAAGCAATAAGGGAAATAAAATTATTGTCATTCAATTAGGCAATGTTTTTTTAATACTTTTATATATATATTCCCCTCATTCCCAGCATATTTATGTTTTGCTCTCCTGATATACCAGTCCATAAATAAGAACCTTTATTAATGGAAGGAGCTACAAACGTACAGTCACATTAGTGACAAAGATTAGCTGAACCATTTTGCTGTAATAACTGGTTAGTTGAATCAAACAGTCTTTTCAATGGAAAACAAGATTAAAATAACCATATCACTATTTTTATACGCAATCACAACATGTATGTATCTGACAGGTGCATATCTGATAAGGGGCATGGATAGCGGCATTGAAATTAATGATTCATATAGCACCATAAAAAGTTCAGTGTCCTAATCTCGTATTTTAGGACGTGAGCTGAGATCAGCTAGATACCCATGACAAGAACAGTTACATAGGGACCTACTCTAGTTACCTCTTCTTTTCACTCTAGGTCATGCTACACCTGCTATTAACACGGACACACAGAATCTTAGTTTTCCATTGTGGTGCATGCTGCTATATGCCAAAGCACATGGAGTACCTCTCTTTAGATGCATGAAAGAACAGAGACTTGAAAGGAATTCTGTTATTTAGGATAAAAAGCAGAAATGATGCAAACCTTGGGGTACTAGGAATTACCAGATAGAATATATTTGTGCCCCTCTCAATTAGCAGGAGTCCTTAACATCAAGATTAGATACAGTTAAAGACTTATTGAGCATCTGCTCTGTGCCAGGCACTTCCTGTATAGATAAGTCAACATCACCCTGGGTTATCTCATCAAAGCCAGTAGACTACTCATCCTACCCCAAAGAAAACTGCCTGAGGGCAGAACTTTTAGATCTAAGTCAGAATTATTTCCTGTCCTCTCCTCTCCTCTTCTCTCCTCTCTTCTCCTCCCTTCCCTTTCTCTCTTCCTCTCTCCTCTCCTCCCCTCTCCTTCCCCTCCTTTCTCTCCTCTTCTCTTACTCCTTTCCTTCTTTTTCAGAAACAACAATGTAGCATTTCACCAATGGAACATTTCATTAAAGGAACAAAGGACTCAGGACAAAGAGAGGACATTTCCAAGTGAGAACATTTGATCCCAAGTCTCCAGGTTGGAATTTAAACCCGTGTCATGAATTATCTCTGATCAAACATTGACTATTGCATCCTCTCCTCCCCCATTAAAACCAGATGAAATAAAAGCCAAACAAAAACAAGACAAAAAGCAAAAGGTTGCAAGCTAAAAATCATGTCTTTTTTACTCTAAGACCTAAATCACGAATGATAAACAGTATATTAGAACATGGCCCAGTTGTTAATGAGAGCTACCCTACTTCATTGCTTCTATTAACACACGTTACCCCCTCACATTTTAACATCTCTAAAGTGGGGTTTTTACAATTGATGGTTTCTTAGAACAAGAGTCGAAAGCTTCTTTTCTTATGAGCCATTAAATAATGTCGCCTCTTACTATTGACAATACTTAGATTCCATGAAATGCAATATTGAATTTACAGAGATCTCAGCAAATACTCCAAGCATGGAGGCTCAGGATCCTAGGGGCTCCACTTAAATTAATTATTCCACATAAAGTTCCTGTAATAGGACTTATGAAATCCTTCTTTTCATCTTGACCAGGTTAAATGTCACGGAGACTGGCATGGACAAAAAAAAAAAAACCCTTAAAATTATTATGTATCTTCTAAATTACCTAGTTGATTCTAGTCTGTCAAAAGTATGGCGAGCTTTCCAGAAAAGATCAGCTTCTCAGATTGTGCCAAGAGAGAGTTGGCCTAAGCTCAGACACTCAGGTGGGTCAACATCTCGAAAGGAGAAAGATGAGAAGAGGCTATATAATCAAGGAACAAGCAATGGCATTGTCAAGATGCAAAGCAGTAGATTGATAATTGGAAAAGGTCCCCCTGTAGCCCAGGTCTGTCAACCGCTGGAGAAGCTGAAGGAGACTCCACAGAAGCCCAGACTTGCTCCCGTCCTCTGACGCGCAGGGACCTCCTTTTGTTTCCTATTTGGCCACAAAACCAAAATCCTCTAGTGACCCACAGAGAGTTTATGAAAAATACAGTGAAAAAAAAAAGTAACGGTTCGACCTACTTTTAACAAATGTAAAATACAGGCAAAATTCTCTGGGTTGAGGCAATAGGAATCCGGGCAAGTTCACATCCCAATGAACACGGGAGAATCTCCAAGGGAAGGGGGATCGCTAAAGGGCTGTGCCCTCCCTACCATGGGAGCGTTTTCTCCAGCAACGAGGAGACCTACTGCAAGAAAGCACCCTTCCTGCAAGAAAGCACCATTCCCGCCATTAGAACCCCGTAAACTGCTTCTCGCAAGTCTACATGAACCTAACACTAGAACGAATCTACTGATCTAACATAGGAGGCTTTAAAACACTTTTTATTTTTATTGAATTTATTGGGGTGACATTGGTTAATAAAAATATTTGTTCCCGGTGTACAATTCTATAAACACAGCCATTTCCAACCTTTTTCATCTCCTGGCACACATAAACTAATTACTAAAATTCTGGGGCACACCAAAACTACAATATATACCATATTTTCCGGCATATAAGACGACTGGGCATATAAGAAGACCTCCACCTTTTCCAGTTAACATATAGAGTTTGGGATATACTCGCCCTAGAAGTTGACATGCGGCATATAAGACGACCCCCGACTTTTGAGAAGATTTTCCTGGGTTAAAAAGTCGTCTTATACGCTGGAAAATATGGTATGTTTTGTCAATCTGACAAAAAATTGGTATAATTTTGATGCACACTGGACAGCTATTGCAATGTTGGCTGTTGTCATTTTATTTGACAGTCTAAGGGAAGAGAGGTCAGTGCCCCTGACTAGTCAGTTGTGGCATATTTTAAAAATTCTCCTGCGGCACACGGTTGAAAATCACTGCCATAATACATCACTGCATATGGTAGTGTGAGTTCACCACTTAAAGTCAAGTCTCCTTCGCTCATCACTTACCCCACGCCCCTCTGGTCATCACCATACCGCCTATGAGTTTTTTGTTTTGTGTTTTGCTTAATCCCTTCACCTTTTTCACCTAGTCCTCGAACCACCCTCTCCTCTGACAGCTGTCAGTCCATCTGCTCTCTGTACTTATGATTCTGTCTTTATTTTGATGTTAGTTTATTTTGTACATTAGATTCCACATACTATAAGTAAAATCCTAAGTTACTTGTCTTTCACTTGGTTTGCTGCTCTGTTGACTAATGAGTTGGCTAACCACTGACTTAGCATAATGCTCCCGATCACCTCACACCTGTCAGAAAGGCTATCATCCACAAATCAACAAACAAATGTTGGCGAGAACGTGGAGAAAAGGGAACCCTCGTGCACTGTGGGTGGGAGGGCAGATTATGCAGCTACTGTGGAAGGTAGCATAGAGTTACCTCAAAACATGAAAAATGGCACTGCCTTATACCTCAGCAATTCTACTTCTGGAAATATATCCTAAGGAATCTGAAAAACTAATTCGAAAGAAGACAAGCACCCCTATATTCATCGCAGCGTTATTTATAGCAGCCCCGACCTGGAAGCAGCCCAAGTGCCCATCAGCAGACGAGAGAATAAAAAAGCTGCGGTACATTTACTGGAGGCTTTTAATGGCGAACTTGGAGACCTTTCACACCTCGCTGTGTACAGCTGTGACTGCAGCATTCCAGACAAACAGCAGAGGGCACTTTAAGCCTAGTGCATTGGCTCCATCTGTGCGCCTCTTTAGCAATCCAGCAAGTTCCAAGGATGTGGATCTGGGTCGTCATTTATCATGTGCCCTCTGCTGCAGCATGTCCTTCAGGAACTATGACTGAAACAGACCATGTCTTCAACAAAGAGACAGCAGTAGCTTACATATAAATGCACTTGCTTAAAAAAATTGTTGCCAAATTAGCAATGAAAAATAAAAAGATTATGAAGGTATCATAATAGTCTCAGCTTGTCTTGTAAATTAAATTATACTAGGCGCCTGATGCACAAAGATTCGTGCAGAATGGGCCTTCCTCACCCTGGCTGCGGGCACAGCCTTTGCTCCAGCCTGAAGCTGCCTTTGTGCCTTCCCATGCTGCCCAGAGGCCCAGAGCAGCTGGGGTGGTATGTAATGCCTGTGTCCTGCCCCTGGCCATTGGGTGCCTATGTATGCAAATTAACCTGCCATCGTTGTTGGGTTAATTTGCATACTCACTCCTGATTGACTGGCAGGCATCACGGAGATATGGCCAATTTGCATCTTTCTCTTTTATTAGTGTACATTCCAGTTCTTAGAAAAACCTTAACCAAAAGGTTATAGAGAGTAAAATATCTTCACCTTTTAAAAAAATTGAGAAATACTTGACATAAAACAATGTATGTGTTTATGAAGTTTCTTCACTTTCTTCTTAACCCTAAGGGGTGATTCATTTTACTTTTAAAGTGAAACACATTTTTTTCCTAAAATCACATTTTACTTGTGAATGAGAAATCTGTGGCTCTATATTATACTAAACAGTAATAGCTTCATGAATTTTCTAAATTCTGTATCTTTGGTATTTGGTTTATAGTGAGAGGACTATATTTCTTCGATTGTCTAAATAAATCTGGTTTAGCAATGAAACATTTTAAACACTTGAAAACCCACAGGAGTAGGGGAGAGGGGACTTTAACGCAAACGGTGTTAAGTGCTGTAAAACTCTAATTTTAAGCTATTTTAAAAGTTAGCTTGTGGTCATGTATAAATGGTAAAGATACACATGCTTTAAATCTGACACGGAGAAAAACGCACAAGATGAGTCATGCATTTGCCTCTACAGTCATCATAACTTGCGTTTAACAAACTGGAAAAGGAAGCACCGGTGCAGAAATTACAGTCATTGGAGAATCCAAACATGCAGGAGCCAAAGAAATTCATAAGTTTTCGTTCTACAGCAATGGCACCCAAGATGCTTTCGATATCATCTTTTGAATAAGAACACTGTAACGACATGATATAAATACATCGTGGGTCTATGGGAATCGTTACAAAATATGAGGATTTTAATATATTTGAATTCTCCAAATTATTGCAGGATAGAGTGGGTTTTTATCTCATCTAAAGGGAAAAAAGCCTATTCTGTAGGCAGAGGACCATTCTGTAATATGTATTCCGTAACCTTTAAATATTAAAATAATTTTGAGTAAACTGTCAGGTCCTTGGGGAACAAAGTACGTAACCATATTTACAGATGAGTTAGGTCATTCAACTAAAATATTGGGAAAGTCAATAATTATGATACCTAGCGACTTCTTGATAATGTTTAGATATAATTTTCTAAAGGCATTTCCCCACAGGTACTTTAGCAAATAAAACAAGCTGAATAAGGGATTAAATTCCTGTTCAAGTAACTTTGAGTCTGCTGCCTCAGTTCCAAAGCAGATGGCACAACGTGAACACAGGTCCTTCCTGAACAAAAATATCTCCAGCCACCAAGGCTGAAACAGTTCCCCCAGGAAAGTACCACTTTGAGAAGGGATGTTACTCCTATTGCCATAGCGTTTTATAACTTGCACGGGCATTGCATGTTTATTGCACACTTCCTCCTTACTACATCCCTATCTGGGCACTAGGCTCGACCTTCCAACAGGTCCCTTTGGTGAAAGAACTGACACTTAATGGACTATATGGGATGAGTTTTGAACTCAAGTTTGTAGACCTTAAATCTTGTGTCTGTTAGTTACAAGGACAGTGCAGTAATATATAAGCTTCCTATAATTCAACACTATACCTTCCTTTTGTAGTTTTGATAGTGGTTACTTAGCATAAAAGAACATTTGAGAAACTCATGACCAAACCAGGGAAATCTGGAAAAGAACTGAGGAATGCTCTATGAGAATATCAGAATTGGGGGCGGGGGAGTCCGTGAGTAGAGACTCATTCAAGAAATGTTTCACAAGGTGCTGGGTGCTGTAGGCAGCAAGAAGCTCTCAGTATCTTATGGTAGGAGAAGGGGAAGAAACAGGAGGGATAAATCATGTCAAGTTCATCAGTTTTTATATTGTTAGCCTAGATGGCTTTGAGGGTTTCAGGATTTAGACCTACAGGCTGAGAGGTAAAAACTCTAGCTTCTCCCAAAGAATTTAATATACAACAAGAATTCTGTAATTCACTATCTAGAAGAATGTGAATTAACAACAGTTGTCTAGATAAATACATACCTATGATAAAATATTTTTCAATACAGAATAATAATGTTTAGTAATGCCAATTTGTATCTTCTATGTACTAACTGTCTCAAAAGACATGAGACAGTTTTTTTCTTCTATCAATACTGCCTGTTTATTAAATGAATGCAATATTATTTCCTCTTTTACTAAAGGAACGGGATGTCAAAGAAAATTAAGATGTTTAAGTTACATAAGTATCCTTAAACTGAGGCACTGAAGTAAATAGTTTCCTTCCTTAATGACCGTTTTGCTAGACCCACCACCCTGAAATCACAAGTTTTTGGTTTGATCTGTGACAATTTTTATTTTAAGAATCTGAAAACAATGCCTTGAATAAAGCCAGTAAGGTCTTAACATTTTATATCACTCTATTTCCAATTCTATTTTTTAAACTCTTCCTTGGGACAAAGAAAACAGTAAGTAGATTCACAGTAAGTACTTACTAGTTCTTACTGTGAAAAGCTATATGTATATTTTAATCCCTGGGGGAGATAAAGAGAATCCTTTTGCTCCCAGTGAATTTAAGTACAACAAACAAACACACAAACCGAACACACACAGAAACAGAACAAGAAGAAAGATCCTGTTTAACAGGGACTTTACGTGGAGGTGGTTTTCAGAACTCAGAGTGGTGAACCACTGCTTGGAGATCGAGGAAAACCTCAGTGGGGGCGTTAAGACTGACAAGCAGCACTTTTAACAGAGCCCAGAATGGAGAGAAACATGAAGCACGGTTGCTTTAAAAACGACTCCCAGCACAAGCATGGCTTTTTCCCTGCAGAAAGCAAAGGTTAATGACCATCCTTCTTAAACAGTCCCCACAGAGAGCTAGATACCTGTCTCTTCAGACAAGACAGGTGGGTCTGCAAAGACACATGCTTAATGGAATGAGGATACCGTGGGCCAGCTCAGAAATGCCCAGCCACTGAATTATAATAATCACGCTATGAATCACACTGAGAAGCAGTGTACGTCTTTACTCAGGTGATTACAGATATCTCACAAATACTGAGCAGAAATCACTTCCCCATCCCACTCATGAAACGGGGGCAGCTGGGGAGACTGCCTTTTTAAAGATATATTTTTTTTATTGATTTCAGAGAGGAAGAGAAAAAGAGATAGAAATATCAATGATGCGACTTATGGATTGGCTGCCTTTTGTACGCTCCACACTGGGGATCGAGCCTGCCACCGGGCATGTACCCCGATCAGGAACTGAACCGTGACCTCCTGGCTCATAGGTCAGTGCTGAACCACTGAGCAACACTGGCTGGGCGGGGGAGACTGCTTTAAAGGCGCTAGTGAATATTACCAGATGTATCTGCAAGGGGATAAGGGGTGAGGAATTCGTAAGGAAAAAAAACACAACGAAAAGAAAACCCACCACATTTATTTATCAGACATCTTCCTGTTTCCCTAGAAATAGATCTCAGTGACCACTTTTAGAGGTGATTAGGCTAGAGCAGTGGTTCTCAACCTGTGGGTCGTGACCCCTTTGGGGGTCAAACGACACTTTCACGGGGGTCGCCTAAGACCATTGGAAAACAGATACTTACATTATGATTCATAATAGTAGCAAAATTACAGTTATGAAGTAGCAATAATTTTATGGTTGGGGGTCACCACAACATGAGGAACTGTATTAAAGGGTCGCAGCATTAGGAAGGTTGAGAACCACTGGGCTAGAGTAACACACTTTGTCTGGAAATAATTCTTTTCTTCTCCTTATCCTTTGAGTGAGTTTAATTGATTAATAGTGTCCACACTTCATTCTATTGACCGTGGAGAGCCTGGCCCAGGTCTGGGGAGTGAAGGGCAGGGGGCGGAAGAGGGGAGACAGTGGCCTCCACGGAGTGTCTGGCGCATCCCAGCACGGGGTTAGGACGTTTGCACAGTGGCAGACGATGCAGGTACCTCTGGTTTGCCCACAGAGACAATGTACACATCTGTCTATTAACACATGGTAGGTAGTTACATCCCGAGGAAGCGTGCTGACACATCTGCTTATCCTGTGTCTAAGTAAATCTCTCGGTAATTAGCATGTAAACCAGCTGAGAAGTGGGTGGACCAAAGGCTTTCACAGCAAAACACATGAGCAGTTTCTACACAAGCCCGCCCAGCTGCCTTTATTGTGAAGTAGAAACGGAACTTACAATTTGTAACTGTTGCACCATTTCTTCTCGATAGGCTAGTTCCCTTTTCATCTGGTCCTGGAAGTTATCTAACAGGAGAGAGAAACAGAGACAGACATGAATTAAAGCACAAGATCTACTTGCAGCATATTTTGTGAAAATATTACTGACAGCCCCATAGAAAACCCCTCCTCTATCTAAATATATAAGAGCCTAATATGCAAAGTGTCCCCTTGGGAGTTCGACTGCTTGCTATAACGTGCACTGACCATCAGGGGGCAGCGAGGAACAAAGGAAAGCCCTCACTGGCAGCTGGCAACCACTAGGGACCCTACCTGTGCATCATTTTTGTGCACTGGGCCTCTAGTTTTATACACACACACACACACACACACACACATCACACACACACACATAAACACACACATACATATATATATGTTTCAAAAGTAAATAACATGGTTGTTGGAAGGAATGTTTTCAAGATTCTATAATTTAATCAGAATAGGCAGCAAACTCTGAGAGGGTAAGGTCTGTATCTTACATTTCACGGTATCTCACAACCCGTTTATGTAGTACAATCTCTGGAGCATCATCACTCTCAGAAATGTCTGGGCAGTCCTGTTTGCTAGCCTTTGCACACGTGAGAACGTTGCTGGTACCTCAAGCTTCCACTGCCTTCAGAGGTTCAGAGGGAGGGAGAGGGTGCACCTCTGATCACAGGGAATGTTGACCCTGGTACCCAAAATGCCGTCTGGGTGATAAAACGTGGGTCCATGCAATATGGCTGCCTGGCTTCACGGCAGCCTGTCTCACTCCTAAAAAGAGTGCCTGACTGCCAACCTGCCCACTGTTTCTCCCTGTGTCAGCCTCACTTTATGGTCCTGCCTGGGCCTGGGACGGTTCTCCAGGCCCCGCCTCTATGTGAGAAGTATCCTTATGCAAACTGTCTTTGCCATTCTACATACTGATCGTTTATTTTTATTTTTTTAATTAAAAAAATATATATAGTATTGACTTTTTTACACATCGATGAGAGAGAAACATCGATCAGCTACCTCCTGCACACTTCCTACTGGAGATATGCCCACAATCAAAGTATGTGCCCCTGACCGGAATGGAACCTGGGACCCTTCAGTCCACAGGCTGACGTTCTATCCACTGAGCCAAACCAGTTTCAACCATATTGACCATTTTTTAATTGCACTTATGGGGAAAAAAATGACTTCCAATGTATATAGCATGTTGTTGCGTTTTCTAGATGTGGTCTTCTAAAAACAATGTGGATGTAGCCGACTACCTTTTTCTGCTTTAAATGAAAAAGTGACACAGTGTCATATTGCCTCCGTGGTGGATAGCCAGGTCAGCAGTTTGCAGGAACCAGAAATACTGTCATCGGCTTTCCCCCTCCTCTTCAGCCCACTGGTGTGGGAGTCCTGTGCAGTCTACCTCCATCCTCTCCTCTCTCTGCCATTGTTACCCCCAAAGCAATACTTTCCCAGCGACCATCTGGCCTACAGCCCCTTCTTCTCCAAATCCCTCTCATTCTCCTGCTTAAAAACCTGTGATGGCTTTCCACGGCTTTCAAGATAATAAATCCTTTACTACTCACGAGACACTGGGTACTGAGGCGTGAACAGCATTGTTCTTTTATTTTACTGACTTCTACCTTTCTATACCATGTGAATTCTTTCTCCACCCTCAAATACATATCTATCTTTCCTTCCCCAATGTCAAACACATATCAATCTAGCTACCTATCATTTATTTTTAAAGACTTTTTAAAAGACAGTGTTAAGTTCACAACAAAGTTAAGAGCAAGGTACAGAAATTTCCCATGTACCCCTTACCCCCACACATACATGGTCTCCCCAATTATCAACATCACTCAGCAGAGTGATATATGTGTTATCGAGGATGAATGTACATGGACATGTCATACTTCTCCTAAGTCCATAGTCCACATCAGGGCTTACTCTTGGTGGTGTACATTCTATGGATTTGGACAACTGTATAATGACATGGATCCATCATTACAGTATCAGGCAGTAGTTTTACTGCCCTGAAATCCTCTGGGCTCTGCCTTCTCATCCCTTTTCTCCACCTGACTCCTGGCAACCACTGGTCTTTTTTTGCTTCCATAGTCTTGCCTTTTATAATTTAATTTTTAAAAGACTCAATCCCTAATTTCACCCCTGAATTTAATGTGAAAGGTGCTGTTCTATAGGTAAGTGTGTGGTGCCAATGAAATGGTTGCGGGCGAAGCTTTCATTCCCTCGGGGAGTTCAGGGGCACAGTTTAACTGAGGATAAAAAAATCATTAGGCCGATTTCTCTAATGAGAATCACTTAAAACACAACTATTTTTGGAAACAGTGTATAAAAGGAGGGAGCAGAGAAAAAGCACTGAAGTACCGCCTGCCAGCCAGCACAGGGGCAAGGGCTGTGCTCTGTCAATGTGCCCATTTAAAGCCAAAGCATTTTCCAAACAATGCTAAAAAGTATCCAGCTGTCCTAGCCGGTTTGGCTCAGTGGATGAGCATCAGCCTGCGGACTGAAGGGTCTCAGGTTCGATTCCGGCCAAGGGCACATGCCTGGATTGCGGGCTCGGTCCCCAGTAGGGGGTGTGCAGGAGGCAGCCAATCAAAGATTCTCTCTCATCATTGATGTTTCCTCTCTCTCTATCCCTCCCTTCTCTCTAAAATCAATAAAAATACATTGGGGGGAAAAAAAGTACCCAGCCTACATTTCTGGGACCAGAAATAAAAAGACCCATACAGCACATATGGTTTACCATGTAGAGCCTACTCATCAAGCTACGGCTCACAGCAAAACTGTGGACAAATGTGTAATGACATGCAGCAGTCATTATCGTATCAGACAGAGTAGTTTTAACACATTTTTTAAATAATCTAAAGTTATTTAATTTTTAAAATTGTGTTTAACACACTTGTTTACATTTTGTTACTATTGCTTTTTTTTTTTTTTAATATATTTCATTGATTTTCCACAGAGAGAAAGGGAGAGGGACAGAGAGCCAGAAACATCGATGAGAGAGACACCAGTCAGCTGCCTCCTGCACGCCCCCCACTGGGGACGCGCCCGCAACCAAGGTACATGCCCTTGACCAGAATCGAACCCGGGATCCCTCAGTCCACAGACCGACGCTCTATCCACTGAGCCAAACCGGTTTCAGCACCATTGCTTTGAAACAACTATTGAGACTTCTGATCTATACTGGTAAAGGAGAAGGAAGGAAGACTAGACAAGTTTGCTAAGGAAGGTGGACACAATGTGATGGCAAAAATGACTTCGGGACTGAGAGCTGCAAACACGATCTGACCCGTCACTAGCGGGGAGACGGAATGGTGGCATGTTGGGGACGGGGGTCTCTAATCATGTACTCCCATCCAACTAAATGCAACTGTCTTTGCAGGACGTTTGACCAGCTGTCCTACTGTCATCTCAAAGTGACCTTGATAAGTGTGACCTCTTCCTCATCCATTTCCTCCAATTTCCACCCAGTTCCACATTTCCACCCAATTCTAGGTTACATTTCTCCCACCTCTCCTCACAACGCCTGCCCTACCTCCCTGCTCCTGTCTTACCCAGTTTGTCAGCCAAACGCATTGTCTGGTGTCAAACTCAGTGTCACTGCCTGTCCCACTCTGGATAACTACAAGAAGTTCTGGCTTCTCCTATCAGCTGGTTGACTGTCAAGTCCCTGCAGCATCTAAATATCAAACTTTACAGTGGACTATGGTCCTGCAACAACGAAACAATGCACATCACCATGGAGCAGTCACTGTGCTCAACACTGTATATTTCACCCTAGTAATCCTTTCAGCCACACGCTGAGGTAGGTGGTAGCACTGCTTACAGTTGATAGGGCTTAGGTGGTAGCCTTAGGTTACTCAGTCACTAAGGTTATCACTGCGCTCCTCTGCTCTGAAATGCATGCCTGGCTGTGCTGCTTGACCACGGTCTTCCTCCCCATCCCAGCAAGAGAGAGACTTGCTCCTCCTCCTCTCCATTTCTGACCCCCCCCCCAATAGAGAGATGCTTTTTCCTCCTCTTCCCCTTCCTCTTCTTCCTCCACTTGGTCTTCCACCACCTCCTCCTCTTCCTCCTTCCTCCTATCTTTATCCTCACCTTTATTTATCCCCCTGCTCCTCTGTAACCCTCCGAACCACCAGAATCCCAAGAGACACTCAGAAACTTATTCTAGAATTGCTTTTCTGGAGCTCAGTGCTAATAACCTCTTCCTCCTCCTGCAACTGACCTTACTGAGCACCGGGAACGCGCACAGCCCTTCACGGACCCTCCCATTTACCCTCCCATCTTCCTACGAGATGAGACGGGAATTATTGGCCCCATTTTACAGGGTCCAGGGTCCCACCACCAGGAAGTGGCAGAGCCCCTTGTGGAAGCCAGCACAGCTGAACGCAGGTGGGGTTGATCTTTGAGCCTGGTTAAGTCCCGGGCTCTCAGTGAACTGGGTTTTCGGGGTTGTGACTATGAGTGTCTGTCCCCCTCCTCGTAAAAAGCGCTGCAAAACTCTGGCCGGGATTCCTCCAGGCGCCCCTCTGATACAGACGCTTTACCAGCCTCCAGGCCTCTCTGGCTGAGCTAACCAGCATGCAAGGTGCATTTGCTACCTCGCGGGTGTGAAATTAACTGCCTCTTTGCGGTGTGTGTAGACCACGCATCATTCAAACTCGGGCACACACACACCACTTCCTCGGTCAGTGGAATACGCTGCAGAGAAAAAAAAGAGGGAAAATCTGTTGTTGTTGTTTAACTGAAGTGTTTCGTATGTGTGGTGATCACAGAGGATTCCTTTTCATTCAGATCAAAAGGCCGAATGACAGGCCTGAATCGAAACCGGCCAGTTGCACTATGACATTCTAACTAAAAAAAAAAAAAAAGGAAACATGTACATGTTGTATATAGTAGAGCAGTTAATAAAGAAAACTTGTAAATGATTACAAATTAATTTGTGCCAATGATGCATTCGCTTTCATTAACGGAATCAGTCATGGCTACACTGGCTTTGAGGAAGGCAGGGGGACACGTTAGGGATTCCAGCCAGCTCTGTTGGATCTAAAAGCAGGGATCTGCCAGCTTGACAAAATTAGCTGAACATCAGCTTATAGGGGAAACTATCATTCAATGTTTGCTCAGTTCTGCAAGGAACCCTGCAGTCTTTCTTAAGAGACAGGTTAGAAACTAGAGAACCCTGGATCCTTTGGAAGTATCTGCTTTTTGAGGTTTCCAAGGTATTTTTTAATACATTTCTCTTCTTCTCAAAGCTCCAAATGTCATGATGTTCCTAATACACTATCAAAGGCTGTTGACCATCCTTCTCCAGTCCATCTTATTTTAAGCTTCAGCCGGCTTTCTCCAAGTTCAAAATACAGGGTGTACTGTGAATTCATGCCTCTCTCCAGGGCACTAAGAGGGCACACACTTTGTCAGACCCCGTTACTCCTGCGGTCAGAGCTCTCTTCCTTCATGCGCCCTCTTGCTTTTACTGCACTAAGTGTTCTGGTGGAACTCAGTGTGACATGTAACCAGGAACCGAGCCCCATTCAAAACTGCTACCAGAGAAGACATAACTTTCCATTGTGCTGATGAGTACATTGGAGAATCCCTAGTGCATGCAGACCTCCCTGCTGATACTATTAAAATAGTCACAATTCCTGGAAAACCTTCTTCCACATGCTGATCTAGGTCTCTAGCACAGGAATTGCCCATATATGTTTTGTGATGCCTGGATTAATAAACAAGGGACATGCTGACATTCTAAAAATGTATCTCAGAAAAATTAATATAAATTTACATAATTTAAAATATACATTCACATACTATTTTATTTCTCATATTCCCTGGAGAGAGGACTATGGGTAAGTAAAACTCCAAAAGCTTGGGAAAAAAAATATGACTGTTAATGTATTTGTCCAAATGTGACCCGGACTGGGGCTGGTGGATTTTAGAAACCTGGACACCTACATAAAGTCAGAAATTCCAGGATCCTGGCAGTACAACCAATAGCTTTTACACTAAAACATCTCCTGCCATTGAAGTTGAAGAGCAACTTTAACATTAAATATGGATGGAGAACCCAAAACTAATAAAATTATACTAATTTCAATTAATAAAGCAAGCATATATACATTGAATTGATAAATTTTAAATCTTCATATATATATATGCATATTTCAAGCACCAAGCAGCTCTCTAGCTAGCACAATCTGAGAATACAAATTAATTGTTCTTTTGTTCTTTGTATCTCAGGGAATAAAAATACCTGAGTAATTCTTTTAAAAAATATACAGCCTAGCCCAGCTAGTGTGGCTCACTGACTTAGTGTTAACCTATGAACCAGGAGGTCACAGTTCAAATCCCAGTCAGAGACATACAGGAGGCAGCTGATCAATGATTCTCTCTCATCATTGATGTTTCTATCTCTCTCTCCCTTCCCCTTCCTCTCTGAGATCAATAAAAATATATTTTAAAAATAAATACACCCTAAACATTTCTGAATATTTAAATACATCTACACATTCAATGGTACACTTGCATACATATTTTAATTATACACAATACATACATACAGATACATATACACCGTTGCAATAAATACCAAAGGTTCTTTCTTCTATGAAATTTCGTCTGTGAGCTGATTCAAAGCATAAATAAGAGACTAAAATTTTCTAATATTTACATGGAGATCACAGGAAGACTGAGCAACACTTTAGACAGTCACTTAATCCTCAGAAGCATATTCTTTAGCCTAATAATAGGAATGTCATCAAATTTCATAATGCAATGAAATAAAAGTGATTTCTTACTGAATACTGGGAAAGATGTATTTCCTTTTAACACTTGGAATTCTTGTTCCAGTCGTCTCCGTAAATCTATTTGTTCAAATAAAACCTTCTGAAGTTCTTCTAATAAAGAAAAAAGGAAGAGTCATTTTACTAATCTTTATAAATAACTCTCCAGAGAACTGTTATATATGGCAATTTATTATTAGAAGACGAAATATTTTACCAGTTTAAAAAGTGTTGCATAGACATAGGATAGATTTGTGCAGAAATCCATGAATATAAATCAATGTAATATATTATTTTAAAGTATTATATTACAGTGTCATGTATTGATTGATATGTATGCATTAATCTCAATTATATCCACCCAATGGTCCATATATTATTCATATGTTGCTTGTCAAGCTTAAAATACGGCATAGAACAAAAATATCCTCCTATTATCTCTATAAGTCTTTTAAAGCGAAGAGAAGTTCCACAGAATTAAAACTTTTCTTTACCTTTCCCCATATTTTCTACATCCTTTTTGAGTGAATGAGGTGAATTTGTTTCTTGAGTGTGTTCACCTTAAAAAAAAAAGGGGGGGGTGGGGGTGGGAGTGGGGAAAATATTAGTTTTGTGTGGGCTATTTTCTGAACTTTTTCTCTTCATTTTGTTTCAATAGCTACAAAAGAGCTTAATATTTACTAACACTTGGAACTGGAAGTCCTCAGAACCAAATGTCCTCATTTGCTCATGTTCAATGCCCCAGAAGCATTGGGGGGGGGCGGGGGGGGGCCGGGGAGGAGAGAGAGCTAGAGAAAATGAGGACACAGCCTATGTAGTCTGCTGGCACCTCCGTGAAAGTAGATTCCTGAGGTTACCCCTCTCCCCACCCCAGCACTAGCTCCTTTACAACAAAGGTAATTGTTAGAACAGGCGAGAGAGGCAGCTGAGCAGTTACAATTTCTGGAAGAAGTCTGATCAGCATCCCTCTCCCTTCAGAAGGGAAGAAGTGTGCTGACTGTTGGAAGGCCCCCCAAACTGTGGAAGCAGAAGACCCCTGCCATCTGGAGCCAGCGAAGTTTGGGCCAGTGAAAAAGGAATGGGGGGAGGCTGCAGCTGTCCTTGCGAGAGAATGTTCGAGCCTAGAACAATTTCCTAATAAGTGACAGGTTTTTAAAAAAATCAACCTACAGCAGAGACTAGTTATCTTACATTACTTGGTAATATTCACACGCGTGCTGATAATTTCTTAATTACTTGCCTTTAACCAAGAAAGACGATATTGTAGGTGAAGGTGAGATTGCTTTTCTTACCTATTGGGCTTAAGTGCTAACCAACATGAGGGCAAGATAAAGAAAATGTACTTATCTACACCCATACATTCAGTCTATACAATCCAGAATTATAAAGAAGCCAAAGAAATCCAATCATTCAGCTAACCAGAATTATTTTGTTTTCCAATTTCAATGGGCTCCTGGCAACTCTCCATAAAATGTAACCTGCTTTCCAGAGAGGTGAGGCAATACAGACAAAAGTACTTGGAGGTTTCATGGATTTTTTGTCCCTCTAGTTTGCCACCCCTCTCTGCCCCCCTCCCGGGAGCTGTTTGCTTACTTGCCTCCCTCACCCATTAGGTGGGGCTCTGTCTTTCCTGCACCGCCAGTGCCTAGCGCAGTGCTGCACATGTAACCGATATTCAATAAATTGTTTGCAGTTGTCACTGAAAGCAACCTCAGGAGGTTGTAAACTCTAAATTAAAACCCGGGCTAGAACACATCTTTTCCATTCTCTCCTCACTATTTATTCATGTCCCTTCCTCAGCAAGAAGTGGAAGGGAATGGCTCTGGGCACTTGTAGGAATACTGGGAGAGTTCACTGTCCAGGTAAAAATTCCGACAAGGAGGGAGACAGAATTTCTCTCCAAAGTGGCAGGGAGACAGGTCAGTACCAGGACAGACAGGAAAATCCTTAGCAGGATCTTATAAATGGCGGTTCTGCAGTCCACCTAAAGACTGTTGGGAGTATGTGTGTGCAGGTATGTGTGTATGCGTACAGGTGTGTGTATGTAAATACATATATGTAAATATAATCTATGCAAATATTCCTACATATGTACATAGTTATGATGCTCCCCATCAGTAGGATAAGAATATCATTGGCAGCCATGAGTTTCTGAACACAGGCATTTTCTCTAGTAGCTAGAGCATCCTTGCACAACCTCATTCCCACTCTCATCTTCAACATTTCTCTCTAGAGCAGTGGTTCTCAACCTTCCTAAGGCCGAGACCCTTGCATCCAGTTCCTCATGTGGTGGTGACCCCCAACCATGAAATTTTGCTACTGTTATGCATCGTGATGTAAACATCTGCATTTTCCGATGGTATTAGGCGACCCCTGTGAAAGGGTCGTTCGACCCCCAAAGGGGTCACAACCCACAGGTTGAGAACCGCTGCTCTATAGGCTTCTGAATGTTCAAACGTCGGCTTTATTCTCCATATAACAAAATATGAGGAAATATCCGTGAAGCATTCTAAAAATAGACCTCCATGTAATTCCTATAAAATGCTAGTATCTAAAACAAGAGTGACGTGAAGGTGGGTAGCAAATCATAACTACGTAAACCAGCCCTGTAAGTGGATGCAGAGGTCTGTGCATTCTTGTACCTCCTCCGGTTCAGACTCAAGATTGGCTTCCTTTTGAAAGGAAGATAAATGCATCATATATGCAGTTTTGACTATGCTTGCTCTAGTCATAGACGGTTCATACTCAGCCAATCTTGAGTCTGAACCAGAGGAGGTACAAGAATGCACAGACCTCTGCGTCCATTTCCAGGGCATAATAAAACCCTGCCACACTCAGCACTCGGTTTAAATGAGATAGTTTGTTTCTGATCAGGCAACTCTAGAAGCCAAGTCCTTTTCACATTTGACACCACATTCTTTCTGCTCCCACAGTGGATTCTGTGAGCTGTTTATTCTGTATTACATCTCAGCGAGATAATTAAACTTAAAAGTTAAAACAGGACGTGTTAAAATGCACCTCTTTTCCACTTCACAATTAGGAGGCTTATGTAAGTATGAAACCATTAAACAAATAGCTAGTAAGTGGAAAGTATATTAACCACAGGCAAATCTACTGATGACATTAATAATAAGCTTTTCTTTTCATCAGCTTTGGGTTTATTAATAGTTGACATCAGTGTCTATTTCAAAGAGATACTCTACTCCAACTTCTGGATAAAATCTGCCAATTTGGGGCTTAGATCGAATGTTTCACATACAAAGGGTTTTTAAAAATAGTTCAGCGCTAGTAAGTAAGGAGCACAGATGCTTCCGCTGCCTTTTGTGTGTCTGGACCAGTGCCTTTTGCATATTACTAATCTGTAAAAACCAGATTGTTAATGGTGGTTAAAAATGACCGCTGGGAGCCGGGATATGTTTGCTCACTATTACTGCTAATGTTTTCCATCTGGTTAACAAAAAAAGGCAGTCTAATACTAGATTAAATAAATGAGATTTGGTTGACAGGGAGCTTCCAATTTTTATAGATATTCCATCAGGTTAAGAGCATTTTACTTTTCCAAAAATGAATGAACGGCTTTGGAGACATCCCCAAGTTAAAATGCTTTCTTTTCTGCCCGCTATACTCCCCCTTTAAAAAGTTACAAAAGGCCAAAGCCGGTTTGGCTCAGTGGATAGAGCTTCGGCCTGGGGACTGAAAGGTCCTGGGTTCAATTCTGGTCAAGGGCATGTACCTTGGTGGCAGGCACATCCCCAGTGGGGGGCGTGCAGAAGGCAGCTGATCAATGTCTCTCTCTCATTGATGTTTCTAGCTCTCTATCCCTCTCCCTTCCTCTTACTGGTGTAGAGTTATGGGAAAGAAGGTTATAGTGTGAAGGAACATCTTCCTTAGAAGCCTGTCTTCAGATAAATCTCAGTCAGACTGAAAGAACCATGTGGGTGGCGGATGGTTGGGGAGCAACGGGTCATCACGGCCTAAGACGCCTCCTGTGCGCGCAGGCTGTGTCTGCACCAGCACTCCGCAAGGACACGGCTCAGGTCCATTCAACGGGACCAGCATTGCTGCCTGTCAACCCTGCTCCCCCGAGGGGAGAGGCAGCGACATGTCCCATCAGAGAAACTGCGTTTCTGCCAAGTGCAGTAGAGGTCAGAGGACCAGGAGTCACGTGGTTCCTGCTTCCCTGGTCCCCCCAGCACCAGGTGGCCCCACATTCCAGGTGAATATTCCACCCCACCCACCCTTCATTCTGCCCGCACTCAGCCATCAGAAAACGGAAGTACAAGAGGGATGGACGGATGTGTAGACATGAGCAGGAAATATCACACGAAGAGACTGAGAAAAAAAGCCTGGCCGGGGTGGCTCCATGGTTGAGCATCAACCCAGGCACCAAGAGGTCACCCGTTCGATTCCTGGTCAGGGCACATGCTCAGGTTGGGGGCTCAATCACCAGAGGGGGGCATGTAGGAGGCAGTCAACCAACGATAATCCTTCCTCATTGATGTTTTTTATCTGTCTATCCCTCTCTCTCTAAAAACCAATCAAAACACATTTTTTTAAAAATAAAGAGAGCGACAAAAAACAATAAATAAAACAGCCTCGGGGTTCATTAGGACCGCTTTTCAAAGCAGAAGAGTAATGACTTCCTCTTAAAAATCATGGCACACCTCTGCTCAAGAACCTGCAATGGCTCCCACGGTCGACAGCACAGAATCCACTCTAAATTCCTCCTCCTGAGCCTTCAGGTTTTCTCGTAACCTTGTCCCATGGGCTGAGCTGAGCTTTTCTATCACCACCCACAAACCCTTTATTCTAGCTGGGTCTTTATTCCTTGTACTTCCCGGATCTCCCCTACACTGTTTCTCTTGCCTAAGGTTCCCATACATATCCCTCTCCTCCCAATCCACCCCAAATCAGAATGCCACTCCAGTCTCTGCTTCCGTAAAGCCTTTCCCAGCTTCTGCAAATGCTGCCGATCCCTTCCTTCCTTGGTTGAAGTTCTAGGTGCTGACTGTCTTTACTGGGCCACTTTGTACCCAAGAGCCTGGTACCCTGTTTCCCCGAAAGTAAGACATCCCTCGAAAATAAGACCTACTTCCAGTTTTGCCTCTCGCTGTCATAGAAGGCATCCCCCCGAAAATAAGACCTCCCGGATAATAAAGCCTCCCCTGAACAAAAGGCCTCCCCGGAATATAAGGCCCCCGAAGCTACCGTCAGGCAGGCGTCTGACTCCTGATTTAAAGAGACCTTGCCCTGCCTGAACAGCTCCGGTTGTGCTGCGGCCAGTGAGCTGGTTTGTGATGACAACGACTATCGGACCGTAGACAGGTAATCAATTTCCTTTTTTTGTGTTCAACAATAAATGTGTACCGTATTCTTCTTCATGGAAAAATAAGACATCCCCTGAAAATAAGACCTAGCTCATCTTTGGGAGCAAAAGTTAATATAAGACACTGTCTTATTTTGGGGGAAACAGGGTATATGACAACAGATGCAAGTCTAGTCTTTCCCAGCTAGAAACCCTGCTTTCTGAGGCTAGGAAGACCCTCCCCTGCAGGTAACCAACCTCCAGCACCTCTGCCCCAGGCGGGGGTACACATGCTTTCAACAAATGCCGTTTGCACTTAATTCAATCTGGTTTGTGAAAGAAATAGACACCAATGCCATTGCAAATCCTCAATAGTCATAAAGGGACTTTAAGGACGAACTCATTCCTAGAAATGAAAAAGCACACTTGGATCCATCTGTATATTCTAAGGCTTATTGTCTATTTTCAGCTTACCGGGGAAGTGTGTGATGTTTCAGATTTTATACCTAGTTGACATTTTGAAATTTCTTCCAGAGATAAACAAAACCACAGCGCTGCGTTTTAATCAAGACATGGAAATATCAATGTACATGTCTGTTGTTGCTTCTACCAGAAGAGAATGCCTGGCATTTGTAGAGCTCATTTCATTTTAAGAGCCAAACGAAGAGGTCAGATGTTCTGAATGTTGGTGGTCATGGGATAGGAGGGAGAGCTGATTAAATGGACAGTTCCCAGCTAAACTCAAATTCAATATATAGGATCGTTTAAATATCGTTCCCTGGATGAAGAGTATAAACTTTGGCATTCATCCATCCCTTCTGTGAAAATACATTCTCTCTCCTTCTCTTTTCATCCCGACTTGGTCTCCTACTCCTTGTCTTGGCTGTTTCCCAGTTAACTTCTTCCTTGACTTCCAATCAGCATTCCAGAGGCGCTGCCCCAAAGGCTAACAAATTGCTTATCAATGAAAGGTCCTCTCTGTTCCCCCAGGACATGTGTCATCCACACTTGATGACACCTTTGGAGAAAACATTTCCTTTTCTAGAAAGAGGGTGTGTGATTTAATGGTGCACTCAAGGGTAAATTTAGTCAATGGGACTATTTTGGTTTGGGACTGTGTCTACAGAGGAGACACACAGGTACTCTAACGCTGGGATGCAGAATAAAGACTCTCAGTCGAACATCCAGATGTTTCCAGAGGCAGTGGAGATTCACGTGTTCTGTGAGGCCAGCAGGCCCTACCTGATCTGCGAGTCAGGCTCCGGTCTCTGCCCACAGTTCCCAATGCCTTGGCATGCTCTCGGGGCTGGGCTGGGGTTCTGCCATCTCCCCTTCAACAACCTGGGCACAGGGCCTGGCCTCTATTTAGAATGTTTAATTCCTAAATAAACTATGAATTTTGGTTTTATAACATGGCCTTAATTTATTAGGCTTCCTGGAATTTTTATTTTCTCTCCCCCTGAAAATCTATCTTATAATTTGGATGGGGTCAAAGTTGATCTGCAGTTAGTATAGCGAGGACACTTCACAGTAACCAATATTCAGCACCACATATGCTTTAGAGAGGTTTTCAAGAACACTTCGGATTAAAGCATTAAAAAAAAAAATCAATCAAGCAAGATTGAATAATTTCCTTCTCTATCAGTGGGACATGGACTTCTGCAAATTTCTTGGTGTTTAATTGTACATTCAACTCTTCCTCTTGACAGCTGGTACTTTGGTGAGGTCACAGAACAGAAGGGGGGGGCGGTGGGGAATCAATATCGCTGGGGAAGGTATGTTAGAGAATGCACTAACTAAATATTAACTCCATTAGTGAAAAAGGGGAGCAGGGGAAAGCATAGTACTGGTGGGGCTACAGTAAATGAAGGAGTGAATTTTACAGTTCATGACCAAAGTTTATTGTGAGTTGCAAGTGCATTGCCCCTTGAATCAGTATATCAAATATCTTTGATGAGTGACTACTGAGTTCATTTAGAATTCTCTGGAGTTTCAGGGCTTGTGTTGTCCATTCACACCATTTAATTTTTTTTTTTCCTGGAGAGTTTTTCATCTTCCTTCATCTCCTTAAGTTTTGTATGAAACTTTTTAAATCACAAGAAGGGACATTTTTAATAAATAAAAAGAAACTGATAACAGAAATGTGGAGATTATTTAATGTTGAATACATATATTAAAAGGCTTCAAAATTCACTGCTCATGAAAATGTCAGCAGTAATTTAGAGGTGGGAGGTTTTATCAAATTTTACAGGTGGGTAAACTGAGGCACAAAGTAGTTAAAGGGCTTACCCAAAGTCACCTAGTGAGAGAGTTAAAACGCAGATATACTAGTCTGTGCTTTTTAGAAATGTTCTTTTTTTAAAAAAAATCATAAGCATGTTCTAAAATAGAATGGAATAATAAATCAGTGTGCCTCATCTGCTATATATTCATGAGAAGTGTAACTGCTTCTTACTATTCTCAGAAACCCATCCAGAGCATATTAAGTACACTAGAGAATCATACCAGTGAAAATCAAATTGATTTTAAAACTTCTACATATATAACAAGATGCAGCCATGCTCAGAGTCCAATGGTGCTGGTGTTTCTACAATGAGGGGATTGAAATCAGATGACTCCGCTTTATGTGATTTCCTTGACCTGCCATCGCTTTGAGCTGCCTCACCAGCTTACCCGACTGCATCCAATTTCAAATCACTCAATTTCACCAAACTTATTCAAAACAGATATGCAAAAACTTAGTCTGGGTGTGCAAGAAAGTGATGCCACTTACATTTTTTGAATAGGTAACATTTTGGCCAAATTACCATCTCCCTAATCTATATTACTTAGCTTTAAGCCATGGGTCTAATTTTAAAAAGAACTGGAGATAAAAGTTCTACTGGCTTCTGGGGACTATGGGCTGCTGGAAAAAACCTCATGTTTGGTCCCTTTAATTATACACAAGTACAATATTTGCTGTGTGTAAGGTTAATGACCATTACCAGGGAGGTTTTTAAAAAACCATTTAAAAATGTAATCTCTTGGAAATTGTTGAAAAGTAACAGTTACCAATAAGGCTGAGAGGTTGAAGGGAGGCTAAATTTAATTAAGATGATGAACTAAAAAAATCAACTGGAACTAAGTATCCTTGCTAAACTGATTTTATCGCAGGGATCAATTAAAGCAAGTATCTATCATTTCAAGAGAAGTCTATAACCTTATTTGTTTAGAGAAAGATGCCAGGAATTTCTTCATAAACTATATTTATGATTGCCATCGGAGGAAAAGTTTCACGTAAAAATAAAAAAATTGCATGCTGACTTCTTAGGTAGTTTGAAAAGACATTTCATTCTTTTATGTTATACTGCATATGTACCAAAATAAAATACTGATATTTTCCAATAACACTGGTTGAATTAAACAATGGCTAAAGCACATTTGGTTATATAAACCTCACTGGATGGTATTTTGCGTAGGCCAGGAGTAAAGTATTCATACTGCATTTCAGCAGATCTGACCCCTCCTTTGGTTTGGAAGAAACCCGAGAGCAAGAACTGGGGTTGATGCTATCTCTGAATCCCCAAGCCCAGCAAAGTACATAGCACACAGCAGGCATTCTATAATATTTGGGCGTACTTGAGAAGGTAAACGAATGAAGTTAAAAGTTGTGACTTGGGGAGAAATAACTCCATTCGCAAGCAGGTTATTCTGCATAAAGCATTCTGATACCAGCATCCCAAAGCAGCTAAGTACAGTCTTCATGAGACCTTGGGCTCATCTCGATTTTTGACACTTTGCTAAATGAACGGATGTTTGGAGTCTGACCACAAAGAAATACGTTAATACCAAAACAGGTAGTAGGCCAACTGGGTGCCCACTCTGGGGTTTTCTAGAACGCGCAATCCAATGCGAAGACCATCATCGGCTGATCTCTGCTATAGCAAGGACAGCCAGAGGCACACAAGTCACACCGCAGCGCAAACTCCTTTACATGGCGCTGTTTACACCATCATCTGCACACACTCAGCCAAGAAACCGGAGCATGAAGTTTTTGTGACCCAAGATTCCAAATCAAATTTCACAAATTATATTCTTCACCTCAACATTTGTTCAAGAATGTTTTCAACTCTTCTACATCCCACCTCACCTGTTTCCCATCTAACACAGGATAATAATGCGATATAACCTACTATCTACATACTTTCCTCAATAATGTGAGAATGAAATTGCAACGTGGAAAATCAATAAGGAACAACTTTCTCTGGGAATTTGTCTCAAATTAATTATTGTGAGGAAGGGACTGGTAATATATCAATAGAATGACGAGGTGTTATTACCAACATAACTATTGGCTCAATAGCCCTGAGCTCCAGGCACTGTGGAAATTTTACGTGAACACACCAATCCTACTATACTTTCACTTCCTTCTTTTTGGCCTTTGTAGTTCTGTCTGAATATTAAACAACAGCGGATTCTGTGCTTTTTTTTCCCCCCCCACTCTGGCTATCATCTTTGGGGTTCTGATGGCTTTTCAGGGTTTACTGAACTTACTAAGTGTGGGGGAGCCAAACCCCTTCCAAGACCAGAAGGAGCTTGCTTTCAAATGAAACCAGCTTAGCCATCCAAATCAGAGGCTGATGAAGAACAGAAATTCAGTTTCCAACAAGCTGCAGACTATTGATATGCATGAAATGAAGAGGCTATAACTCTGTGAAAGAGTCAGTATGTTCAAATACATTTAGATTTCTAATGGGTAGGCATATTTGTTGAAATGCTAACTTAAAATTTTTGTAAGAATTATGAATGCTGCCCAAACTGGTTTGGCTCAGTGGATAGTATCAGCCCATGGACTGAAGGGTCCCCATTTTGATTCTGGTCAAGGGCACATGCTGGGATTGCAGGCTCCATCCCCAGTCGGGGGGCATGCAGGAGGCAGCTGATCCATGATTCTCTCTCCTCATTGATGTTTCTCTCTCTCTCTCTCTTTCCCTTCCTCTCTGAAATCAATAAAAATATATATTAAAAAGAACTATGAATGCTCACTGTTACTGAAATGTAGGAAATGAAAGTTCCTAAAAAGAGATGATTTCAGACTGTGGTATTTGGATTTTCTCATTAAATCTATGGGAACATTTACATTTAACAATTTAAACATCAAATTGTCCTATAGATTTGTACAAATCATTGCTAATTCTTGAAAAGCTATGCACATTTTACATCTTCTATAGAGTATCTTACACATTTTTACTTTTATTTCCTTTAACATTTGCACTCAAATAGAATAAGAGTTATGATGATTTCTGCTTTAGCTAAATGAAATGTAAGGTCTGCTGCAAATGATTCTCTAGACGTATATTTTATGTCAAATACATGTATACTATAATTTCAACTTTAATAACACCAATAGCCAACTTCCAAATAAAGCCCTTTAACTTGAGGCAGTCAAAAACAACCTTAAAATTAATGCTTATAAATTACAAAGTACTCATTTTAACAAGCCACTGCTAAATGAAAACCTGTCTTAAGATTAGTGAATGAAAAGTGGGGTCCATGTCCTGCCTCTAAGTGGGTTACATTATTTTTAAAAACACACAGTCACTGCTACATGCAAGTTTTCTTACGTTATTGGACTCGAAGCTTCATGGGGCCTCCTACAAAATAAGGTCATACACAAGATAAAACCAAATAAGAATTCCCCCAAAAGTTAGATATTGACAGTGCCACTAGATGCCACACTGCTTTGAAACTATCTGAGCTTTGTCTATATGGATAGAGAGGAAGGCGGTTTTTCTGAACGCTCATTGGTTATGCAACTCAGACCTACCAAAGGTCTCAGTCCTCTTCGGCTGTTGAAGCAGCCAGCATGTACTGGCAGCCACCAGGGTACATAAAGACTCCCATCTGTGTTTTCTAGGCCTGGCAGAAATTGGGCTACTTTTATATCTATTTTTAGCTCTGCACAGCCACTAACTATCATTTGATCCGAGTCTGAGGAATATTCCTAAAATTGTTTTTTCATATTCATGAATGCATTGTTTCCAGTGGCTTTTAATTTCTACACATATCAAACAAAAGCAATTGACTACCTAGAAATGTCTGGGAAATAGCTAGATATTACAGAATCAATCGTACAGAATTAGAAGTCGTGTGTGTGTATGTGCGTGTGTGTGTGTATGTGTGTGCGCACTCGCGCATGTGTGTGAGCAAACACATTAGAAACTGCTTGGTAGCAATCCTTTCTAGTTTAAGCCTCAATTTTTGTGAAATATCACAGTAGGAAGGTGGAAGTTTCCAGGCAAATATCACTGCCTTTGTGACTTCACACTATAGATTGTAACAGAAAAACCCACGTTTAACAATTTTATCATATTAGAGCAAAATTTGTGAAAGGTAATTTCATGAAATTTCTAAGGGGCATGAGGCTATAATGTGTGGAAGTGATAATAACAAAAACATTTAAAGCAATCTAACAAACAGGTAAGACCAGAATACACAAAGTATTCATAAAATACGTAAGAGCCAACTTACGTATTTCATGTAGACTCGGTGTGGCCACTAACCGATGATATACTACAAATTTTTTCTTAGTAACTCGGTATTGCCAACTAAAATTGGATGTTGATCAATATTGATAGAATACTGACAATATACAAAGCTTTCTTCCCATGATACAAAGCTCTTGTCCCCCACTGAAATAGGTATTTGTCTTTTGCCACTGAAGATATTGAGAAGTTCCCCTTATGAGGAAATAAAAACAAAGGTTTGGAGACCTTTTTCATTGTACTTTGCTATTATATAAGATCCCTTTCAGATCCTATTTTCTTTATTTCTGTTCCCCACACCACTCTTTCTCCCTCTCTCTCACTTCCTAGCTTGCTCTCTCTGTCTCATTTGACAGGCAAATTTGCAGACATTGCCGCAGGATAGCAACCTCGTTTGACAGTCAATTAACCGTGAATAGTCAAAGCCAAGGCAGTTTGCATTACATAAATGGAAAATTAGATTCCTTTTTCCCAAGAAACAAAACCCTCTCCTTAAGACACTGCAATAGACAACTTAGTATCAAAACTTCTAATCACGTCTTTCCCAAACCCCTTGGAGACATTTAGCAATCAGTAAAAGGTGGTTTCATTTAATTTGTATAATGTAATTTTTGTAAATGTATTATACATTTTGTGTAGAGATCATTATCATGGAGATAATATAAATGTTGGCATAGATGTCATAAAACACCTTTAATGTCTTTCTGACAGATATTAAAAGCAATAAGCTGTGATCCTTTTTAATGGAAGGTTTCTAAGAGAACATTTCAATTATTGTCATTTTATGCTTTTCCAGCCTGTTTCATTGTGTAACCTGATATATTTCTGAATTTTCTTCTAAAATATGCCCAGCAATTAATAATCTTATTGCTATTAATGTCACTGCTTTCCCATTTGTGTTTTTCTTAGTTATATCTACTAGGAATTGTTGTTTTTTTCGTCTTTACCCTTGTACTAAATATTCACTCTTTTGATTATGAATTTCAGCCCCTCTTTCTGTCGTCTGACTATTCACTCCTCCCATCTGCCCCAGCCTACCTGATCTGTCTCTCCAAAAATCTCCTGCGGAAGCGTCAGAGTCTGTGATGAAAAAGCTGTGCTCCTTGTTCTTATCTAGAACCAAACCAAACACAAAATCTACAAGTGATCATACTGACAAGTGGGGAACAAAGACATCCACGAATTTTAACCCGTACTTATGTGTTTGTCTATGGTTAGAGTGTTGGCAGCCATCACTTAGATGCACAGAGACATGTTGAGACTGGGGCAGTGACACTGTTATTTGGAAAACTGCCGGTGCTAGGAAACTATAAAAATGCTTCCCTTTAAAATATAAACTATTAATACCCCTCCAACTCCCCCCCACCCATTAACTTCAAGGTATGAAAACTCACAGAATGGTGGTGGGGGCAGAAAATGCCAAGCGTAAGTCTCACAGAAAGAGTTAAATGCAAGAAAGAAAACTGGTCCTTTTATTTTTTTTCTTTTACCTGAAAAGTTGTCATCTTTTGTGGACAAAATAACTTGGTTGTTTTCCTTCGTTTTCTGATTCTGTGTGGAGAAGAATTAGACACACAAATCAATGCCTGGATCAAACCATATGTTAATGTCAACAGTCAGCAGGAAGAAGCATCAATAAAAGTGACTCCATGGGGCCTCAGGAGACTTCATTTTGGATGATCATCTTCTTTGAATAGTTGTTGTCCTTAAGTAAGTGTGTACAACCACATGTACCTGCACTGTCCTTTAAAAAGTAACCTCTTAATGAAATACACACCTCGTGTATGCTCTGCATGTAAACACACCCTAGTCTGCACTACATCAGGGACAAAGTCACTTCACTCTGAAGGCCTGGAGAGCGTCTTCTGTGCACACGTGAGTGAACACTGAACGCTGCTGAGCCATTTAAACCTCACTTTGGTCTTTAGGGGTCCCCAGGAGCACGCTCCTGTGGGTGGAGGTTGGTGTGGGAGAAGCTGGCCTCACTGCAGAGTTTACCTTTTGTCTTACTGGACACAGTCTCTCATGGGGAGGTGTCCACTCTGGTTACAGAGCTTGGGGGCTCCAAACTGGAGGAAAGCATTCCAACAGAAGTGAATTGAACTTTCCCAGTCAATGTGTTTTCATATTGATGGGTTTTTTTTTGATTTTTGTTTTGGAGTCATGGTGGGCTAGAGCAGCAAGGAGACAGGATTATTCAGACTGCTCCATTTTGTGGTCCCCCTGTTTTTTTTTGGGGGGGGACAACTGTGACAAACTTGTGGGGTGTGGGGGCGAGTGGACAAAGGAGAACGGTGGGTTAGAGGGAGGAGCTGGTCTTTCCCAACTCCTGGGAGCAGCTAGCTTCCCTCTCGGGGGGCAGGGGAAGCAGCCTTTGTGAGGGGGAGCCCAGGAACCACACTTTCACGGAGGACCCCCCCGGCAGGACAGACGCCCTCCCAAACACACTGAATATTTCATTTCTGCGGGGGAAATCTGGTGATTCATCTTCCCTGCGCGTTCGTAACCCATTCCGCCTAAAGGTGCATTTCAATAATAATAATAATAATAATAATAATTAGCTGCAAGGAGCCTAAAGGGGATATTTACATCTTTGTAGGCGGGCGGCTCCTCCAGTGATGGATGGTGCACCGGGCTGCCCGGGCTGCCGCCTTCGCCTCCGCCTCCGCCGCTCGCTTTCTGGGAAGCCAGGGGTGGGGGCGGGGGCGCGGGCAAGTCCGCGCCGCAGGGGTCCCCCAGTTTCCCGTCCTCGGGCAGCAGCCGGGAGGAGGAGTTCAGGGCGAGGGGGAAAGCGCCCGCGGCGGCCGGGCCGCGGTCCCGGCTGCTCGCCTTCTCCGTCGTCAGCCCCCCTCCTCGGCTCGGAAGGAACCGGCCGCCCCCGACTAAGGAGGGGTCCCCTAGCAGGACCCCCGTCCCCTCGTCGTCCTCCTCCTCCTCCTCCTCCTCGTCGTCTGGGTCTCGGCCTTCCTCCTCCTCCTCCTCCAACTCGTCCTCCTCGCCTTCGGGGGGCTTGTGGCTCTCCACGTCCACCTCCTGCTCCTCCTCCTCGTCCTCCTCGTCCTCGGAGCTGTCCTCGCTGGGGTAGCTGCCGCTGGTGCCGCCGGGGGACAGCAGGCCCCGGGGGTGCGGGGGCGGCGGTGCCAGCGGCGGGGGAGGCGGCGGGGCGGGGTGGTGGCGCTCAGAGCCCGGCTCGTCGGGCGGCGGCGGCGGCGGCAGCAGCAGCAGCGGCGACGGCGGCTGCGGGGCGTGGTGGTGGTGGTGGTGGTGCGGGTGGTGGTGGTGGTGGTGGTGGTGCTGGTGCTGCTGGTGGTGCTGGTGCGCCGGGGCCGGGTGCGGCGCGCCCGCCGCCGACGCGCCGTGCAGCTTGGCCAGGCTCTCGGCGTCGTCCTTGCCGCCCACCGGCCGGAAGGCGCTCGAGTGGTGGTAGCCGCCCGCGCCCGCCTTGCGCGCCTCCAGCAGGTGCGGGTGGTGGGGCGCGGGCACGCGGGCGCCCGCCGGGCCGCCTCCCGCCGTCGGGGCCCCCGCGCCCGACACCCCGCCGCCGCCACCACCGCCACCACCGCCGGGGTCCGCGGGCGGCGTGGAGCCCGCGCTGCAGTCCCCGCCGCCGCCGCCCGGGGGCGACTCGAAGAGCGCGTCGCGGGCGCCCG
>JAAGEH010000480.1:54476762-54567100 GCA_011751065.1 Lasiurus cinereus
AGGTGGCGGCGCCACGAGTTGAAGTTGGCGGCGTCGGGCTGCGTGTACTTGGCGTCGGGCGTGCGGTGCGAGTGGAAGATGAACTTGTTGGGCGAGAAGTACATGCTGCAGTAGCCGCACTTGATGCACTTGGCGCGCGAGCTGTTGTAGCGGGCCGGGATGAAGCTGCCGCGGCAGCCCCAGGCGCACTCGTGCGACACGTCGAAGGCGAAGTTGTCGGGCAGCTTGGGCGGCCGGTTCTCGCCCAGGAAGGACTTGCACAGGCGCTCGGCCTCGCGCTTGGTGATCATGCCGCAGCGGCGCGAGGAGATGGGCATGGCGCCGGCGCGCCGCAGGATCTCCAGCTGCACGGGCGTGCACTGCACGCACGTGATGCCCAGCGCCACGCGGCGGTTGTGGATCTCGTTGTAGCTGAAGCTCTTGAGGAGCGTGTTGGAGATCTGCGCCAGGCACAGGCGCTCCTGCCCGTCGATGACCAGCGACACGATGGGGATGCCGTAGAGGATCACCTGCCCCACCTGGTTGGGTTTGAGGCTGGCGTGGCCCGGGCGCGGCTGGCTCAGCGCGTCGGGCGGGAAGGCGGTGCCGCCGCCGCCGCCGCCGGAGGGGGATGCCAGCAGGAGGTCGCTGGGCCCCGGCAGCGGGCTGGAAGCCATCTCCTCCTCCTCCACCACCTCCTCCTCCTCCTTCTCCTCCTTCTCCTCCTCCTCCTCTGCGGCGGAAGCCCCGGCCCGGCCCTCCGGGTCTGCCTCGGAGACTGGAAGGGAAAAGGAGAAAAGCGCCCATCAGAATATTCCTTTTCCGCCTAAAAACAGAGGCTGGGCTGGGCCGGGTCCCTCAGCGGAGGAATGATAAGAATGTCCTTGCTTAGACTTTAAAGACAAGATTATCCAGGGGGCCGAGGGACCAAGTTTTCAGACAGAAGGAAGTAATCTCTCAATTTTCTTTCAAGGTCGCCCTTCTGAAAGTGGTGGATTGGAAGGATTTTTTTTTATTATTTCTGTTCCCATCATCCAAAGGAAATTAGCTATGTGTTGTTGTTTTTTTTTTTTTTGGAAAAGCGGTCAATTCCTCAGAAACCAAAGACATTACCTCTTATCCCCTTATTTAGAGAAGCTTGTTAGAGTAAGTGGCACGCCAGCTTAGAAAGAAGGACGGCAGTTGTAACTGGCACAGATGACAGAAGTTACGGAAAACTGGAGCTTGACCATTGGAACCCAAATTTAAAAAGAGAACATCTGCCTGAAAATGGATTTTTTTAAAAACAACAACAACAACAACACACAAACCCAAACCTTTTAAAAAGTGATTTTTGTGGTATCTGTGGTTTCCTTGGGAGAAAGTCACTCCTGGTTGAGACATAGCTCATTAAGGCAAAATGAAACCCCTCCCCCCCTCATCCTTGCCATTATGTATTTTCATACTGTAATTAGACTTTTTTTTTTTTGGAAAGATGGGGAAAATGTACCAAGCCATGTGCGTGGTTGCACCAAAACGGGGCGTTGCGCTTTCCGTTTTTCAAAGAGCCACTTTCTGAACGGAGCGGTTCTGGTTCGATAGGCAGCTTAAAAAGATGAAGTTGTCGACCAGTAAACATTTCAAAACCGTTTTCCTGTCATTTCTCTGACAACGAACACGTAAGCACGGGTGAGTGTGTCAAGTCCAGACACGGTGCCAAGAAGCTAACAATTTGGGGTGATCATTACGGCCGGGCTTCCACGGCAAAGGTAGGCGTAAGATGAACCATTTTCTGTGACCGTTTTTTTCCGGATCTGTCTAGATCTCCCCGTACCTGTCAGGCCGATGTGTCCCACAGTCTAGATCATCTGTGGACCAGGTGATCTGTGCGGGCATCGAAGGCGGGAGCCCTGGGTTGGGCCCGCAGTAAAATCCCCATTCTCCCTGGGATACCGTCACGAGGGAAAATATCCCGATAATGGGAGATCAGAGAAAAAGCGAGCGAAAGAGACCTCGGTGACCAGGCAGAGAAGCCTAAACCAGAAACGTGGCTCATCCCCTAGGAAAGGGGACAGCCACCCCGTATGTGGGGCGCAGTGGCCACCACCACCACCTTTTGCCCTGGAAAGTCACGGGAGGCGGTAGTACGGCCACACGCGGACAAGTACATTGGAGTCGTCGTCACAGCGACTTCAGAGGGGACACCATCTTACTCCTTCACCCAAACCGTCACAGTCTTGCCCTCTCTCCGCCCCTGAGACACCTGTCCCCTCGGCCTTTGCCCTTCTGCGCCCTGGATCTCGGCTCTCGTTACCTTTTGTGGCCTCCAGGAAGGCTGAACAAACCTGGACCCGATCAAACCCGGTGAGCCAGCCTGGCTTGTCACTTAGAAGAGACCAGAGTGGGTATTTCTCAGGGACAGGGCGTTAAGTGGCAATCCAAGGCATGGGGGTACCTGGGCCTGTCACCACCAGCTCGAGCTCCCACAGATGGTCCTTCAGCGCTCCTTTCCTCCCCCCACACCCTCACACAAGGTTCTTACGATCTTCGATCTTCGATCTTCGTAAGGCCCGGGGATACCAGGAGGGCTCGCTCTGAGGCCATGGAGGGCCTCGGGCCTGGCCCCGGCCAAGCGGGCCAAGAGCTGGTTTTGCGTCACCAACTCGCACGCCGCCTGAGCAGCTGTAGCCGGAGCAGAAGTGTCTCCCCGTTTACCCCAAGCCCTCCCCGAAACTCCCTTCAGAGCGGAGACACCCATCAGAGGGCCTTGGGAGAGGGTTTCTAAAAAATAAAGAGCGAGTGGGGGGAGAAGAGGCCATTAAAAGTTAGGGGAACTGGAAACGGAAGCGGGAGAACTGCCTTATCCTGGAACTCGTGAGCCCAGGACCCCAACTCAACTCCCCCGGATTCCCAGCCGATCTCGCCGCCGCTGCCCCTTTCCTAACCGGGAGAACCCCCCGCTGGGGGTCTCAACTCGCGAATCGCGCGTGTGCCACGCTCGGGCCGGCGGGTTCCCGCAGTACCTGGTGACCCCTCGGTGTCTTTACGCGCGTGGCTGACGGTCCATCTTCCGAGGGCGCTCGGAAGGGAAGCATCCAAGCGGGTCCTCGAATCCAGAGGGCGGGACGCGGGAGGGCTCCGCGCGAGGAGGATCCTGGAGCTCGTTGGCGCCCAAAGGCGCCCGGACCCGGACTCCGCGGCCGGGGAAGAAGGACGGCGGCCCGGGTCGCGGCAGGGCGTCCCCGCGGCCGCGGGAAGTGTGGGCGCGCAGACGCCGCGGCCGGCGAGCCCAGGTGGAGCGCAGTCTGACGGTGCCTTTCTCTGTCTTGGAACTCGAGTCGGACGGAGGGGACGCCACCCAGCGGGCAAGGTGACGTCACCGTCTCCCTGACACTCGGCTGTGAACGGCTGGCGAGTTACAGGCAGAGAAGGAGGGAGGGAGGGAGGGGGAAGCGAAGGCGAGAGCGAGTGGCAGCTAGATCCTCTCGGAGCAGGCACGAAAGCCAACACCTTAACCGGCCCCCCCTGTGACCACCGCCTCCCAGCCCCGCAGCAAAGCGCAGCCACGGCGCCGGGGCCACGGACCTGATCCGGGAAGGGAAAGCCGAGTAGTGGGCGTGCATGGGGGAGTGGATCCCGGAGACCCCAGATCCTAAAGGGGCCTCTAAGGTGACTGCATCCCTGCCTGTTATTGTTCCCTCTCCTCCAGACTCCGAGTCCCTCCCCTTCAGGAATGATCCGTCTGCTACACAGTGCAAAGCAGCGGCTTCACTTTGTCTCCGAAGAAAGAGTCACTCGAGTCAGGCTGGGAATGGAATACCGTTGGAAACGCTGTGAAATGAGAGAGAGAGAGAGAGAGAGAGAGAGAGAGAGAGAGAGAGAGACAGAGAGAGAGAGAGAAATGGAGGTTTCAAACAGGATGCCCAGTCTAAAAACTTGGAAGGAAGCATGGAGTGACCTTACTGTGAATAGAGAGTTGCTTTTAAGACAAGATACAGAGACTCAGCCAGGCATTCTCTTCCTCAGAAAGTGTATGATCAAGCGAGGTCCCCAATGAGCGAGGCCCCCTCTGTGCTCACAGCAATCAGCTTCATTCGGAGTGTTCTCTAGGCCGAGTCACAAGACCCACGCAGGCACCTCAGCACAGGGAACGGTGAGACAGGAAAGCCCAGAGGCCTCCGGTCCTGACCAGTCCTGAAGCAAGTTGCAAGGTCCCCTGGGTAAAGTAAATTTCTCAGCGAACTAACTATGTAGGAGCATGCACTAAACAAACAAACAAACACACCAAAACAAAGACAAGTAGGGTGAGAAAGAAGCATTTTCCACAGCTTTCCCAAAGCGAGGAGCATCTGAGGATATGATGAAGAGGCAGCGTATTGCCTGCTCATTGATCAGCAGGGGAGTGGGATTGGGGGACCCTTTAAGTTTCCCCTTTGCAGTGATAGCTGGACGTTCTATCGCTGCCTGTTGAAACACTCAGGCTTGGAGTTTGGCAGGCACGTCTTGGAAAGGATCTACAATCTCCACTAACCTGAAACCCAACCACACTCCATCAGAGCATCAGCTACAGGCCATCGCCACGTAAATAGAAAGTGAAGACGTGAAACCCTAAGGCCTCATCAGAGGTCAATGAAACTGAGGGAGAGCCAAGCAAACAGAAAGCAAAGGTCACAGGACGTGGGCTGTTTTAAAGGGATATGCCAAAGACAGTTTCAGAGCCACGAGAACTAGTGTTTGTTTGGACAGAAGTTTCAAATGGCGGTGAGATGGTTCTCCATTCCTCTCCTAGCGTCTAAGGGCATTCCTGGCACAATATGGGCTCTGTGCTAAGGAGCTGAAATCAAGCAGTGCTCCCTCCCCAGTGCCCTCGGAGCCTCCCATAAAAGAAGAAGAAGAGGAGGAG
Organism: Lasiurus cinereus; assembly: GCA_011751065.1. Classification (NCBI taxonomy): domain Eukaryota; kingdom Metazoa; phylum Chordata; class Mammalia; order Chiroptera; family Vespertilionidae; genus Lasiurus; species Lasiurus cinereus. The sequence continues at coordinate 54,481,624 of JAAGEH010000480.1, forward strand.
GAGGAGGAGCTGGAGGAAGAAGGAGGAAGAAAATTTAAGCGTTATGCCCGCCCAGCCCATTTTCCACAAGAATGTCATTGTCTTTCACAAGTCCCTTTCCTCAGAGGGCCAGGCCTCGTCCTCCCCAACTCCTCTTTGGCTGTTGGGGAGGTCTCAGCCTCTCACTGTTCTCAGAGCCCAGGCTGCTAGAAGGAACGCAGGGCCTCAGGGCAAGAAAGCCTGGACGTGGGGTTGATTTTATCACTGAAGATGGGGTGAAATGAAGAGTGCCATCAGCTCATGCATGTACCACAGGGAAGTGCCTGGTCTCTGCTGAGGAGGAAACAGCATGGGGTCTTCACTTTTTATCTCCATGTTCTCATCTTTGCCTCCCCCAAACCCCCGCTTCCCTTTAAAGATCCTTTCTCTTTAAGTGCCTTAAAAATATCTTTCCTTGAAAAGAGAGACAGAACCAACCTCTGCCTTCCCTCTCATCTCAGATCGCTCCCAGGAGGGAATCCACACCTGTAGCCATCCACTTCTCTGATCTTTACACGTCAACATTTACTCACTGCTTTGGGGGTCTTACTGCCATACAAACCTGCGACTTTATTTTAATGCAAAAAGTTTTACTGGGAAGAGAAATGTGTGATGTCAGATCCAGTACTTTTGCACAAATAATTCTAAGACTAGCACGGGAGTGTATTTCCTACCCCCCTCCCCCAGCCCCCAGGAGTCTGGGGTGCCTGTTTGAGCTGTCAGGCCAATTATATGTTTGGAAGATGAGGGTGGAGACCAGCTTTTCCATCCCACACTCCCCGCTCCAGAGAAGCCTCCCCCTGACTTCTGGAGCTGGACTGCAGAATTACAGCCTTTTTATACGTTTGAGTCCGTGAGCAACTTCCTGTCGCCCACTCTCTCTCTCTGACCCCTTGCTTTCTCCTCAGCTGCACAGGTCCCCTGATGGCTCTCCGCCGCCCTTCCCTGCTCCTCTCCGGGGCCAGAGGCTCCTGATGCGTGTCAGTCCCCATCCGGCCCCGGAGACCCCAGCAGGCTCAGCAGGAGCCGGCGGTGGCGGTGGCGGTGGCGGTGGCGGCGGGGGCCAGGCCGAGTTAATCAATGCTTCCCTCTTCGAGCTGACATGCATTTTACACGTCGGGACTCTCCTCAGCCGGCTAATTGATTCAAATTGTTTTATTGGTTAAACTGGTGTCACCCGTTCGCATGATCTATCACCACGCGGAGGAGGAGAGCATTTCCACTCTCATCTCCGCTCCGGCGGCTGCGGTTCACCCAGGCCAGGGACAGGTAAAGGAGCCTAGACACCGGACCCAAAGGAAAACCACAGACCGAGCTGCCCCCCCCCCCCCCCCCTCCCCGGAACCGGAGAGGCGACGCCTCGATGCCGGCGGCCCACGCAGCAGGCGTGAGAGCGCGGGTGGAGGTTTCCAGCTTCGAACAATTGGTTGCAGCGAACCGACAGCGGACAGCGTCCTCCGCCGGGAAAGCGGCCTGTTTCTGGGCTGAGGCTGCGAACCCGGCGGGTCCCCGCCCCAGGCCAGAGCAGGGGCAGGAGCTGTCCTTGGTGCTGAAGCCAATCCTTCACGGCGGCCGCGTCCAGGCTCGCCCGGAAGAGCTTGAACCGTCACAGCCCTAGATCGAGCTTTTGGCTCCACCATGGCCTTGTAGACGCAAGAGGCAGGCAAACATCCCGTACTTCTGCCCCATCTGCCCTGTCTCCCAGCACTGAGCCACTCCCACCCCCCACTCCTGGTTTTCATTGACCCTAAAGGAAGAGAAAGGCCTTACTATACATTCCTTCTAAACAGAAACACCAGATATTCTCTCTCCTCCCGCTCGCTCCCAACCTGGGTATTGGAGAATCCATGACAACTACCGATTTAAAAAAAAATAACCAGGCTCTCTCCCTCTCACTCATCCTCTCTTATCCCACTCTCAGCCTTAGGCAGAAATATTAATTACTGCTTCTGTGCCTCTGCCAGAGGTGTCCCTGACATTGATATCTTTGCATCAGCAGGGCAATAAATTGTTTCCCTGTTAGTTCCCAGCCTGCCAAAAGAGACCTGCATGGCCCAGAAAGAAATGGGAAGATTGGCAGAACTAGCAGGGATGGAAGAATTGTGGTAGGTCAGGAAGTACAGGAGATTCAGTCGGATGAAACTGGGTACACCTTTCTCCTCAGTCGCTTAGTAAATGTAGAATATTGCTTGGATAACAAATTTCCCAAGCCCCACTTCTTCATCTGCAGACTGAGGAGATGGGTACATACTCCGCAGGGGTATGGCGAGTATTAAATGAGATAGTCTATGTCACATGCTCTGAACACACCAGTCATTTAATACATGGTATCTTTGTTGTTGTTGTTGTTAAAATCCTCGCCCAAGGATATGTTTATTGATTTTAGAGAGAAGAAGGAAGAGAGACTATGTGCCCTGACTGGGAATAGGACCCGCAACTATGGGATGATGCCCCAACCAACCGAGCCACACCAGCTAGGCCAATACATGGTAGCTTTCAAAGCATCTTCCTCAGAGAATGGGGGGAAATGAGGACTGTACTCTTACAAGATACTTTAGAAATATCCGCTAGCTCCAGGATAAATGGCATCAAAGGCATGTTGGCTTAGTGGTGAACAGAGAGGGAACCAAGTTCCTGGCAGGGACCTTAGCCCTTTGCATTGCAACTTTCTCCTTCCCTTAATGAGTCTAGTGTTTGTTTTGTATACAGGTGGCTGGAGCCTCGGCTACTGTTCGCTTGCTCCATTTAAAATAGATTAATAATAAAAATGCAAAATAATGGTCATGATGGTAATGAGTGCTGATAGGCCTCAGTTCTCCCTCTCGACCGCCAAGGGCCTTCTGCAGCCTGGCAAGCCCAGCTCAGGCCCCCGAGTTTTCCCTCCGGTGCTCTAGCTGGAGTCACATGAAGCAAACCAAGGATCAGGAGCGAGCAAGTCTCATTTGTGATGGAAGTTGTGGAAGAAATGAGCAAGGTCTCCGAGTATTCTGAAGCTGGCTCTTAATCTTTGAGCCTTCTCTAAAATAGTGCTTATAAGCAAGGACCCCTTTTTCCGTGGGATAGAAAAGGACAATGAGAGCACAAACCTAAAAATCTAAACCAGAACTGGAGAAGGTAAAGGAAAAGGAACACGTGTTGCAGGATCTGTATCCTTGCCCCAGTGATCCCTTGAGTTCAGCACCCTTCTTACTCTTCAAATATCTTTGTAAAAAAAAAAAAATAAAAAAAGGTGATGGGAACAACAACCAGGACTTAATTACCCTCCATCAGAGATAGCCACTCTCACAAGAAAACTTGCCTTTGGGTAAGTGGCAGAGAAGACTGCTACCCCACCAGTTCACAGAGGCCAGGGACTAAGAGAAATATTTATTATTAAACTTTTTTTTTTTAATAACAAAGGAGTCACATTTCTTCACAAGTCCTCACCAACTTGTAAACACAGAAAGATACACACATACGCACATAGCTTCATAAAATCCAGAAGGGAGCATGAATTTGATATACTTGGTGGTCACTTAGAAAATATTAGTTCATCAAGATAAAATTCAAAGGCACACAGAATGCCTGAGGATGCACATAAACCCATGGATGCAGACTCCCTGAACACACCAGCGAATGTGCACGGAGAGGGGCATGGCACAAGGAATAGCCCATGAGGCTCTCTTCCTTCCCTCTCTTCTTTCTCCCTGTGATTGCGTACACATGTGTACCCGCCTCCTCCACTCCCCTCCTCCCCATATTGGGAAGGAGGGGGTCCTTTGAAATGGAGGTGGTCCCAGCTGGAAAACCCCAGAGCTCATTTAGATCACATCACTTCAGGCTTTTGTCTCTGCTCCTGAATAACCTAGGCCGCCACAACAAAAGGAGCGGCATCTACATGGAGTTTTCATTGGCAAAGATACCTCTTAAAGATGCTGCTGTAATAATGAATAAAGAGACAAGATGCTGGCCTTTTGATTGCCACTCCTACAGAAGGGAGAGGAGGAAAGGAGAGAAAAGGAGAGGGGAAAAGTAAAGCAAGAAATAGAGATTGTGGGAGAGAAAGCCGAGGCAAGTATTTGGGTGGATTTATACAAAAGAGTCTTTAATTGTATGAAGACTCCAACTACCACCAAGATAAGAAATATGGCTTGGGGCTTTAAAAAAAACAACACTGGGCCTTTTGTTTCAGGGAACCAATTTAAGAAGCAACTGAGGCTAAGAATTCAGATAGGTGTGGAACAGGATTTTTCAAAGCTTGGAGAGAAGAGGCGGGGGAGTGAGAGTAGGGGAAGGGGCTGTAGATTTTCTGTTGACATGTCACAAGAGAGAAAATGACATAGATATACATGTAACATCTCCCCAGCTGACGCTGGAGGAAAGAACATTGGATTTTATTTCCTGGGGAAATTAAGGCACTTTTTTTCCCCTACTGTTCTCTTCCCTCCCACACTTTCCCCATTTTGAATTCTACTTTGCCATCAAGCTTGATCCTAATAGCTAATACACTGTTGAACTATCATGTGCTCTCTGGCTGCCCAATAAGCATCATGCTTTCAGCTGTAGCAAAAGGTGAAATTAGATATTAGCAAAATAAATCTCAGGAAAGAAGAGGATAGAAATCTGAGTCATAGATTTTTTTTTTTTCCTGGAGAGAGAGAGAAAAAAAGCAACTAGTGACTATTCAGAGGAATTTTCTATTTTTTGTGTGTACATTAAAAGTGTTTTGTTTTTTTTTAAACTAGAAAAGGCTTTCCTCCATGGGATTAGGGGTTCAAAGTGAAAACACAAACAGACCAAATGCAATCTCAACCCAAAACTTTTTCAAGATGCTTTATGATATCATCGGCAAACTCTTAATGTTGGCAAATAATTAAATTTTCCATCTTTTAGAACTGTGTAACCTTGGGTGTCTTAGAAACAAATTGTACAAACAAACCACAGAGATGAGCACTGAGGGTTTCAGAGGAGATATAACGAACCAACTTTAATTACTAACTTGAAATTAAAAATGTAATATACAGATTTAAATTTATTTTCACCTAAATTGTGTATAAAATTATATGGCTTCTGCAGGCTAAGAAATGCTTTGTAACCAGCCATGCTACTAAAAACTCTGAAGTAGTTTCCAAAACCGAGTTCCCAGACTCACACAGTAATAATGATACATTTATCATTACTGATGACCACCTACTGGGTAATTATTGCTTTGTTACTACTATTACAATCAAGAGATTTCTTTATTTACTGTTAACATTCACTTAAAACTGAATGTTAATGACTGTTCTGAATTCACCAAAGAGAGTTTTCCGTTATATTTCAGAAGTACTTACGTTCTGGTTCAGAAATGGGGAACCATATTGTAACAGAGTGGAAGGCTGGGTGAGCGCTTGGCTCTCACCTTCTCCGGAGAATGAAAGTGGCATTCTGAGGGAATCTGGAGGAAAATTTTCCAGTCCAGAGTTACAGAAGGTTAACATAATGCAACCACTTGACTTGTGCTAATTATGTAAGTATTTTATTACAGGAGATTCATTCATTATTGATACTTATTTGCAGTAACTTCCTGCTTGGGGAGTTGTATTTTATATGAGAAGTAAACAACCCATGGCTCCGGGGCTAGCCCCCGCCCTCAGGTCTGATTTCCTCCCTCCCCTTTGTCTAGCTTCACAGTCCTCCTCGGTGGTTATGCCCCTATTGAGGCCAGAAGACAATTCCCCCAAACCTTATTCTCTCTCCATTGCTTTTCCCCATTCATAACTTCCCAGTTCTTAAAAAGGCAAGAACTTAGGGTTTGGAGCGTTTTGGGGATGGGGATGAGGTGGGTAACAAAATAAAACTGGTTTCAGTGTTTCCTTTTATAGCTTATGAAGAGAAGAGAATTAAAAGAAAGAAAGAAAGAAAGAAAGAAAGAAAGAAAGAAAGAAAGAAAGAAGAAAGAAAGAAAGAAAGAAAGAAAGAAAGAAAGAGAAAGAAAGGAAGAAATCCAGGCTTCTCCTTCAGGCTTGGTCACCAACTCTTGTCTATGAGAGCTGGGAGCTACTCTCAGGCCAGAAAAGGCAGGCTAGCCTTTGGTATATCCAGAGGTCAGGCGCTGGTCATTAGGGAGGTGGGTGTGGTGGGAACTGTTGACCAATGGAAAAGCTCAGAAAGAGGCTCCTGTCTAAGTTAGAGACCAACCTCACTGCCAGTGGTGGTTGGTGAGGTTTCCAAAAGCTTTTTCCCAGGGCCTATGCCAAGTTGCACTAGGAAAAGACATGGGTTTGCTTGTGGAGTGGCTTCCATGAGCCCCTGTGAAGGACTGTGTGGGCTGTTTGGTTGAGGGACCCTCAGAAGTTTCACTAAAAAAATATGCATTGGCCCTCAGAGGCCAGCTGTCTCAGATAGGCCTCCATAGAGCAAGAGTTTCCTCTTAGGCTTTGATGGACACAGGATGCCAGGCAGGGGTCAGCATGCTGGAGACTCTCAGAGGAAGTCAGGAACTGGAGATGGTAGATGGGGCTGTGGAAGGGCATGGAGCAGTGTGTAGGTAAATACCCTGTTCTTTTAAGGTTTTGGGGTGGGCAGATGGGAAAGACTTAGCTGGAAGCTGGAGTCTCAAAAGTTGGAACCAGTTTGAAAGGAATGAAATGACATAGTCTGGGATGGGTATGTGTGTGTGTGTGTGGGGGGGGCTTGGGAGAGGTGTCTGTAAATTAGTTGGGATTGAGCAGGACTTGGCACAGGCCTGAACAGAACTGACAGCTCAAAATGAAGGTCCATCCCGGGCCCCTACTATGTCAGCCTAGAACTTCTGCACTTGGAGCGTGGGTGGGGGGATGAGGGATGGCCAGAGGGTCACTAGAAGTTGGGAGGGCTCTGGGAAGGCGAATCCTGGGTGGCGTGGTGGGGAGGGGAAAAGTACTGAGACTGGATCCTGCCTGGGTGCTCAGTCTAGGCCACGCCACAGGGCGCCTGGCTCCCCTGCTTGCACCCCTCACCTGGGTGGAACAGCCGGCTCTTCTTGATCTATGGAGGAATGCCGTTCCCAGCAAGGCTTTCTTAATGGTCCTTTAACAAACTCTTCGATCTCTCTTTGGCCGCCCTGGCTCTTGCCCGCCCCCTCCCTCCCTCTTCCTCTCTCCACCGACTGCATCAGTTATTTATGACCAGCATTAATTATTCACGAAAAGAGAAAACTCCAGCTTTGGGAACTTTTCTAGGAGCGTTTGGGGGGGGGGGTTTCTTCCTTCCTCTCCTCCAGGTGGGCGATTTTCTGGGACTCTTATTTTTGGCTGGATCCTGGTTTGAAGTGGCGAAAGGGAACAGAGAGGGGGTGAGGGGTCCTCTGGGTGCGCGTGTGCGCTTCCTCCTACTCAGCTCTTGCCCCTGCCGGCGAGGTGTGAACTTCTGGGACCTGCGAGTTCCCAGGGTGGCTGGCTGGCGGCGGTCGCTGTCCGCGCTCGGAGGTGCTGAAACCGCGGCGTGGCTTCTCGGCAGTCGGCGGCCGGGATGTGGGCGCGAAGCTGCGGCCGCAGTCAGCCAGGGCAGCCTCCGTGCGCAGCAGCTTCTCCAAAAAAAGTCTCCTTGGCTCCTCTCTCTCTCTCTCTACCTCTCTGTACACCGTCCCCCTCCCACACCCCGCACAAGTGACACCAGGACGCTGTAACCAAAGATTAATTGCCTTAATCAAACCGACCCACCCTCTGCAATTAATCTTCTAGCAAACAAATGAGACAATTTACCGCAACCTTCCGGGTCAGGGGAACAGAGGAGGCGGGATGGGGTGGAGGGCGGACAAGGGTGGGAGACGCGCCGACAAAACCCACCAATGAGGCGGGTGGGGAGCGGAGAAATGGGTGTGGAGGGGAGGGGGGGAAGGGTCAGCTGCGGGGCTGGGTCGGGAGCCGGAAGTTGCTGGAGTCCCTTTCCACCCACTTTTCTCCGAAGAAGGAGAAGCCGCGAGGGCGGAGGACGAGGCCACTTACCTGTCCGCGCCGCCCGATCGGTCCACCACCTCCGCGCCCGGCACTCCCGGCCCGCCGCCGCCGCTCTCCGCCTCCCGCGGCGCCCGCTGCTTCCCCGGAGCGGGCTCCGTCCGCGGCCGCCCGCAGTCCTGGGCACTCGGGCTCGCGGTCGGGTCTGCTGCCGCGACTCGGTCCGGTCCCGCCTCTCCCCTCCTCGGCGGTGCCCCCCGCAGCCACCCCGCTCTCCCCACTCCCCTCCCGGGCAAGTTCCTAAGTTTGGGGTGAGGGTCGCTCTTCTCGCCACCAGCCTCTCGGCTTCGCTCGCTCGGATTCGCACCCCGCCCCCACCCCCGAACCCAGACCGAGGTCTCTGACGCCGCCTGTTGGCTAGGCAGGGCAGGGCACGGCGAGGAGCGCTGCGCGCAGGCTCCAGCCCCTCGCCGCTCCCCCTTTCACCCCGAGGGCTCCAGAAGTGAGGGAGAGGAGGCGAGGGCGGCAGGCCTGCTCCTGGGAGGGGGGCCCGGGCAAGAGGGAGCAGTTGGCTTTGGGGGGGGGGCACCCAGCCCTGCCTGGCAGCGTGGGCTCCCTGCCAGGAAGAGAGAGATCCCAGGGCACGCAGGTGCGCCTCTCAGGTGCAGCACCCCACTAGCACCCCACTAAGAGCCAGCACCCCGCCCGCCCCCCCCCAGCCCCCAGTGTGCCCAAGGAAAAGACCACCTGCGTTGAGGTAGAGCCCGGAGGGCAGAGTCCTAGGGGGAGCGTGGGTCTAGAGTACCCGCTGGGCATCTCCGAATGGTGTGTGTGTGTGTGTGTGTGTCAGGGGGTAGGGGAGGGGGGAGAGAGTTTGCTCTCAGCGCCATCAAGGAGAGAAGCTTTATGGCTAAACTCAAACGCTGCTTAAAAGAAAAGTTAGCCTGCCCGGCCCGTGTGGCTCAGTGGTTGAGCGTAGACCTAGAAACCAGGAGGTCAGGATTCTATTCCCTGACAGGGCACATGCCCGGGGTGCAGGCTCGATCCCGGGAGGGGGCGTGCAGGAGGCAGGCGATCATGATTCTCATCACTGATGTTTCCTCTCTCTCTTCCTCTTTGAAATCAATAAAATATATATTTTAAAAAAGAGAAAAGTTAGCCTAATCCGTCTCCTTAGGAAGCCTCAGACACCTGGAGGGGCCAGCGATCGCCAGGGGTGGCGTCGGAGTGCAGGGGGGTGGGAGGTCAGCGGGGTGTCCCGGAGGCAGCCTGTGGGGCTCCGGCCTGGTCCCCCCCTCAGCAGCTCCCCGAGCTGGGGCCGCGCGCCCTCGGGTCCTTCCACCCTGGGACGTGCTCAGGAGCCTCAGTGTAGCCCCTGCCCCACCAACACGTCCTCGGGATGGAGGTTGCACCCCCTCCTCCCCCCACTGCAACCCTCACCTTGTCTTTTTCATGGGAAGAGCTGATGGACCGTCTCTCCCACCGCCCCTCCTCCCCGAACAAACGCTCCTCACGGATTATTCGGCGCCGGGAAGGGAGGCGGCGGCTTCAAAAACAAAAAAGCCATCGCCCTAATGAGTTCAATTACAATGTGGTAAACACATTGCCTCTACGCTTTAATTAAGCCTGCTGCCCAATTTTAACTCATTAGTAATTCATTAAGAGAGCAGCCCCGCGCTGGCGGGAGGGAGGCTCCGCCGAGCGAGCGTGCGCTGCGGAGTCCACGCACTCGCCAGCCGCCAGCCGGCGGCGGCCCCGCGCTTTCGCGGGAGAGCGGGGCGGGTTTGCCGCCCAGGAGCCCCGGTGCCCGCGATGCTACAGCCCCTGCTCCCACGGTGCGCGGGGGTCTGCCTCTCCAGCCCCCGGCGGCGACTTCTCCTGGTTGGGGTTCCTCGGGCTTGAGGCAGCGTTTGCAAACCTGTTGTGTGTGGGTGGCGGCAGTGGGTGCGGCTGGGCCACAGTTGTGGGGGGGGGGGGAGGAGGAGGGAGAAAGGTCCCCGGATTAAACTCGATTTTCACCCCCCATGTCAAATCTTAGCTTCCCGGGTTGCCGCATCCTCCCCCTCTCCTCTTTCACTTGGCACTGGTTTCTGGAGGAAAACCTAGGTCCAAACTTAGCGCCCAGCTGCGGCTACCCATTCACCGCCAGCTTCGATGGAAATCAGACCGTGATTTTTTTGGGGGGGGGGTGGGGAGTTGGGAGGTTGGGAGCCGGGGTGAGTGGAGGGTAGAAGATGGCTGGTTCAAGAAGTGGAGATGTGAACAGATCAAACCTCTGTTCTCTCCCTCTCTCTTCTCTCTCTCTCTCTTCTCTCTCTCTCTCCCTCTCTCTCTCTCTCTCTCTCTCTCTCTCTCTCTCTCCCCCCCCCCCTCCCCTGAGCTAACACAAGTGTGACCATCAGCTGCGCCAGCCCTCCTGGTGGAAAGAAGTGGAGGCAGACCTGCAGTGGAGTCACACACAGGCAATGAGAAGGGCCGTGTTCTTCCTGTTTAAGACTGAGGAAGAGAGTCCCCCCTCCCCCCCAGTCCCTGCTCAGCGGGTCTGGGAGGAAAGTCCGTGCGTGGGTTCTGAGCGCCCCGCGGTTTCCGGAGAGAAGGCAAGGGCCCGTGCGGAGGGGTGCAGCTCTGATAAGGAAAGGACCTTTCGCCCCCTCAGTGCCCCAGCCCCGGGCTCACTCCTGTGCCAGCGGGAAGAGTGGGCACCGCGCCCACCGAGCTGGTGGGGACGCCCTAGGCCTGCAGGATGGACCCTTGGCCCTAACCCCTCACCCCCAACCTCCAAGAAAGGCCCCAGGCCACCTGCCCGCACGTCCGAGGCTCCGTCTCAGGGCTGCCAGTGCCTCAGCGACCCAAGTGGCCCCCTTCCGCCTAGCAGGCGGCAGCTCCTTCCGGAGGCCGGTGAAGGGATGAGGTTCCTTTCTCCGAGCGGCTGGGATCCCATAGCCCAGCCGGGTCGCCCCCAAGGAGCGCAGGGCGCGCCTGGCCCGGGGCGTCCCTGACTTTTCTCTGCGCACTTGGGAAGGTTAGGAGGGAAGTGGGAGATGCCTTTAATTTCCAGTCTCAGAGGCCGGGAATGCTGCGGGGTCAGCCTGGGAACACTGAGGACGCGGGTCCAGCCTGGGCCTCGCCTCCTGGGGCTCCCCAGATTCAGCTGGGAGACAGGGTGGCCCAGCAGGGTCCCCTCACTCGCTCCTTCAGTTTTTCCCTTTGGAACTGTCGGGGATGGGGAGGGGGGTAAGAGTGAGGGTGGGGTGGGATGGAGAGAGCGAAGGCGGAAGAGCTCGCAGAGGGACCCTGACTCCAGACCTGACTCGAGGGTCCAAGGCTCCTCTGAGGGTTTTGTGGGTTTCGCGTGTGGTTGATCGTCACGGCATCCACACGGGGCTCACCCTCCTCCCCAGCTGGGCTCTGCGGCGGCGAAGCGCCTTCTCGAGCCCCGAGGGCTTGCTGCGCGCAGTTTGCCTGGAGAAGGGCCTCTTTCCGCGCAGGGAAAGTGTAAGCCGGTCAAACATACAAACAACCGGGGCGCTACCCCAGGCGATCCGGACGCCTACCTGGGAGGGCAGCGACGGGGATCCGAAATGTGTGCCCGTGACAGACTCTCCGGAAACAGTCTCTTCTGGGGATTTCAGGGCGGGAAGGTATGGGGGCGCGGGGGGTGGGGCTCATAAACATTCAGACCAGAGCACGGGCCTAATTGTGATATATCACATATTAGCATTATCTTGACACATACAGTTTTAACAGCACGTCATTAACTCCAAATGGAGTACTTATCTGCCCTGCCTTTTGGATGACACACATTCTGTGTTTATCTGGCTATCCCAGCCACAGAAATGTATTTAAGATGATAGAAAGGCCAGATTTACCGGAAGTTTCCCATTATTCTATCATATGGTGTGAACTTACTTGAGAGTTGGGACTGGGCAGCAGTGGAGCCAAGCCTTCAGTCTTCAGGCTTGGCTCTGGCCACCATGGAACTTTCTGTCTTCAGTCTTCGCTTGGGTAGAGACTTCAGGCTTTGCTCTGTTCCTGCATATGCAAAGTAACCCATCATTTCCCTGGGTTAATTTGCATACCCACTCCTGATTGGCTGGTGGGCATTGTGGAAGTACAGCCAATTTGCATCTTTCTCTTTTATTAGGGTAGATAAGATTTGGTAGTTGCATATAGTGGAACTGAAACTACTTTAGTTGGAGGCTTGACCAACTTAAGAAAAAGAGTGGGCCACCTGGCCTGGCTTCTTTTTTTGTGTTGCGGTTTGGGGCCTAAACTGATGACTATGGAGAGGAGGCCGGGGGGGCGGGGAAGGAGTGCAGATATGGTGGGGATCTTCCTTTTTGGCATCCAACAAGGAAAGAGAGATGAACCGGTTCTGAGTGGAGGAGGCTGGGGATTGAGAAATAAAAGAAAGAGACAAGACACAAAATGGAAGGAAAAAGCTGGGACCAGGTGGGACTACAATTCTCTCTGATGGAGGGACAGGGACCCAAAGCCCACACAGCAAGTTTATTTCATACCCCCAAATACCTTTTACCAAAAGTTAGGATCAAAGGAGATTATTTGCATTCTTGAGCCTTCCTAGTACTTGACTGTATTTGCATATCAAAGACCCACTACTGACACCTGGGCAAAGGTAAGAGTCAGTGCTGATAACACATCTGTCTTTTTGGTAAGATGTGCAACCAAGACAATGCTTTGCCTGTCGCCTTGAGTTCAGCTGACAATAATTAAAGAAATGCCCATGTGCCTTCCCAGGCGCTGTCTACAGATGACATGCTGCTTTGTGGGACATTTTTTTCTGTTCCCGTCTGTATCACGTTCTGTGGGAAACTCATGAGGAGAGCAGCTCTGTTCATGTTTCTACCTCCTGTAAAAATTAAAAAATCTATTTTCTGAGAATAATCTTGAATTATCACTCAGTGTTCAGCTCTGTTTCCCCTTCCTTTAATATGACTGTTTCAGTCCTTTGTACCTCTGATCTCTTCCAGCACCAGGACTCTCTACCATCTGCTTTATCATGTATATTCTGCCTTGGCTGCTATAATTTCTTATGTTTTAGGTGCATCTTAACCTATCAACTGAAGTACAAGTATCCCAGTGGGTCCATGACTGCCCCCTGGACAGCGGGGGACAGATCACAGCTATCTGCTGTGTGTAAGCTTTTGTATTAATTGTTGATTATTTAACATGTTTAGATCTTGTCTTCCTGACCTTTGAGATTGTCTTATACTTTGGAATTCACTACAGCACATAGGGAAGAGATGGGTACATAAAGTATGGTCAGTAAATGCTTGCTTCCAGTTTGACTTACCTAAGATACATATCCTAACATTTTCTTGTGCCTATGACCCTCGATGGAGCAGGCTGGGCCTGATGAAAATATTTGGGATTCTAGCAGTGCAATTTTATAATCCGAGGAGAAAGATTTAAATGGAAGTAAGGGACTTAATGTATGTGTTGAACACAGTAGTGACCTAAGCCCCATGAGACTCTTCATAGTAGCTTGGTGTTTGGGCATGGGCTCCATAATATTTCATGAGTGTCAATGTTGTTTAACCCTGTTAGCATAACATAGAACATTATCTGAAATGCTCTTGGAAGCTGATTTCTAGCATTGTATTTTATCCAAGTATTTTGTGCTCTCCTCTTTTCTCCCAACCCAACTAGTTCACGTTCCAGTAGCATTTCTAATAATGAGCTCTTTTAAGGTACTCTTATAATGTCAGGGAACTCTAACACAGGCCATGGTCATGTGACTTGCTTTGACCAGTTACATATTTGGAAATATGAGTGAAGATCACTTCTGTTTGGAAGCTTTAGGCTCTGCCATGCTCTCCTTTTTCCTTTGCCAGGACACTGAAGATATTTTGGAACTCCTTCATCAGCCTGTGTTGAAAACCAAAGTTGCCCTTATCATGGATGTTTCATGATTGAGAAACAAACTTCCACTAGTTACCCAGATGCTCTGAACCCAGAATCATTTTTTGTTATTTATTAATTTGAGAGAGAGAGAGAGAGAGAGAGAGAGAGAGAGAGAGAGAGAGAACAATTAGTTTTTCTACTTATTTATGCTTCATTGGTTGAATCTTGTATGTGTCCTGACCGAGATCGAACTTGTAACATTGGGGTATCAGGACGATGCTCTAACCAACTGATCTACTCAGCCAGGACCCCAGGATTATTTTTAAAAACAACTTTGTTGAGGAGTCATGCACATCCCATAAAATTCATCAATTTTAAGCATAAAATTCAATTTTGAATGTTTTGGATGTTTACAGTATTGTACAACCACCGCCATGACCCTATTTTAAAACTTTGCCACAATTCCCCAAAGATCCCTTGCTCATTTATAGTTATTCAGCATTCCCAGCCCCAGGCAATCACTAGTCTACTTTCTTCATCTATAGGTTTGCCTTTTCTGGACATTTTTATATAAATGGAATCATATGATACATAGTCTTTTGTAGCTGGCTTTTTTTTTTCACTTAGCATAATGTTTTTGAAGTTCATCCATGTTCCCAGAATAATTTAAAATAAGAGCCCAATCTTGGTGTTTATTGGCTAACATAAGTAGCATGAATTCGGACCAAAACACTATGTGAGTGCCAGCTTGTAGATATAGATTCTGAAACAAAATTTGCCCACTCAGTGCTAAGGCTGAAATAGACAAGTTTCCTTTTTGATTGTTTTTGAGCAGCAGATTTATTTATTCTTTGTCTTTTCACAGAATGTGATCGCACCTTTATGTCAGGGTTCGCTATTTAGGCTCTCTCCTTATATTCAATGCAGCCATCAGACTGGACACTCGGGGTCTTCAGGTTTCAGAAGACACACTCCGGCCAAGGCCAACCGTAATACTCAGTTAGTCCCTAGGATTTTTGCTTTCATTTTGTCTTCCATATCTTTGTGTTTCTTACAATTGTGCCACTTCAGCATTGCATTTAAAAATATAATTTTTACATAGTATCTAGTATTTTAGATGTTTCCATGGACAGGGACCTTCAGGACATTCTGTCTGCCACCCTGCCAGAAACAGGTGGCTGACAAGTGATGCTTAGAAGAGTCATTTGCTCACCTGTTCAGATCCTAGAAAGGTGGATAGTGAGGGGAAAGAATTTACATTCTGAGCAGAAGGCCATCCCAGTCTGGGCCTGCTATTTCCTCTCTATCCTTATTTACCATCTATGTAGTCTAACTGGGAATCTCATTTATGGGTCCATTTCTTTGAGCAGCAGTCTGCAGTCACACCTTTATACAACTCCCCTGTATACACTTTGGCTATTCCTTTGCATTTCTGGTGAGTTAGTAAAATATCTTTTTTTAGAATGCATTGGAATTTCTATCTGACCTGCTTAATATAACTTAATAGATATCAATTAATTGAGGGGATGGTCAGGGATTAGAGATGAGGAAACTGAGGCACAGAGAGGTGAGGTGATTTGCCCAAATCCACCAAGAATTGGAACTTGAGTTTAGACCCACAGACATTCTAGGACAAGCATGTCAAACTCAAAGGCTAACACGGGCCATGTAAACAAGGTTTAAGTTTATGTGGGCCGCAAAAATAAAACAAAAAAACCCACAAACTTCAATTTTCATAGAAACAGGTTTATTTCAAAAAGCATAGTGTAAAAAAAAAAAAAAGAACAAGAGCAATTATAAAATTAATGTTTTCTTCCTGACACTTAGCATCTCTTCTCTGCTACTACCTTTCCTACTTTGGGGGAAATCTTGTTCACAGTAATTACTTTCAAAATTGACCCAAGTTGAATGTCAGTAATTCTGGATCTGATAGGAGACTTATTTCCTTTCATAATTGTAAATAACTGCTCACATTGTTATATTGGCTGGGTCGCAAAAATATTCATTGTGGGCTATATGTGGCCCATGGGCCTTGATTTGACATGCTTGCTCTAGGACAATAGTCTTTCCACCATCTACTCCGTCACTTGCTGGTGACTAAGGAAAATGAAGTGGGAGGTGTAGCATTGATGCGTTCAAGTTTTCGGAGAGAAGGTGAATTTTCTTTATTTTTGATTTCTCAGTCTCCATTGCCCCTTCTGATGTGAGAGTAGCAGTTGAGAAAAACAAACAAACAAACGGAAAGCTGCTACTCAGTGTTTCTGTTTTTAAACACTATGAATCATTTTGAAGGGAAATTCTGGCTTCTCAGCATGTTAGAGCTGCTGGCTGGTTCGACCTTTTAACTGGAGGAGAGGGAAGGGGGAGCCCAGAGTTTCAATCCCAGTCTACCAACCCCTCTTCAATGAGTTTCTTTCCCAATTTTGGGGGAAAGATAATGTTATTAATATCCTTTCCAGCAATTTGAAACAACCCCACACCAGACAAGCATAGCTTAGAGGGAAATCCTCTGTGATTGAAAATATCATTAGAAACAAGCTCCTGGTGTTCACTCTGTCATTTCCAAGTGTTCTGATGAGTTCATTTGAGCATAGCACTGTATGGAGTTGGCTGGAACACACGACTGTGCGTGTGTGTGTGTGTGTGTGTGTGTGTATGTGTGTGTGTGTTGGCGATGGAGGAGGGAGAGGCAGGCAGGTGTCATTTAGTCACCTGCATTTGAAACACAGACAAGCCCCAGACAGAATCTGCAGATCTGCTGCTGCTGGTGCAGTTACCAGTCACTGCCTCCAAATGGCCTCAAGCTGCGTCTGCAGAGCGCCCAGTGATGCACTGAAGAGCAGCGAAACCCAGCCAGGATGGTCATCCGAGTCCTGGAGAAGCAATCACACCACAGGACAAACACGCCCCCAAATCCAGCAGTTGGACCAACATTCAATAGTAAAAAAAAAAAAAAGGAGAAAAATAAAGTAGTAAAAATTTAGTTTTATTTCTTGATGATGATTTTTTAAGGACTATGTTCAGAGAAAATCAGATTCTTAAAAAAAAAAAAAAGGAGGATTGCATAGCTTAAAAAAATCCAAGGAGATTTCTTTTCTTTTTTTTTTTTTGTCGTAAAGAATCTTCTTCTTAGGGTCTCATTTGCATGCAGGCAGAAAGAAGCTGAAGGTGTGCACATCTAATTGGATGGAATTTGAGTCCTCCCCTGAAGCTGTAGAAAAAAAAGCAGGGTCCAGGAACATGATGAAGTGTTCTTCAGGTGACAGGAATGTGGAACTGAAGCTCTGACACTCGCAGGAAATTCCAGCAGCAGCCTCCAAGGCCACGCCACGCAGGCAGTGCCGAATCAGCCCCTTTTCCTGCCTTAGCGAAATAAGAGATGCACAAATGAGCAGAGGTTCAGCGATCAAAATCACAATGAATGATTTCAGCTGTTGTCAAACCTCAAGACTTGGTTTTGTTTCTACTTGACTCCCTTGGAAATAGTAGGACAAAAAGCGAGAGGTAGAAATGTACCCCGTTAAATCCCCAGGTGGTCACCAATGCTGTAGATGCCCTGCCTGTATCTCTTTGGCACCCACCTTTCTAGCATATGCCCAAGGTTTCCAGCTGCAGGCATCTGTGACTCCCCTTGCAGGCTGGAAGTCTTGGGGACTTCATGTCCTGGGGAGTAGGCCCCTTACCAGAGAGGAAGACTGATGGAAGTAGGTGTATGTCCCGCTTACCTAACCCGCATAGGTACACATTCTACACTGCCAGCATAACTGAGCTTGCCCAAAGTAGTCACTTGGTTGATGACTCACCCTCTGCTTCCTTCCTTCTCTTCCCTGTCTCACTTTACTATTTCCTTCTGGTGCTTTCATGGGATTATCTCCCAAGTAAAGTATTTGCATTCAACCTGGCTGGCATGGCTCAGTGGCTGAGCGTTGACCTAGGAACCAGGAGATTACGGTTCAATTCCATGTCAGAACACATGCCTGGGTTGCAAGCTCGATCCCCAGTGTGGGGCATGCAGGAGGTAGCCAATCAATGATTTTCTCTCATCATTGATGTTTCTCTCTCTTCCATCCTCTCTGAAGTCAATAAAAATACATTTTTAAAACAGTATTTGCATTCAAATCCTTATCTTAGAGTTGATTTCTGGGGAAATCTAACCAAGACACAGGGGAAATGTTCCCGTCAACAGGAAATTCTTTGTGACATCTGATTGTTTGTCCTACTGATTTGGCCATAGATTCAAAGCATGTTCAAGCCAACAGTGCAATAGTATATGCACTTTAAGAGGAAATGGAGGCTCAGGTCACACAGTCAAGTGGTTACAGAAATGAGACTAGATGCCAGTGGACCTGGCCTCCAGACTGGTACTTCCCCAGGCCCCACACCTCATCACCCTGGGCATCCTTCCATTTGCATGTTTGATAAAGTATTCTTTGTGTCAGGGTTGCTACTTGAGAAATCACCGATTTCTTCCTTTCTCTACTAGGCAGGACTGTTAACTAAGTCAACATTCCTACTTTTCAGGATTTTTTTTTCCAAATTAGTGTGAGTCACATTTCTGAGATTGGCAGATTATCATGTGATTCCATGTTTCTTCTATTCATTTGCAAATATTTATTGAGTACTGGGCACCAGGCATTATGCTAAGTATAGAAGATATCATCTCAGGTTCCTGCCCTCTCAGAGTGTACAGTCTGTGGGGAAAAGGAAACCGAGGAGCAAAAAATTACAATACAGACCAAAAAGGGCAAGTCTTCCAGGAAGAAGTGACAGGTAAGTGGAGACCAGGAAATGTTAGGCGAAGTGAGCAGGGCAAGTGTTCCAGGCAAGAGGAAGGGCTTATTGGAAGGCTCGTAGGGGAGAGAGCATGGCCCGCTGAAAGGGACTGAGAGAAGTTCAGTCTGGCTGAAGCTTAGAATGAGGTTGAATAGATGAGGCCTGAGAGGGAGTCAGAGCTCACATCATCGGGGGCTCTGAAAGGCATGTAAGGAAATTGGATACTATCTAGAGGACAACAAAGAGTCATCCAGGTACTTTAGGCAGAGGAATGACCTGGCTCTAATTACATCTTTGAAAGACTGCCTTGGTGTTCCGTGCAGAATAGATGGAGAGAGTGCAAGTCAGGACTCGGGGAGACTCTTTAAACACTGACTAAGGCCTGAGTTCAGGTAGTGGCAGTGAGGTGGAGAGACAATGGGAGAAATAACTAGGGATGAGGCTCAAGAAGACGTGGGAAGGGATCCGGGAGGTTGGAGTTGGGGGGGGGGGGGTCAAGCCATCTCTAGCTTGAGCAGTTCATCCTCCCGTTCACGTACTGACAGGCCTAGGATGTTTCCAAATTTTATCATTATAAACAGAGCTGCTATAAACATGGTGGGCAAGTTTTTGTGTGGACATTAAGTTTTCAACCCCTTTGGGTAAATACTAAGGAGTATGATTGCTGAATATCCTTTACCTGTTCATCTACAGATTCCCCTTCCAGCTGTTATATTTGACATTTGTTTGTTGAAGAAACCAGGTTGTTGGTCCTATAGAACTCTTCAGTTTGGGTTTTTCTAACTGCAACCCTGTGGTCTTATTTAATGTATTTCCTCTATCTGATATATTTCCTATAATTTGGTCATTAAACCTAGAGCTGTGGTCAGATAAAATTGGATTTCTTTTTCTTTTTCTTTCTTTTTTTTTTTGTAAGAAGATTTCATGGGGATGATTTGTTCCTCCAGAATCCTTTTTTATCAAGGAGTCTTGAAGATGGAGCATTGTAAGGTTAGTGAGGGAAATCCTTTTGAGTGATTTGGGGAGGGATGTTCTTAAGGTCTTCAATTTATGCTAGATAGCAATATGTGTCTGTGAGGCATAAGTTTGCTCTCCAGGATGAGAAGATGATGTGGACTTTAGACTGTAGTTTAACCAAAGAATTCTAAATTTTCTGGCTTCTCAAGGAAATGGAACCGACTGATGAGAAATAAAACTCCCTCATCTTGACAGTAGAGATTGTATAATAATAAGTAATTGTGTCCACAAAGAACCAGGAAAACAGTTTCAGCTTCTGAGCTGACATTATAGTGGCAAGTACTTCCACTTTCTAACCATCTTCCTCTTTAGTTTTCCATCTCTATGTGGCAATGACGTTAGCTGTATTAAATACATAAGATATTTGTTAGACTTTTATGACTATTGCTAATTAACTGTACAGTTTTTTTTATTAGTGTTTGATGTTCTAATTACTGCAGTACCAGGAAGTGTTGCTACTGTTTATATCACACTGCTCTTTATTGATTCCCAGGTTTTCCAACTCAAGTTATAAATCTTGCTTGGTGAGTTAGTATTCATGAAAAGAGGACACCCCAGTTTAACCCCCTACTTCCTTGTTAGTGAACAATGGGGTAGAGAAATGGTTCCTTGAAATTGGGATTACTATTGAATAACTGTATGCACATTCTATGCCAAAGGCACCATGGTTTTCAAGGAGGTGAGGAAATTTCTGTGGTTGACAAAAAAATAAAATACCAACCCACCTGCTTCTAACAGGCTTGTCTTCCTCTTCTCCTGCCTACACTCACTGCCCACACTCTCTACCCTCTGTCGGCTCCACGTGTTCTCTCAATGGAAATGTCTTCTTTTTCTGGCCCCATTTGACCACCTTCCAGGTCTTGCTCCGTGTCACTTTCTCCATGAAGCCTTTCCCAGTCCCCAACTCTTCAGAGCTCTCTAGTTCAAAGCTCAGAAATTTATCTTGTGTCTTCACAGGCCTCTTATGTGTTACCATCATGCCTCCAACTGAAATGCAAACTCCAGGAGGGTGAGCATCCCTCATAGCGATGAAAAGGAGGGAAAGTTGTTATCCAATCCTAGGAGTAAGATGTGAGCTCAGTGTTTCAATGTGATGACTCGGGAGTTGAGTCTGGTGCATCATGAACACTTAAGAAATGCTGGCTGTTATAATATGGCTAGAGAATGCTTCTTCTAACTTTATTCCCTTTCTCCCCCATCTCCCTACAACTTAAGACCCTTCCTTCAGCTCTCATTCATACCATTCAGCCCCAGAGAAATATCTCATTGGACTCTAGATCTTTTATTCCAGTCCTAGGAGCACCACTCAGATAGACAGTGAGAGACAGGACCTTGGAAGTCCCTGGTTCTGAAGCTACTTTCCATCACGTCCGCTGCCTTTGCCGGGCTCACTCTTTACCAAGTGCAGAGCCACGGGGTGAGGATTTCTGTCGGTCCCATTGGGACATAGGGGGTGAATGAGTTAACATTTACAAAGTGCTTTGAGCTCCTTGGAGAAAAGGCACAATCTAAGTATTCTCATTAGTGCATGAATAATAGATGAGCATAAAGCACTTTGCAAATATGAAGTTCTTTAGCAATGCTAAATAATACTTCCACCAACCTACCTGCGAGTTGAGGGCCAGTTCTAGAAACTCCGATGGTTCTAGTCTTGGCTGTCACTAATTCAAAGCAGAATCATAGGCAAATTCATTTTCCCATTCTGGGTTTCAAGAACAGACGGGTCAGAATGGATCATGTCAAACGCAACTCATTTAATTTAGCGATGTCTACCTTTTTATCTATATATGCACCTTTAAAATATATATTTGCTTAAAGTACATGCAGTTTTTAATCTACATAAGTGGTAATGTTCTGTAGATTTCATTCTGGTTTGTACTTTTCCCACTTCACACTATCTTCTCAAGAGTGATCTATGTGGCTGTGTATCTACTCCCTTGCCTGGAAATGCTGTATAATATTCCATTGAGTGGGTCCATCTTGTTTTACTCATCTATGCCCTCTAGTGGGGAACTTGATGGCCTCCAACTGCACACACATCCTGGCCACTGCTGATGGGCCTGGGTGGGAATTTCTCTAGGATACAAACTCAAGAGAAAGTGTCATAAGATAGACACTTTGGATAGGAACCACCAAAAAGTCTCTCAGGAAAGGCTGTGCTAGCAGGAATTGTTCACATGGAACTGGAAATCATGTCTTGAGGATGTTTAACTTGTGAAAGCTTGCACAAGCAGTAAGAGGGAGTTGGCATTTCCAGACCCCAAATTCAAGTCCTCTGACTCCAGATCCTTTTCATTTTTCAGGCATCACTCTGTATGTCTCTGGATTGTAATATCGAGGCTTTTGTTATTTAGAGAAGCCTTGAATTTCAGAAATGGCTTTGATGGTGTTAATGACAAGTTGCAGGCAGTAGAAAGAGGGGAAGTAAATGGGTGCCTGGATCAATCTGGTCTGGTTCTTTTGGCTGCTTAACCACATGCTGTTACCTTCTTTTAGATTTTGGACAGCTTTAGAGAAACAAAAGGGCCAAGTCCGGTTTGGCTCAGTGGATAGAGCGTCGGTTTGTGGACTGAAAGGTCCCAGGTTCGATTCCGGTTGGGGGCATGTACCTTGCTTGCGGGCACATCTCCACAGTGGGGCGTGCAGGAGGCGGCTGATGGATGTCTCTCTTTCTCATTGATGTTTCTGACTTTCTATCCCTCTCCCTTCCTCTCTGTAAAAATTCAATAAAATATATTAAAAAAAAAAAAAAGAAACAAAAGGAAGTGCTGTATATCTAAGTCCTTCCTCTCTCACCTACCTACCAAGGCCCGGATGGTGTACCTCCTAGCTAGTCTGACTTAAAAATAAACAAGGAATCATAGACAGTATCAATGATTACCTAGTGTAATCCAGTCATTTTATAGATGGGGAAAGGGAGGCCCAGAGAGAGGAAACCTCTTGCCTGAGGTCACACAGCTAGAGGTCACCTGAAAACCAGTCCACGGCCCTTTCCACTTCCCTGCACACACAACTTTCCCCTTCCTATTCAGAATCCACACTTTAATTCTCAACAACCTGTGGTGTGTGTGCTATGAACAGTGGTTTAACAATTACTTTTCTGGCGGGGGGGTGATGAGGGGGGGGGGCATACAAACTCTATTTGTCGCACTTGCCAATTTCTCTAGTGTAAATACTCCGACCATGGCCATTTCGAGCTGCCAAGTGAAGGCACTGAATGTGAAGTAGGGAGGCATTGGCTGCAGCACACCATAGTGAGGCATTTTACAGACACAATAGACATAATTAATGACAAGAGCAGAGGTAATAGGAAAAGCTAGGAAAATGAGTAAGAGCTGATGAACTTGGTGGAGGCCGGTTTGGCTCACTGGAGAGAGCCTCCGCCTGCAGACTGAAAGGTCCCAGGTTCGATTCCAGTCAAGGGCATGTATCCTGGTTGCAGGCACATCCCCTGTGGGGGGCGTGCAGGAGGCGGCTGATGGATGTCTCTCTCTCATCGATGTTTCTAGCTCTCTATCCTTCTCCCTTCCTCTCTGTAAAAAAATCAATAAAATAAAATAAAAAGAAGTGATGAACTTGGGGTGTTATTATCTTGGTTTTTGGTATAACTTATTTGATTTTAAGTATATGTAATTTAATGGCTGTATTGAACCCTAGTTCACCAATTTCCACACTCAGCCCTCCTGAGCCCATGTGACCCAGCCCCAGCAGACCATTGGCTGTGAACTAACGAAACCAGCTTCTCGCTGTGGCAACCTATCTTCCTAGTTTATACATTTGTCTTGACTCTTGAATACTCTTTGGCGGAAACATGACATATGAATATAGTGAAAGAAAAAAAGGCAGAGGATAAATGAGTTATTCTGGAGATAAATTTTCTGGATAGCTGAAGGCTTAGCTTTTTAAGCTCCCTAACTATAAAAGTTTTAACTCTGATAGATGGACTTTTAATAGAATTGTGTCACACCCTTTCCTACTTCATTACACATGAGTGTTATAGCTTTCTTTATTGGCATGTGGAGGTGTGGAAAGCTATTTGCCCTTGCCTGCTGTGGTGTGGGGGTTCTGGGCTTTTTTTTCTAAAGATTTTTTATTCTCAGTCAATGTTCTGAGCTATGACTTCTTCCTATTGTCAGTGTGTATCTCCAGCTTCTCCCTCCTCTTTCTAATTGACGAAGGATACAGAGAGCCAAACTTATTAGCGTCATATTACAAATGTCATTAACCAGTTGGAATACAGGCCTGATGTGTAAAACACTTAAATGTTACTGCATGCGTCTTGCAATATTTATTTTGACTGCTCAGAAGCCTTTGGGCTTAACTTTTGGTTCTTGTAGAATCTCTGGAGAGGTGGTAATCCCAGAGTACTTTGTTCCAGACCAGGGAGCATGGCTACAATTACATTATTCCTCTACATAGATGTATACTGCACCACCATGCCTGCGCTCCATTACAGGAAGATGAAAAATTCATCTCTGGGCCAGGTCATAGGCCAGATACAAAGTAGAGCAGTCCCGGTCTGCCTTGTGAGGGGCCCCCCAATGCTGTTGGAACAGGAGGTGTTCCACACGGTGAACTTGGCCAACAGTAAGAATCCAGATGGTGAAGTTTGGGGCTCGCTCCTTGCTCTAAAGAGGATTCTTGGGCTCTCTCAGCACAGGCTCGGGCATGGTGCGGAAGCAGACCTAGTGTTTGAGAGTTTTCTCTGCCTGGAGTTGGGGCGTCCCAGCGCGAACCTGCCCTTCCCGGGAAGTGCTTGGGTGCTGGAGCTGGGAAAGGAAGTGGACTGTACCCAGGGGCTGGCATTGCCCTTCAGCAAAGCCCCCCTATCTCTATTGACCGGTGTACCCACTCATCTGCAGAGAACCGAGGAGGAGGCAATTGAGGTAATTGTCCCCCTGCTTTCAAAGACACAGTGGCTCTCCACACTTTTATCTTCTTCTCTAACTACAGCAGCGGTTCTCAACTGGTGGGTCGCGACCCCTTTGGGGGTCGAACAACACTTTCACAGGGGTCGCCTAAGACCATTGGAAAACACAGATACGCTTCATAACAGTTGCAAAATGACAGTTATGAAGTAGCAACGAAAATAATGTTATGGTTGGGGGTCACCACCCACATGAGGAACTGTATTAAAGGGTCGCGGCATTAGAAAGGTTGAGAACCACTGAACTACAGGAAAGGCAGCCTCGGGTGCTGAGAGGGAAAGCAGCCACCCACCCCATTCCCAGTATTGCCCCCACAAAGTCACCTCTCATCATGTTGTAACCTTAAAGCTTTGGGGGATTCTCAGCCCCCTTTATTACCTTCTTGCAGGAGAGTCAATGGATGGACCTGTGGAAGAGAAGCAGGTCCAGGCATTGGGGACCCATAGAGGGCGAGGGTGGGGTGGGAAGGGACAAACTTGTCCAAATACCAACTTCTTTCCTGGTGCTGGTCCCGGGGAGGCTGCTGGTGACTGGTGACATCACCTGGGCAGCTTCTCTGAAGTCCCTGGAGCTGGGGTCACCCAACAGGGCAAGCGGGGAGCCCACTAGCCATGGCTTGCTCCCCCACCCCCGCTGGCCTAATTAACAAGTTGGGTCCCTTCCAGCTCCTTGGCGGCCTGGCTCTCTCGGGGGCTGGGCTCCGCTGGGGGCGGGCAGACAGTCTTACTTTAAGCAGCTTATTGATCCTCCCAGGTCACGTGCCCCTCTTGGGGGAGCACTCTCGTGTTTTAAGTGCATGCAGTTACTCTCTTGACTGGCTTGTAAACAGGTTTTAATGGGGCTATTAGTGTAAAAGGACAGGAAACTTTCAAAAACAGCCTCTTAAATATTCATGAGGATGTTAAATCTGGCGCTTAATCACCAGTGTTTGCACACAGCTAACGGGGGGGGGGGAGAGAGGACGGCTGACAGGCTGCCTTCACCCCCAGCCACTGACAGGGCATTAATAAACGCTCTGAGAGGCATGATGAATGGGTGGCCCAGGGAAGGGGACTTTTTAAACAAACCGAGACCCTCTTCTGCAGGGACTCCTGTGCTAAGGGAGCACCCATGTGGGGGTGGAGATGGAGGCTGGAGGGGTGTGTGAACAGGACACACTATTTCCTTGCAGATAGAGTAGTTAAGTGCTCCCCCCCAACACACACACACACACACACACACACACACACACACACACACACACCTCTGACTCTCTGGTTCCCAGAGCTAGGTTTTCTCAGGGGAAACTTTCTAAAAACTTAGAACAAGCCATCTCCAAAGAACCCCCTGCCTGGAGGATTCTTAACTCAGGCCTGGCCACACACACACACACACACACACACACCCCTCTGGCTGTCCGGTTCCCAGAGCTAGGTTTTCTCAGGGGAAACTTTCTAAAAACTTAGAATAAGCCATCTCCAAAGAACCCCCTGCCTGGAGGATTCTTAACTCAGGCCTGGCCAGGCCCTGGGGTAGCTCGGGGCCCCTCAGCACGGAGCTCCCTGGAGGGTCCTTACCAATCACCTCTTCAAACCTGAGCTCCCTGCCTGCAGCCGGGCCTGAAATGCAGACGGTGAAGCTGGGCTGCGGTTCAGGGGCTCCTGGGAGCTGTCCACCCCTTCCCGCCCCCCTTTCCACGTGTGCATTTTAATTCCTGAAGCAGCACCTTCCGCTTGCGGCCCTCGGTAAGGCTGGACGTGGAATCCCCGTGGAAAATGGATGGATGGGGAGGGTGCTTTCTAACGGTGAACCCGGCACTGTTAGACTCTGGAACGGACCTCGGAGACTGGCTAAGCCTGCTCCCTGCTCCCGCGGAGGAAAGCGCCTGCGAGGGAGGTGAAGCGGCTTGGCCAAGGCCAGTGCGGAGCCAGTGGCAGCCTAAGACCGGACCCCAGGAACCGGGTCCCAGCCCACCCCCCATGGGCACGATGAGCCCCCTCCGGGTTCCTTCAGGAGTGCTGTGGCCGAGACCGGTCTGGCTCAGTGGATAGAGCGTCGGCCTGCAGACTGAAGGGTCCCAGGTTCAATTCCGGTCAAGGGCATGGACCTTGGTTGCAGGAACATCTCCAATGTGGGGCGTGCAGGAGGCGGCTGATGGATGTCTCTCTCTAATCTATGTTTCTGACTTTCTATCCCTCTCCCTTCCTCTCTGTAAAAAAATGAATAAAATATATATTAAAAAAGAAAAAAAAAAAAGGAGTGCTGTGTGCAGGCTCCAGTGCCAGTTAGTGTCCAGTTTGGCAAGGCCTGTGCTACTAGAACAGATGAAGCACAGAAAGTTCCGGAAAACATCCCATAGTGTCTGGTGGGGAACCCCAGTCTCATGATCTGAGTCCAACTAAGGAATTAAAAGCTGTTGGCTCCCCGTAAGTGCCATTTGAGAGTTTTGATTGACAAGTTCCATTTAGAAATGTATCCAGCCCTAGCCAGTGGGTAGAGCGTCGGCCTGCGGACTGAAGAGTCCCAGGTCCAATTTGGGCCAAAGGCACACGCCCAGATTGTCTGCTTGATCCCCAGGAGGGGGCGTGCAGGAGGCAGCCTATCAATGATTCTCTCTTATCATTAATGTTTCTATCTCTCTCTTCCTCTACCTTCCGCTCTAAAAGAAAAAAAAAAAAAGGAAAAAAAAAAAGGAATACAAGGCTACCTACCTCCTATACATAACATCAGAAATACTTAAAAATCATCTTTTTTTTTATGAGCTAGAAACTCCCTGCAAACACACTATGCTTGATAATGGTAGGTCAGGGCAAAGAAATCAGCATCTATACTAATAAAAGAGTAAGATTAAAATTGACCATACCTTTGTGACGCCCAATAGCCAATCAGGACTGAGTATGCAAATTAACTCAATAAAGATGGTGGGTTAATTTGCCTACATAGGTGCTGAGCAGCCAGGGGCAGGTGGAATGCTTGTGTCATCACCATGGCAACGACACAGGCCTTCTGCTCTGCCCAAGCCGCTCCAGGCCTCTGGATAGCATGGGAAGGCGGAAAGGTGGTTCCGGGCTGGAGCAGAGTTGGTGCCGGCAGACAGGGGAAGGAAGGCCCATTCTTGCCCACATCTTTGTGCATTGGGCCTCTCGTCTTTCACAAAATCCTTCTCAGCCCTCTGCCCTTGTCACATACATTTCACATGCTTCTGTGAAGCCCTTTCTGTGCATTAGCTACAAAATTGGGGGGTTGGAGAGGGCAACAAATATCCTCATCCCCAAGGTATTCTTCCTCTAGTTAGCAATTTATCTTTGGGGTCATGGTGGAAGACTGAGTGCAGTACCAGGCTGAGCAAATATCACCTTTATCATCCTATGGCCTTGCTCAATAATCCGAGGTGGCTTCCACTATATATGGGTCTGGCCCAGATTGGCCCTCCTCTGTGTAGCCAGTTTTAGCTTCCCCTCTGAGCCAAGCACATCCTTTCCTTTCCAATCAGTGGACGAGGGAACATTCTACAGGCAACAAGGATATGATTCTTAATCATAGGTTTGTCAAAGAATCAGTGGAACACTTTTTTATGGAATGCCAACCAGGAATGAAAAATCAGTTTCTCTTGCTAAATAGTTAGCATTAATGACTTCCGTAGAACCAACCTATTAATTAAAAATCAAAACAAAACTCCACTTGTCTCTTTCATCTGGTTATGTAGCTGGTAGATGCTGGTGGTAACGCAATTGATTTGAGAAATAGTTTCCTTTTCACAATTAGGATGAATGCATTTTGACAGTTTTTACCAATAATGATGCTGTGTCTGGTACAAAGGCAAAGCACAGATGACACTTGAAACCCCAGCAGGGTTGGCCACTGTTTTCTCAATGGGTGTGAAGTACATGGAAGGATTCTTCTTGTTATCAATCTGACACCAAATGTTGGACATTACAAAACTGATTTCACAGAACATGACTTTGGATTGACATTATGACTCTTATATAAAAAAATCTCTCATTCTGTAACATTTTTCTATTTGTTTAATCAGTCAAATGTAGTCAGATTCAGTAGAACTCACGGAAAACTCTTGGATTAGGACTTAGGTTCTGTTTCCAATAGTATGGTGTCTATTAGGCAAACCTTGCTTTCCTCACCTATAAAATGGGTCCAGTAAAATCTGTCATATCAGTCTGTTGTTTCAAGTGATGCAATGCATTATCCTTTGTAGCATTTAACAAAATTGAACTTTTAGCATTTAAAGTTTGGACTTATTTGGATTATAAGCTCCATGAGCACTGCTTTATTCACTTCCATGTCCTTAGTCCTTGACGCAGTGCTTGTCCCATAGTAGACCCAGAAAAAGAACATGATAGATGCATGCAAGGACACCAAACTTGGATAGGCATACAAGTCAATATCATCCTTGTGTTCATGGGAGACCAGATTAAGTGGAGAGATGAGATGTATCTCATGAGTCAGGATTTTTTTTTTGATGGTAACTTAGAAACTCACCTGGAACTAGTTTAAATATTAAACAAGTTTATTGGTCCTTTGTATAATCTGACAATACAAAGGGCAAAACTAGAGTTGGCTTCAGTTACTTAATCTGTCTCTATCCTTTCTCTTCTGTCTATTGTCTCTCATTCTTGTTTGACTTCCCTCTTTAATGCAGACAGATTTCTCCATGGGAAGAGGACATGGCCATGGGGAGC
Organism: Lasiurus cinereus; assembly: GCA_011751065.1. NCBI lineage: Eukaryota > Metazoa > Chordata > Mammalia > Chiroptera > Vespertilionidae > Lasiurus > Lasiurus cinereus. The sequence goes on from JAAGEH010000480.1 coordinate 54,510,796, forward strand.
TCTAGATTCACAACCTTTTAGTGTTTGCTTCCAGGAAAACACCAGGGTGGGATTTGATGGACACTTCGTTAGGTCACAAACCCATCCCCTGGTGATTGCTACTGTTGACCTTGCCGTGGCCAAGGGGAATCGAGCCATTACTAGTTCATTTTAGAGCTGCTGAGGATTGGATTTGTTGCCAGAAAGTAGCGGGGGGCGGGGGTGGGGGTGGCAGGTACTTGGCTTGGGGAGAGGTCCTGGGCCTGGCAGTTAGAGACAATAGCCATCAGACAGTGTGAATTTTTCTAATGTTCAGGAATTGAGTCTTGATTTTTCTGGTTCCTGGCATAGCTCAGGTATATCAGCAGCCCCAGAGCAGAGGTGGCTTTGCCTGTGCATAGAGTGAGCAGCTAGCCTCTTGAAATTCACTGAAAGAGGTCATTCTTTGGGTTAGGACAAGAGTCCTCAATGGTTATTTACAATTCAGGCACTCCTATAAGGAGTCAGTCTTGTAATTTATGGTGTCAATAGCCATCAGCACTAACCAAGACACTGTTCTCCCTCATTTCTAGGTAGTGACTTTGGGTATAAAAAGGCACTGAGGATCCTTTCTGGTGGCAGTTGAATTAATAAGTGAGGTATGGAAGATGACATATTTCCACCAATCTTCCATAGCCCAGTTAAATGTCACCTCTTCCCCGAAGCCTTTCACTGTCCACCTAGGAGGACTAATTAAGTTCTATTTATAGAATTGTTATGAGAATTTATCCAGATAATACATATGAATCATTTAGAATGGCACTAGCCACATTGTAAACACTCAGTAAGTTTTAGCTATTATTACTTCTATAGGACAAGAGGGATAATATAGGCATAGTATCTCAAAAATAGATGTTATAGCCTCTCTATGTCCTGGGTCTGTATACATTTTTTTTTTACTTGACACATGTTCTTTAGCTTTAAGAACATGCCTGGTAAACATACAATGGGAATTTTGTGTCCAAAATCACTGCTGGGGGGCTAGATTATTTAATGCATGCCACCCCTTTTTTAAATCTCTGTTTCTGTAACACCTTTACAACATTTAATTAGTGGTTCTAACATTGTGTGCTTAAGGCTTACTCGCAGAGCTTGCTTAAAACGTGTTTTATTTTTTCTGAATCTTCTCCTGAGAGATTCTTTCTCGTAGGTCTGGGAGAGGTCTCGGGATGTCCATTTAAAACCACATCTTTAGCGATTCTCTTGCAGGTGGTTTTCTGGACCCTGGTTGGAGAAACCCTGACCCAGAGAGGCAGGGATGATGAAAATGGGCAGCACTTGTTCTGTAGTTGGGACTTCCCAAGGTGCCGAAGAGCCCCCAATAGGAAGAGAACTCCACTGTGTTTCCTTAGTGTGCCAACCAAGGTGTCGCTTAAGCGTGAAGCATCTACTGTACCTACTCATCCACTCAGCGTATGACCCTCTATCTGGGCCAGTGACAGGATCACAGCTCTGTCAAGCTTCAAACTCAGCACCCACTCACTGCTGTGCTGCCCATTTTTGAAAGAGGGGATAGTAGTGAGTGGAGGCTTGGGATGCCAGAAGGCCCACAGGATGAACGCCTTTGCGGGCCTCATGGTGGACACTCCCTTCGGGTCCTGGTCCTCCTGCATGAAGATGTTTCCAGGAAGGTGCAGGCATAGATTTTGAATGGTCAGATGCAACCCCAAAGACCCTGCCCTGTGGTCAGGAGTTGCTGTGTATTAAGGCAGCCCATCAGAGGGACATGCATTACCAACTCTTATGCTTTTGTATTAAGCATTATGTCCCATCTTTACGGTCAGATTAATGGAGATTAGTGGTTCCACTTAAGAGTTTAAACATTGTGCTGACCCACATTGTCGGAGTCATCATAATGTGGGGCTATATGTCCAAGGGCTGGACCAGCTGGTAGTCAAGTGGGGGAGGGGGACAGTCTATATTTCACAAAGTGATTTCAGTAATTGCCTTGAATAAAAAAGCTGGGGTGCCTTTTTATGCATAGATGGCTCTCCCCTACTTCCCACACACTTAATGCCCAACAACAAAGTCTGAGGATGCTCCCTCGCTAAGAGGATGCTTAGTAATCAACAGTCACTCATGCTTGCCTCCTCTTGGCTTCGGCAGGTGGAAGTCACAAATGGTTTCATTAATGTCTTTTAATCCACGTGCTGGATAAAAATCCCTCAAAACTCTTAGAAACCCACCACCCTGCGTGTAGGAGGATGGTTGTTAATTAATGAACTTAAACCATCTCCACAGGAGCACACAGCTGTGATCCAGAGGACATTGGGTTACAGTTACTTTTTATTCATGGGACAGAGTTAGTAATTGACAACTCTCTGTCTTAGTGAGTTTGGGCTGCTATGACAAAATACAATAGACTCTGAGGCTTACACAGAAAACATTTATTTCACATAGTTATGGAAGCTGAGAAGTCCAAGATCAAGATTTCGGTAAACTCAGTGTTTGGCAAGGACTCTGTTCCTGGTTTGCAGACGACTATCTTGTTCTATCCTTACATAGCCTTTCTTGGTGCATTGCACATGAGGGTAGTGAAGACGAAATCTCTGGTTTCTTCCTCTTTTTAATAAGGGCATTAATCTCATAATGAGGACCCCAACCTCATGACCTCATCTAACCCTGATCACTTCCCAAAGGCCCCGCCTCCATCACATCAGGACTAGAGCTTCCACATATGAATTGGGGAGGGGGTGTACAATTTAATGCATAGCACTCTGTAGCTTTATAGTTAAAGGGGAAGTCACATATAAATTTAACTTTAAAGTGAAGTGTCTACTTCTCTTAGTAAGTGTACTCAGGATATTCTTTTGCATATCCTCAAAGTGGAGGAACTTGGAGACAGTTAACATTTATTTGGAATCAAATCCAGTGAGTACGTGAGTGATTAAGCTAGAGAAGGGCATGCTTGGCTCAAGAGAAGATAATGTGGCTGATTTTGTTGTGTGGCCAGCTGGAGCCAGAGGTTACCAAGAAAGGAAGCCCCCAAGTGCTCAGCATAATGGTAGCATCAACAGATACAAAGATTAGTAGAGGGCAGAAGGGATCAGGATTTGGTGGAGGGAGGGGTGTGCTTAAGTTAAAAAGGCTCTGGCCATCCTCTCTCCCAAATCCTGATGCGAATCACTGGTCTAAATGGTCTGCCAAGACAAAAAGTATGAGTTTTATACTCAGGAATATTTGTTCTAAGAAATTTTCTCTTTACTTTACAACTACACACACACACACACACACACACACACACACACACACACACTAGTGGCCCGGTGCACAAAATTCGTACACATTAAAAGGGGGTTAATTAGAGGAAATATTTTAATATTGCTTTTTGCCCTTTCTCTATAATAGAAGTATCAGTGATGAAAGAAAATTAGTAAAATGTATATGAAAATCTTCCTCCTATCAGAGCCTAGGATGTGCCTCAGGACCCAGAGTCGAGTCCCTGCCCACCTGTGGCACCTCAAAATTATTCAAGAATCCAGACCCAGCCAGCCCCACCCTTGTCAAGCCTCGTCAGGTATAAAGGGGGGCGGGGGGAGACGCAGCTTCAGGTCCCCTGGCCCAGCACTAGGCAGGGGGTGCACCTTGAGGTTCCCTGGCCTGGTGCTGGGGTAGGGGGGCATAGCCTGAGGTCCCCTGCCCTGGCCCAGCACCATGTAGCCTCAGGTCCCTGCTGATTGCTTGTTAAGGTTCATTAAAGGAACTTGGCCTCTGCTGTGGGTACAACCATCTTGTGTTATGGAAACCCCGCCTCCTCTGTGGGTTCTGCCATCTTTGTGATGGCATGACTGTCAGTTTTCATATTCCCTCTTTATTAGTTAGGATGTATATATATCCTATCTAATAAAAGAGTAATATGCAAATTGACTGTACCTCTGCTATGCCCACCAGTCACACCCACCATCCAATCAGAGTGAGTAAGCAAATTAACCTAACAAAGATGGCTACAGCACACACACACACACACACACACACACACACACACTGAGTGGCCAGATTATTATGTGTTCAGAGATCATAATAATCTGGCTACTCAGTATATATAAAGAATTTTTTAAAAATATATTTTATTGATTTTTTTTACAGAGAGGAAGGGAGAGGGATAGAAAGTTAGAAACATCGATGAGAGAGAGACATCGATTAGCTGCCTTCGGCACGCCCCCTACTGGGGATGTGCCTGCAACCAAGATACATGCCCTTGGCCGGAATCGAACCTGGGACCCTTTAGTCTGTAGGCCGACGCTCTATCCACTGAGCCAAACTGGTTTTGGTGAAGAATTTTTTTAAAAGTGGCTTCTCTATTTTATGCTTTTCTAGGAGTTTTTACCAATGTCTTCATAGTTTTATCTTTCAAAAACAGTCCCCCAAACTACATGTAAAGTCAACTATTTTTTTTTTTAACTATAACTGTACCACCTAATTCTCCTATATATGCCAAGCATGCTAATAGCATTATGGAGTGCGGTAGATCTTGTTATTATTTTCTCACGTTATACAGGAAGAATCTAAGATTCAGGTTGGGGGAAAGCAGCTCAGCAAAGGCCACCCAGCTGGTTAAGTGTCAGAGTCAGAATTTGTTCCTCGAAGTCCTGGAAAATTTCCCTTTCGGGAGTGGGGGCATTTCCTGACAAGTGCAAACTTTGTGTTTAAATCCTCCTCATGGTTAGAAACGATTGATGCTGATGAGTCGTGGCGGTCTTTCAAGATGACCAGTGGGTAAGTTTCTGGGGTGAGGGGACCAAAAGGGAAATATTATGCACAGTTTTGCTCCAAGGCATGCAATTGGAGCATTCTTTCTCCTTCTTCCTAGCCCGAGGAGTTCTGAAAATCTAGATTGGTCTTTTGTTAAAAAATCCAGACATTAGCCGAGACTGGTTTGGCTCAGTGGATAGAGTGCCGGCCTGCGGACTGAAAGGTCCCGGGTTCGATTCCGGTCGGGGGCATGTGTCTTGGTTGCGGGCACATCTCCAGTGTGGGGCGTGCAGGAGGCGGCTGATCAATGTTTCTCTCTCATCGATGTTTCTGACTTTCTATCCCTCTCCCTTCCTCTCTGTAAAAAAATCAATAAAAAATATATTAAAAAAAAAAATCCAGACATTAAAGTGGCCCAAGAACTGGTCCAGAGTGGGCTTGGTTTCCCATCCCAATCCTCTCAGGGCCCTCTTGGGGGTGTGGGTCATTCTCAGCACCCCCTTGTGGCCACCCAGGGGTCTAGTCCCAGGAGCATGCTTCCTGACCCCCTGCAGGAGGGGAGTTAGGGTGCTTCCAGCCCTAGGTAACATGCCTGCGTCTAGATGTGCTTAACAAATTGCCTGTTCACTCAATTACGTTTTATTTAATCATCCGTAATCATATAAATTATGCCTGATGGTAGTAAATGTTCATGTCAGCTCCTAATTACAGATTGATTAATTGGCTGGGGTGATCTGTATTACTACTTATATAAGAATATATGAAGATGATGATAAATGAGGGCCGATGATACTGAGCCCAGGAACATGGAACATTTCCAATTACATCCCACTTTTTGGGGTGGGGAAGCCACTCCCTCTTCCCCATCTTACTCCTGTCAGATGCCTCCAGGAGGCCTGTGGTTGGTTGGTTTTGGCACTACCTGAGTCAAGAAATATTTATTATTATTTAGTTAGAGGATGTGTGTATCTGTAACATTGGTGCCATGCCGGGCTCTCCTTTCGGCTGTTGGCAGGGATGACTAATGACAAGCTCATTAAGTTGAGTTGGGCTCATTAGAGCCTGCTGGGCCCAGAAAGTTCCTAAGGTTGGATTTGGCTTGGAGAGCAGGAATCCAGAGAAGGAAGAGGCGAGGGGACTTTGTCAGTGGCTATGAAATGATTCCCAATTAGGCGATCTCATCTTTGTGTTTCCTTGAAAGTTAGAGTTTCACAGGGTCCAGACGTACCTTAGAGTTTTTTTCTCTAGTGACACCGGGCCTTTGTAGATGTCTTTAAGGCAACTTGGTGGGATGTGTAATTATCAGTCCTCAGCTTTTGAGGATATAATTTAATTAGAATGTAGCCGGCTTCCATCACCCTTGCTTCCCCTCCCATGCATACCTGGGGCTAAAGGTAAAGATGAGGCAGCCTGGGGTAAGGCAGGTAAAGAGGAGAGAGGGAGAGTCTGATCATGCAGAAGAGGAGCCTGATTTCAGGGAAGGGCTTTGAGACTCCATCCCAGGATCCTTGTCTCCTGAGATGTGATGGGCAAAAAAGCCTGTGTGTGTCACATGCTCAGAAGACAGGGCATCCCGTTACTGGAGGAGACCCTCAGTGGATCTCTCTCCTTCCATTTACTTTATTAGCTGAAGTTCCCCAGGATTTTTTCTCAGGTCCCATTGGCTCAAATTGGCTCAAATGTTCCCCCTAAATCAGCCATGGCAAAGGGATTGAGACAACTGTGATTGACCTAGACCAGGGGTAGGGAACCTTTTTCTGCCAAGGCCATTTGGATATTTATAACATCGTTCACTTAATGTAATTCACTTAATATGAATTTATGTTGCTCTGAAAAAAGCTCCCAGATTGATCAAATTTGGAGTCCCGCCTGTGGTTGCCTTGGTAGGGCCAGACCAAATGATTTCTTGGTTCTTATATGGCCCTCGAGCCAGTCGTTCCCCAGCCCTGGCCTAGATCAGTCATGACTGACTCTTTGGTAGCCTGGGAAGGAGGGTCACCTTTCCTGAATATGTTACTTGGTAGAGGGTGACACTTATGAAAAACTGAGGCTCTTTCAGCTACCAAGAAGCAAGTGGTTAGGGAGAGAGAGGGAAAGAGAGAGGGAGAGAGGGGGAGAGGGGGAGTAATTTGGTTGTTGCTGAAACCGCTTTGGCTCAGTGGATAGAGCGTGGGCCTGGGGACTGAAGGGTCCCAGGTTGGATTCTGGTCAAGGGCATGTACCTTGGTTGTGGGCACATCCCCAGTAGGGAGCATGCACGAGGCAGCTAATTGATGTCGCTCTCATCAATGTTTCTAGCACTCTATCCCTCTCCCTTCCTCTCTGTAAAAAATCAATAAAAAAATATATATATTTTTTAAAAAGAGCAATTGGTTGTCTGTGGAGTGGGCAGCCAGGAGCGTCTGCTCTGGGAAAATCGCATGAAGACCCTGAATGCAGGCACCCTGAATAGCCCATATCCATTGATTGGAATAAAGATCCCAGTGCCTCAGAAGAAAGAAAATAAATAAGGCTCCAGATGACTTATTCAGTCTTCTCACTTTGCTCTTCTTATTAATACCTGCCAATTACAGGTGGCTTCACAACTTTATTCTGCAAATCATTTGGAGGGGTCAAATAGTTACTCCGTGAAAGAAATTAGGCTCCTGTGTTTGTGATCCTAGATGGGAATGTGTGGAGGACACTGTGGTAGTCTACCCAGCATTCATCCTCCCTACTCCTTCCTTCAGATTTGAACCATGATGGGCACCAGCCCCAGCTTCAGAGGAAAATCTTCATGACTCTGAGTTCCTGGAAACGGGCAGCCCTCTGGCACTGGCTACAGGTCTAAGGATGGGCAAGTTGGCCCAATCAGATCGAAGACAAGGACAAGAGTCCCATCGAGGGAAACAGTTCTTTCCCTCCTGCTGCATGGGAACAAGGAAGCACAGCCCTGCCTTCCACTGGTAGCCACGTTGTAAACATGAGGGGAATGACATTAAACTGAGGAAGGCAGAGCTGAGGGAAGGAACGAGGACCTTGATGACATCACTGAGCCAAAACTTGGCTAAGTAAGAGGATACCTTTCTTTGTGACTAAAGGAAGGTGAATTGAGATGTTTTGGTTACTTGCAGCTGGAAGCATTCTTCTTACTGAAACAGGCATCCATGATTATTTCCTCTTACAAATGAAGAAAATGAACTAGAGAAAGTAAGTGAGCTGCCTCAGGCCCTCCAGCCAAGAGAGTGATGGAGGGATAGAATAGATGCCCAATGTTTGGCTTATTCATTCCATCTAATTCCCTTCTGTACTAAGGACAACTCCTCAGTCATCAGCATTATCTTGAATTGATCTGGGGAGGTTGAGGGAAAGAGTAAAATGTTTCCGAGGAGCCCCAATAAGGTCAGGCTGAGAAATCTAATTCCCCACTGGGCAGGCTACTGGCTGCCATCTGGAGAGATAATTATGACTCTGCCCTGTCTTTGTTTAACTGGCTCTGTAGTGGGAACAATGGGTTCCAGTGAATTGTGCTGGTAAACAATAGCTTCTGCTTCCTGGGGAAAACTCGAAAAACAAAGGATGAGGGTGTCCCCCTCCCGCACAAGAGGGAGGGAGCAGGATGGAGAAAGGGATTGACTCAAGAGCCATGGCAACAGGCACCTCTGTGGCTGGCCTCGGGGAAAGGTCAGGCTCTCGCAGAACCAGCGTCTAGATCAGCGGTTCTCAACCACCTAAGACCATCGGAAAATGCAGATATTTACATCACGATGCATAACAGTAGCAAAATTTCATGGTTGGGGGTCACCACCACATGAGGAACTGTATGCAAGGGTCTCGGCCTTAGGAAGGTTGAGAACCACTGGTCTAGATGCAATGCCAGCTCCTGTCCTGGAGGTCATTAACCCCCCCCCCCCCCATTCTCATCTGGGACATCCTAGCTGTTCCAGACAGAAACTCGTTGGTAGATTCCCTGTTGGGGAATTCCTCGGGCGCTCGGGTGTTGAGATGGCTCCTTGGAGTTGTCCTACCTTGAGCTAAAATAGCCTGGCTTTAAAGTCTTTCCTTCCTTAGTCACTGGCTGTAGGATGCCCCTGGAAGGATGTGACTTTGAGCAAGCCCTGGTGACCTCCCTTCTAGTACTTGGGGCCACCAGGTCTTCTAGAGGGATGAGTCCATCACATTTACAAACCCCCTCCCCAAGGCTACCCACCAATAATCTACTATCCTTGAATTCTTCTCTGGAGACCAGTGACCCCCCTCCCTTTTCCATCCAGGAGGATGCCATAGGAGAAGGAGCAGTTTGGACAGGGAGGCTCTGTGGCAGCATGTTGGTCTGTGTTCGTGCCAGCTGTGAGCCCCGGTGATGTAGAGGGGGATGCTCAGTGACTAACAGCCAATCCTTGAGGCTGACAGACCACCTCTCAGCTTCAGAAGTAGCACCTGTCAAGGGCGAAGCGGTTCTGGCCTTTTAAGGTTGGCTCAACAGAGTGGGTGCTGACCGACCCAGCCTGTGATGTGAGGCAGCTGCGAAGCCTGACGTTGCCTCTTTTGCATCATCATCTGTAAAACTCAGATTGTATCTCCTTTTTTGTTGCTTATATAATACTACAGTGGAAGTGAACATAGTAACCAACATGGAAACAAAAGGCAAATACAACATGAGAAGCACTTGTCTCAGGGCAGATGACCTTTCACCTGTGCACTAATTCCCCAGGCAGGAGAACCCTGTGCCTTCTTCCTTGGCCCAGATCAAATCTCACCTCGCTGCGCTCAGTTACTCCTGGAGGATACACAGCATGTGCAAAGGGCCTGAGGTGGGCCCTGGCGTGCAGGTTTAAGATATGGCAAGGAGACCAGAGGCGGGGGCAGGGTGGTAGACCAAAGATGATTAGAGAGATAGTGGAGGCCGGGTAAGAGTGGCACACACCCCAAAGGGCCTTCTGGGGCTCTGAGCTGACTTAGGTAGCCACTTCCGCCCTATAGAAGGCAAAGGGTGGAAGCAGGAAGATCAGCCGGGCGTCTGTTGGAATAACCCAGGCAACAAGTGAGGGTGGCGTGGACCAGGGGGGAAGCAGTGGAGGTGGTGGGAGGTGGCTGGGTTCTGAAAGCACCCGGAGGTAGTAGTATTGGGAAGAGTTCATGACAAAGGAACACATTGGTCCAGACAGGGATAAAAGAGGAATGATCTGCAAAGTGGCAGGCCAAGATCAGAATAGCCTGGAATTCACCTGACTTCTGTGCCTATCAGTTCCTGTGTGTGTGTGTGTGTGTGTGTGTGTGTGTGTGTACATGTGGTGTGTGTGAACCTGACAGTGTATGCATAGGTACTTATGTCCGTGTGTATGTGTATGTGATGGGTGAGCTGGGCTGGGGCAGGTGGAAGCAGCAGGAGAGGAGACTGCAGTTCGCTGGCTGCCTCTGACCCTGAATTAGTGGCCATTTTGTGCCTGTTCCCATACCCATCCTGCTCATGCCTTCTAGCACCTTCCCAGCCCTGATGCTCCCTTGGTCCACGTTGATCTGGCTTTCCCAAAGCAGCTCTTGTCCCTTCTGACCATGAATGGTGAGGAAAGATTGAACCCTTAGGGCATCAATCTGACTTTTTTTTTTTTACATGTAATTCTTTAACAATATATATATTTTATTGATTTTTTCAGAGAGGAAAGGACAAGCATAGAGTTTAGAAACATGGATCTGAGAGAAACATCCATCAGCCGCCTCCTGCACACCCCCTACTAGCGATGTGCCTGCAACCAAGGTACATGCCCCTGACCAGAATCAAACCTGGGAACCTTCAGTCCTCAGGCCGACGCTCTATCCACTGAGCCAAACCGGTCAGGGCTACATGTAATTCTTTAAGTCCAAGTTCCATCTGACCAGCCCTGAGACTAGGCATCACTTTGTGACTTGGAGCTAGGGTGGCGGGTGGGGTGGGCCACAGAAGACAGTGGCCAAGAAGAATGGCCTGGAGACATGTCTTTGTGTGTCTCCAGAAGAAAAGGACACGCAGGGAGAAATACTCATGACGCTAGAGAGGAAAAGGATTCCAGCTGTGATACCAGTGGAAAGTTAGTGGGTGTAACGGCGACTAGTTCGGGGATCATTTAGTGTTATAGAAATGACCAACACATTTTAGGTTTCAGACCTCTTTAAAAACTAACCTCGAAGAAACCTGCAGGTCCTCTCCTCAAAAATACAAATTTAACACATGAATGCAAGGAGTTTATGAACCCCTAGAATCCATCAAGTTTAAGTTAAGAATCATTTCTCCAACAGTTATAAAAACTTATGAGATAATCATAGAAATGTGAACGTTAACTGGATACCACGCTGGGCCACCCTGAGGCCAGGATTCCTCTTTGCGGTCTTGTGGGTGGGCTCTCCCAGGTTGTGGGTGGGCTCTCCCTGGTGGTGGCACCAGCTCGCTGTGCTGTGAGGGTCAGGGGCTGCTTTCCTGGTTAGCTGTCCCAGATATACTATCCGGGAACTTATCCAGGCCTGTGGTGAGTGCCCTCATATTGGAGCATGAACTTCATCTTTGGAGAAGTGATTGCACGAAGATACACATGTCAGTTCCCTGTTACCATCCACATATCAGAATGAATACCTTAAAGGACCACCCACTCGTGTGCCCCAAACCAGTGCTTTCTAAAAAGGCTCATCGCAATAATCTGGAGAACTTTTAAAAATTAATTTTTCTATAATAATAAAAGCTTAATATGCTAATTAGACTGGACATCCTTTCGGATGGCCTTCCTGATGAAGTGGGGCTGTGAGGGAAACCTGGGCCCTGGGTGCTGGAGGGAAGCTGGTGCTGGCAGCCAGGGGAAGGAAGGCCTCCTCTTGCACGAATTTTGTGAACCGGCCTCTAGTTTAATATAAAAACATGTAAAAGCTATATAGAGATAAATCTTCTCCTTCCCCCTTCAGTGCATTTCTCCCAACTGTGTCACCACCATTGGTGCCTCTGTGGTATCCTCTCGGACTGCCTCATAATAACACATATTAATATAAACACTTATTTTCTTTCACCCAGTTTTTGTAAAAACAAAAAATAAGATATATTATATACATTGTTCCACATTTCACCTTTTTCACTTAGTATATTTTGGATATTTTTATATCGGTACATAGAGACTTTCATATTCCTTTTCTTTCTTTTTTAAAAAAATATATTTTATTGATTTTTTTACAGAGAGGAAGGGAGAAGGATAGAGAGTTAGAACCATCGATGAGAGAGAGACATCGATCACCTGCCTCCTGCATGCCCCCTACTGGGGATGTGCCTGCAACCAAGGTACATGCCCTTGACCAGAATCCATCCTGGGACCCCTCAGTCTGCAGGCCGACGCTCTATCCACTGAGCCAAACCAGTTTCGGCCATATTCCTTTTCTAGTTGTAGGTAGAGATATGGGAGTGCTTCAAGAAATTCATTTTAGAAAACTCCTCAGATGATTCAAATGTGGGCACAACTCTAAACTAGTTGTCAACTTACATAAACCATAAATCAGGATGGTGTCCTCCCTCAGTGCCTTTCCTATACAATGTGGTAGGCAAAAAAATGTCTCTTCCCATTCTCTCCTCCCCACTGCAGACCTCCAGGTACCTTCCCAGTTCCTGCAACCTGACTATTATTGTATGGAAAGTGATGTGATTGAATAAAGAATCTTGAGATATGGAAATTATCCTGGATTATTAGGAGGGCCCTCAATGCAATCATAGGCATCCTTATATCCTCACTAGTGGCCTGGTGCATGAATTTGTGCACATGGAAAGAAAATTAATTAGAAAAAATATTTTAATATCACTCTTTGCCTTTTCTCTATAATAGGAGTGTCAACCAAATTCATGATTGACAATGACAGATCGAAACACACATGTGTGATTGGTGCCAGCAAAAGCATTATATGCATCTCACATGCTTGACTCAACATTTACTTTTAAATTGCCAGGGTGTGTCTTATGTACCTGTCAGTTGTTTGGTCATTTAGCCTTTTATATATATAGATAAGAGAGAAGCAGAGAGACTGTAGACAGATGCAGAGGAGAAAATTATGGGCAGTAAGTGAAGAGAAAGACGAGCTCACCCAGTGCTGACATGGTGAGGACCCCCTTCCTGGAAGGAAGCCCCTGAGGACTTGCTAGAAGAGCAGAGAGAGGAGGGGTCCATGTGGGAGGCAAAGACACCAGCTGAGGAATGCAGGCCACAGGGAGATGGGCTGGACAATAGCAGTGTGATTAGAAGACTGAGATTCTGGGAAGAGACCCTGATGTCCCAACATGGGTCTCTTTAGGGGTTGATGGGAGATGTGGAATAAGAAATAAATAAACAAGAAATAGAATGAGGAATGAACTTTGAGGATGGGGAGATTATGAATCAAAGAAGTGAGACTGGATTCCAGGGACAAAAGGCTGGATTGAACCAGGAAGGAGGTAGTACTAGTTTTGGGATTGAAGCCAGAGGTGGAAGAATGTGGTAGGACGGGACTCTCTAGGAGATTTCAGGGAGTTCCATTGGTTGGTGCTCCGTCTTGGGGGGTGAGGAGCAATTCTGCCTGAGGCAGAGGGTTGGACCAGATGACCTCTCAAGATTCCTTTTCTCCTGATGATTCTGGGAAGACATTTCTCATTGTCTTGACAGTCCCGAAATGTCTTTTCTTAATGGGGAATTTATCTGCCGGATTCAATTTAACTGTTGCATTGTGTTTTGTACATATACCTGCCCTGGGGCCATGGTTACATTTTAAATAAATCAAATAAATCAATAAATATGATACGCCTCACTTTAATCATTACCTAATGCAAAAAAATTATGGTAATGTCACATTAAGTTGCAAATTAAGACATACAAAAGTAAGGGAATGTGGAAATGAATGTTCTGCTAGCAACATTAACTCCCCTGCCTTGCGATGTGGTATAATAAAGACTGTATTTATATCTGCCTACCTAGCAGTCTCTCATTCAGCCCGGGCCAATGTGGGGGGATTAAAGCCATTAAGAACCTTAACTTTTGTGTCTGATGGCTTGTTGTAAATGTGCCATCTTAAATGAAGCATTAGCCGGGCTCCTGCTAGGAATGTAGAAGGGTGCAGCAGGGGGAGCACAGGCTTGGAGCGAGGATGCCGAGCAGCTGGGTGACCTGCCCATGTATTCAGCTCTCTAGGCTGCCTCTCTCGTTTTCTCAGCTGTGATATGCACATTTGAAATGCAGACGGAAAAACCCTGTCTGCAGCATCTAGACCTTTGCCCTCCCCCCTCCCACCCCGCCCCTTCGTACACCAGCATCAACCAGAGCAGTCCTATTTGTATCTGTGTTATTGTGGTTCATTTGTAATTTAATTTTTTTTAAAATATATTTTTATTTATTTTTTACAGAGAGGAAGGGAGAGGGATAGAGTGCTAGAAACATTGATGAGAGCGACATCGATTAGCTGCCTCCTGCACGCTCCCTACTGGGAATGTGCCCACAACCAAGATACATGCCCTTGACCGGAATCGAACCTGGGACCCTTCAGTCTGCAGGCCGACGCTCTTATCCACTGAGCCAAACCGGCTTTGGCTGTAATTTAATTTTAAAGTAAAAGATTCTTGTCCTAACTTTACAGATGAGGGAGATCAGGAAGGTGAGGTAACGTGCCCAAGATCACACAGCTGGTGACTCTCAAGGAGACCTTCACCCCGGGCCACGACTCCCTCCCGGGCCAGCAACCTCCCCATTAACCTTACTCTTGCCCCCCAGTGAAGGCTGCCCTCTGACCGGTGTCTGGCTCTTGGCTGACAGCTTGATACAGCAGGGCAGGCTGGCTGTGTGCATGCAAGGCATAGCAGGAAGGGGTGATGGGAAAATGAGAGGTGTTGGAGGGAGGGGGATGCACATTCTGGCCTCACTCCTTGCTGCTCTGTGACCTTGAACCATTTTGAGTGTGTAAAATAGCGGAAGAGAACCCAAAGGAACCATCTACTAGTCTGTAGAATGCTCAGCTCCTTGCAGGCCCTGAAGAAATATTAGCTGAGTTTTCAAAACAGGCCTTGATTTGAGGAATGACGATGCTCCCCCCGTTTTCCCTGAGCTGCCTCAAAAAATTCCATCAATAGCGATATATTGTAATGGGTCAAGCGTTCTTCTCTCCCCACCAAATAACCTTACCCCTCTTTTTATTTCTGGACAACCTGAAAGAGGATCGTGCTGGAAGACCCCCATGCCTCCAATGGCTCCCTGCTGCCCGTGGGGTTCAGTAAAAACGTTTCACTCTTGCCGAGATTGGTTTGGCTCAGTGGATAGAGCGTCAGCCTGCAGACTGAAAGGTCCCAGGTTTGATTCCGGTCAAGGGCATGTGTCTTGGTTGTGGGCACATCCCCAGTGGGGGTATGCAGGAGGTGGCTGATCGATGTCTCTCTCTCATCAATGTTTCTAACTCTCTGTTCCTCTCTGTAAAAAAATCAATAAAATATATTTAAAAACAAAACAAAAAAATGTTTCACTCTTCACAGGCAACCTCTACGCTCCCATCGTGCCTTTGGCTTTCCCACCTCTGTGGTTGCCCCGAGCTTCCAACCCCTGGAATACACCACCCTCTCGCCCTTCTTTCTTGCTCTCCCTTCCACACTGCCCCGTCTCTGTTGATCAAAATCCAGCTGCCCTTCAAGGCCTAACCTAAACAGTGTGTTCTACGAAACTTCCCAATGCCCCCAGGATGACGAACTGTCTTCTGGCTTCTGCCTCCGAGGTCCCTTCCATGCTTCCTGGATGACTGTTGCTTCATTCTCCCATGTGTTTATGCAGTGCATTCCTGTTCCACGAGATCCATCGTTTCTTGGAAACACAGAAGACATCCTGCTCATCTTGAATGTTCTGGCAATAATGACCCCCTTAGAGCCTGGCAGGCTGGATAAACATGGACTTGTACTAGAACCAAGTGTAACTAGCGCTGTGATCATTCTGTATTTACAGGACGGGCTGGGGCAGGAGGAATGTGCTGGGTGTATGGGGAAGGGGACTCGGCAGAGGCACAAGGAGAGGTCCTTCTTTTTTTAAAAATATATATATATTTTTATTGATTTCTTACAGAGAGGAAGGGAGAGAGATAGAGAGTTAGAAACATCGAAGAGAGAGAGACATCCATCAGAGGCCTCCTGCACGACCCCTACTGGGGATGTGCCCGCAACCAAGGTACATGCCCTTGACCGGAATTGAACCTGGGACCTTTCAGTCTGCAGGCCGACGCTCTATCCACTGAGCCAAACCGGTTTCGGCGCCAGCATGGATCTTAAAGCCCAGGTGTTTGGGGCCACAACTTTGCCAAAGGTGGGATCTGCAGAAATGGAACGAAGAGTCTCCCCCCAACCCCCCCATCAGCCAGAGCCCGGAGAAAAGATGCTGCTCGCGTTGCTTGCTGCTCCATTTCCTCTCTGCAATCTTTGGAAACCCACCAGCGCCATTATCCCAGCCGCTCACCAGGGCCTGGAGGTTTGGGGTTCCAGGGCTGCCATTCTTAGGGCTCAAACTGGGGAAAATCCAATTTGTTTTTCATGTTTGTTTTACTCAAAAACTACTGACTGGGGTCCCTAAGCACACTTGGGCTGCACCCTGAGGAGCCTCAGGATTTACAGAGCCCACTTCCTGTGAAGGAGCGGGTGGGTGCCGGGTTGGGCAGATGTTTCTTATAAGAATCATGGAGGTGGATAGGAAGTTCACAGTGACAGCCAGGAATGAGGCTTTTGGGGGCTGAGTTCGAGCAGAAAGGGACACCAAAGAAATATAAGGGACACACAGTCTGGCCTTCAGGAACTTATGCTGATCTGGGTCTTAGCTCCATAGCAGCGGTTTATTGGGTGCCAGTTAGGTGCCCCAAAATATGTGAGGACAGCCGAGACCGGTTTGGCTCAATGGATAGAGCGTCGGCCTGCGGACCCAAAGGTCCCAGGTACGATTCCGGTCAAGGGCATGTATCCTGGTTGCAGGCACATCTCCACTGTGGGGCGTGCAGGAGGCGACTGATCTATGTCTCTCTCTCATCGATGTTTCTGACTTCTATCTCTCTCCCTTCCTCTCTGTAAAAAATCAATAAAAATATATTAATAAAAAAAATGTGAGGACAAATCGGTTTGGACCAAAGTCTGCTGGTGTTTGGCCCCCAAGACTGCCAGTCGTCCTCTTGGGGTGTCTTTGCCCTTTCGTCTGCTTTCACACTTCCGGGAGGTGTGAATCCAGGCTGAAGACCAACCATTGACACGTGAGTGTGAGTAATTTTGAGCTCCAAACAGATCTCCTATGGGGGTGACCACAAATATTCCAGATCACTCAATATGCAAGAATCTTATTATGCCTCAAGTATGAAATATTTCAAAATTTTCAGGAAAGTGCAGAGAGCAGAAACTCAAACACCCAGGAGCTAGCATTTGGTCCTGTTAGTTTCAGATCTTTCTTTGTGAAAAAGAAACCGGAACCTCACATGGATAGTCCTCTGGAGGGCGGGGCCACGCAGGCTGTCACCAGATTCCTCTTCCAGGCCTGGGACTCTCCCGGGTGGCTTTTGGGCATCCCCTGGGCAAGCCCAGCATCCACCCCTCCCCCACCAGCCACTTGCTCCGTTCCATTTATTTTATAAAAGATATCGGAGAGGCCAAGCACCTTTGCTGCCATGATGCGGCTTGTAAGGCATTCAGGGGTGCCACCGATGTGCTGTTTGTGGGGTGCCCCAGAGAGGAGGCGAGAGCTGTCGGGATGAAAGAGGCGGAGAGGGAGCAAGGGAGAGCAGGAGTTCAGAATGAGCGATGTGCAGTGTTTAGGGGTCAGCGCGTCACAAAATGATTCTCCTTAATTATTCAGAGCCCACTGTCTCCTGTGTGGCAGGTGTGGACAGCCAGGATGGACCTGCCTTTCTCTCCGAGGCAGAGCCAGAGGAGAGGGCAGGGCAGCCTTGGGCCAGTTTGAGATGGCGAATCTGAGTGCAGCCTTATGGTGGGGTTCCTGGAAAGGCCGAGGTCAGGTTGCGCAGGATCCCCATCTTTGAGACTCTGGTGTTCCATGCCATGGTGGTACTGACTCTGTGTTCTGTGTGGGTAGAAACCAAAGGAATACTCCCTCCCTCCCCATTAATACAACCTGAACAAGATCAGGTCCAGCCTGCCTGAGCCATGGTGGGGAGATAAGCAGAGGGGGTGAGGGCTGGAGAGAGGCAGAGGCTGTGCCTGGGGAAAGCTTCTCTCGGCTTGTGGGAGTGACGTTTGTCCTCCTCTGCAGCTCTTCCCCTTTTGGAAATACCTTCCTGTCCCTCAAGCCGCGTCTCACTGTTCTTTGTTGGCTCGGCATGGGCTGGCTCCCCTGGTGACCTGCTTGCCCTGGGAGGGTCGCCCCCTCCAGATTCGACGCCAGGCCTGACAGCGTGGCCCTGGGGCTGAATGGCATCCTTCCGCCTCTCGGGCTCACGAGGGTCCTCTCGTCTGCTAATTCAAGGAGGGCGACTTCCTAATGCCACGCCGGGCACACCGGTTGCGGAAGGGGTGTTTTCGTTCGTTTGATTTTTCTCAGTTTGAATGAGATTATTGTCGGAGAAGGACCAGAGGAGCAGAGATGGAGGATGCATAGAACTAAGAAGGTCTAAGTAGGAAAAAGCAACCCTGGACCAGAAGCAGCAGAGCTGAGTGGTCAGCTGGGCGGGCCCGGAGGCAAAGCACGGGGGCTGGGCCCGGCCCTGCATCACTTGGGCAAGTTTGCGGATCCTGCCCGCCTCAGTTTTCCCATCTGTGAAGTGGGACTACAAGTAACAGCTGCTGTGAGGATCTGAAAACAGGGACACGTTGTGAATGAACACTTCGGGTGACTGGGGACTTACGTGTAATTCTGTGGTCGTGGAAAGGCCGGAAGGACTCCTGTGTCTTCCAGCTACTGACACTCCACTTGCTCGCGGGGCAGAGACCCCATTTGTTCACAGTTCCACCCTGGTGAAGGCTTTTGGGCTACTCCCCTGGCAGTTTCAGCAATGGCAGTGGAGACCGTCGTGTTTTTTGTTTTGTTTGTTTTTTAATACATTTTATTGGTTTTTCACAGAGAGGAAGGGAGAGAGATAGAAAGTCAGAAACATCAATGAGAGAGAGACATCGATCAGCCGCCTCCTGCACGCCCCCTACTGGAGTTGTGCCCGCAAGCAAGGTACATGCCCCCCACCTGAATCGAACCTGGGACCTTTCAGTCCACAGGCCGATGCTCTATCCACTGAGCCACACCAGTCTTGGTTAGACCGTCGTGGTTTTATCTTGCTCCTCCTGGCTTCTTCTGAGTGGTTCCCCCACCCCCCCACCCCCTCAATGCCAACATTTCTACTCTCTTCTGAAGGGTTGGCACCCTGGATGGTGGGCACCAAACTGCTTCCATCAAGCTCTTCCTTCCCCGCTCGACGTGCTAGTCCCGGGTTAAGCTCCCTGGGGTGGGCAGGGGATGCCCAAGGTGGTTCAGCATAGACCCGTTTTCTGATGTCCTGGGGGAGAATGAATGGATTGTAGGCGGGCATAGAATCCAGGGCCAGGCGGGAGGGCTCCTGTGTGAGAAGAACTCAGAGAAGAGACACGAAGGTGACGCCGAGCCAGGGGGAGTTAGAAGATATGAGATCCAGTCCGAGACGGCGCCCACCTGCTGTGCGGCCTCCGGTCACTGACTCCCCGCCCTCTGGGCTGCCGTTACCTGGTCAGTGAAATACGGAGAGAGTCTGAGCTCTGAAATGTAATGATCGCGAGACTTCCAGGGATGGAGAGGGGCTTTATTTATTTTTTATTTTTTAATATATTTTATTGATTTTTTTTTTTTACAGAAAGAAAGGGAGAGAGATAGAGGGATAGAAACATTGATGAGAGAGAAAAACATCCATCAGCTGCCTCTTGCACGCCCCCTACCGGTGATGTGCCCACAACCAAGGTACGTGCCCTTGACCGGACCGGAATTGAACCTGGGACCCTTGAGTCCACAGGCTCTATCCCAGCGATTCTCAACCTGTGGGTCGCGACCCCTTTGGGGGTCGAACGACCCTTTCGGGGGTCGAACGACCCTTTCACAGGGGTCGCCTAAGACAATCGGAAAATGCAGATATTTACATCATGATGCATCACAGTAGCAAAATTTCATGGTTGGGGGTCACTACCAGATGAGGAACTGTATGCAAGGATCACGGCTTTAGGAAGGTTGAGAACCACTGCTCTATACACTGAGCCAAACCCATTAGGGCTGGAGAGGGACGTTAGTAACATTTGCCCCCACGTGAGGAGGTTTTGAATGGGGGAGTAGGACCTTCTGGATGTCCCTGTTCAGCAACCCCCAGGGGCTGCCCCTTGGCCCTGCCTCCTCCTCCTGACTGCACCTCCTCTGGGTTCCAGGCTGCCTCCCGGTTGGCCGGTTGGCCGCAGTGCTTCCTCCCTCCTCCCTGTCCCTCCTCCAGGCCTGGACCGGTGGAGCCTTTGTAACCGGTCCTCTGCCTCCCTCAGAGGCCACTGTGTGGGACCCAGCCAGCTTCCCTCCCGCTTCATGCATCTCTCCTCCTCTGCCGCTGGGCCTGCTCCCCACCATCACGCCTTCCTTTCCGGAGCCTGGGCTCCAGCTCATCTGTCTTCCCGAGGGCGAGTGCGGCTGGTTCTGGCGCCCCTTCCTGAGCATGGGGGGTGGGGGGGGGCCAGGTGCTGATGAGAGGGGCCTCCCTGGGCACAGGGAGGATAATGATCGGAGCGTGTCCCTCCCAGCGCGTGGTGAGCATCAGCGAGTGAATGCCCATAAAGTGTTATAATTACTCCACCGAGTCGCTGATGGAGTGACGAGGACCCGGGCATCTGGCTCCGATTTACTTAGAGCCCGAGAATCCGGGCGGAAGCCGCAGCCTCGGCGTATTTTTCTCTTTCGGTACTGACCTTTCACCCCAACGCCCAGCAGGATTTCCAAGCAGAGACGGGCGTGGCCCAGTGAGATATAAATAAGCCAACGTCGTGCTTCGTGATGAACCTACATCCGGAAGGTTCATCATAGACGCTCATGCTGTCCCCGCACCCACCCCCTCTGACAGGCTAGGAAGCCCGTTTTGAGCTCTTCGGTCACATGACCTCAACCACCCGGTTGGCTGGAAGGGGGTCTGGGAGGAGGAAGTTCATCTCCTCATTCCCAGCCACGTGCTGTTTTCTTCCTCTCCTCCCTCCTTCCCCCTGGCCTCCCTCTTCCTTACCTTTTTCTGTCCGCAGGTATTTGTCTGTGATGCAACCCCAGGCTGCACACGGCACCAGGTCTCCTCTGTGGGTGTCTGGCCAGCCAGGAAAGGGTAAGAAAGTGCCCGCCTGGACCTCAGTCCCATAGAGCCAGGAGGTTCCCTGAACAGAGTCACGTGGCCCTTCCTTCCACTGCACCCACCAGCTCCCTCTCCATCCAGCTCCTCCCACTGCTCCTACTTCCACACCTCTCTTCCTCCTGCTTGTCTGCTGGGACACAGCCTTGTCCTTTCAGAAACCTGCTCAAAGCCGCCCCAGCCGCCCCCACACCCACCAAGGAGCATTTCGTCCTGAACCCTGTTGACAGGAGTCCACGTCACTCGGCCGTTCGCCCTGTCCGTCCCACAGGCTCCTGCGGCTCACCGGTGTCCAGAGCTGCACAGTGGACAGACGTCACTTTCCACGGTGGCCTCTGTGGGGAGGACCACGCCTGGGCTTCACTTGTTTAATTCTCAAACCCTTCCCTGGTATCCTGGCTCGGCCCGCGTGCTAGCCAATGGCCATCTCTGTAACGCAAGGAATCCTGCCTCACCCAGCACCCAGGCCCTTCCACAGTGAACTTGAGGATTATAAATGCTATCTCAGCCCCTGCAGACATCTCTCCCCCAGACCTCTCTGAGCACCTCAGATTTGTCCTGTGAAACACATAAGCCTAATTCCTGACGTTGGAGTGTAACACCTTGAACGTAGAGATCATAATGACAATCGAACCCCAATGGACCTCAGTAAATATTTTTGGTCCCTTGGTTTGCTGACGTTACTAGGCTGTTCATCTCAGTTTCGGGCTTTGGTGTGGACCTGTTGCCCCCGGTAGGCAGCTGAAGTCACCCGTGTTTGTCTCGCCCGGACCCGAGGGTGGAAAGGTCATGGGCTCCGGTTCCCAGAGAGGTGAACCCAAAGAACGGCTAGAAGAAAAGCTTTGGGCCCCACCCAGATTGCGTGGCCAGGCGTGAGTTACGGCCTGTAAACCATCGGCTCTTGTAGCAAACGTGGCATTCGCGTCCCTCTGCGGCTCTGTTACCAGGAACAGAGACATTTGTCAATGTGCACGAGCCCGGCGCCTCCTGGGGACTCGCATTCCGCTAAAATATTGAACGTGCTTCTAAGCCCAGGCCCCTTCTCTCCCCCTGGCAGGTGTGATGACTGGGAGAGAAAGCAGCTCTTTGCAGTCCACGGGAAGAAATGTTTATCATGGATCACAGAAACACAAACACGCCCCCAAGAGTGAAAAGCATCGCCTCCACTTTGTGGAATTTGCCCAAATGCCCTCCTCATCTCTCTGCCCTCCCTCCCTCCCTTCCCCACTTCTGTCTCTTCTGTCTGACCCCGGGGAATACGGGCTGCCATGCGCAGGGACAGGAGGGACCTGCAGGTTTATCCAGAAATATCACACACGCAGACCCACCAATGGTGGGAAGTAGAAAGGTCCTTTTTCAAAGACATCAGCCTGGGGCCACTGCGGGCTTGAGTGGAAAAGGCCCGACCGTGAGATGGTCAGATCTCTTCAAGTCAGGACTTCCCGCTGAATAAATGGCTGTCCAGAGTGAAAGTCCCCCTGCCACCCGGACAGAGGACACTGGTGGGCAGGCCTCTGCCCAGGAGGACAGTTGCCTCCAGCTGCCTGGCCACTGGCCACCATTCCTCTGGGGTCCCCCACTCATTCCTCCCCTCGACTGGACGGGGAGGGCTCGTGCCCAGTCCCCTGGCCACCTCTACCCCAGCACTGGGGAGAGGCAGTGGTCTGTTCTGGGGGGGGCCCTGAGCCACCTCCAGCTTCCTGTCTCTTTTTCTTTTGTTAAAGCCAAATGGAACAATGTAATTAGCTTGTTACAATTAAAGTGACTCGACTGGATAAATTGTAATCACCCAGAATCAAGTCAGGCATCCCTGCAGGTCCCGGACATCGCAGCTGAGCTGCCTCATTTGCATAATTAAAATATACAAATGATAATGGATTTTGTACTCAATTTCCAGCGGCTGTGAATTTGAGAAACTCTGAAATTAGAATAACAGAGATGAAGCCCGCCTTGAGGTAATGGGGATGACAAGTTTTGACAGTAGGGGTGTTTATAACACTAGTTTCTCGCCACAAAATAAATAAGTACAAAAAAGATTAGAGAACGCGATTAGTTAATAGTTCCACGGGCAGTGGGAAGTGGAGATAGACTATGATTACCTCTGTGAATTTACGCTGCCTTCTTTTTTCCCTGACAAGCTCTCGCCTAACCTTAGGGGATACCTTCCCTCTGATTATGAGAAATTGAGAATGAATTAAATGCATAAAAAGGGTTGTCACAGATAGACTCACCAAAGGACAGGAAGAGAAATGAAATTAGTCTTGCTGCTCTTGCTTCCAGCGAGGGGTAGATGGAAGGCGAAATGTACTGAAGGAGGCAGAGAGGGCAAAAGAAGGGAGAAGGGCTGGAGAAGGAAGGGGAGCAGAGGGCAGAATCAGGGGTGCAGGCAGAACTGAACACTGGGGGAGCCAGTCTACAAAGTTACTCATGGAGTGAGAGTAGAGAGTCTTGGGAATAGATTCTGCAGAGGAGACCAATATACATCTTTATTTATTTATTTATTTAATATATTTTTTATTGATTTTTTACAGAGAGGAAGGGAGAAGGATAGAAAGTCAGAAACATCGATGAGAGAGCGACATCAATCAGCCGCCTCCTGCACGCCCCCTACTGGAGATGTGCCCGCAAGCAAGGTACATGCCCCCGACCGGAGTCGAACCTGGGACCTTTCAGTCCGCAGGCTGACGCTCTATCCACTGAGCCAAACCGGTCTCGGCTACATCTTTAATATAAGCACTGTGTTCTCTGCCTATACACCGAGCATCAACATGTGAATCAAGTTATTCCTTTTCATCTCGCAAATTCTTCAAGGACAGGAGCCGTGTCCATCCTACTCATCTGGTATGCACATAGCACATAGTAGGCCCTCAATTACCATCTATTGAACGACTAAACGAATGGATAGGGACTGAGGACAACACAGGAGTATAGGAAAGAAACAGGTGAAGACCTGAAGGCTCAAATCACCTACTGTCCCCTTTTCTGGGAGCCAACAGAGCCCTGGGGTCTGAGTCCCCCTCTGGAACGGTGGCCAGGTGTCAGAGCCCTCTCTCGGGGCCAGCTTGCCTTCCTCTCATGGTCCGTTGTTGCCATGGAAGCCGGATGGATCCCCCCGGCCAGGGACAGGTCGGGGGAGAGCCTGCGGCATGCTGCCCTTTGGGCAAGAAATCAGAACCACGGCTCTGGGCCTCTCCCAGTGCTGGGCTCAGCACAGGGGCTGGGCCATGTGGCAGGAGGGACACTGCTGGTCCCACCACAGCCACTGACTGAGGTACCTTCCCAGCCTCACTGGAAAGTGTGTGCAGGGTGCGGCAATCTGAAGTATGCCTCCCAGGGAGCCCAGGGCATGGCCACAGGCTTGAGCAAGGGGGTGTGCCCGGGGTGCTGGGGCTGCAGGTTGAAGTCTGCGGCTGGAGGAGGAAAGGTGTGCAGGGGGGCAGCACCGGGCAGGGGCTTCTGGGAATGAGCATTCCACGGAACCCGTGACCTGGACAAAATCTTGAGCCCTCTGATCTGTTAAAGAGCGGAAAGGTGGGCCAGCATCTGCTTCCTGCAGAACATTTCTCACATGGCCGCCCAGTAGGAGAATAGGAGAGCAAGTAGCAGCCTATGTCTTCTTGTGAGGGTCCCAGCTCGGGGTGGGGCGGGGCACCTGCCTCATCCCAGGGTGAGGGGCAGTGGGACAGACGCTCAGCAAAGGCAGGCTCCTTGGAGGGAGCACAGCGATGCACAGAGGGCTGGCGACCACACCTTTCACGTCAGTGAGGGGGAACGCCAGCCAGGTCCTTGTGCCAGAGCAGAGTGGGGTGGAGGCCTGGGTGCACCCTGGGTGTGCATTGGGCATCGGAAGTGCCCTCAGGGCTGTCCATTGGTTCACCCAGTCTTGGCACCTGTCCCTGAAAGAGGGCATTGGACAGTCATCACTTTAGAGGTTCAACAACTTTGCTCCCAGCATTCCCAAACTTCCTTTTAATCGGTATTTAGGAATTTTCCACAAGTTTATTCATATCCCTTCAGAAACCACTTGAATGATGGCCTGCTGTCTCACTTAGAATTTCTGTCGCTTGCAGCTCATTTCATTAACCTGGGATTTACTTCCTTTAATACGAGGAGGCAGGGGTGGTCACATTCTACTACCTAGGATGTGATGACATGTCTGTTGTTATTTCTCCTATAACTTTCAGCCATGTCCTCAGCCCTCGAGTCTCCACATCTAGTGTTTGAGAAGTCTTCTGCCTTCCTCATTCCGGGGCCATTCAGTCGCCTCCCTGTTCTGCTCCGAAGGCCACAAAGTATTTCCCAGGAGCCAGGGAAGCTGGCCTTGCAGCCCTGAAATCAGCTCTTGGGTGTGGGAGGCCCCGCACTCAGGCTCAGAGGGACTGCCGTGCCCAGCTGGGCAGGTCTGACTTCCAGGAAATGCTGATATGTGAAGAGAGATGCTGATCTTCAACGTGGTGACATTCACCATCCTGTGGGAGGCTTGGCACAGCTACCCAGCTAGGGGGCCTGGTTATCTGCCCCAGGCATGCAGTGCCCGGAAGAGGAAGGCCTGTCAGGGATGTGTTGGATGAACAGTTCCCATGCATGGCCCATTGAGGAAGTGGGCACAGCACACACTCCCCTCCGCTCACTTACTTCACAGTCGCCCTCCAATCGGCTCTTTCTTCTCCACAGAACTGGAGAGGTCAGGAGGGCAGGGGGGCTGGGCATCTGTAGCTCCAAGTACAACACTTGGCAGAGAGTGTTGTTCATCATAGGCTGTACTTGTTGAATGAATGAATGCATACAGGTGATATCTACAACAATGAGACTGCTAAGTACGAAAGGTGTGAAGTGCCCTGACCAGTTTGGCTCAGTGGCTAGAGCTTCGGCCTGCAGACTGAAGGGTCCCAGGTTCAACTCCGGTCAAGGCCATGCACCTTGGTTGTGGGCACATCTCCAGTGGGAGGTATGCAGGAGGCAGCTGATTGATGTTTCTCTCTCATCTATGTTTCTAACTCTTTATCCCTCTCCCTTCCTCTCTGTAAAAATCAATAAAATGTATTTAAAAAAATATAAAAAAGAAAGGCGAGAAGCAAGGAGGAGGATCTGGAGGGATATTTGCCCCCAGATGTCAGAAAGAGAAAGAAGCCCTCAGGGGAACACTTCTTGAGCAGCAGGAGGCCAGCGAAGTCCCAGGTCACTGAGGCCTTGCAGGACTGGGCCAGCTGCCTCAGGCTGGACTTTTTTTGCACAAAGAATGTGATCTACCTCCCCCCTCTCAGACTGGCCCATTTTGGGTCAGGGCATTGTCCAATTTTCTATTTTCCAGCCCTTGAGGAGGAACCAGATCAGTGTCCACCGTCCCAGTGGGAAATCTTGGGGACACCCTGTTCTTGGGGCAGACACATGCCACTGGGGCTGCTCATGGGTTCTCTGGGCACCCGGACAGCTCCTGCCTTTGGGTGTCTCCCTCCTGGAGGCTCTACATTGTATCCGGAACCTCCGGGCAGCCAATTTGAGCCCTGGCCTATTAGAGGATTAATTTTTAATGGGTTTCATAGCATGGTGGATAAATCAGCGAGGGAGAGACAAGGAACTGGCAATGCCTGATGAGTATTGATTGGGCCAGTTAAAAGGGCAACCTTGCCAACGGGGGGACAGCCAGCCAGCAGAGTCAGAGCAGCTACTCCAAGTGACTGGGGGACACCCGTGGTTCCCCCCTCCCATCATCGACTGAAAAACTTCAACTTGTTGGCCACTGATGTAAGAAATTTCACCACTTTTTGGGTGAGGACATGCCTTTTGTGGGCATTCACATACCTTTGAGACAGGATAAGGAAACCATTATCAATATATAATCACTTAGAATAAACTAGTTATGTAGATATTTTCCAAAGACATGAGAGAGAGGTGGGGACTGAGACAAGGGAATCTTGAGAAGTTTTCTGGGCTTAGCTGTGTCCAGGAACCCAGAAGACATCAACTCAAACAGAGGAACAGACACCTTTGGGGAGCATTTGGGCTTCTAAGGGGCAGGTATACCTTAGGAATGGCGTGACACATTTTGCCAAGTTAGCTTTTTCATTTGATGAAAAATGTTTTTTGTTGTTGTTGTTAAACTATATTTTCATGGAGGAGAATGAACCATGGGCCTATATAAAGAAATGTCTCCTTGCTGTGTCCGACACAGTTTCTGCTATAGATGAGACTTCCTTCAGTGATGGAGAGAGAACTAGGCTCACGGCAAAAGCTCTGGGTTCAAGTCTTGATTCCGAGTGTAGCTAGCGGAGGTACAAGAATATTGGACAAAGGGTGCATTGTCCAGCTGAAGAGCATAAATTAAGTGATGAGTTTTGCAGCATGGATTACAGCACAAGGGGGTTTGATCACCTCCAAGATCCTGCCAGCTCTAACATGCCATGCCCATGAAGAAGATTTATTGTTATTGCTATGACATGCTGTGAAGACTTGCTGGTATATGCCACATTTCTAAACGCATGTGCCCCTCTCTCTTTAGAACAGTGGTTCTCGTTGTGGTGACCCCCAACCATGAAATTATTTTCGTTGCTACTTCATAACTATAATTTTACTACTGTTAATGACTTGTAATGTAAATATCTGTGTTTTCCGATGGTCTTAGGCTCTATAGCAGCGGTTCTCAACCTGTGGGTCGCGACCATCAGAAAATGCAGATATTTACATTACTGTTCATAGCAGTAGCAAAATTACAGTTATGAAGTAGCAATGAAAATAATTTTATAGTAGGGGGTCATCACAACATGAGGAACTGTATTAAAGTGTCAATGGTTTTAGGAAGGTTGAGAACCACTGGCTTAGAAAATCCTCTGGCTTTCCATGATGGGGGTTTCATGCAAAGCCTGTCGGGATGCTCTCTTCAAGGATTATCTTGAGGGCCTGTGAACCTGGAGCAAAAACACTGACGTCATTGAAAACAGGAGTACCTCTCAATGGATGCTGGGAAGGGTGGGCCATGGGAGGGCTAGGGATCCAGCAAGGCCAGTTAAGAGGCACCTCTGGGCACAGCGATGGATTGGTAGGGGTGTTTCTTTAAGGCCTTCTTTCTCATCTGGCCCCTTTATAAGGTAGAATTTGCCTTCCCCAGTTCAGAGTTTCTTTGGTATTGCTAAATGAGTGAAGTTTCTCACCACTCAAGATTGGGTTCTGAGGTTCCCTCCAACCAGACCCAGGGGAACTTGTGATGGGGTTCAGGTCCAGAGGGCCCGGATGTCGGAAAGGACTAGAGCAATGGTTTGTACTAGGTGGGGACACGGGGGATCCCACAGGAGGAGGAGAGCTTGACTCTCCCCTCCCTCCATGCCACTCCCTATTTCCAGACAGGGTTTGGCTGATGCTGTGAAACCCTGAGGAGTGATCATCTCAGAGACCTTGCCATTCAAGAGGGGGATCAACTGGGTGAGCCGGCAAGATCTCCCTTGTGTTTCAAATCCTCCTGCTGGTGCCAATTCATCATCCTCCCATTTGTAGACCCATAGAACGGGGGGTCTGTTTGAAGCAACTTGAAGAGATTATCTCAGCCAACTGATCTCCTTATGCATAAAGGAACAGGACCAGAGGGGTAAGTCCTGCCAAGATATTAAAGCTAGTTAGTCACAGAACCAAGTATTAAATACAAACACCCTAGCCAGGCTGTAAGCCCCTGGGGCCAGGTGCCATGTACTCTTCTGTATCCTCAGAACATGGAGCGGACTTGTAGGCACATAGTAAATACTCAGGAAAATCCTGGCGTCCTGTAGTCGAGGTTCTCTTGAACGAAGCAGACATCAGAACCAGCTTGTGAAAACAGACAGTCGGACCCCATCCCCCGAGCTGCCAGGTCAGCAAGTTTGGGGTGAGACTCTGAGAATTCCCATTTCTACCAAGTGCCAAGTGGCACTGAGGCTGCTGGTTCCCGGGACCACACTTGGAGAACCGCTGTTGTACGTTTTATGGGTTTACCCGTTTCTGTATCATTTGAAACTCTTCATTCCCAGAAAGCCGGCTTTATGAGACAGTAAGTGGCTACGTGAGAAATCCCAGACTTAAAAGATACTAGTTTAAAAGTATTTAAAGTGAATAATTACCTTCCGGGTGGTCTAGGTAGAAAGATTAAATAAATTAAGTTGAGTCAATAGGAGTTTAAGCATCATTTGTTAAAGCAAGACTATTAGTATTTCTTTTCCTAGTGGAAATTCTCTTCTTGTCACATAATCCTAATTAATTATTGTATAAAGACCTGAAAACTTAAATGCACGAGGGAGTAATAATCTTATGTTTCATTAAGCAGCAGCTTCAGAAGCCAGAACCGAGTGTGCAGAAAGAGTGTGGAAA
Source organism: Lasiurus cinereus (assembly GCA_011751065.1). Taxonomy (NCBI): domain Eukaryota; kingdom Metazoa; phylum Chordata; class Mammalia; order Chiroptera; family Vespertilionidae; genus Lasiurus; species Lasiurus cinereus. The sequence continues at coordinate 54,540,133 of JAAGEH010000480.1, forward strand.
CCACGCAGTGAGCGGGCACCTTCCTTCCGAGTGGCCTGGGGCTTAGCGCCTGCCCGGAGCTTCCGTTCCTCAGCCAACGTGTTAACGTGAACTCGCATTTACACCCTTAAATATATTGCCTCTGTTCAATATAATCGTATTGGAGTTAGCCAATCAATATGAACTTCAGGGGTATGTGTCATTGATTTTGCAATATGCTTTGTAATTACCGAATCAATATAAAATTCTCAACTCATTAGGCGATGAGCTTTTTTAAAAATCATTTATATGGTGTTTAACCAAAGGCATCGGGGTTCCTTTGTAAAAAAAACACACACACTTGTTTAATTAGTTACAAAAAACAAAACAAAAACACAGCAAACGCTGTGGGCTAATGCTTACTCTCCCGGATGTTCAGGGGGCATCGCCTTGCTCTTTGTCTTTGAAAGGCCCTCAGCAGCTGGTGGAGGCCAAACTGGTACCCAGGACTGCCCATCCAAGTAACTGGAAAAGGAGAAAACAAACAACCTCTCTCAGCCGGCGCTGAGCCTGGTAACTATGGCCCCTGATTCACTGGTTTAACTTGGCAGCGTTGAACTTCGGTGTACCATGCCTTCTCCTTGGAACTGAGCTGACCGCATTTGGTCCACTGAGAGCAAAGTTTGGGTGTTGAAGACATTCTTGGTGGATTAAATGCTGATGCAGGCTCTTGGTCGTGGTGGGGCAGCGTCTGTCCACTTTGTAAATGAAGAAATTGAGTCCTGGACAAGCAGCCCCAGGTCACCTGACGCATGTGTGGCAGAGGTGGATCTAGAGCACAGGTTTCCCTGTGGTTGGGAGGAAAGCCGGGCAGAGCGGTCCTCTGAGGGTGTGGAGCTGCTACTCACAGGCACATCCCTGCTGGGGGCTCTGCTTTAGCATTCATGTGACCTAGAGCCCCAGGAGCCCCCTCAGCCCCTCCCACCAGGACCACACAGACCCAGGCGGCTCTGGCTCCAGCCCCCCACTGCCACCTGCAGTTTCCAAGGCTTGAAGCTCAGCTCTGGGGAGTTTTGAAGGTGTTTCTGCTGCCGCCAGGATTACATCACCCTGCCTACCATCCCTGGGAGTCATGGTAACAGCAATGATCCCTTCGTGGTGTCCTGAACCTAAGAGTTTAACAAATTGATTGATTGATATTAGAGAGAGAGGGAAGAGAGAGAGAGATCAATTTGTGGAGAGAGAGAAACATCAATTTGTTATCCCACTTATTCATGTATTCATTGGTTGATTCTTGTATAAAAATGGGATGGAACCTGCAAATTTGATGTATCGGGACAAGGCTCTAACCAACTGAGCATAAGGGTTTACACAAGGCCTCCATGTGCACAATCCTACTTGATTCTTTTTTTTTTTAATATATTTTTTTATTGACTTGTCACAGAGAGGAAGGAAGAGAGATAGAGAGTTAGAAACATTGATGGGAGAGAAACATCGACCAGCTGCCTCTTGCACACCTCCTACTGGGGATGTGCCTGCAACCAAGGTACATGCCCTTGACCAGAATCGAACCTGGGACCTTTCAGTCTGCAGGCCAACGCTCTATCCACTGAGCCAAACCGGTTAGGGCCCTACCTGATTCTTGCCACCACCCAGGAGATGAGCTAACCCATTTTACACATAAGGTCTAGAGAAGCTTACAGAGTTAGGTGGATTGCTAGTCACGAGTAAATGATTGGAAACACCCCTGCACCACCCCCCTCCACTCCACTCCATCTCGGTGCCAACTTCCTGGGAGAGGAAAGTGCTCTAAACACAGGGCCATGAGGCCGGCGCTCTGGTACTCACTTAGTTGGCCTTCACTTCCTTAGGTCTCAATTCCCATTTTGGGGAGGTGGGGAGGGGTCTTCTGCTCTTCTTTTCTGGGGCAATTTAATCCCAACACCCAACAAACATTAATTGGGCTCAGGGTGCCTTGTTGCCCGCTAGGTCTCATGGAGGAAGCCCATTCTCTGGCTTCATGGAACTTACTCTGTTAAAAACAGCATTTGTCCAAGAATCTTTTTTTTTAATACATTTTATTGATTTTTTACAGAGAGGAAGGGAGAGGGACAGAGAGCTAGAAACATCGATGAGAGAAAAACATCTATCAGCTGCCTCCTGCACACCCCCCACGGGGGATGTGCCTGCAACCAAGGTACATACCCTTGACCAGAATCAGACCTGGGACTTTTCAGTCCGCAGGCCGAAGCTTTATCCACTGAGCCAAACCGGTCTTGGCTGTCCAAGAATCTTATCTTAGAATCAGCTTCCTTCTTGAGATTGACATGAGTTTCTGGCTGGCTCACTTGCACACACACCATGTCCATGCAACTATAGTTTCAGCCTTAAAACTTCCTGTCCTCTGTGTCCACTTTCTGAGCGTGTAGCCCTCCTATGTACCCCCACCGTCATCCCTCACATCCCTGGAAGACAAGCAGTGCGGCCTGAAAGGGGTGTTTCTAGCATATGGATGGATTCCCTGCAACTACTCTCCACCATTGGGAAACCAGTGAACGTGTCTGGAGATGCTCCTGTTTTGAGGAAGCGTTAGCCTCTGGCTTCAGCTTGCAGAGCCGTCATGGCCAGAAGCCCCAGAAGCGCTGCCTCGTTAGTGGCCCTTTCCCTTGTGCTTTGAAAGAATCCTGGAGCCAAAACCGGTTTGGTTCAGTGGATAGAGCTTCAGCCTGTGGACTGAAAGGTCCCAGGTTCGATTCCGGTCAAGGGCATGTACCTTGGTTGTGGGCACATTCCCAGTCGGGGGCTTGCAGGAGGCAGCTGATGGATGTCTCTCTCTCATTGATGTTTCTAACTCTCTATTCCTCTCTGTAAAAAAAAATCAATAAAATATATTAAAAAAGAAAGAAGCCTGGAGTGGGAATGATAGTTATGACACATGTATATGTCTGCAGGGTGCCTTACGGTTTATAAAGTTCTTTCCCATCCATGGCCTCAGCTGCTCCACCCAGCAGTCCTGCAGGTTGGCTGGACAAGCCACGGGCTGCCACTTGACAGGTGAGGACCTGGAAGCTCCCCCAGCCCACATGTGAGTCAGGTGTTCCTTTCATACTGCCTGCCCATCGCTTGTCAGGCACCTGGCGACACGTTACTGTGATTGCCCGTTGACCTGGCTGCTTCCACTAGGCCAGTGGTCGGCAAACTCATTAGTCAGCAGAGCCAGATATCAACAGCACAACAATTGAAATGTTTTTTGAAAGCAAAAAAATTTTTTAATTTTTAAAAATAATTTTATTTATTTATTTATTTTTAAAATATATTTTATTGATTTTTTTACAGAGAGGAAGAGAGAGGGATAGAAAGTTAGAAACATCAATGAGAGAGATGTTGATCAGCTGCCTCCTGCACACCCCCTACTGGGGATGTGTCCGCAATCAAGGTAGATGCCCTTGACCGGAATCGAACCTGGGACCTTTCAGTCAGCAGGCCGACACTCTATCCACTGAGCCAAACAGGTTTCGGCTGAAAGCAAAATTTTTAAAACTTAAACTTCTCATGCCATCTCTTCAAAATAGACTCGCCCAGGCCGTGGTACTTTGTGGAAGAGCCACACTCAAGGAGCCAAAGAGCCACATGTGGCTCGCAAGCCGCAGTTTGCCGACCACTGCACTAGGAGGAGAGCTTTGGGACAGCAGGAAATCTGGGCCGCTGGGTCCTCGTTGCATCTGCCGTGGTTTGCACAGTGCCTGGTACAGTGTGGGCACTGCTTGCATACTTGTTGAGGGACATAGGGATGGCAGGGAGGGTGGGCAGATAAGTAAATGAATACACGCGGGTTCATTCAGCCCGGCTTCCTGTCCAGAGGTTGTCCAGCAGTGCAGTGGCCTCTGAGGGTTAGAGGGGGCACAGGAGAGCTGGTGTGTGAAAGGAGCCACTGACCCCGTGGGACAGGTGGTGATGGTGTTTGTATTTGGGCCCAGCTGTCTCTCCTCTCAGGCTCTCCCACCTCATGCCCATGGGTTGCCCACTGTCCCACACGATCCTAGTCCTTTCCAGCAACACCATATTCTGGCTTTGAAATGCCACCCACCCACACTGGCTTCCAGTCCAAGGCGGGCCTCAGCTGGCGGAGTAAGAAAGGAGGGGCTGGGGACAGCTTCAGCCAGCCAGAGGTGGAGATGACTGTCAGGGCTGGGATGTGTGACCCCTGCGGGGTTTCCGTCACCCACAGGTGAGCTGCGCCCTGACTGAGGGGGCCCGGAAGCTGACAGCCGGGCCCTGCTGCTCCTCGGGAAAGAAGGGCACGCTGGCGGCCATCCCAGGGACTCCGGCTCATAAATCAGAGTTTTCTGCCACCAGCTGCTTGGCATATTGTTCTTGTACCAGGGGCGCCGTTGCCAAATTGCCAGTATGCGAGGCTGGGGGTGGCACAGAAGCTGGTGTAATTAACACCTCAATACACCCCACCCCGGAGTTCACCCAGAAAAACCGGGCTCCAAGATGGCTCTCGTGGTAGGAGGGGTAGAGGAGGGGTAGAGGGCTGTTGGCCTGAGTGCCCTCACCAGGCAGGATGGATTCATCAGGGAAGGGTGGCGGGCAGATTGAGAGGGAACAGCTGTTCCCAAGGAAGCGGGTGAGGGAGGCTGGGCTGCAGGCGGTGGGGACTGGCTCAGTCTCTGTCTACACGGCCTCACTCAGAATGGGCATCCTCGGAATTTAAGCAGCCATGGGTGTCTCTTTGGCACTTACAACTCTTTCTTTCGTGCTTTTTAACTCATTTTGCCTCACCACAGCCTTTTAAATTATTATTCAAAAGAAAATGTAGTGAGGGAATTTTAAAAAAATAATCTTTGATCACAAAGAATTTCATATTTGCATGTGACTCTAGAGCTCCAGTTCAGATGGGTATTATTTTCTTTGTAGTTGATAATCATGGTGCTTTCATCATTTTGCATATTTTTTGTCTTTTTTTTTAGAGAAGGTATAAATGGGTGCAGGGCTGTGAAGCTGTCTGTCCACTTGCAGAGGCTGGTCCAGGACTGGGTCTCTCATAACTCAGCCCTGGATGCTCTTACCGGGGCACTTACAGGCAAGGCCAGTGTTGGATGTGTTAGAGGCGGAGAGATGGACAAGAAGACCTCTTGGGGACTGCCAGGTCGCCAGCCATACCTGATTCTGGACTTACATGCGACGATTATGGCAGCACTGCTCAGGGCCTGGTTGGCATCTTTACTGGACTGCGAGGCCCTTAGGTATGTTGGGATGACAGCCCCTTACTTTCACATCCTAGAGTTCTGGGAGGAGAGATTCTAGCCCAGCTGTTCCATTGTTACAAATGAGGAAACTGAGGCTCTGGGACACGAGGTGACTTCCCTCTTCTAAGAAGGGTATTCCCTTGTGAACTGCATGGCTGGCAAGGGTCAATGCAATACCACAAAGCAAAATTTATTGTTCACATTAAGGAAGCAGGTGCAACATTTAAGTTAAATCACAGCAAATGAACATATACTTTTGACTCACAGGAACAGCAATTTCATATGATTCAACCTGTTATTTGTGGAGGCAAGACATATGTGAAGAGACCTCCCAGAAGATAAACAAAAACATTGAAAAAACAATTCAGAAGGATTATTGAAAAGCTGCCATAAAGCATTTATCATTTAGAAAATTTCAACGTACTTTGAAGGAATAGCAGAGCTGTGTTCAGATTTGCATTCCAATGTATAAAAAGCAGTTGTCACAATACCTGACACAAAGTAGGTTCAGCGAATGTTTTTTGAATGTGCGAATAGTCACTTTATTCATTTCTGGTTAGCTGTTGACTCAGGGTTCAATTTGGCTGTCTGTAATGGAATCTGACCATGGTGGCTTAAACAGCTAGGGATTTTAGTTTTCTCACATGAAAAACAGAACAGGAAGAGGTTGACTCAAGCTAATGTTCAAGCAAGGCAGAAGAAACCAGACTCTTTCCTTCTACTGCATCATCTTTAGCATGTGGTCTTTGTCCTCATAAACCCAAGATGTATGCTCTTACTCAAGAAATTAGGACCAAGTTTCTGACAGGGACCTTTTACAAATTGTAAAAGGCACTGTATGCTGGCAAAATCTTTCTCTTTTTATTCTAGATGCCTACCCTTTAGACTTCTGCTTGCAATTCATTGGCCACAAGTGAGTCACCTGTCACTTTAGTTGCAAGGGAGTCTGAAGAGTGACATTGACCAAGCTGGGTTCCATTGGTCAAAAAGGGGGAGATGCAGAGCTATATATGTAAAACCCTAAGATGCAAATAGACCAAATGGCAGCACAACCGAACAATCGGTTGCTATGATGTGTGCTGACCAGCAGGGGGCGAGTGTGGAACATGGTGGGTATCGGCAGCAGGTGGCAGAGTGTGGGACATGGCGGGTGTTGGCCATGGTGGGATGCTGGAGCAGGTGAGCAGGGGCGTAAGACCAAAGCTGGGCTCTGGTCGCTGTCATCTGGGCAAGTCTCTGGTGCTTACTGAAAATTCTTTGCTCCTGCGCATCACGATCCTGCTGGCCGCTCACACCTGCAGCTGGTGCTGGAGCTACTGCTCCCACCTGCTGCTGGTGCCTGGCACTGGCCCTGATCGCTCCTCGGGGCTTCTCCATCTCCCCTTGCTCCTGAGGGGCAATCAGGGCAGCAGCCACCACTCACACCCACTGCTGGTGCCAGCCCCAATCGCTCCACACCATCAGTGGGTGTGGGTGGGGTTGGCACCATCAGTGCATGGGAGCGGCAGTGGTGGGAACGGGGCTATTGGCAGATAGGGTACCAGGGGCTGCAGTGGGAGGGGCCACATGAGGGCGTGAAGGATGGGACAAGACCTGCTCCTGTGCCCACTGCAGCCTTGCAGCACACAGTTCCTTTCAATGTGCATGAATCCATGCACTGGTTCCCTAGTCAATAGATAATGTGCATGATTTCGCTGAGCTGTTTTCAAGTGGAAAATGATTATTTAGAGAAGCATTAGAGGTTCTAATTTGAAATTTCTGAGTATAGGTCCTCTGTTCACTTATGTCTTTATCCATCCTGAAAATATTGATAGAACACCCATTATGTGTCAAGTGATGGTTATGAGACAGGAATGCAAAGGGGAGGGAAGAAATCTGTCCTCAAGAGGCTCAAGCACACAGATGCAGGTTATAGGGTCACTGAACAGTGAGGGATGACAGGTCCAGGCAAGCAGTGAGAACAGCATGTGCAAAAGAACAGAGGAAGCAGAGAGTGTGAGGAAATGAAAAGAAGACCCGTGGGGCAGGAGCGGGATTGTTAAGGGGAAGGAAGGCTCTAAGTGACCTGGGGAGGAAAGCAGCTGGATGAGTAGGTCTAGGTTGGCAAAACCAGGCTTGGGCACACACTGAAGGCATTGTGGGGTATGGGGCACAGAATGGTAGTCTAGACCAATGTGGAATATTTAAATCTTGCCTAAAAAGAAGCACCTTAAATGTGATGCATGTGGACATTGAATTACCACATACCTTCCTCTGCCCATTTAGAGATGGAACGGACTTGTGAGATCTGGACCAGAGGTCTCATTTTATGGGTGAGTAAACTGAGGTCCAGAGAGCCCAAATGACTTGTTTATGACTATTTTTCTAGCTAATGCCAACATTTTGACCAAGCCTACAGCCTATTGACTTCTGACCATTCCTTATAGACATTATATGTTTATAAGGACTTAATTTCCCATTGTCTGACTTGGTCCCACTAGCAGTCTATGACAGAGTTCAGTGTGACTATTTACCTCCATGTCACACACAGGGACACTGAGGTTGAGAAGGACAAAGGGCCAGAGTTGGGCATGAACCTCTTAAGGCCCTGGCCCAGGCCCTTTCTGCCCCTCGCTGTGCTTCAGTGGAGCAGTGAGCATTCTAACTGAGCAAGGTTGATATAATTCACATACCATACCATCCACACATTTGAAGTGTGAAACTCAATGCTTAGTATAATGACAGCCTTGCCTCCTCAATGTGCAGAACTCACTTTATTAAAATAAATGTTTAATTTTATATAGTTTTAGATTTAAGAGGAGTTGTAAAGGTCCAGGGTCCCTTACTGTTAACATCATACATTAATACAGTTCCCTGTTCAGCAAGGAACCAACACTAGTGTGTTACTATTAACCAAATAGCTTAATTTCACCAGATTTCACAAGTTTTTGCCTACTGTCCTTTTTCTGTCCCAGAATCTCATAAAAAATTACATTACTTTATTTGTCATGTCTCTTTAGGAACTGTGGTAGTTTCTGAGTTTCCTTAATTCTGATGACATGGACAATTTTAAGGAATACTGGTCAGAGATTCCCAATTTGAACATGCCAGATGTTTGTCTCAAGATTAGACTGGGGTTATGGGTCTCAGGAAGAAGACCTTCATGATGAAGTGCTGTTCTCATCACATGGTATCAACAATACATGCTCTTGACATGACTTGTCACTGCTGAGAATGTCTTTGATCACCTGGCTAACACAGTGTTTGTCAGCTCTCCTCATGCACAAGTCAAGCTCAGCCAAGAAGCACAAAGGTCTCCTTGTCTTGTACTTTCTGGAACCCACTCTCTCCTTGTATCTGAAAAGTGGGATCTTAGACTGTGTTGTCACTCACCATGATTCTTTAACAATTTGATTAATCATTTTCCAATTACATTTGCAAAACCTTTCAAAATTCAGGGCAAGATAAATCCGCACATTTCATGTATTTATCTATTCAATGTACAGTTGACTCTTGAGCAGCATGGGGACTAGGGATGTCAACCTCTATGCAGTCAAAAATCTGTGTATAAGTTTTGACTTCCCCCCAACTTAACAACTAATAGCCTACTGCTGACTGAAAGCTTTACTGATAACACAAATAGTCAATTAACTCAAATTTGTATGTTATATACTTATATGCTGTAGTCTTACAATAAAGTGAGCTAGAGAAATAGTTGTTAAGAAATTCATAAGGAAGAGGAAAAACACATTTACTGCATAGAATGAAAGAAATCCACATACAAGTGGACCCACCCAGGTCAGACCTGAGTTGTTTAAGGGTCAACTGTGTATTTAGTATTGCTTTTATTCCAAGGTCTCTCCTAGGTTCTGGATGAAGATACAATGATTGATAAGCCATAACCCTTCTTGTAGGAGGTCACTGTAGTTCACACCTGGTACTGGTGAGTAGCAGGGCAGTGGGAAAGAGTGCTGACTCGGGAGCTCTGTATGGGGTTTGGGAGTCAAGAAAGGTTTCATAGAGTTGGTGGCAATAGGGTGGTTTGCCCATAACCTTGGTCTAGCCCACTTTGACCTTTAAGGCTTTTCAGATTACTTCCTTTGTGGAAAACCTTGGGCTAACTGCACACTAGGTAAATGTCTGGGAACCAAAGTGGGACCAGACACATCAATACTTAAAAAAACTCACACATATTTTTATTGATTTCTGAGAGAGGAAGGAAGAGGGAGAGAGAGATAGAAACATCAATGATGAGAGAGAATCATTGATTGGCCGCCTCCTGCACTCCCTGCCCGACCCCCCCCTCCCCCGCCCCGGGGATTGAGGCCATAACCCAGGTATATGCCCTGACTGCCACTCCAAGGGTGGCCTCCTGGTTCATAGGAGCCACACCAATACTTTTTGCATCAAGTTGGCCCCACGAATGCCTCCCAGGAACAAGAGAAAATAAACAAGGCAGGGAGCTCCCAGCCAGCCCTGAGGGTAATTCCGGTTCTTCAGGTAAGTGAGCATTACATACGGCCCAGGGCTATAAACCACCCTAACAGGCATAATAACCTCCGCACCTCCACCTGAAGGGGCTCATTGCAATAAGGTAACAGCTCTTGCAGATGCCTCTAGCTTTAACTATGGGAACACTTGCTTTATAGCACCACCTGAATGATCTACATCCTGCTCTCGTCAATGGCAATTTCAGGAATGATTTGGCTTATGTCTTTTGTGCATGTGTGTCTACACAGCGCCCTGAAAACCTTTGGCATTGGGAACATATGAAGTGGGGGGGGGGTGAGTCACAGCTGCAGAGCTGGTAACGGGTAGAAATGGGCCCTGAATTAGATATTGTTAGGAGATAACTCTAGGAAGTTCACACTAATCAGACGGACAAGGCTAATCCCCCTTCTGCATTCATTCACTCATTTACAGTCCCTTCCTCCCTCACTCCCTCCTTCCTTTCCTCCCTCCCTGCCTCCCTGCCTCCTTTCCTCCTTCCTTTCCTCCCTCCCTCCCTCCATTCCTCTCTCCCTCCTCCCCTCCCTCTCTCCCTTCCTTCCTTCCTCCCTTCCTCCCTTTCTCCCTTCCTCCCTTCCTCCCTTCCTCCCTCCCTTCCTCCCTTTCTTCCTTCCTTCCTTCCTTCCTTCCTTCCTTCCTTCCTTCCTTCCTTCCTTCCTTCCCTCCCAAATCCTTAACGAATCCTACTTTTACCAAACAGAATATTGTGTATTAGGGATACAAAGAAAAGGAAAACAGACCTTTATTTTAAGACTGAATAGGTGATGGACAATTATCTCAGTCCCATCTTTTCCATAAAACCATGGGGACGAATATGGGAATGGTCCTGAATGGCAGCTGATGGCCAGCACCTCAATTTATTCTAGTAAGTGCATTTCCTTAATGACACCAAGACAAGTGGAATGGTCCAGACCTCTGCTGATTCTGCTCGGTCTAGGTCAACGTTTTGATACATTTGGAAGGGTCCTTAACCTGCCTTCATGAGGCCTAGAAACCCCTAACATTGCATGCAAAATTCTGAATGCATGTTTATGAGCATTTTTTTCTGGGGTGAGAGCCCAGAACTTTCCCCACTGAGGTTCAGAACCACGCAAGCAGAGAAATAGCCAGACTGTGTTTCACACGGCTAGCCAGCATTTGAGCTTGAGCACATAAGGGGAGCTATTTAAGAGGCTCTTCTAACTTTCAAGCTTTTGATCCTACACATCAAGCTTTTGATCTCTATCATTTGGCCAGGAGTTTGGGGCTATCCTATTTGATGACTTCTTAGAATCAGATATTTGATGCTGCAGGTGAGATGGCCAATTGAATTGGCCTGGAGTTGATGTGTTCTGATGAAAGTTGAGTTGCCCGATGAGCATGCATGCTTGACCTGAAGACCAGAGCTGGAGCATGGCCACGTGTTTATGAAACAAATACATAGAAAGGGCAACACCCCATTGAAAGTGAGGGCAGCCAGAACAACTGAGCAGCCATCCACCCACTGACCACGGAGTGCTGGGGGCTCAGTCAACACCTGACACATGGCAGGTGGAGTCTCTGAAGAAGAACATTCTTCCGATCTATATTGCCTTTAATCAGATTGATTAATCAGATGAAGCAAATAAACTCTAATCAAAAGATGCACTAAGCCCTGAAGACCTTCCTTTTTTTTATTTTTGGATTAATTGTTTTCTGAGTAGAGATGAAAAAGGAGCCATTACACAAACGAGGCTGGTAAGGTGATTAGGTATTATTTACAGAAAGGGCAAGGGGCAGATGAAATCACTCACTGAACGCCGGGTGTGCTCAGCAAGACCTTTGTTTCGTTATCAGTGTCACTGTTTTTATAGTTGCAAAGGGTCACCTCCGCTGCAGTGAGGGGGGATTCCCTGTTTCAGTAATCGGCGATTACAGGAACTTGAAAAGTCGGTCATTTCCAATACAGCAACACTCAGGGGGCCTGTATTTCATGCAAACCATAGATTTTTCAATCAGTCAATCAGTAGATACGTATTGATCGCCTACTACGTGCAAAGCCGGTTCGCGAGGAGGAGCAGATGGAGAGTCTGGCCCAGCCTCCATGAAGCTTTCTTACAGACAGAGTGATGGTTTGTGCTCCCCTAACTCTATGTGCCCCCGCCTGACTGGAGACCTCAGTAAAGTGCAGATTCTGATGCCGGAGGTCGGAGGTACAGCCTAGGTTCTGCGGTGCTGATAAGCTGGAACATGGACCACGCTTGGAGTAGCTGGTGGAAGACCGCGGACTGGCCTGAAATCACTTCCCTCTGAGCCTCAGTTTTCTTTTAAGTAAAATCAGAGGTCTCTTTGGGCAGGTTGCACCCTGTCTATCTCCTCCCATGTGGGTGCCCCTGACATGGATGACAGGTGAATGGTGCTTTCTGGAGTTGTGCAGTAGACAACCTGCCCAAATGTATGCAGGATTCCTGAGTGGGTTGGGTTGAACACTGGTCTAAACTTGGCACATTACGATCATCTGGTGAGTTTTCACAAATACCCATAGCTGAGCACCCCCTCAGGGATCTGACATAAAGATTCCGGGATGGGGCCTGGAGTGCATTGTGCTATAAAGCTTCCCAGGAGAGTATGGGAAGATCCTTCAGGTCCCTCCCCGTTCAATGTGCTGTAATTCTCTCTGTGACTCCCAGGCTATGCCCACAGACACTCGGATTGTTTAACCACCGAAGACCAGAGAAGAGAAAGATAATGCAGCATGAGGAGCTGAGGGCTTTTCCTGGAGGAAGTTAGGAGGATTAAACAGTGACCAGAGGGGAAGTCATTCCAAGTAGAGTTACAAAAACCAAGGTGCAGTGAGAAAACCAAGTCATGGAGGCTTCTGTCCACGCACACGTTTCTGTCTGGGCTGGTGGTGGGCATAGACCTAGGAACTCCTGAGTCTTGGGAGAGACAGACACCACATTCACGAGTGCATCCTCGTGATAACAGTGAAGGAAGGGAAAACAACGTGACTTACAAAGGAGGCTCTGATTTAGAAGCACCTCTTTCTGTCCTGGCGCTTCATCTGAGGCCGTGGGGAGTCTTCAACACTCAGCTCAGCTGTGCCTGAAACATGGGGTGAGGGTGGGGGAAGGGAGTGGGCAAGGGCTGTTGGAGAGGGCCTGGGCTGGTGGCCAGCGGGACCCGCTCTGTGTTCCTCTGGCAGAGTGGGCACCTCCAGGACGCCACTGGCTGTCCAAGGTCCATCCTCACCGGTCTGGGATGGGGTGGTCCTGTGGGTGAGTGACATGGATCCTCAGCATTTGAGCCCCGGCACGTAGGGGAAGCTGTTTGTTTAAGAGGCTCCTCTAAGTCCCAAATGCATTCCTACTCTGCCTCTCCTGTCAGCCTACCTTTCCCTCAGAGGTGCCTGTGTCTAGCCTCCTCCCGCTCCTGTCCTTTAGACCTCAGCCTGGAGGAGGTGGCCATGACCCCTGGGGGAGCAAGCTGGCTCTGTGTGTCCTCTCTCCTGCCCTGGCTCAGGCTGCGCCCGCCCTCACCCCAGCTCTCGATGGGCGTTTTAACTAAAATGGTTCCCTGCCGGCTTCCCAGCCCAGGTGGCCTCCCAAATCCATCCCCCGGGTGATGGATGGCGCCGGCAGGTGGGAGACAGAGCGGCCTTCTCCGCTTTCTGTATTAATGCTGGGTGATCTCCCACGGTATTGATTTTCTGGTTTGGCTTTTGAAAGGTCTCTTGTCTGTTTCTGAGCCGTTTCTATAAAAATGAGAGCGGAGGTGAGGGATGATGGCGCCGGCTGACGAGCTTTGCCGACTGGCAGAATTAGCTGCTGTTTCCATCAGGTCTTCCCGAGCCTGTCACCGCCGCTCCGGGGCGGAGATCTATTTAAGACGTGGTGCGGAAAGGTCCCCGTGAGGGTCACCCGGAAGGGATTGCATTGTCCACCTTAAGTGCTCGCGTTCCCTTGAAAGGGGCCGCGTGGATTTGGATGGACCGCACAGAGAGGTTCTGCTCTTTATTTTATTTTTTTGTGAATACTCACTTGAGGATCTTTTTCTCCATTGCATTTTAGAGAGAGTGGGAGGGAGGAGGAGAGATAAGAGAGAGAAACATTGGTATGAGAGAGACACATGAATTGGTTGCCTCTCTCTCACCTCCTTAGGGCAAGGGATGGAGCCTGCAAACGAGGTCCGTGTCCTTAGCCTTGACCCTTCAGTCCATGGGCTGATGCTCTAACCACTGAGACAAACCGGCTGGGGCTCAGTTCTGCTCTTTTCCTCTTTAAAGAGCTCGTCTCCGGCACGACGGTGAAGGAGTGAGGCTGGTCTTGGGCCCTCTCTGCCTCCCTTGCTCTGTTCTGCTTTCCCCTCACACATGTTCTATTCCTAGCTCCTTCTCCTCACCCCTTCCTGCCCTGAGAGCCACCAACAACATTGGGAGGAAATGGCTTAGCCCAGGCGACATCTCTCCGCCCAGGCACTCAGCAGGGCAGCCCAGAGGGTGCCTGTCATGGGAGGCGGTGCACAGAACAGAGGGAGGTGGCGAGCTGTGCCATGGGCAGCTGCATGGTGTCTTCTGGACTTGCAGCAGAGTTGCTCTGGGTACTCCGTGACCAGCCTTTATCAGGTGCTGTGATTAGCCATGTTTTACAGATGGGGAAGCCGAGGCTCAGAGAGGCTCGGTAACTCGCCGGTTGTCACCCAGCCTGAGAGGGACTGCCCAGCTCCAACTCTTAACCTGTGCGTGTGGAGCTGCATTGCACACTGTAGGACAGTGGTTCTCAACCTTCCTAATGCCGCGACCCTTTAAGACAGCTCCTCATGCGGTGGTGACCCCCACCCATAAAATGATTTCCGTTGCCACTTCCTAACTGTCATTTTGCTACTGTTATGAACTGTAATGTAAATATCTGATATGCAGGATGTATTTTCATTGTTACAAATGGAACCTAATGAAAGCATAGGGATTAATCACAAAAAACAATATGTAATTATATATTGTGAAATATTTATTTCTAATTACAAATAAATGAAATTTTGTCTTGAATCGTGGTGTAGCATGGGCAACAGTCTTCATATAACAACAGTAAACTACATGGCTACACTTTGCTACACTGAGGAGCGGTGTGTTGGTTCCTAAGACCATGGGAAATAGGTGTTTTTCAAAAGTCTTAGGCGACCCCTGTGAAAGGGTCGTTTGACTCCCAAAGGGGTCGAGATCCACAGGTTGAGAACCACTGCTATAGGAGATGATCCATATAGAAGGCATCGCTGCTGTTACTACTTTTCTCCCAGAGAGAGAGATGGTGGTGGTGGTGGTGGTGGACACCTCTCTCTGTGAGCTGACACTCACTTTATCTCCCTGGTCCCATTCATACAGCCTGGATGCAGTGTGTGCGTGTGTGTGTGTGTGTGTGTGTGTGTGTGTGTGTGTGTGTGTATGCATGTGTGCATGTGTGTGTGTGTGTGCATGCATGTGTATGTGTGTGTATGCGTGTGTGCATGCATGCCCGTGTGAGGCTGCCCTGACCCTGCCACCTCCAGCCATGGCTGCAGCTGCCATTTCTGATGAAGGAGAGCCCGCACTTTGCCCCCTCCACGCAGTCCATCATTTTTCCAGCTGGGCGCCTGTCACCAGCTCTCAGGGAACGTGTGTCCACTGGGCCTGAAGGATGGCTGGGCCAGCATGGGGCTCTGGCAGGGGTGGGGTGGGGCAGGGCGGTCTCTGCCCAGTTGCCCCCGTGATGCGGGGAAGGCCCCAGAAGCCTTGCTCTTGTCCCTACTCCCACCCTGCGGCCTGTGCCCTGCCTGTCAGGTCAGTCTGAGGGAGCCGGGCCCATTCCATGGGGTGGGGCGCCAGACCCCGTTTGCTCTGACCGGGGATCAGCCTCCATTAGTCACTCTCTCTGACACCTTTTCTGTTGCAGCCTCTGTCTTCCCTGGAGGAGAAGAGAGGAGGTGAGGGAGGGGAAGAAGGGCAGCCTCCAGAACCTTCCAGGTGAAAGGAGGCAAGGCCCAGATTTCAGACGAGGGAGCAGGACCAGCTTTAGGCAGTTGACACCTGGGGCCAGAGACCCGGATGTCCCAGGATCTGGGCAGCTTCACCTCTGTGTGCCTCAGTTTCCTCACCTGTGAAAGGACAATGTTAAAAGTCCCTGCTTTGTGGAGGTGGGGAGGGTTGAATGACTTAGAAGAAAGGGGCTGGGCCTTAGTTAGGATTCAGTCAAGGGTGGATGTGATCATCATCGTTATTACTGATTGAGGGCCTGCCCTTTACCTGCCAGGGGACCAGGACAAGAGGGTCTCGTCTCTCTTGGTCTCAGCCTGATACTCAGGCCGAACCCCAGCCTCGCCTCTTCGGCCATCACTGAAGAGGAGGGACAGCGATTCCCTCCCGCAGGCCCAGCTACAGAGACAGCCTGGGTGAGGAGTAGCCCTGGTCACTCGATGGCCTGGAAGGCCCTGTGACTGCGGCGTGAGCAGGCAGTTTGCTTTCGGACCTCCATCCTTTTTCAAATGGCCCAAACAGCCCCCTCTGTAACCCTACGTCCCAAGCTTTTGCTTACAGCCAGTTGGGAATTGGGGTAATAGCTCCAGGGTTAGCCTTGCTTTCAACACGGCCTTTTCAAGGGCCGGCTGGAAGATGGGAGTCTTCGCGGCCTAACGGAGAGGCCTGGGAACGGTGGCATTGCAGGTATGGGGCAGGCAGGGCGTGGGGGCAGCAGGGCTATTGGCCTGGAAGAGCCGGCTCGGTGCTCCCACGGTCAGGTGATGCCTTAGAGGCCGCCTTGAGGAGACTCCCTGCTTGGCGCTTGGATATGTGATTCGAATATGCCAGGTAGTTCCATCTGCCCTGAACCCTGTACTGGGTTAAGCTTGGCACCAAACGCCAGTGCATGTGCATGTGGGTGCAGGTAACCCTCCCCACAGCTTGAGGGGCCCTGGGCAAACAACGCCTTCATGCCTGCTATTTTACAGAGGGGGAAACTGAGGTCTGGGAGGGAGACTCTGCCCCAAAGCCATACAGCCAGTAAAAGGCAGGGCTGGACAGAACCAAGTCTCCTGACTCCTGGGAGTCTCGTACTCTTTCCAGGAGGTCAAGTTCTTCCTTTCACACATGAGAAAATGCCGTGACTCACCTAAGGCCACACAGCCAGGGCATTACCCACCCTCCCCGTCGGTGATGTCCCAAAGACGCCAGTTCTTCCAAAGGGATGGCACTGCCTGTTGACTGACCGTGAGGAATCCTGGGAAAAGAACCCCCATTAGCCAGAGAACCAGACCGTGTGTTTCATCTGTCTTGAAGGCTGTGTTCATTTATTTCCTGCTGGAGCCAAGCAGCCCGGCCCATAGAGCCCTGCAATGCAGACTATGCTGGGGACTCTGCCTCTCCTAGCCTGCCCGGCCCACAGTTCATACCCAGCCCCAGCCTCTGACTTTTACCTTCAGCTATATTTTCTTTCTTTCTTTCTTTTAAAATATATTTTATTGATTTTTTTTTTTTTACAGAGAAGAAGGAAGAGAGATAGAGAGTTAGAAACATCGATGAGAGAGAAACATCGATCAGCTGCCTCCTGCATACCCCCTACAGGGTATGTGCCCACAATCAAGATACAAGCCCTTGACCAGAATCGAACCTGGGACCTTTCAGTCCGCAGGCCGACGCTCTATCCACTGAGCCAAACCGGTTTTGGCATACCTTCAGCTATATTTTCCATCCATAACAATGCAGTCCTACTTTGTGTTCAACTTCACATCAATGCCATCTTCCAGTGCATATAATTCTGTAACATTCTGTTTGCCGCTGCATCATAGTTTTGAGATTTGGCTGTGTTGTTACATGTGGCTCTAATGAATTAGTCTCCACTGCTGTATAGGATTCCACTGTGTGATTACACGACACCCTGTACTAAGGTAGTGCTATACTATAGTAGTATACACTATAATGCTGTATGCTATGCTGTGCATTACTGTACTTTGTTTTTCCAATCTACTGATTCTGGCCATTGAAGTTGTTTCCAAGGTTTGATCATGACAAATATGACGACAAGGAACATACTTGTCTAGGCCTCCTTGTATATAGCGACAGGGAATTGTTGGGTCGTAGGGTAAGAACAGGCTCAGCTTTACCAGTGATTGCTAAGTTGTCCTCCAAAGCTGCTGGACCAACGTACATTTCTATTTGCAGCATATGTGCGTCCCCATGGCAACACATCTTTGACAAAACTAGGTTTTATCAGGATTCTCAATCTTTTCCAAAAAGGGGACAAATTAGTATCTCACTGTCATTTTTAACCGGCATTACTCTGATTTTTAGTGAGACTGGGCAGTTCACAAGTTTATCAGTCAACCTCTTCTTTTGTGAATTAGGGTTTCATCTACTTTGACCGTCTTTCTACTAGGTTGTCTTTGGTTTTCCAGGAGATTTGTGGAAGCTCTTTAGATATTCGGACTACTCATATTTTCCATCATGACGGCTGTAGACACGTTCTTCCCGGTTGTGGCATCATTTTTCACTTTGATTAGGGCGTGTGTCTGTTTTAAGGTAGGCCCATTTGTCAGCGAGTTTTTTTTACAGTTTTTGCTCTTCACATTTTGTTAAGGAAATTTGTCTAAATGGATGACATATAGCTATATTTCTACAGTTTTTAAAAAAAATTTGGAGTTTTGCTATTTTATGTTTAGGTCATTCATCCACATGAAAGTTTTCTATATGTTATGAGGCAGACATTCTATTTTCTCCCATGTGAGTAGCAATTGCCGCAGTATCACTTCAACTCTTTGATGTTACTGATGACAAAACTGAGGTACAACTCGCATGGCTAGGGTTCAAAATCTGAAGGAAGGGCCAACACACAAATGAAAATACTATGCAAGAAATATTAACTTAGAAGGCGTGGGGGGGCAGGTGGAGACCTCTCTCTTGGAGAAGCACACTGCAATCCACTTTTTATTCAGTTTTAGATACACATCTTGCCCTCAGTAAAGCATAGCAAACAGGTAGCAGACAGACCATTTCTAAGGTCAATAAAGATCAGTAAAGATCAACAAGGTTCAGTAAACATTTACTTTGAGGCTATTAGATCAGGAAATTGCTTCGAGCCACCGATATCTCAACACAAACAATGGTGCTTAGCGTTAGCCCTGCCAACGCCCAAGGTCCATCGGCCTTCCGCATTCCTTGGTTCACTCTCGTGATAGTATTGGCAGTGGGTGGCTTCCCACAGGTCCAGGAGGTGGAGCGACTTGTCCAAGGTCACCTAATGACTCAGTGGTGGGATTGTGACAGGGAATATGTTTTCTTAACTCCCAATCTGGCGTGCCAGCACAACCATCCTACTGTGCTACACTTACTTGCCTTGGACTATTTCCTACCATTCTCATATAGAAATGTACAAATCTGATGGTAAGTTTCTTGAAAGCTGGGATTCTGTCCTTTCTTCCTATCACCTTTACGTACTTAACACAAAGCTGCGTATCTGATAGGCACTTAGGAAGACCTCACTGAATAAATATCAACTTATTTAACAGATTAATTCCAGAATAATCAGTCCTTTTAAATCCAGCTCTTTGTTTCATCTCGTATGGGTTTCTATATTTTGACATATCCATTCATTCATTAAATATTTCCCAAGCACCTTACTATGTGCTAGACACTCTGATGCTGGAGATTAAAAGCGGAGTAATGTGTATTCTCTATCCTTAAAGAATATAGCGGGAGAGACTGAAAAGCCAAGCAACACTTTTAATACTGTGCTATTTAAACACTGTACAATGAGAGACTGGAGGGGGATAGAATCTGGCCGGAAATCAGGATGGCTTCCTGGAAGAGGAGACATTTGATTGAGTCTTTAAGGTTGAGGAGGAGTGATCTGTTTGGCAAGGGTAGAGAAGGATGCAATACTCCACAGTGACACCCCTGGGCAAAGGCCGAGATATAAGGTATCTGTCCACCATTGACTATGATTCAGGCACAAATGATTTCGCTGCTGGATCACCATTGTTAATTTTTAAGCGTTCATTTCCCCTGCTTCCTAGGGGATTCTAGCCTAACTCAGGCTCGACCACAGCCTAAACGTGGCACCCCCAAGACTGCCTGCCATGTCCTGATGGCTTAGGGACTTCACTTGGTAATTTTCTGTCGTCTAAAATGGGCTTCAGTTTTTTTGTGGAGGACTGTGGTTTTCACCTTGTTTCATGACTGTAAATTGACCATGCCCCTTCTTGTCATCATTTCTGCTGCCAGTGCTATTATTACGGGCCTTTCTCATGCAGCCAGAATAACATATGAGCCTGGAGTGACAGTCTGCCTGACAAAAACAAAAATAGCCCAGCTCCTATTATTTGCAAAAGAATTATCCCCTGGAGGTGATTTTTAATTTGGGGGTTTGCTGCAAAATGGAAACCTGACCAGGGCTGCTTTGCAACCCAAATGCTTGTTTCACCAATCAATTATCAAAATGAGACTTGCTGGGCATTGTGGCACGTGGTTCTGGGGCCCCCTCCTTTAGTGGGTCAAGTCCAAGTTGCCTCTATTATTGGGAAAAGCTGGGGGCAACCGAGCCGTTTAATTTGCTGATGGGGGGGAAGGAAGGCAGGGGAAAAGGTTCTCCATCCAGATAAAGAGAAGCACAAAAGGTGGGTGGAGCGGGACCTAAATTAGAGTTGCCCACGTCAGCGGGGCCGCAAGAAGGCAGAGTGGTGTGCCAGTGGTTTGTTTGTCAGGGATTAAGAATTCAGCCCCAGAAATAAGGTCAGGCCTTATGCACAGCAGAAGCGAACTTGCATAAAGGTTAATTGGGATCTACCAGGTACCGGTAAGATGGCATTTGTGCTATTTTGGTATTTTTTGAGACTTGAGGGAAAAAAGGTAAAAAGATAGAGGCAGGAGTGGAATTGGATGTGGAAATCTGGGGAGGCCTTTTCCCAGCGTCAGAATTTCATGAAATTGTTCTCTCGGCCCCAGCAGGGGGGAGTGGGGGCGTTCAGAGCCTTGATGGGCTTGAAAAATGAATTTCTGTGTCGCCTCCGTTGTAAGCCTTGCACGTGCTATTTAAACTTGACATGTCATAAATCCACGAGCAGCAAACAGGATGGCACGGGCTCACTGTCCACTTTTATTTGTGTGGATGCAGGAAATGATGCCGGCAGGTGACAGTGACAGGCACGGCGAGCCGCTCAGTCTGCGGGCTGAGCCTGCGACCCTGAGAAGCGGGGACTCAGGGCTGGGGACCACTATGTGAATTGTGGCACCCAGCCTCCTCTGTCCAAATAGCATCCAAATCACTTGAGCTTAGGATCAGGGCATCTCCCGAGCTCTCAGAGCAGCCGTGGCTGCAGTGGGATTAGGGTGTGTGTTTCTGAGCTGTAATAAAACTTCCCAGTTTCCATCTGCACTAGTCCCTCTTATCCCAGGGATATGCTCCAAGCCCTCCTGCAGATCCGGAAACTATGGATAATACCAAACCCTGTATATACTGTTTGTTCCTGTACATGCATAACTATGGTTAAGTTATAAATTAGGTACCCTAAGAGATTAACAACAGTAACTACTAAGATAGAACAATTATACAATACACTGCAATAAAAATTATGTGACTGTGGTCCTCTTTCTCTCTCTCTCTCTCTCTAGTGAACGTGTGTGCTCTCTTTTTCCAGTAAATTACTTGATAGTTGAGATTTCTAAGTGACTAAGGAGCTGGTGGCTTATATATATGTGTGTGTATATATATATGGATATGCTGGACAAAAGGATGGTGTATATCCTGGGTGAGACAAAGCTAGATTTCACCACACCACTCAGAACAGTGTGAAATGTAATAGTTAATTGTTTATTTCTGAAATTTCCCATGTACTATTTTCACATTATGGTTGGCTGTGGGTAATTGAATCTGCATATGTGGGAGGGGACTATTGTATGTATAATGCACTGTCTGTTACTAGGCTGGAGCTCCTTGGGGACAGGACCATGTATTGTTCACGTCTCAGGACATTTTCCTACTTCAGTCCTTGTCTGTAGCATGAGGCCTTGGTACAACTAGGTCGTGCTTATTAAACAGAGAGACTAATACCATGTCATTTTACTTATATGTGGAACCTACAAAACAGCTTAAATGAACAAACAAGACAGAAACAAACTCACAGATACAGAGAACGTTTTGATGGCTGCCAGATGGGAGGAGGGAGGAGGGATGGGTGAAAAAGGTGAAGGGATTAAGATGTACAAATTACCAGTTATAAAAACAGATATGGGGATGTTAAGGACAGCATAGGGAATATATAGTAAACTGAAAGCCCAGGGCATGGGGTAGGAGGTGTCCCTGAGTCTGGCCTGTGCCCTCTCATAGTCTGTGACCCCTTGGGTGATGTCTACCTGTCAGGTTAGGCCTGATTGGGCCTAAGCTGGCGGTGGGACATTCCTCTCGGAATCCAGGATCCCTCGCTCCTTACCGCTCAACTCACTGCTCCTTAGTGCTGCTGTAGAGGCGGGACAGGCTCCCACCACCACCGCTGCACTTGCCAGCTGCAAGCCCAGCTTCTGGCTGAGCGGCACTCCCCCTGTGTGAGTACACTGATCAACAGGGGGCAGCTCCTGCATTGATCATCTGCCCCCTGGTGGTCAGTGTGCATCATAGTGACTGGGTGTTCTGGTTGTTCTGCCATAAAGGTCACTTAGGCTTTTATTTTATAAACTAGAGGCCTGGTGCACAAAATTCATGCACAGGGATGTGTGTCCCTCAGCCCAGCCTGCACCCTCTCCAATCTGGCACTTCTCGAGGGATGTCTGACTGCCTGTTTAGGCCCGATCCTCTTATAACCTAGGATTGCTGGGTCCCAACTGCTTGCTCGCTCACTCGCTTGCCTGTCTGCCTGCCTTCCTGATTGCCCCTAATAGCTTCTGCCTGCCAGCCTGTTCACCTCTTAACCATTCCCCTTCCAGCCTGATTGATGTCTAACTGCTCCTCTGCCAGCCCTATTATGCCTAACTGCTCTCCCCTACCGGCCTGGTCTCCCCCAACTGCTCTCCCCTGCTGACTCAGCACCCCTAACTGCCCTCCCCTGCAGGTCTAGCTCCCCCCCCCCATTGCCCTCCTCTGCAGGCCGGGGTCCCCCCAAACTGCCCTCCTCTGCAGGCCTGGTCACCCCTAACTACTTTCCCCTGCAGGCCTGGAACCCCCCAACTGCCCTCTGCTGCAGACATGGTCCCCCCCCGCCCAACTGCTGTCCCCTGCAGGCCTGGGTTCCCCCCAACTACCCTTCCCTGCAGGTTTGGCACTCAGGTAAGTGCCATACTCAGGGACACCCCCCACCCCAACTTCCTTCCCTTGCAGGCCTGGTCCCTCCCAACTACCCTACCTTGCTGGCCATCTTGTGCAGCCATCTTGTGTCCACATGGGGTCAGCCATCTTTGACCACACGGAGGCAGCCATCTTGTGTGTTGGAGTGACAGTCAATTTGCATATTACTCTTTTATTAGATAAGATAGAGGCCTGGTGCATGGGTGGGGGCTGGCTGGGTTGCTCTGAAGGGTGTCCCAGAACAGGGTGGGGGTTCCCTTGGGACATGGGACAGCCTGGGTGAGGCATCTGTGGTGGTCTTCAGGCAGGCCATGCCTCCCCGTGACCCAAGCATAGGCTGGAAGCAGGTATCTAGAATTTATTTATCTTCTATAATTGAAACTTTGTAGCCTTGAGCAGAGGTCCCTCAGCCTAGCCTGCACCCTCTTGCAGTCTGGGAACTCTCAGGGGATGTCTTATTGCCAGCTCAGGCCCAATCCCTGCAGTATGGAGTGGGCCTAAGCCAGCAGTTGGACATCTTTAGTGCTACTGTAGAGGGACTCTCACCACTGCTGCTGCACTCGCCAGCCATAAGCCCAGCTTCTGGCAGAGCAACACTCCCCCTGTGGGAGTGCCCTGAACAATAGGGGCAGCTCCTGCATTGAGTGTCTGCACCCTGGTGGTCAGTGTACATCGTAGTGACCAGTCATTCTGCCATTTGGTTGATTTGCATATTAGCCTGTCATTTTATACGATTAGAGACCCAATGCATGAAATTCATGCAAGAGTAGGCCTTCGCAGCCCTGGTGGCTGTCTTGGCCCTTGCAGCTGCGGCTTCTTCAGGAAGGTTGTCTGGATGGTTGTTCCACTGTTCAGCCGTTCAGTTGATTTGCATATTACACTTTTATTATTATAAACAATATTGTAATAACTATGCATAGAGTCAGATCAGTGGTAGACTTTTTAAGGTGATCACTTCATAAATTATATAAATGTCTAACCACTATGTTGTTCACCTGAAGCTAATATAATATTGAATGTCAACTGTAATTTTTAAAATGATAATAAAAGAAATGGGTTGAGGAGATAGGTTTACCCATTCACCAGTACATTCTATGGGATAAATGCCTAGTCTGTACCAGATCACGCAGACATTTAAGTGCAGTGATGCATAATAACTTCAGAAATTCTAAAAGACTTTGTGTCCAAACATGTCATTCATGGCCTTCTTGACTTTTTGAACTTCCAACATTAGTTCTACATCCAGGTCATATCAAGAGTTTCCATTTCATTGGCATCTCTTAATTTCTCAGCAGCTCACAAAAACATATTGTTTTGGACTCTAAGGACTGTCCATTGGTTTTGTATTAGGCCAGATGTTTTATTGTTAATATTGGCAACTTCTGCGGAAGAATCCAGCTCTGAAGACAACTTCTTAAGATCTTCTTTTTCCCTTCCCCCTCCTCTCCTGTGCAATCAGGGTGCATCAAAGTCACTTCTCAGGTAAGTGCCACACTCAAAGGTCAACTCTGCTTGTCTTGAGAGTGTCAGTTATACATTCTTGCCCTTGAAAGCATACTTGCTTCAGGACTAAATTTTAGTGTATTTAGGGTAATTCTTTACGTAAGCCAGTTCTCCTTGAAACATAAAGATTAAAAGCAGGAAGAGACTCTGTGTATATTTTCCTACTTCAGTAGGGACTTCATTGAATAATCTGAAGACCTCAAGAGTCCTTGAGGAGATACTCCAGTCTTTTGGGGTTCTGGGACTTCAGACTCCTGTTGGTCTGAATGGTAACCTAATTACTTATTTTCCAGCTAAAATGTCAACCCAAAGGTTTTCTCTTCCTTTTGGCCAAGGTGCTGGAGAAAGTAGGACTATGATAGCGACTGAGTCTGGGGGACATGGAAGGTATACCTGCATTAAGGGGGTGACATAGAGAAAATCCCAAGTTTTAGTGTCCTGGTCCTTGCTCCATTCTCCCCACAGCATCCCAGAGGCCTCCCTTGTATTCTTCCCCTCTGTCAGCACAGTTATGTCAGAAGCTGGCAGAGTTCTGAGCACTTGGACTGGTATTTGAATTTGAGTGAAAAGGATGAAAAAAATGGAGGATGGGCCTCAACCAGAGCTTCCTGAAAGTGAAGGTATTCCTCTTCTCTTGTATCATGGTATGACTGAAGGAGTCAGGTAGAACTGGTCTGAATCCCAGCTCTGACACTTAATAATCATGCAATTATTGGGCAAATTACATAGTTTCCTCATCTGTGAAGTGGAAATAGCGGTGTCTAATTTATGGAGTTGGTGAGATTATGTATAAAGCATTATGGGTGTTGGTAAAGAATACAGCTAGGCCATCAGAGTATAAATTCTTGTTCTGTTACTCACTAGTTTTGAGAATTTAGGAAAATTACTTACCTTATGTAGTTTCCCCTTCTGAAAAATGGGATCAAAATAGTGCCTATCTCATCTGGTTGTCAAGAGGAAAGATGATGGTTAAGGAAGGGTGTGGACTCTGAAAGCAGACAAATTGTATCTGAATCTCAGTTCTGTCATTCCTAGCTGTGTGTTTTTGGGTAATTCACTCAACCTCTCTGTGCCTATGTTCCAACATCTTTCAAATGAGAATCATGATAGTACCCATCCGTTAGGCTGTTGTGAGGATTAAGTGAATTAATGTAGATAAAATACTTAGAGAATAGCCTAGCATCTTAAAAGTGCTATGTAAGTGTTAGAAATTATTATTGACAAAATTAAGTGAGATAATAGATGAAAATTTCCTATGACAGTGTCTGGTACATGCTAAACATTCAGTAACTATTTGCTAGGGTACCTGGAACAAAGGTTGGGCCTTTAATATGTATCAGGTTTTTTCCTCCCCTGTTCTAGGTATTCACAGTTAGCCAACACACACTCAGCACCAGGCCAGGCAGGCAGGTAGAGGAACCCTGAGGCTCAAGCCTCTGGGAGCATGGAGATGAGTTACACTGCGGGCTCAGAGAGACCATACACCCCAACAGTGCTCTTCTGGTTAACATACCATGAAGAAGCTAAGTAGAAGTCCCATCCTAAGCATTCTTATTTTTGAACACTATGCTGTGGATAAGTAAAGGAAACAGGGCTAAATTAAAGCAGCATTTATAAATCTTACCTAATAATAAATAAACATGTAAATTGACCATACCTTCACCCATAGCCAATCAGAGTGAGTATGCAAATTACCCCAACAAAGATGGCAGTTAATTTGCATACATAGGTGCCCAGCACCTAGTCTTGGGAATATCCTGGCACCCAGGTCACTCTGAGATAGGCCCCGCATGGGCCCTCAGCAGCCTGGGAAGGGTCTGAGCCAGGGGGCTTTTGGGCAGGGCCAAGCCTGCGATCAGAACCGAGGGGGCAAGGGTGGAGCCAGCGATTGGAGGGAGCTGGGGGTCCCCTGCCCAGGCCCTGAGGCTTTAGACCTGGGCAGGGGTGGAGCCAGCCATCAGAGGGAGCTGGGAGCCCCCGCCCAGATCTAAAGCTTTGGCCAGAGGCTTTAGACTTGGGCAGGGCCCAGCCGGTGATTGGTGTGAACTACAGAGGAAATATCTTTTCTGACTGCTCATTGGCTAAGCTTCCTGTAGGCAGGACACTGGTAATATTCTTAGTAACTTGGGTAATAAGAATCCAAAAAGGTGATCTAGGGTTTTTCCACCACACTCCTGGAGAAAAAAACGAAGGTCTGCTACTGGAGGGCTAAGAAATGTCAGATCCTGCCCTAGCTGGTTTGGCTCCTTGGATAATGCCTTTGCCTGCTGACTGAAGGACCTGGGTTCAATTCTGTTCAAGGGCATGTACCTAGGTTGCAGGCTCCTCCCTGGCTGGGGCCCAGGTCAGGGCTCATGCAGGAAGCAACCAATCAAAGTGTTCCTCTCACTTTGATGTTTCTCTCTGTCTTTCCCTTTCTCTTCTACATTCATGAAGAGTCAATGGAAACATATCCTCAGGTGAGGATAAGAAAGAAAGAAAGAAAGAAAGAAAGAAAGAAAGAAAGAAAGAAAG
>JAAGEH010000480.1:54567110-54677009 GCA_011751065.1 Lasiurus cinereus
AAGAAAGAAAGAAAGAAAGAAAGAAAGAAAGAAAGAAAGAAAGAAAGAAAGAAAGAAAGGAAGGAAGGAAGGTCATATCCTATGAAAGCACATCTTGAAAATGCCTAAAGAAAGCTGTCATTTTTTCACGATGAAGGGACTGGAGTCCATGTTGATGAAAACATCTTGGTGGCTGTGGTGACTGGCAGTGGCTGCAGCAGAGGGGGGATGGGCTGGTGCCTTCCCCTGATCAGCCCGGTCACCTCCCACAAAGGGAGGCCAGACTGCTGTTTAGGCCCGCTCTGTAAGTAGGACATTCCCTGAGGTCTCCTAGTATGTGAGAGGGGGCAGGTTGGGCTGAGGGACCTCTCACCCCCAGTGCATGAATTTCGTGCACTGGGCCCCTAGTTCTTCAATAATGATAAAAAAAATGATTCCTTAAAGTTGCTTGGCAAATTGTTCCAAGATGCACAGAGACCTGTCGGAATGATTGTAAACTAGTTAATAGATGACGTTGCAACTTGTGGGAAGCACTTTAGAGCAGCGGCCCCAGCAATTATCCGTGCCTCCGCACACCCAGCATAATTTAAGAAAAAGGGAGATTTACTTCTCAGCTCTTAATAAAGTATTCATGCTACCTTAACATGAAATGTTACCAAAATTATGTAGTGGCTTATTGATTCAGTTAGGCTTTATTACTCTTGGTATTCTTTCATATTTAAACACGTGGCAAAGTTAACTAGCGCAGCACAGTTCCTTCGTATGGAAAATTCTCAGGCTCTCAGAAAGCTTTCCGGGGGCTGTGAGAGAAGTGGAGGCATTGGAGGAGGGCCTGGGGTCTGCCCGGAAAGATACAATGTGAGGGGCCAGTTGTGGACAGGGATGTCCTAGATCATTGCCATGGATCTATGGATGGCCAGGGTTGGAAGGAACTTCCTACACCTGGTCCAAACCCCCAATGAGGAACTAAAGGCTGTGGGGGAGGAAGGGGCTCCAAAGGACTCATTGAAGGCCCGCAGCTAGAAAGTGGGGGAGTCTGAGAACTGCTATGTCATGCTAAGGTCCTGTCTGGTGTCTCTCCCTGCACAAGGCACCCTGCAATGGGCCAACGGCGATCTGTCCCATAGACTGGAAACGAGGTATTACGTGCTTACTCGGTGCCTGGCATTGAGCTAAACACTTGTGCCAGCTGGGAATTAGGCTCAGGTACCTGCAGCGGAAGAGCCAAATAAGGGCGACTGAAATGAAGCAGCAGTTATAAACCAGAAGTCTGGGTGCAGATGGTTCACAACCTGTGGTCTCTGTGATTTTCTTGGCCTCATGACTGCAGCTCGGGCCTTCTCCTGTATTCTCAGCAGGAGGAAGGACAAAGGTGGAATAAAGGAAGACCTCAATGAGGCAAGCCAGCATTTCCCAGAACTCCCCATGGGGCTTCCACTTATATCTCACTGGACAGAGCTGTATTTTCCAGCAATCCTTGGCTATAGGGAGGCTGGGGAATGTAGTTTATTTAGCTGTGTCTGATGGACCCCCAAGAAAATGGGGATTCTATTAGTAAGGAAGGAGAAATTAGATATTGGGTAGGCACTGACAGTCTTTGCCATGTCTGAATTATTTATTTCTCACAATAATCCTCTGGGATAGATACCATTATAATCCCCATTTTAGGGATGAGAAAACTGAGGCCTAGAGATTACATAATGTGCCCAAGGAAGAAAGTTGGAGTTTAAGCCCAAGGCCTTGTTCTTAACCACTGTGCTATCCTACCTGGCTGGTAAGATATTCTTTCCTGCTCTGAATCTGACAACAGCTGCCTAGAGCATCAACCTCTCTAGGGAGAGATGAGGTGGGGGGAGGGGGAGGAGGAGGGAGACATTCCAAGCCAGGGGAAGAGCTGGAGCAAAGGCAGCCCTGCCTGACACCTGGCACATTGGTTTGTACATAGTGGGGCCTCATGGGACGTGGGCTATAAGAGGAGGCAAGGGGAGGATCGGATGTGGAATTCCAGGAGGAGATGAATATTACAGGCACCCAGAAGCCAGGGTCAGCCTTGAGCAGAAGGGAAGTTGGTGCCTCTTGTCCCTGTCTGGGTCTGTTTGCCCCTCCATGGACTCCCACCCTCTTTTGGTTGCCCACTGCCCTGTGTACCATCTCTACTACTTTATGAAATCCCGATTCAAGAAAACGCCCTCTCTCAGTTAGCTTGCATGTGAGCGTGACTTTATGGAGAATTATGGAGGGATGACTGAGGTCACGTGATGCACTTCCATCCCCCTCACTTCGCAGAGAAGGAGACTGAAGTCAGAGAGGAGATGTGTATCCCCCCATTTTATACAGAAGTCAATGGCAGGTGGGCAGGGGAGGCCAGGCCTGCTGACTTTTGGTCTAATGGGTGTGTGCATATGTACTCATGTGCACACATGTACATTGTGTATGCACACCATGTGTGTGCACGCATGTATTTGCTATTTGCATTTTGAGTCCCATTTCACACAGTGTAATGAAAGGCTTTGTCTTTGCTAAAGAACAGAGACTTCAGCCAAAACCGGTTTGGCTCAGTGGACAGAGCGTTGACCTTCGGACTGAAAGGTCCCAGGTTCGATTCCGGTCAAGGGCATGTACCTTGGTTGTGGGCACATCTCCAGTGTTGGGTGTGCAGGAGGCAGCTGATCGATGTCTCTCTCTCTCTCATCGATGTTTCTGACTCTCTATCCCTCTCCCTTCCTCTTCGTAAAAAATCAATAAAATATATTTAAAAAAGAAAAAAAAAAAAAAAGAAAAAACTTTGGGAAATAATTTTTGGCATAGAAATAGTTCTGAAATCTTACTGTTTGAATGGATCAAAATCAGCACTTGGGGTTGAACTTGTCTCTTGACATTAGGGAAAAGGAGACAGACAGGCGGGCAGGCAGAGCAACAGCCAAGAGAAGATGGAGAGCTGGGGTCCAAGTGAAGCCAGGGCAGCAGTTGGGGGAGCTTTTGACGGGAGATGCAGGAAGTCCATCCAACATGCCTGCCCACCCAGGGGCCTGGCCTTGCTGCTGATGGGACGCAGGCTGCTGGGTGAAGGGTGGGCCAAGGATTCTGCCCTAAGGATTTTCCTTTGGGGTTTTGTAAATCAGCCAGCAAGACAGCCACTTTCTTGTTGAGCTGTCATATTCAAGGCCCAGCCCACGATCGATTGCTGGCCGACTTTGATTCCCTGTCAGGAAGCCTGGGTCTGTCCCACCCTAATCTGGGACACTGGCAAAGCTTGTTTTTTTAAAAATATATTTTATTGATTTTTTACAGAGAGGAAAGGAGAAGGATAGAGAGCCAAAAACATGGATGAGAGAGAGACATCAATAAGCCGCCTTCTGCACGCCCCCTACTGAGGATGTGCCCACAACCAAGATACATGCCCTTGACCATTATCGAACCTGGGACCTTTCAGTCCGCAGGCTGACGCTCTATCCACTGAGCCAAACCGGTTTCGGCCAAAGCTTGGTTTTTGATGCTTTCCATTTTTGGCTTCGAGTCTGCTCTCCAGACAAACTTTTTCCATGTTAAGGGGTTCACCAAGGACTGTTTTACCCTAGGACACTCTAACCAAAGTGACCTGTTACCCGTCAAGAAGAATATGCTGCAATTTGACTATGCTGCCATAAGGAGGCGGTAGTTTTATTGACCAGGTGCTACGAATGCCAATGTTAGGGGTTAAAATTAACAGTAATGAAATGTGTTATGGGTTGCTGAGCTATTAATGCCCTCAGCCCTCCAGGGCTGTCAGACAGGGTCCCCAGATGAGATATCTCTGGCCTATAGGGAGCCACCCCCTTTACCTCAGTATCCTTCACAGTCTCATGCTCTACCCTCCTTGAGAAGAGTGGGGAGGTTCTGTCCTGTACCACAGTCACATGATCCGAAACAAGGTGGCTAAAGGGGTTCTGGAGCTGCAGTCGGGAGACCTGGGCTCCAGGCCCGGCTCTGCTTCCCACTAGCAGGAGTGTCTCAGACCCTCCGGTTTCTGACCCATGTTATGAGAATTACCTCCAAAATTGCATGTAAATTGCCAATGCTGGTGGTAAAAATATATATTTAGTATATCTGTTTAATATGCACTGATCTATTTTAAATTGGACTTCTCTTAGTCAACATACAACAAGTATTTTTGGGTGGGCTTTCTCTGTGACAGACACTGTAGCCCCAGGAATACAGTGGTGAGCAAATTTCAGTCTTCGTGCCTGCCCTTGTGCAGCTTACAGTCTAGCTCAGTGGTTCCCAATGTGGAGCACATGTCCTTCATGGGGGCAATTTAATTTTTAAGGTGGCAATTTGAGCATGAATTATTAACAAGATTTTTTTTTGCATTTCTTATGGTCCCAGGGGTCTCATGCGCAATATATTGTGACATATTTATACATTTCTGTTCTCTATTATGTTTTGAAACTTTACTTGCTATTTTTTCACAGAACTTCATATTATTATCATTTTTTTAAAGCAATTTCTTAGTGATTTCTTCCTCAGTTCTTTTATTTTTCTCTTTCATGGATGTCATGTTCTTTGGAAGCTTATGTAGACCAATAAATGGCCTTTTAGGCCTCCATGTGAACAGGAGTTCACTTTTTGAATAATAAGAATTATATGTCACGGGGAGGGAGCATCATATTTTAGAGATGCTTAGATGGGGCATGGCCAAAAAAAGGTTGGGTACCACTGGGTCCAGCTCTTTCTTAACCTGATAGCAGGACATAGACGGCCTGCATTCACCTGTGCCCCCCTACTTGTGAGCTTGTCCCTGAAATGCGGTGATAATGCCACCTTGCTAGGGAAGGGCTGGCTTCTCCTGACCTCAAGTTCAGTGTTGGAAGCATGCATCCCATGGCATACCGCTCTTCACAGTCCCCTCCACCGCAGCACACACACAGGGCATTAGGAGAGGACAGTTAGCAGCTGCCTGAGGAAATGTTGACTGTCTGGGTGTGAGTGCACCCTAACATCATGAGATGCTGTCTTTTTAAAAAAAGTATTGAACTTACGGGGGTGACATTAGTTAATAAAATGGGTCTCAAGTGTACACTTCTATAATACAGTATCTGTATATCGCACTGTATGTCCATCACCCGAAGTTAAGTCTCCTTCCATCACCCTGTGACACTATCTCTTGAAATCTGGTTGTGTTTCTGACACTTGGCCGTCATCTCGCCTCTCCGCTCCTGATAGTCTGCTCTGTGTCACCGCCCAAAGTCATCCTTTCTGCCCAGGGCCAAGGGACACCCCCCTGATGGAAAAAGGAGGCATTTGTCTCCATCATCCCTGACTCCGGCCAAGAAGCACTGTAAGCTTCTCTCCGGGGAGAGATCGGCAGCAGAACCTTTTGTTGAGCGAAGCACCTTTCACATAAAGAAATGGCGGCGAGATAAAATGACACGTTGCTAATGATGTATTTTATGGAGTGCCATCTGTCTCTGGAAAGGTCAGAGAAAAATGGCAGCGTGGCTGCAGGCGATTGGGTGGTGGCGGTGGCTAGGGGACAAATGGCTCTCACCGGGACATGACAAGGAGCCTCGGTGACATCATATAAATGCCCTAATTGGGAAGTGGTCAATTGAGCGGCTCTGACTTCTGAATTTGATGTGTCAATAAACAAGCTCAAGGTGAGATGCCGGATCAATACGGCAGGACAAGAACCATCCGGCAAATTTACTGCAAAGTAATTGGGTGCAAAATGACTCAACTCAACCTTCATGCTGTGGAAAAGCAAACAAACGGCCCGCCGGCAAGTGTTCGTAGGTGTCAGCGGCTGCCCGGCGCGCCGGCTGCCTGCTAATGGCCTGGGGAGAGGGAGTCCTGGCCCAGCACTGCCCCTGGGGGTGCTGGGTCCAGCCTCACAGCCTCACCGGTGGGGAGGATGACCTGGATGTCTCCACCAGGACTAGGTGTAATCTTAAATATAACCTCATAGGATAATTATAATTATTATGTATCTATTTTTCAACTGATTTGGTTGCCAAATGTATGAGACATGGGGAAGCTCTTCCTATCTCTATCTCTATCTCTACCTCTGTCTCCACTCTATCTCTGTCTCACGTCTATGGCTCTCTCTCTTTATCTCTCCTACGGGCGGGAGCTTGTTCACTCTATCTCTGGGCGTAGGGAAAAGGGGATAAAAATTTTCAGCTGCACTAACTTCAGGTTGTTTCGGCCTGGAGGCGGGTGCTGGGAGAAAGGAGGGTGCATCCCCCCTAACCCGGTGGTGGGAAAGGTGTCTGCTCTCAGAGGCCTCTGCTGTGCCATCCAGGTGTGTGTGAACTTGGAGCAGGTTGGGTCAAGGTGTGCCGCAGCTGCCTCACTGAAGCTGATTGTTAAATATTCAGGACTTTCTGCCGAAACCGGTTTGGCTCAGTGGATAGAGCGTCAGCCAGGTTCGATTCCGGTCAAGGGCACATACCTTGGCTGTGGGTACGTCCCCCAGTTGGGGGTGTGCAGGAGCAGCTGATCAATGTTTCTCTCTCATCGATGTTTCTAACTATTTATCCCTCTCCTTTCCTCTCTGTAAAAAATCAATAAGATATATTAAAAAATATTCGGGACTTCTGTGCACTGGTTGTCTAGCCTTTGGTCGCTTGAAATTGGCCTTGGTGGGAATATTCACTCCATGAACATCAGCAAAGGCTCCTGGAGAGTCACGTGCTAGCCACCATCGCAGGGAGGACTTCGAAGTCTAAGGCCAGACAAGGGAGGGTGAGTGCAGGGATGGGCCGCACCCTCTGAGGGTGGACTGGTGGCGGGGTAATGACACTTCTGTCTGGAAGGTGGGTCTTGGGTGAGACACAGAGGCAGCTAAGGACAGCAAGGAACCAATGGCCGAGGAAGAAATGCCACCCACGTTTTGAGCACCTTTTATCAAAGTGGCCCAGATGAGGAAGGGCCGGTTAGGATAGTAAAAGGAGCTTCAGTCTCCATCTGGACTGTCACCTCACGAGAGGCTCTGAGCCAACTCTGCCCAGCTAAGCAGGTCCCAGATTTCTGACACACAGATACTGTGGAACAGCAAATGCTTGTTGTCTTAGACCACGAAGTTGTGGGTTAACTGGTTACACAGCAGTAAATAAATGATACATTTCCACACTCTCACTTAACTAGGATGCTCATTATCATTCTAGCACAATTGTTTGGGACCCGAGAAATAATCAATAAATGAGAGGTGGGATTAGCAGTGACACGTGGCTGAGAGGGGAGGCCAGAGTTCCCCCCAGAGTTCTGCCATTACGGGGCCGGGGGCCTTGGGTCAAGACTCCCTCTTTGGCCGAAACCGGTTTGGCTCAGTGGATAGAGCGTCGGACTGAAAGGTTCCGGGTTCGATTTCCGTCGTCAAGGGCATGTACCTTGGTTGCGGGCACATCCCAGTAGGGGGCGTGCAGGAAGCGGCTGATCAACGTTTCCCTCTCATTGATGTTTCTAACTCTCTATCCCTCTTCCTTTCTCTTTGTAAAAAATCAATAAAAATATATATATATAAAAAAAGACTCCCTCTTTGGCCTCAGTCTCTTTATTTTTTTAAAAAATATATTTTATTGATTTTTTACAGAGAGGAAGGAAGAGGGATAGAGCGTTAGAAACATCGATGAGAGAGAGACATCGATCAGCTGCCTCCTGCATACCCCCTCCTGGGGATGTGCTCGCTACAAGGTACATGCCCTTGACCGGAATCGAACCTGGGTGCCTTCACTCCGCTGGCCGACCCTCTATCCACTGAGCCAAACTGGTGAGGGCAGTCTCTTTATTTTTGCATGAGGGATTGGACAAGAGCATCGCTCGCTCAGGTGACTTCTGGCTTTAACTTTCCATGAAGGTTTGTGGAAGTGCTTTTGGCCGAACCCAGTTTGTGTGAGACAAGAACTACCTTTCATGCCGGCACTCCTGATGGAAGCCTCCTGCCCCCTCTTTCTCTGGTTGCCGGTGAGGCCGGAGGGGCCAGTCTGACCAGCATATTGGGCCCCAACTGGGGCAGGAGAACCAGTCAGAAGATGGGGTGGGCCCTTGCAGGTGGCCTCTCACCTCAGAGCCTTGCCTACCCCTCCAAATCCCTGCCTGCCCCCTAGGGATATTGCACACGCTCCCCGCCTAGTCGCGGGCCCCCAGCCTCGGGTTCCCTGGGACAATCCATCACACTAGTTGTTTTCCTCTCTGACTGACGGGGATTATCCAGACCGGCTGCTTCACTTGTCAGCATTACGCAGTGACACTTCCCTCCACGGGCCCGCTTGGCCCGAGTGCTGAGGACAGCCAGGCCTTCCCCACGTCAGATGGCGCCACCGCTGCCCCGTGCTGACATCCAAATGGGGACGTTAGTGGACGTTGGCACACGGGGTGGGACTCATGCAGGGGCTGGAGGTTCCTGCAAGGACGGCCACCTGGCCTGAGGTTTCTGCTTTGTTTCTCTGGTCTTCATCTGGAACATCACCTAGCTATCTTGTGTTCTGTTGGAAGGGAATTTTTTTAAAAAATATATTTTATCGATTTTTTACAGAGAGGAAGGGAGAGGGATAGAGAGTTAGAAACATTGATGGGAGAGACATCGATCAGCCGCCTCCTGCACACCCTCACTGGGGATGTGCCTGCAACCAGGGTACATGCCCTTGACTGGAATCAAACCTGGGACCTTTCAGTCCACATGCTCTATCCACTGAGCCAAACCAGTTTTGGCTGTTGGAAGGCAGGAATGTGCCTAACCTGGAGGAGGGCCCCACAGGGAAGAAAAGTCATGGTTTCTACTTTTAAAAAAATATATATATTTTATTGATTTTTTTTTTTTTTTTTTTGCTGAGACCAGTTTGGCTCAGTGGATAGAACATCAGCCTGTGGACTGAAGGGTCCCAGGTTCGATTCCGGTCAAGGGCATGCACCTTGGTTGTGGGCACGTCCCCAGTAGTGGGCATGCAGGAGGCAGCTGATCGAGGTTTCTCTCATCAATGTTTCTAACTCTCTCTCCCTCTCCCTTCCTCTGTAAAAAATCAATAAAATATATTTAAAAAATATATATGTATATATATATTTATTGATTTTTTTACAGAGAGGAAGGGAGAGGGATAGTTAGAAACATGGGTGAGAGAGAAACATCAGCTGCCTCCTGCACACTTCCCACTGGGGATGTGCCCGCAACCAAGGTACATGCCCTTGACTGGAATCGAACCCGGGACCCTTCTTCAGTCTGCAGGCCGATGCTCTATCCACTGAGCCAAACTGGTCAGGGCACAGTTCCTACTTTGATCTAGGCATAAAACTGATACACGGGGGCCGAGTTAAAAGCCGTGCTCCAGAGTAAATGAAACATAGGAAGTCATTTGTCAGTGACGGGAAATTTGTGTGCTTTATTTGGGATTAAGTCAGGGTTAGGTGTTAGCCATGCTCCACGGCTTTCAGGAGGAGGCAAGGGGCAGGCATTCATTCCAGGGGGAGGAAGGCCATCGCCAGCCTGGGCCCACCCCGTCGCGGGACGGTGTGTCTGCCCGGCCCAGCACCTTTGCGGGCCCCGCAGGGGCTGGCTGGCTGGCGGCTGATTTGCCACGGAAGCTTTCCCCGGAGCCATTACCTGGAACTACATTTCTTTAGGGACAGCCAGGTTCCCCGGGAATTCCATTTCTGCTCAAGTTTGTGTTTTCACACAAGACTGACTTTCCATCCACCTTCAAGTGTCCTTCCCCTTTCCCATTTCACGCTCCTGTCCCTAAATAATGTTTGCATTTTCTATTAATAGGGCCATCTTGATTGTGGCTGGGCCAAGCTGACCTACTTTCTCCAATGGTTTTATTATTATTATTATTTTTTATTCCGGAAACGGTGCTGCCTGTTTCTCTCCGCACTGTATACGATTCATCCATTTATTCCACACGTGGCTGTGGAGCTCCTGCTGGTTAGAGACCGTGAGGAAACTAGAACATACAGGCGCAGGCCCTGGTGCTTGGAGGCAAGAATGCGCACACCACAGTGATCCAGTGCTGTCTGAGTGCCCGGTGGCACTGCCCATGCGTGTGCCTGTGCTCTGCTTAGGCAAAGACAGGAGCGCAGGGCTGGGCACACCCTGGGAATGGCGGGGTGATGAGGGGGGAGCTCGGTGATTTGCCATATTTTTCCAGAGATAAGGTCCAACAGGAGTGAATGCTCTTGCATCCAATTTATAACTTCAGAACTCTTGGGCAAGGGCCCAAGGAAAAGATCACTGGCTGGCTTACCACCCACTTATGCCCCCAGCCTCGTGGCCACATACATGTGCATCTCCACTCTCTCTCCCCGCCCCTCCTGCCATTCTGATCTGGATTGTACATTTCCTCCTGGCTGTCCTTTCACACCAGACTCATGCTCATCTCTGGACCTTTGCTTATGTGATCCTTCTCTGTGGACTTTCTCCCCGCTTTTCTCTAGGACTGTGGTAGATTTAAAAACAACTCATTTCCTTGCCATCTACCCCTGCCTTCCCCACACTCACATACTTCCCGGCTCTGTGACTTGCTTGGACTTCATGGCAGACAAAGCGTGTACCTCACCTCTTTGGTGAAGAGCTCAACCACGTGACCAGCTCTGGCCAGTGGGATGTTGGCAGATAGGGCCTTCACACGCTTTCTTGCGCTTTGGCAATGGCCATGAGAACATGTCCCGACTGACCTGCTAGTGCAAACCAAATGTGGCTGTGCTTTATTCCCACCTGCAGCTAAGAGGCCCAGCCAAGCTCAGGCTGGATCCGTGTCCCTTAGTGACATGGATCAGAGTGAATGATGATAGTTTTGAGACACTGACTTTTGGGATGGTTTGTTATGCAGAATGAACATGGTAATAGGGCTGATACAACCACCAATGATGGTGGAGATGAATTTCTGGATGGAGAAGTATCGAGAGTTGTTAATGGATGCTGGTTGTCAAGGAGATAACCATTCCTTCCTTTGGAGCCCAGGGCAGAGGCTGCCTCCTGACTGAGGATGATCAGATTTCTAGACTGCCTACTGGTGACTGGATGTGAGGGAGGGCTGCCGAAGAAGCCAGCTGTTTCCAGAAAAGGGCAGATCTCTGGGGCGGACTCTCCATCCTAGAACATAAAGGCTAGAAGGACCATGAGGGAATTCTGTCCTTTTTTAAAAAAATATATTTTATTGATTTTTTACAGAGAGGAAGGGAGAGAGATAGAGAGTTAGAAACATCAATGAGAGAGAGACATCCATCAGCTGCCTCCTGCACGCCCCACACTGGAGATGTGCCCGCAACCGAGGTACATGCCCTTGACCGGAATAGAACCTGGGACCTTTCAGCCCGCAGGCCGACGCTCTATCCACTGAGCCAAACCGGTTTCGGCGGAATTCTGTCTTTTATAGATGAAGAACCTGGAGCCCAGAGGTCAAAAGTGTGACCTTCACTTACCCCACCGAAATAGTGGGAGAACCAGGACTGGAACGCAGGTCTCCAGGTTTCCACAAACTGTGGGGAAACATTTCTAAAAATAGTGGAGGAGATGAGTAGGCCCCGAGGGATGTAGGGAGTGGTGAGGAGGAAGGGGTGAGGTCACCTGAGGTCAGATACCCGCTCTCTGGTGAGCACCGCCCACGGCTGATTGTGCATCTTCGCTGCCTCCCTCTGCAGCTGGAGTTTGCCCCGGGCGCTCAAGGAGGACACTCCGTCGCTGGACATTTTAATATCTCTTTCTTCTGCCTCTCTCTGCTCTCCCTCCTGAGCACCATCCCCCTCCTTCCGCCTCCATCATATTGAATCACCAGGGTGTGAAATATAATAAAGCATTGTACCGTTCAATCTGTCGGCTATTCCTTAAAGGTGTACTCTAGGTAAATATCCCCTTGGCCTGTGAAAAATGAGCTTACCTGCAACAAATGACTTTGATGAACCTCGGGAGCTGGCCCTCTATCATTCTTTTCCAATTGGCTTCCCCAGCCAGGCATGGTTTCCCTGCACAAATTTGTCTTGCTGAAGGAAGGGTTTCTCTAATGCACTCCTCTCCCAGAGCCCCAGCTTCCCGGCCTTGGCGCCCCTTTATCCGGCGCCATTCTCAGCCAGGTCTTCCCCCCTGGAAGCCAGGGAGCTCTCCCCGCAGTCATCAAATGCTTCGCCAAGTTGATCAAAATCCGAATCCGAAGAATCCGAATTATTCAGTCCTTCACGAGCAGGTGGCCGACTGGAAGCCGGCTCAGTCTGGATTTTCAAAACGGGCGTGGGCCCATGAGTCACCACTTCCTCGTTCTATCATCTTGAGAAGCGGATGTCTTTTGTCAATTTCCTCACATGTGAAATGGGGACAGAGAGTAATACTCTAGATCGGCCTCCTTCCTGGATCGTTTTTTTAAGTGCGAAAATGTTTGGAAAAATATCAATCACTATACACATGTAACCCTTAAGGCTTATGATTATTACTGTGGATCTAAACTCTTTAAGGGAAAAATTTGTTCATGTATTCAACAAAATTTAGTGAGCGCCTACTATGTGCCAGGCATTGCGAGAGGCACGGTGGGGGTGGGGTAGGATGGGGGACTAGTTTAGGGAATAAAAGGGTCAACATTCCTGCTCTTGTAGAGTTTAATTCTACGTATTTCCATACCATCTAGTTGTGAGGACATAACCAACAGGCAGAGGAACTGACTACAGGACAAAAGGGTGTATTACATAGTGGTGAACTAAGTGATGCATCTTTACGTGTCCATTCCCTGAGTACCTACTGTGCTGTGATGTATATTTTCATTTCATCTCAACCAACTACACACGCTGAGTGTTTTTACAGAGGAGGAACCGGAGTCTTGGGAGGGAAACAGTTTTCCTGTGTCATGACGCAGAGCTGGGATGGAGGCCGAGGCTCTCGGACTCCCCGAACCCCTTTCCCCACGCCTCTCAGCCTGGGGGCTGCGGGTGGAACTTGCGCTGTGAGTTTCAGGGTCTAGGGTGCTCCTGTGGCCGTGGGGGTCAGAAGAAACTTGAAGTTGCCTCTCCTGCTTGGCTTGGAAGGGAAGGAAGAATTTGCATCAGCACACCTGGTGGGCAGAGGAAGGCATTCCTGAGAGTGGGGAGCTGGGACTGCGGGGGGCCATGCCAGTAACAGGGAGCTGATTAACTGGTCACAGGGAAGCTGAGATGGGAGAGGGAGGTTGGGCAGAGCAGGATCATGGAGGGGCTCAAAGTGATGGCTGGGGAGCATTCCTGTCCAGCAGGGGAGGTGGAGGGCATCTTGTTAAAATGAGAAGTGGACCTTAATTCTTATTTAACAGTTTTATCTCTCAGCGTCCCTCACAGGAAGCGCAGTTAGCCTGACACTAGCTAGCTGGGTAGCTAATGCTCGGTTTCCCCGTCTGCAAGGAAGGGGCTGGAAGAGAGGGACGCGGAGGCCTTCTAGCTCTGAGGTGCCTTGATTCTGTGACTCCACAGCGGAGGCACAAGCCTGTCCATATGCAGATCACAGCCGCGTACCTGCGAGGGCCTTTCTCTCTCTGCCATTGTAATTTAGATAAGTGCCAACTGCCTCTTAATTCTCCAAAATGAAAACACGGAGAAGATGAAGCCACAGCCTGTCTCATAATAACCTGGGCATCCAATTCCAGCTTTCTGATGAAGCCACCACCGTAACAAGAGAATTGGAAAGTTGAATGCAAAAACAAACAAATAATGCCCCGTCCCCGTGAATGAGGCTGAAAGTTTTGGGGGGACTTGGTCGCTCTCTCCTCAGGTTCTTGATACCTGGGGCTTTATTTTGGGATGTCCGAGAATCCTGGAAACATGCTGTGGTTCCAGAACTGAGTTTAGGTCTCGGGTCTCCTTTGAGGATCAGAATTAGGCAATAAGGAGATTTTGTAAGACGTTGAGCCTCCGGGGTCAAACCTTAAAGAGAACGCACACCGCTCAGATTAGTTACAGAAGAAATGAGAGCAATCTCGATGGGCCTCTTGTGAAAAATGCTGGTTGATGATGATGATGATGGTGACCCGGCACATACAGTGCTCACTGTGTACCAGGCAGGGTCCTCAGCACGTTCCCTGCGTTATTCATGTCATCCTCCTGACAGCCCTCGGAGGTGAGTGCCATTGGCCATGCCAATGAGAGCAGTTTGATTAGTGGGTGAGATGGCACCCCGATGACAAGCATTGAGATTTTAGAGAATCTGAGAAATTCCAGGCAGTGAGAAATCTCCCCTTGACAGGAAGGAGAAGTTCAGGATGTTAAGATGATGGAGAAGGCATTTCCCCAAAGAGGAGCGGGCTGAGCATGCATTAGGACCATAAAAATAATGAAAGCCACTAACTCTATGACACCCCAACTCTGTGACACCCCTATTCGAAGTGTTTTATGGGAATGTCTCATTGCATTCTGATAACCATATGAAGTAGGTGCTTTTATTATTCTGATGTTCAGACATGGAAATGGAGGCACAGAGAGAAGTAACCTGCCCAGCTACTAAGTAGCAGAGCTGGGACTCAAATCTCTGCAGCCTGACGCTGCAGACGGGGAACGAGCCGAGAGGGAGGGGAGAACAGGGAGCCTCCGGAGCTTGGGATGATTGATCGAACAATGGTCTGGAAGCGATGGGAAGGATGGGATCAATAGTCCAGGTGGAGGGGTGCACCTTGGCAAAGCACAGGAATACGTCTTCCTTGGAGACACGAAGGAGGATGGAAGGATGGATGATGATGATGCAGGGAGTCTCTGAGGCCGAGGGGAGAAAGCCCAGGCAGGATACAGTACATGACCTTGATCTTCCCAGGAAAGCAGGGAGCAACCTGCCCCAGGAAAGCTGTCTTCTCTCTCACCCACTTCCCTTGGTTCCTTCCCTGCCCAGCCCCCTCCTCTGTTTCCACCTGGAGGAAAAATCCCAGGTGATAGTCTCCCCTCTAAGTTGGACAGTGCTTTGTAAATGGGGGTGTTGTCAATAAAGAGAGGAAAGAGAAGGAAGTTAAAACAGATGGCCCGAGGAAGGCTTCTGGGAGTTGAGGAAGAATGTGAAAATGGGAAGGAATAAAAGGGGTAAGTACTGTTTTAACTTTATTTCAAGGACCACTCAGGGGGACTGCAAATCTGGGGGAGGCAGTAAGAGTTCTGTTTACTGCTCCCACGAAGAAGGGAA
Source organism: Lasiurus cinereus (assembly GCA_011751065.1). NCBI lineage: Eukaryota > Metazoa > Chordata > Mammalia > Chiroptera > Vespertilionidae > Lasiurus > Lasiurus cinereus. The sequence goes on from JAAGEH010000480.1 coordinate 54,582,175, forward strand.
ACAATTTGGAGTCTGTGAGTTTTGGGGCTGGAGTTATGAGTGACCTTTGTGGTGGGTATATTGGAAAGCAGAAAACAATTTTTTAATTTAACTTAAAAAAAAAGAATGCATACTCATAACAGAAATGTAGAAATATAGACATGTATAAAAAAACAGAAAATCATTATTACTCTTTGGTTTTTATCTTCTATTGTTTTCTCTATGCAATAAGAAAATTTGAAATTGTACCATGTTATGCTTTTCTGTCTAACTGTAGGCATTTCCCTACGTCATGAAAACTTCTATTAAACATACTAAAAAAAAAACCCAGAGATAAAAATTAAAATTATTGGCCGTGAACATGGCTACATGGTTCCTAAATGCAAACATGCTCCTTACTTGCTGGAGAGCACGCCTTCAGAGGGGGTCGCTGCATTTATTTGGCTTCCCCGAGTGCCAGGGGATTTGCTTTGCTGTCAGTAATCCGAGGAACATCTCTGTGCACTAACCTTTGTTTGCAGCTTGATGATTTCCTCAGGATAGATTCTTAGAAGCGAATACCTGAGATGAAGGATACAGCTATTTTAAAGATTATTTCTAGAAGGTTGGCTTCTTTCTGTTTGGACCTCGCCCACAGGGGCATGCATCTGGGGAGTGTCCAAGCTCTGGAAGGTTGGAGTTGGGAGGGACAGCACTGACACGCTGATTTGGACTCACTTGAACTTGGAGCCAGTTGAGAGGCTGTTGCTCTGGTCTGGATAGGGGTAGCTCTCGTTAGGTGTTCAGGTCTCAAGGTTAGAGACCCCTAGTGAGTCCAGCCCCAGGTGGAAGCCAGGGTAGGGTGCTGGGTTGTGTGTCCAAGTGCTGGGTGCAGGAGAAAGCAATCCTGCCCCTGAAAATGAGGGGCACCATCTGATGGGCAGTGGCTCTTCCTGCCATAGTCATAACCTTTTGGAAGTCTAATAAGTGTAACAAAGCCACTCCCTGGGTGCGCGCGCGCGCGCGCGCGCACACACACACACACACACACACACACACACACACACACGTTTTCTTCAGTTTTAAGGGATTCATTGATCCACAGAGGTCTCGGGGTTGCTGAACACCAGGTTAAGAACCTCTGCTTTAGAGACCATTAGCAGTTCCAGCCTTCTTTCCAGATAGTTTAGCCCTTTGGGGACCTCTTTCTGTATTAGAAATGTCAAGCCACATTCGGGATAATCATAATGGTCTGAGTCCGCCCTTTTTCAGCCCAAACCTTGCATCAACAGCACTTTGATGTGAATTAGGGGAGAACTCTTTCGAATTCTCTGTCCTGGGGGTCAGGTAAGGTGTCTAGATCCCCAGGGAGAGAGTGCATGGGAGAGAAAACCACACATATTCTTAGCCACACCCACATATACATACATACACATATATATTCCCAGATACACACACATTTTCAGACACATACACATTAATCTCATGCATACACACGCCCACACATACATGTTCCCAGATGCACAGGCACTCTCCTCCCACCCGCCGGCTTTAGGCCCTCTCCTCCATGGCCTCTGGCTCAGCCCTGTGCCTTCCCTTTTTCCTTCACTTGGTCTTGGGCTTGGTCCCCCTCCCCCTCTCCTCCCCTCCCCATCCCCCAATGGTAAACAGACCCTCCTGAGTTTGAGTGAATGTAAAAGGAGCACTGGGGGAAAGTGGTAGATAAATTTAACAAGCATTAAAGTTAATATATAATTTAAATATGTATAAAATTATTCCACGCATCGATTAGAAAATGGGCTGTTGACCATTTCAAGGCAACAATCAATTTCAGAGGTCACAGGTCAGGTCAAGTTTCTTTCTAATGATCTCCACAAGAAGCAGCATTAGGAAGATAATGAACTCCACGGGCACACAGACATGATCTATGGCCGGGGCCGTGGGCTACCCAGCCCCACCAGGGCCGCCTGCAGACCAGGTTCTCTGTGGGCCCCTGTAAAAGCTTGGCTGGGAGACAACCCGTGTTGTAATCAAGGCAGTCTCTGAGATGATTGCCTTTTTTTTTTTTTAAAGACCACGTGGTTGCAGAGCTCTTGGTTGTCAATGGGCAACCGCGATGGAACCCCATGAGCATGATTTGTGAGGGCAGCTTCTGCTTTTCTGGGAAGTGGAGATGGCAGGACCAGGGGCTGTGTGGCTTGGGGGAGGGTGCTGACTGATGAGATATGACCTTGCTACTGGTCTGTCTGTTCCAGGGACTCAGGCCACAGCTTGTCCACAAGCAGGGATCCCCCAAATCACTGAGTGGTTTTATATGCAATTGGAGGTGCAGGACCTCTTTCAGGGGTATTCATAGGTCTCTTTGTAAATCTCAGAGGGACCAAGGTTTGGGGAGAGGGAGGGTGGAGGTGGTGGAATGGGACATTGGCCCAATGGCAACATGAAGCAAAGGCGTGGTGAGTAGGTGAGGCTGGCCCTCCACACACACAGCTTCCGGTCCCCTTCTGACCCAAGGGCATGGGAACCACCCTGGCTCCTGGTTTTGAACATCATCAGGAATCCCAATGCACCTTTCAATCACTTCTGGCTCATGTCCACAGGGCAAGTGATCTCAAGGCAAGAGACCCTAGATTCCAGAGCCCCAAATTTTTAATCTGGAGAGGACTTTGCTCCTGAAAGGCCTTGAGATCTTTGGATGTAATGAGATGTGCTAAAAATTCTGACTCACTACAGCTGAGCTGGTCTAGCCTTCGACTGCTATTTGAAGGGCAATTAAGAAGGGGCTCCCGCCCTCCCAGACAGCTCTCAGGAAGGCCTGCTCTTCATGCTTGAAATTCTACCATTAGAGACACACTTATTTTATTAATCAGCTGGCTTACCAGTTCAGAGTAGGTGGTCAATCTGGTGATAAGTGGTCTCAAGAGGAAGGGAGAAATGCCCACTGAAGAAATGGAGGAGCCAGAGATGGGCTGTCTTCCATACCCTGATGTGGACAGGGGCTTTGTTCAGCCCTGAGGGTCTGCTGAGGGCTTGCACTGGCTGTGAGCTTCTGGCCACACTCCTTGAGAACTAGCAAGGAAGTGGGGAGGGGGCAGATGGAAGGGGGGGCAGAGAAAGGGGAAGAAGATAGAGGGAAGGGACAGGCTGAAAAAGAGAGTCAATCCAAGCTGTCTTGGCCACTTTCAAATCTTCATTTGCACATGCTGTTCCCTGGTCCTTCCTGCTGCCCCATTTCCACCTGTCTGCCATCTTCTTCAGACCTCTCTGCTGGAGAAGTGTCCTGAGCATCCTCTCAGCAGTTACAGATCCGTTCCCTGCTGTCCCACTGGGCCTTGTACCTGGATGTACATAATCAGTTTGTTTCCCTCCCTGCTTGACTGAAAATTCCTTTTTGGCCTTGGTATCTTTGGCGAGCTCAGTCAATGCGATCCCCATGGCAGACACTCAATAGTTGTTTGTTGAGCTGAACACAAGCAGAGCACCCTGCTGCTGGGGTTCATTCCATTCCACAGGTGCCCAGCCAAGCCTGGAGTGAGCAGATTTTGCCCAAGGAAGCTAGGATTGATGGTCACTCCCGAGGGAGCATGAGGGCAGGAACCCGGGCTGTTTCTAAAGGGCCAGGCTGCAGCTAAAAGACATGATATGCTCTCCATCCCTCTACCAGCATTTTCAAAAGGATGGAATGAGGCTGTTCCCACTAAAGCAAGTTTTGTTGGGGTAAAGAGCACAGAAGGGCAGCCCATGGTGCATGGAGCTGATGATGGCAGCAAGGATGACAGTGTTAAGGTGTTTAGATATCCAGGAGGTTCCCAGATTTGCCCCTCCTTCCACTTGGCAACTTCCTTCCTGTGCCCTCCACCCTTCTGTCTTCTTTAGTCTCTGCCCTGTTTTGGGTCTAGGAAGCCTCAGAGTTTCAGGCTCCCGCCCTCAGAGGCAGCTGTGACCCTGGAATGCATGCCTAGTTTAATCCCCACTAGGCAGACCCACAAACCTACGCAGCATCTGGAGGGAGTGTGTGTGTGTGTGTGTGTGTGTTACAAGAAAGTTTTTAATAATCCTGGAAACTAACACACAGGATGGCCATCTAGAAACAGTTGTTATTGGAGATGGGATGTCAGGGCACCACAGAGGAATTCATTGAAAAATCTCCACCGAGAATGGCACCTTTGCCCCCATCTCCCTACTATGCTGCCCACCCCCCTGTTGACTCTGCCTCTTGTGTTGGAGGGTTATTATGTGCTCCACAAAGTGGTGGGGATGTCACAGGCCAAGTGGTTTGGCTCATTTCTGGCCATCATTACAGGAGGTGTAAAGAGCCGCCCCACAAACAGGTTCGTAACAACCTTCTTCTTCCCCCATTAATCTCGTGAAGTGGAGGGAGCAGTGTGCGTACATTACTGAATTAACCAGGCATGTAATCAGCTCTCAGGTGCTCAGTGGAGGAAGAACCGCTCACGATTAGTCAAATTTAGCTTTAATGCCCTAAAGTTGGGGGAGCTGCCTCATCACCCACGAAGCCCAGCATCCCTGTCCTACCCTTGCACCCCTCCCCCCATGCTCATGGAAGTTGATGTTTATGGCATTTGCAAACGTTTATGGAAATTTATGTAACTGTTCCGAGTGCTGTAAATCATGTCCTGACAAGGAAAGACCGTGGTCCCGGTGCTTTGATGATATCAAGGAGCCTGCGGGAGCCAGTTGAGGGAGCAGTTGGCCTTCCTTCTCTTTCAGAATCTTAGGTGAATTAGACGGAGATGATTGCTGTTATTAATTCAGTGGTAATGGAGCCTGGGTCATGAAGCCATCTTTGTAATCTGTGTGGGGAACTGGTCGACCAGGTGACACCATGTTCGGACAAAGTGCTTTTGCTACAGAAAGAGACACAGAAGGTCTTAGATCACAAAGGTATCCTGGAGGTTGTCAGGGCCCACCCCATCATTATGTAGATGGGGAAAGCAGGCTCAGGTTGGGAAGGTATTGTCCATGCTCATGCAGGTGACTTGTGGTTTCTCAACACCACGTGGCCTTCATTAGACTTCTTGAGTAGGATCTGACCTGCCCCGTTTCGAGTTGTGGTCTAGAAGAGCTAGTGTTCTGAAAGACTTCATTATGTCAGCAAGCCAAGTGGGGGGCTGACACGCCTGTAGAGCGGTTGATCTATGGATGTGGGATGTGGTAGGAGAAGAGATACCCATGTCTCCCTCTAAATAGAGATGTCTTGCTGTGCTCTTAGGAGCTTAAAGGGGAGAATATGAGTGAGTAAATGTAATGCATGATAATGAATGCTTCAGGTAGAGACAGCATCTTATGCATGCGCATGAGGAGTTGAACAGTTTAAGATGGAGTGGAGTGACTGTTCTCTGCTACTGAAATTATGTTTCCTAGAAAAAAGATAGAAGACGGGTGGTGGGGCAAAACCAGACAGACTACTCAGTGTTCTTCACCACTTCATCACTTTGGACAAAAGGTACCAGGTGACCCCAGAGTTTTGGTTTTTAAAGCCAGCTACCCCATCATCTAAGTATGAGGTTCTGGCCTCAGTCTTTCTAGAATAATCTCATATAACTTCCTGGTAAATATCATTCACAGTAGGCAAACCAATTACAGACCTTGGAGATATTTTGGGTCCCGTTCCAGAACACCACAATTAAGCAACTATGGTAATAAAGCGAGCTGGGTGAATTTCTTTTTGTTTCCCAGGGCATGAAAAAGTTATGTTTACACCAGACTATAGTCTATTAAATATACAATGGCATCAAAGGACCCCTCAAGAAGCCGAATTGTGGAGTCATTTATTAAAAGCTGGCAGCATCCGAGGGAGCAATTCAGCACCCCAAATCTCACAGCCCCGAACAACTTGCCACATCTGGCTTCTAATGGCAGAATATCACAAAGGTATGGATTACATCTTTGGGTCTGGAATAAGGAATCTATTTGCATAAGCAGTTATAGAAGCAAAATTGATCTAAAGTATAGTTTTTGAGTCTACAGATGTCTGAATCAATAGGAACACATTATCTGGGACCACCAGGGCAATTTAGAATAATCGTGCTGTCCTGGTTCCGGGACCACTGAGTCAACCAGAATGCATTATCTGTAGCTACTAAGGCAACTTGGGATAATTGTGCTGTTCTGGAGTCGGGACCACTGAGTCAACCGAAGCTCAGTTATCTGTAGCTACTGAGACAATTTGGAATAATTGAACTGTCCTGGTTCCCAGAAGAATGTGCTTCAGTAACCAGTGAGATCACAATCAATGGGGTATTCAAACCATCATCATGGAGTATTGGGATAGCATACATAAGATCAGAAAACCAAAATAACTTCCTATTGTTTTAGCAAATAAATAAGTACAGAAGCGAAACAGCAGTTCCTACCTGAGTTGATTGCGCTACCATAGTTCAATGTATTAAAAAAAACTAAGCGTACACACCTTAATTAAAAATACTTTATTGTTGTCCAGTTGGCATAGCTCAGTGGTTGAGCATTGGCCTGTAAACCAGGAAGTCATGGTTCAATTTCTGGTCAGGGTGATTCTTTCATCGTGGATGTTTTTCTCTCTCATTCTCCCTGTCTAAAATTAATAAAAATATATTTAAAAAATACCTTATTTTCTAAAAATGCTGACCATCTGAGCCTTCAGCAAGTCATCATGTTTTTGTGGGTGGAGGGCAATGCCTCTTCCATGCTGATGGAAACACAGGATTAATAAAGCACAACCAAATGAAGCACAATAAACCAAGGTGCCTTTTGTTTTTCCCACAGCTGTCCCTATCTATCCTCTTGTTTGGGGATGCTCCTCACTAATCTGGCCTCGTTCAACTCAAATCTCTCAGGTGCCGTGAAGCCTCCTCTGACCAGTGTTTTGTGGGAAGATCCCCAGGAACCTGGAAGACTTCGCTTTCCCAGGATATGAGATGGCCTTGCCATGCCTGCCTTAGCTCCGAGGACTCCTAGCCCAGGGAAGGCGTGCGGGAGGCAGGTATGAGGGAGAGGGAAGAAGCAGAGGGGGCCCGGGAAGATAAGGCTGGTACTCAACTTTGCCAGGTTCAGACACTGGCCTGTGAACTACAGAAGCATTTTCTCGAAAGGATGGTAGCTGCTGACAAGGGGCTTATGCGGGGCGCGTAGATATTCTCAATCAGCTTTGTACCAATTTGCGTGTGTTTATATGCTCCCTTCTAAGGGGGTTAGTGCCTGTGTGTTAGGCTTATCTCCGCACTGAAACTATTGGGAAATGGAGTTCTCTGAGCTTCACAGGTCTGGCCCAGCAGGGTTTTCTGCGCACTGACATAGATTTTTCATGTTTTGCTATTCCCACCTCATGTCCTCTCTTCTTTCTTGCCCTGAGCTTAGCTCTGGAGGCAAGAGGTGATCAGGCAACATCAGTGATGTGAGGTTACCTGATCCGAGGCAAAATAACGCCATGCAAGCCCCCAGGTAGCCCACTGAGTCCGCATCTCTTTAGAGGGGTGCAGGTTTCGAGCCGTTTAATCTCACTATCTCCTGAGTCCCTGATGTTGAATAATATCAGAACATTTCGGGGAGGTCTAGGATACCCAGATATCCCCCTTTCTCCAGTTATAATTTCTGTTCTGTTTTACTTTCATGCAAAATGATGACAACAGACAGGACATGTCTCCAAGCCTCTCATCTCTCAGCAGAAGTTTATTGTTTGGCTACTCCTTGATGGCTCTGGCCTCGCATGCTTGAATCTGCTCCTTTGGATAAAATACGCTCTTTAATTAAAAACATCCTCCAGACCCTGTGAGGGCTGCTCATTCCCCGTTCAGTAGCAGCTAAGCTGCAGGAGAAGCGGGGAGGTTAGGGAAATGGCCGAGGCCCGTAACTAACTCCTGTGCGTTATCCTGAGTGCGCCCTGTCCAATCTCGGCTTCCCTGCCAGGGAAACAAGCCAGGGATTAGCGCACGGTAAGAGAAGCCGGGGTCGTAATTACACCCTGTGTGACGGGGATGGTGGTGGAGGTGGTGGGGCAGCGAAACCACCAAGCAAATCCCTGGACGATTATTAAAATGGCCCAATGCATTACACAAATTAGAACAGGCTGGGACTTTTGGGGAGAAGGGAGGGGAGTAAAGACCCAGTATTTAAGTGTTCTTGTAAGCCATCTAAGATATTAATGTTGCAAAGCTCCTTATGAATATTTAAGAACGTAAAATGGAGCTTCGCGTGGTCCCACATCACCACAGAAGCCGGAGTACAGTTGAGCCCACTTAAGAAGGCCGAGCCCAGGCCCCGCAGACGGAAGGCAGATGAAGCAGGTGGGTGCCCTCGCAGGGAAAGGCCTGTCACAGGCCAGTGTAACGATGCTGTGTTATCTCCTCGGCGAAGAGGTTTTAGTTAAAGACTCAGACACCCTATGCGTGGGACTCTGAGGGATCAGCAACGCATTCCCCTCTCCCTCGTGATATTGGAAGATGGACATGGTCCCTGTCTGATTGGGTTTTGACACAGAACCAAGGAAGCCGTCATTTCCCCATTCTGTTCAAGGCACAGGGCCTCCTGGAGTCGGGACTCTCTCGGCAGTGATTTCTGAGCTACGTTCAGGTCAGTTTAAGCCGATTCCTCATGGAACCTCATTCCAGGTTCTTCTCAGGAATGAGTAGAGTCTTGGAATAAGAGGGGCCAGCTGCTCTGCTAGAAGAAGTAGTGTTGTTCCTAGAAACCAAGTTAGACAGCATTTTTCCCACGATCAGACCCAGCGCCATCCTGTACTGGGAATGGAAAGGTGGCCTCCTCTCCTGCAGGTGGCTGGAGACAGTCAGAGGGACGGGGGGAAAGGGTATTAGCTAAGGACTTGAAAGGTTGGGTTTGGGCTTCAGCTCAGCCCATGGTCTTACATTCTTCCCATTTTCCCCACCTGTCAAATGGGAATAATTTTCTTGGCAGGTCTGCCCATAAATGGAATAATAGATGTGGGTACATTTAAGAAGAAGAGTACTACAGAATTGTATGATGTTTTATAGATACGTGAACAATGTTATTCATCTACATTTTTTCCTTCTTTTTGCCAGTGATTCTGCCTCTAGTTAAAGGGAAAGAAGGAAATGATCCTGTCCACGGCCTAGCCCCACCCTTCCAGACTCCTGGCCCCCTCCTTTTAGGATCCGGGAAACTCTGAGGCCTGAGGCTCCTGTAGCCATCTGTGACTGGGGTGGCCTCTGAGAAAACAGAGCGAATGTTTGCCTGAATGAAGGGACTGAGAAAACCCAATAAGCTCCTTGCTTGCAGTCCTGTTGGGGTAGGAGAGGAAAGGAGACTCCGGGCCTCCTAGAACTTCAGGCCTCAGACAGAGGGAAGGGAGTACAGCATGGAGGGCAGACAGAAAGACAGACAGACAGCCTATACTGGCACCCATCAAAGTATGTTGGGGATGGAGAGCAGCACTTGTCCAGGCAGGTCCCAGGTTTCAACCCCCAATGGCAGCAAGAGCACACAGAAGGTCATGAATAAGCCGTGTATTCATTTTCTCAGAAGCTCACAACCAAAGATCCTTCATCTCATGCTTTTTCAAAGTTTGATCCTGATAACTGCTATTGATTGATAAGCCATACAACTGCCTGAGAGGTAGATACTATTCTCTCCACTTGACACTGAGCTCACAGAAGAGGTTCAGGCTCTTCTCAAGAAGGATTTTCTGCCTGGCCCAGACTCTGACACTCCTGAAGCACTCATAGACTCTTCCTGTCTATAAATCACTAATTATAGCTTTATTAAATCTAAATAAACCAAACTCTGAAAGCACAGAGACAGCAACCTGAGTTCAGATCACATCTCCTTACTTCCTGGCTTGTGTGACCCTGCGCAGCTTATTTATCCTCCTGGAACCTTAGCTTCCTCATGGAAAATGGGTAGAAAGGGTGAATGAGAGTGCCTGCCTCTTTGAGTTACTGGGAGGATGTCATTACGGTTCTGAGGTTCCTCTAGCAGAGATTCATTCCACTGAGAGCTTAAAATTCAGACACCTAGTGGGGAAAATTTGCACGTTAAGCCTCTGCTAACAGTGTTACAGGCCTAACATCACAAGGTATGGAGTAGACAACCTCTATGGTCTCTTTCAGCTTTGAGATTTTCTATTGAATCTCATAGGGTGATTGGGACCTTGTATGAAGGGGACACAAAAGTGAGGCCTAGAGGCATAGAAAGGATGTGTCAGAAGGTGGAACAAAGCCTGTTGCAAGGAGACAGTGATCATTAGGAGGACCATGTTTTGGCAGGCTTCTGAGCCAGTCTGATCCTCTGCAGAGTGCTTCCTTTTAATGGTCTTCATTAGCTGTTTGAAGCAAAGGTGAACTGACTTTTCCCTGAGTAGCATGTGATTTGCATTAATATTTGTTAGGCACTGTGCTAAGTCCTTTGTCATTTAATCCTCATTCACAATAACCATCACCGTCCCTATTTTGCCCAGTGTCCAAGGACCATGGAGCAGGCTGTATAGAGGTCTTGGTATGGCCTTGGAGGAATGGTTCATCTTATTTGCCTACTGCTGGGCTGGCTAGCTTGTGCCTTTTACCAAGAAAAAATGTACACGGTGGTACCCTCCTGGAAGGCAAAGGTGACTTCTGACAGGTCCAGTGGATTTTGGGGGAAACAACCTTAAAACAGGCAACCATTTCTGTAGGCTTTCATTAAAATTCCAGTGAAGGACATTAAATCAGAATGTGGTAATTAGAAAAACCATGAAGTTCTCCAGGTGGACTTCAAAGATGTTCTTCAGTGGTTTTCTGTACTTAAAATAGAAAGTTGTTTGTTTTTTTTGGAAGATTTAGGTCCCTTCATCAAACAAAAGCTTACCTATAAGCCTATGAACTAGAAGCTCCTCTGATTGGAATGTGGTGTCCAGAGAGCCTTTTGCTTCCTTTGTTCCCATCAGGGTCCTGAGAATCCTCAGAGCTTCTTGGAGAAGATGTTGAGAACCAATTCTGGTGCCTGTATGGGACAAGTGTCATTCATTTTGGTGACTCAGCATTTAAACTGGCTTTCCATTCTGGGGGAACATAGTTTTGGATCAGGCTAAATTTATGACTATGGGAGCACTTACCAAGACGTTTAATTCAACATGTTTAGCTCAAGTCTTTCTAATAAAAAGATTTATACTATTTTTAGGTAGCTTACTGAAATCTGTAGTCAATAATAGCCCACGAGGAACAAAAATAAGATGCTAGAAAATTTTGATATAAATTTTGAATAAAAAAATTAGGTAGATAAGAAGGTTGACATGTATGTATCCATCAACTATATTCCCTAAGGCAGGCTGGAAGATGTTTCCTTTACCAAACCACTGAGAAATCTCACACTGGAAAGTGCCAGCATCTTTGAAGAGAGCCTCAGCAGCTCATGTGTTGATGTTGAGAGTTCTGTAGCTGAAATGGGATCTGTGATTTCATTAGGGAGACTAGGATTCCCAGGGGAAGAGACCAAGGAGTGATACTTAAGAAACCCCCAGAAGCAAGGTAGTGCATGTATTATTTAATGTTCTTAATTGCAAGAGAATCCATGCTGGCTGGCTTAAGCAGAAGGGAAATTTTATAAAGGCATATTAGGTACCACACAGGATACACTAACAGTAGGGTGAGTAAAGAGCAGAGCCTGAGGCTGCCAGGTGGCTTTAACAAGACACAACTGCTCCTTGGCACTGGTAATACTTAGGACTGCATGCTCACAACTGCAGAGCTGGGTATCTCTACATGTGTTCGCCAGACATCAGCTCCACTGCAATTTAGCCTCCTCTTCATTTTTCTCACTTCTTAATCCAATGTTCACACACCCCCCGCCCCACCACACACACACCTGTCTGATTTGTCAGAATCTAAGTCCCAGACCTGCAATTTAACTGCAAGAGAATTTGGGAATGTGAGAACTTTTAGCCTAGCACATTACTCACTACAGCAAATTTTGTTGAGTTAGAAAAAAAAAAAGTGGAAAGTGGCTATGAGTAAGCAGCTAATTGTTTAACTGTATGGCTCCATACTAGGCAGCAGGTTAGCATTGTATTCAGAACAGCCTAGACCCATTTGGGATGGCTAATTAATTTATGAAGTCTTTTGCATTGAAATATAAGGACAATCCTCTAAGAACTTTCTTGGGCTATGTAAAACAAACAAACAAACAAACAAACAAACAAACAAACAACTAAATAAAGACCAGGCCTAGATAATAGAACCCTCTTTTGACTCACCAAGTACAGAGAATCACTGCTCTTCATTCAATTCCTAAACTTGAGCCAGAGAGCCAGAGCCCAGATGCCTTTGAAGCAGGACTTTGCAATGACTCCATACAAAGATGGAGTATACTAGAGGACCAGTGCATGAAATTTGTGCATGGGGGAAAGGGGGTCCCCTCAGCCCAGCCTGCAACTTCTCCAATCTGGGACCACTGGTTCCTAACTGCTCACCTGCCTGCCTGCCCCCAACTACTTCCCCTGCCCCTCCCTGCCGGCCTGGTTGCCCCCAACTGCCCCCCCTGCTGGCATGTTCGCCCCTTATAGTATCCTCCCCACCAGCCTGATTGCCCCTTACTGTACCCCCTGTTGGTGTGGTCAACCCCAACTGACTGCCCCACCTCCGCCACTAACCTGGTTGCCTCTCACTGCCCCCCCCTACTAGTCTGATCCCCCCCAACTGTCCCCTCTGCAGGCCTGGTAGCCCCACGCAGCCTGCTTGTTCAGTCATTTGGTTGTCCCTCACTAACCTTCTGTGGGCCTGGTCATAGGCAGCCATCTTGTGAGGGTGTGATGGTCAATGAGCATACTACCTCTTTATGATATAGGATGATTAGAGCTATCACTTATTGGGTATCGTTATATCCTACCTAAGCACTTGATCTAGTTTTTCATTTAACCTGAGAAAAGTGAGCCTCAGGATGAAGTGCCTCATTCAAGTACACACAGTGAGTAAAGGCCAAGAGCCAGGACTCACACTGAGGTGTTCTAACTCAGAGCCCATGCTCTTCACTGCTCTGCTATGTCATCTTCCTTCTTTAACTCAAACACCGAAGTGCCATGAATTACAGAGGAAGCTATGATCATCTTGTCAATAGCAAGGCTACAATCATTCTGCAGAGGAAGTGCACTGTGAGCTGAATCAGAGAAAGCCAGATGAAAAAGGTTGGGAAGGCCTTCTGGCCACAGGGAAGAATATATGCAAAGGCTCAGAGGCATGGAGAATGGGAGGTGGGGTACATTAGGGGTTGGGACTGAAGAGGTAGGTGGACAAGATGGAGATGGGTTAGTATTCTGGGCTTAGAAGTTTGGATTTGTTTTATGAGCAATGGATTCCTTGTGAAGTTTATGAAGCAAAGTTGGATTCTAGAAAGACCAACTTGGATTTGGGGAAGTGGGGACAAGATCCCAGGAAGCCCAGTTAGAATGCTGTTGTGTGATCCAGCTGAGAGAAAGTTAGGGAAGAGAGTGGAGTAACTGAAAAGACATCTTAGAGGCAGAAGTAAGAGGACTTAGTGATTGTTTAGATCTGGGGTGAAAGGAAAAGGAATTTTGAGGATGACTCCCATATACCTGATTAATGATGCTGTGTATTCAAGAATCCCTGTATTGTGGGTGACACATACTCAACTCACATCAGATTAAATGAGAAGAAACGAAAAGACACCTGTAGCTGGGAAGAAGTTGACATAGCTCCCAGAATTGAAGGAGGAGCTGTAGGAATGAACCAAAGGCTCAGTTCCTCTAGGACATTGTCTGTGTCCCGTCTTTGCCTGTATCTGCTCAGATGTTATTGCATGCCAGCGAAGATGACCCCTAAAAGCTCCAAATATGCATCTTCCATCTTTGTAAACCTAGTGGAAAGACAACTTTTTCACCCACAGGCTCACTCCAGACCAGTTCCTGTATTCAGGAAAATGGTGTATTTTGGTGGTCAGGCCAGGGTCAGCTGCTGAGTCCTGTGGCCAGAAGAAAGGAGAAGGCACAGGATGTATCGGGCAGCCCCAGATAGTAGGATCACTTTAGGTGCTGTGGAGCAAGAGAGAAGGCAGCAGGGAGAGAGCATTAAATAGCTTTCAATCCAGTTCTGATTTGGATGTGTGGGATTCACAGCATCAAACTACCCAGCCGACTCCAAGTGCCATAATAATTTATTGAAATCAACATGCTGGTGACACAGGAGCCTGACAGACAGCAGATGGCTCCCACACAGAAAAGCTAATCAATTCCGACAAACAACAGCCATCATGAAAGAGTGCAAAGTACACAGCATGCACACATCTAAACAGCTCTGAGACAAAGGCTCCTGCGTGGCCCAGTCAAGAGAGGGAAACAGCTCGGCCAGGCAGCATCCTGGAAAAGCCTGGGTTTTTAGGCCCCACCCGTTGGCCCTACCTCCCATGGCTCATCACACAGATCTCTGCTCCATTCACACCCAACTCTTCAGGCTTCCTCAGACCCGCCTTAGCTTCCCTACCTCTGTGCCTTTGCTCACTTCCTTCCCTCTGCCTCCACTCATCCAAACATCCCTCCTCCCCATCCCAGTATTGATTGACCACATGCTGTGTGTCAGGAACGTTGAGAGGTGTTGGATGGTGGGTTTGTCCAGGTACTAATAGCATGGTCAGGAGCATGATGGGCTAGTAGAGAGACAGTTCATTGTTTCTGTTGAAGATCAAAACACCCAAATGTGCCCTGGTGCAAAAGGTGGGGTATTTGTTGGGGAACAGTGAATCCCAGAGGGAGAGGGTTGTCAGTGTTGTTTATGAGTTGACCTTGTAATAGAGAACGGAGAAAGGGACATTGCAGAGGGAGAGAGAGCAGCATGTTCAAAGGTCTGGAACTGAGAGGAAGCAGGAGGCATTGGTGGAAGAAGACAGAGTCTAGCGTGACTGTGGCCTTCAGCTCAAGGAAGGGAGAGAACTACGAAGACAAGGAGACACGAGGGCATGAGGTCTTCCTGGAAATGCTTGGGAGGGGGACAGTGGAAGATTTAAGGGAGGGGAGTTTTAAGTATTTTTGGAAAATCAGGCTGGTAGTAGGGAGTGGATGGATCAAAGGGGCACAAGGCCAATAAGACATGATTGTAGTAATCTAGAGCAGGGGTTGCCAACCTGATCTAGAGAGTCGACAGGTGTTACAAAGGCCAAGGTAACAGGACTCAGGGACAGCAATGCATCGAGTGAGGGGCATTGCAGGGATGGGTACGGAGGTATCTGTAAAAACTCAGAGGTCTCTGGGGTGAGCTGAATGGTTTAGATTTAGATGTTGGGAAGGCAGAGAAAGTGATTTCTGCCCTTGCCCCCTTTCCTATGGAATCTCCCCTCTTCTTTTCCTCTTCCTCTTCCAGTCTATTTCCTGGACCGCCCAGACCTGGCCCTGTGGCTGGGCCAGAATTCACACAATTTCCGGGACCACATGGTTTTCCTGACCTCAAAGTCTGGATCTTGGTCTCTGTTGGGTGACTGGGGACCCTTGTCCCTGCTGAGAAGATTCCTGAATGCAGCCTATACTTCATGCAACAAAATTTGTTGAGGGATATTGAGCAGGACACAGTATCTCTTAGATATTGATCGCACTTTTTATTCTACTTTCAAGGCGTGGCTTCACAGTTACCCAACACAGTCTTTCTTATGTTCTCACCCTCACCCCAGTTCTCATGAATGGACTTCTCTTACATTCCATTTCACATTGAATCATTGGTATTTGTTCATGCATCTATCCATTCAGATAGCCTGGGAATTTCTCAGGAGCCCCGGCCACATAATTTCTCCTTGCCTCCTCTAGCACATGCCTGCCCAGGCCCCACCTCTGCTCTTCCTCTCCTACCCTTTGAACAGTGTTTGATATAGTTAACACTCATCGTTCAGAATCCTGACCTCTCTGGTTGGGGAGCACTGTTATTTTTTAGCCACAAACAGCCTTTCACATTGTTGGGGGTCAGACACAGAAAATTCCCCCAGATCTTTAAAGCTTGTAGTTGTGACCAGTAGCTCTTGGACACTCTGCATAATCACCTGATGTCCTCCGATCACTCTGGCTTGCTTGAGGGAAGGCATTTTTGGTCTGGAAATGCGATGCTTTGCTGATGCCATAGGAAGTAAAGCACCCGGCTTTTCACTTGGGAATGGGACTTGTGCCTTTAAGACCTGTCTTGGGAAATCAGCCTGAGCAACATAATTGCGATGAAATTACCCCGGATCACACCCACACATTCATTATGAGATTCCTTATTGACACCTTGACAATTTGTTTCAGGAGACGTTATTGCATATTCCTCCCTCTGGAATAGATACAGATGCATATAGACACACGAGCCCACACATAATGTATATGCGTTTTGGTGCGTTTTTATTATATAATTATACGAGGCTATCAATCAGTTTTCATTTGGAACTCTTGCATTTATAGTTCAGGAAGTTATTTAACATCAAGAGGTAGAGTAGAGAGCCTAGAAGAAATAAAGATGAAGAGTTGAACTGGGTGAGCCAGTGAGCATGCCTTTGCTATTTGAGGGCAATACCTCCCTCTATTCCCCCTCCTCCCTCCTTCATGATAACCTGTCTTGCTATTAATAGGGACTCAGTACTGAGCAGCACCCACAAAAGGAGGGTATCCGTGGGGCAACTCCAAGGGGGACCTCCTCAGGGTCATAAGATACCATCTTTGGCCCCTGAAGACCCTTCTGTTGCATCTGGGAAGTTTGATGGCCACACTGATCTTGCAGACACTGGCAAGGGGACCGCTGTCTGCCAATCAGACCCATGTACCTCCCAAAGGTCCATGAAGACAATCAAGATACCTTAGACCAGGACTGTCAGCTTTTTTAAAGTCACACTACACATGTGGAAACACGAATATTTGTACTGCACATTGTAGAAAATTGTAGATTTGTGCTGTCTCTATAGGGCTTGGGGAAAAACATTCCATTTTTTTTAATTATACAAAATGAAAAATAAAATGTAGTGTATTAGGAAAGATATTATATGTTGAATTAGGATAAAACATTTTCCTAATTTTAATAAGAAATATGAGCTCCCTTCCATGAATGTAACTGTTTTGTATCAGGGTTTATGTTTGCAGTGACTACACAACCATGCCTGCTCAAGACTGGTTTAATGATGAGCTCGACAAATTCTTGGTAGTCACCCTTGATAAGAAACTTTGCACAAGTGGGTGATAAAAAATTTAAAGCCATTTTTATAACCATTAAAGATTCATAACACTTGGAATTATATTTAAAGAATTTAACAGCTTTCCTTTTCTTCCATTGACAAATGGAGTGTTAAAAGTTTTTGTGATGCGGCGGATGGGTTTTAAGTCCAATTGAACGTCTCCACGTCAAGGAGTCGGAAGAAGGATGGCACTCTCATTTGCAGAATGTGGATGTGTTGTTGGAGCATGCACTCTGCAGCTGGCTGGGATGACACTTGAAGGGCACAAAACTGCAAACAGAAAAAAGTGTGTGACATGTGTTCCATCCAGGGCCATGGCCACTACGCCTGCCATTAAACTCCACCCCGCCTCTCTGCCCCTTTTCTCCTCTGACGGCAACATTTTGGGCTGCACACCATGCCCTTAGACCTCTCTTACATTCCATTTCACATTGTATCTTTGGTATTTGTTCACGCATCTACCCATTCAGATAGGCTGGGAATTTTTTTCACATTGTTGGGAGTCAGACCCAGAAAATCCCCCCCAGATCTTTAAAGCTTGTAGTTGTGACCAGTAGCTCTTTCACATTGGTATTTGTTCATGCATCTATCCATCTAAGGGGGACACTTCAGTGTCTCCATGATGGTGGCCTGTGAGGCCCACAGCTGACATCTGGACTAGGTGTCCAGCTGTAGAGTAGCTCCTTGGTCCATCTCATTGCAGCTCTGAAATGTAGCATGGGCCACATGCCACTTGTCCCTAGTGAGTAACCACAGCGGAGGCTGTCAGGCCCCCCTACCTTGAGTGGCCTTCTGAGGAGCCATAGGTAGATTGCTTGTGGCCATAGGAGACCATGCCTAGGCACTCTGTCTGTCCAGACCTTTCCCAGCTTGCTGTATCCTAATGCCCTGTGCATCTCATCCATGGGCCTTTGCTCACACTGTGCCCTTCCGGAAGTGTTTCTCATCTGTCCGCATTGTTAAATCTTATCTGGTCTGCAAAGCCCAGCTCCAGCCCCTCTCTTCTGCCAGGTTCTATCTGACTAATGTGTCCTGTAGAAACCCACCTCCCTGGAGCAGCCCCTCACTCACAATAATTTGGGCTGCATCTTAAAATTGGGAGAGAGAGATGGGGCTGCATCTTAAACTCTAAATGGACTCTTGTCCCACTTGGAGAGTGAGCATCCAAATGCAGCTAACGCCTCAGGGGCCCTGAGATCACAGGACTCTAGTAGAAGAGACCATCCCTTGCTCATTCTTGCCCAGTGCCTTTCACATAGTAGGTGCTCAATTTATATGATCTGAGCCATTGATAGGAAGCAACTTGCATATAGTAAACGTAGTTCATAATGATGCTATTTAATCAATTCATCAAAAACAATGATTTACAGCACCAAATTTTTGGGCAACATCCTGGAAATGCCAACAACTTCTCAGAACACAGAATGCTTGAATTGCAACTGTCAAAACATGCCCAGGCTCTCCCCTTCTTGAGAGTCAAATGCGTGCTCGATTACACGTTCTTACAGGTTTATTGAAATTTTTTTAAATACCCCTTATCCGCCAGGCCAGCATTTCCATTTTGTCCAAGGGACATTTCTGCAACCAGGGAGGGCTGTAGAAATGGAGGCTGTTTTTTCGAAGAGTGAGTCCCCCCACCACCATGATTCTCTCTGGAGAAGACATTGCCAACTGGGTAGTGGGCAAACCTGCGGGGCCAAGAAGGTGACCTTTAATGGCCCAAAGACTCTCCCTATAGTTCATCTTGGAGTTTCAGAGCCCAAGTTTGCCCGAGTTTATTTTTTTTTCTTAATTTAAGTTTGTGATTGACTTATTATGTGCCCTGGCACTTGGAAGAGATTCGAATAAAACACAGTGAGAGTTCAGAAGACACGTAAATGGCCTCTAAGACAAGGGAGGGGAAAACAACAACAATCATCTTTTGTAATGGCTGTGAAATGCGGGGAAGATAGATCATGAGCTCTCTGCATGGGGCCCTCCTCTGATCTCAATCCAGTATTGTAATTCAGACATGACTTTTTATTTAATTTCTGACTGAGAAAGGGAAATTAGAAAGCAGCATTATCTCAGCTGCTTTGTTATAATGAACAATATTTCACAGTGCCAGCCCCGGAGTTACCTTCGGAACTTCTTTTATGAGGCGGATGTTGACTCCGGTTCTGGGAGAGCCTGAATGTTGGTTGCTTGACAAGCAAAAACGGGGAAGGGTAGTTTTTAATTAGAAGCCGGTGTCAGGCCCAGGCGGCCCACAGGTGTGCAGGTCAGAGCCGGAAACAGATGCTGAAACCAGGCCCCGGCAGGCACTCAGACCTGGATTAGGTGCCGTTGGACTTCCTTACATGTAAGTAACGGTCCACTTTCAATCTCCCGGCCATGTTTGTTTATTTAATTTTTAAGTGGGGGTGGAGGGCGGGGGTGGGCGGGAGGGATTTATCCGATCTGTAATTAACCCTTGCATCTGGCCAAAGCCGTGCTGCCTCCTGCCCCTTCTACTCCCCCTCCTGGCCACTAAATACATAATGGTCTGATAAATATTTAAGCAGTGATGACGGAGATAATGCAAGGAATCCATTAGAGCGGCCTGCCTGGGCTGGCATGGGGAGGTGGGGGGTGCGCACAGTAAGGGGAGGCAAAATGGAGGTGCTAAAGTGGATGGAGTAAGTGCTAAGATCCCAAGCTGACGGCAGGCTTGCTGGGCCCTCAATGCTGAGCCCAGTTGTGGGGAAGCCGGGCATTTGGGGCCCCAGGAGCCTTTTCTCCCACTTTGCCCTCCCTGTGGGTCAGCCCGCACTTTGGTTGCTGGGTCTCAAGGACAGCCCGTTGCAAACCTCTGTAACCAGGGCAACCTCTAGCCCTGACATGCACAGGGCAGCTCCAGGCTATGCCAGTTGCCTAGTGTATAGTTATGAGCACTGCCCTCTTTCACTTTCAAGTGTTTCTATTTGAACAGTAAGTTACATGGTCACTTCACCTATGACCTTCTAATAATATGCTCCAGAGAGATGGAGGGGACAGGAAATCAGAGCTGCAACATTCCCAGTATGATATACACCAAACCCAGCTGTATGTATGAGTCAAAACTCCAATGCTCAACTTCAGAAGCTCTCCACCCAGACTCTCCTATGTGCACACATTCACACACACACATGCATACACACATGCACACAGAATATTACCTCTTGGCTTCTAATTCCTCTTGCACCTCACTTATATATCCCTCTCAGCTCACTGCAATCTCTCCCTTGGTCCTGATGTTGTAAACACGCCTTATCTCTTTGGGTTCCTTCAGGGGATGACGTGGGTCTGATTCACTGGGCATTCTCCATAGTGCCCAGCTCTGTGGTGACTGCGTTTGTAAAATAAATCAGTGGTGACTGTGGTTGTGTTAAATCTCCCGTCTTATCTCAGGAGGCCTTTGACTTCAGCAAATGATTTCTCTCCCTCTTTATCAGGGTCTGATTCACATACCCCAAAACACATCCACATAAACCCCCCTTCATACGCACAAACGCCCTCCAAAACGATCACGTAGGAAAACACAGTACTTCATGGATACTCCCTTTCACGATCTCTTCCTCTCCACCCTCAGAAAAGAGAAAAGGCAAATTCTTCATTTCTTAAGAATTAACCTCTGCTAGCTGCTCTTGTTTCCCTTCTTTGGAATAAGACAGCCAGGAGTTCAAGATGGTCCCTCTCATCCATCCAACCCTTTCCACTTCCTCTTTCCTTTCACGCATCTTGTCATTCATTTCTTCACTGCCTGACGCACTCACAGTGTCATTGCAGACTCTGTGCCGGGCTAACCTGATTCCTGGCCGGCCTCAGTTTTCTCGTGGCCAGAAGGAGCT
The DNA here is from genome assembly GCA_011751065.1 of Lasiurus cinereus. Lineage (NCBI taxonomy): Eukaryota > Metazoa > Chordata > Mammalia > Chiroptera > Vespertilionidae > Lasiurus > Lasiurus cinereus. The sequence goes on from JAAGEH010000480.1 coordinate 54,603,117, forward strand.
GAATACCCATTGCTGGCTTCAGAAACACCACCCAGGGCCTTCTGCACAGACAGAGCTCACATAAATCCACGGGTCTGCCGCCTCCCAGCTCCCAGGGGTGGAATCTGGAGAGTGAGGAGGGAAGGGCCTCCCAGGGCTTCACACCCTCCAGCTTATTCCGTATTGACTTTCCTCCTGCCCAGCCCCGGGTCAGCCTGGGCCTAATGCCGTTCACTCTTTTCCTCTGGGGGGACACCAGCTGCCCTGCCCTCCAGGGTCAAGGGCCCCCATGGCCTTGACGTCAGCCTGCTCCCTGTGGGAGTGCCCTTGGGACATTTAATTCAGGCTCTGATAGCTGCAGGCCGCACTTGCCAGCAGTGCACCTGCCTGCACACGCAGGTCCTCATGCCCTGCTAGTCATTCGGAGGCTCACCCGGCTGCCAGTCCTCTCCTCATTGCTAGCCATGATGGCGTGATTCACACACATACACACACACTCACACTCACACTCACACAGACATGTACACATGTAAACATGCATATATATATATATTAATGTACAACATAATGTATTAATGCATGCATACAGCTTGCAAATGCCGTTCATAGCATCAATACATTTGCATGTCTATAAACTTGAAGTGTACATAAAGGTGTGTACACATATGCGCACACACATATACAACACACACATAAGCATAACACACCCTAAATTCATAGAAATCACGAGACAGCCACTAGTCTTCCAGCATCTTTAAGACTCCCATGTGTGAGTCACTTTGCGACATGCCAAGTGGAATGTGAGGAGTGAAAGTGTACATGTGTGTATAGATATGTGCACCCTGATTTTACGGATACACTCCACCATTCCTCTTTCTCTTTAATAAAATTTCCCCCATAGTTGATATTGGCATTATAGCTGGCTGCTTGCAGCAATTTAGTTTTTCTTTTTAAAATGCTTTTTTTTTTTAAAAAAAAAAGTGATTTTATTAATTTTAGAGAGAGAGGAAAGGAGAGGTAAGGAGAGATAGAAACATCGCGAGAGAGGAAGATCAATCCGTTGCCTCCTGCACACTCTCTACTGGGGATTGAGCCCACAACCCAAGCATGTGCCCTGACCTGGAATTAAACTGGCAACCTCTTGGTGCTCAACCAGCTGAGCCACACCAGCAAAACTGAGTGGAAGATACAGAGATTTCCCATAAGCCCCCTTGTCTCCACACACACAGCCTGCCCTATGATGAACATCTCTAATAGAGTGGTACGTTTGTTACAACTGATTAACTTAATTGATACATCATAACCACCCAAACTCCATAGTTTATCGTAGTGTTTATTCTTGGTGTTGTACATTCCATGGATTTGAACAAATGTACAAGGACATGCATCTATCATTAGAGTGTCGGGGAGAATATTTTCACTCCCCTAAAGATCCCCTCTGTTGCACCTCCAAACCCCTGGAAACCACCGATCTTTTGACAGCTGCCATAATTTTGCCTTTTGCAGATGTCATATAGTTGAAAGCATACAGTGTGTAACCTTTTCCGCGTGGCTTCTTTCACTTAGCAACATACATTTGTTTCCGCCATGTTTTTTTCATAGTTTGTTAGCTTATTTTTTTTTTAGTGTTGAATAATATTCCATTAGTCTGGCTGTACCACAGTTTACCCATTCACCTACTGAAGATGTCTGGATTGCTTCCAAGTTTTGACAATGATGAATAAGCTGCTATAAACACCCATGCACTGGTTTTTATGTAGATGTAAGTTTTCACCTCCTTTGCTTAAAAACCAAGGAATTGGATTGCTGGATCATCGGTCTGAGTGTATTTGGCTTTGTAAGGAACTGCCACACTACTGCCTTCCAAAGTGCATGTGCCATTTGGCATTCCCATCAGTAATGCGTGTGAGTCCCTTTTGCTCCTCATCCTTGCCAGCCTTTGATGTTGTCAGTGCTCTCCATTTGGACCTCCGAATCAGTGCACAGTGGTATCTTATTGTTGTTTTAATATTCATTTCCCTGATGCATCTGATGTAGAGCATCTTTTAATATGCATTTTTTGCCGTCTGTATATCTTCTTTGGCGAGGTGTCTGTTAAAATCGTTGGCCCAGCCCTAACTGGTTTGGCTCAGGGTCTAGAGCAGTGGTTCTCAACCTGTGGGTCACGACCCCTTTGGGGGTCAAACGACCCTTTCACAGGGGTCACCTAAGACCATTGGAAAAACACCTATTTCCCATGGTCTTAGGAACCAACAGACCGCTCCTCGGTGTAACAAAGTGTAGCCATGTAGTTTACTGTTGTCCTATGAAGACTGTTGCCCATGCAACACCACGATTCAAGACAAAATTTCATTTATTTGTAATTAGAAATAAATATTTCACAATATATAATTACATATTGTTTTTGTGATTAATCACTATGCTTTAATTATGTTCAATTTGTAACAATGAAAATACATCCTGCCTATCAGGTATTTACATACAGTTCATGACAGTAGCAAAATTACAGTTATGAAGTAGCAACGGAAATAATTTTATGGTTGGGGGTCACCACCACATGAGGAGCTGTCTTAAAGGGTCGTGGCATTAGGAAGGTTGAGAACCACTGGTCTAGAGCGTCAGCCTGAGGATTGAAGGGTCCCAGGTTCGATTCTGGTCAAGGGCATGTACCTTGATTGCGGGCACATTCCCAGTAGGAGGTGTGCAGGAGGCAGCTGATTGATGTTTCTCTCTCATTCATGTTTCTAACTCTCTATCTCTCTCCCTTCCTCTCTGTAAAATATCAATAAAATATATTTTTTAAAAAATATTTGGCCCATTTTAAAATCAGGTTGCTTGTTTTCTTATGGTTGAGTTTTAAGAGTTCTTTGTATATTTTGGACAACAGTCATTTATCAAATATTTTCTCCCATTTTGTGGTTGGTCTTCGCATTCTCTTGCCATTGTCTTTTATGGAGCAAAGGTTTTTCATTCTAATGAAGTCCAGCTTATCGATTACCCTCCTCCTCCCCCATGGATGGAGGCTTTGCTGTTGTATCTGAAAAGTCACTGCCACACTCAAGGCCATCATTTTCTCCTATGTTATCTTGGAGTTTTATGGTGTTGGGCTCCACATTCAAGTCTATGATCCCTTTTTAAAAAAATATATATTTTATTGATTTTTTACAGAGAGGCAGGGAGAGGGATAGAGAGTTAGAAACATTGATGAGAGAGAGACATCCATCAGCCACCTCCTGCACACCTCCTACTGGGGATGTGCCCGCAACCAGGATACATGCCCTTGACCGGAATCGAACCTGGGACCTTTCAGTCCGCAAGCTGACGCTCTATCCACTGAGCCAAACCGGTTTCGGCCTATGATCCCTTTTGAGTTTGTTTTTTCAAAGGGCACAGTGTCTTCACCAAAGATAGACATCCCACGTGACAGGACTGTAGGCATTAAGATCAAGGTAAGTCAGGAGTCTCTAGAATTTCGGTTGATTTCTGCCAGGAACGAGCCCTCGTTAAGTTTCCATTCCCAATGCAGGCACCAATAGTTTGCTTCCAGGTCAGAGAAAGCTCTGCCTGCAGCTGAACGTGATTCCCTGCTCAGAACAGGCCCGGGGAGCAGACCGGAGTCTGGAGCCACTGGGTGAGGTCAGGAATTGGAGAAAGTTTTCTTCTATGTCTGCGTGTCGCACCTGGATCAATAAGCAGGTTTTGTTATTTTAAAAAATTGTTATTCATTTTACAGCTCAATAAAGCTTAATTATGAGGAAGCAGAAAGGCAGGCAGAAGCCATGCTCACATAATATTGTATTCTTCGCAGCAATTCCTGCGGGGGCCCTGGTACTTGCCTTGCAATGTAGAACAAACCAAATTACGGGGACTATTCAAAATTCATTTAAAAACATCATCGAGGAGCATCATAATAACAGCACAATGAAAAAGACAAGCTCGGGTTGTTAATTTGTGGAGCCGTGCATGTTCACGGGGTCTGTGTGCATGTGTGCTTGGGGGTGCGCGTGCACACATGTGGCCTAGTTAGCTTTGCTGGGAACAGGTGGGGGCGAGAGCTGGATGGACGGGCACGAGGGAGCAGAAGGGGGTGGGGGACAGCGGGGAAGTGCCTGCATCTCTTGCCTCCTGTTGGGACTTGAGTCCCAGAGCGGTGTCTGGAGTGACCAGGATGCTGATGAGAGGTTGAGGGGCACCCCAGGGGTTAGGCTGGGGAGAGAGTGTTCTAAGAGCCCTGACTGCCTCCCCCTCACCGGGCTGAGCAGGGGAGCCTGCTTGCCCGCACCCGCCCCCCCAGACAGAAAGCCCGAACTCTGATTAGCTCTGGTCTCAATAGAGAGCACCTGGGGAGGTGCTGGTGATCAGAGCATTTAATTGTGTGCCAACTGCCACCTTGCCAGGGGAGCCCTGTGCCTGTCACTCAAACCCAGCTGACTCCTGTGCCTGTGAGGGGCTCGGACCCTCTGTCGGGAGGCCCCTCAGCCTAGGTTCTGGATCGAGGGTACCTGACCCCTGGGTCCCGGCACCTAGTGAACTTGGACCCATCGCCTCTGTTACATTCCTCGTCTTGGCCTCATCTTGCCTGGCTTCTAACGGTGGCCATAGCAACCTTTTCCTCACCAACTCCCCCCCACCCCCAAATTTACTCCCCACAAGCCCGGGACTTCCCTGGCATGCCTATCAAAATCTGCACATGCTGGAGCAAAGCTGGTCTTCACCCCACCCCCACTCCATGGCGCCACTTCTTCTGCTGTGACCTTGCGGCCTTTCCTCTGGGCCTCGGTGTCCTCATCTGGAAAACAGGTGTCCTTAGGTGTGCCTCCCCTCCCTCCAGGAGCGCTTTCCGAATTAATTAATTCTCTTAATTAATTAATTAAGTAAAGCGCTTTGAGATACTTAGACAAAAGGTGCATTAGAAGTGCAAATTATTATTTATTCTTAATGAACCCTTCTTTGGAGGTAATTTACTCCCGATTCTGAAGGGGAAGCACAGTGCACCCCAGGGGGCGGGGAAATGACAAGGTTGGTGTTGGCTGGTTCAGGGGAGGGGCGGGGAGGGGATTATGGGAGGTGGTTATTCTCTCCGTGGGCTAATAGGGAGGGAATTAGCCAGGCATTGTTTGGGCTCCCCTGTGCTGCCTGAGCCAGAGTGTTAACCCCTGCGAGAGCAAAGGCAGCCGCTCCGAAGACAGCCAGGGCGCGGGCTGAATCACAGGCTGGCTTTCAGACGGGGAGTCACTGAGTATGAGAGAGAGAGAGAGCGAGAGAGAGGGAGAGAGAGAGAGAGAGAGAGAGAGAGAGAGAGAGAGAGAGAGAGAGAGAGAGAGAGAAAGAGAGAGAAAGAGGGAGGGAGAGAGAGATTGGAGGGTGCTACAATGTAGGCTTTGGAGATGGAGGGAGGGGGGGAGAGAGAGAGAGGGGAGGAAGGGAAGGAGGGAGAGAGAGAGAGGGAAGGAGGGAGGGAGGGAGAGAAATAGAGAGAGAAGGAGAGAGAGAGAGAGAGAGAAGGAGAGAGAGAGGGAGAGAAAGACAAGTACAGTGGTACCTCGAGATATGAGTGCCCTAACATGAGATTTTTGAGATATGAGCGGTCGAGCGAGCGATTTTTGCTTTGAAATGCGAGCAACATTTGAGATAGGAGTCATTGCGCAGATCAGCCGGCTGCACACGACCCACCAGTTTACCGCAACTCGAGCGTCTCATAGTTTCCCACGCCTCAAGGTTACGGAACGAATTAAACTCGTATCTCGAGGTACCACTGTATGTCATTACCTGTCCTGGGTTCTCAGAGAAAGAGGAGACGTGGAGAAAGCTGGGTGTTGGGGCTCCCGGCTGCCCCACGTGTGTTTCTCAGCCAGCTTCACCCCTGAATTTCCTCCCAGCAGGGACCACACCTGCCTCTCCAGCAGGCCATTCCCCTCTCCTGGCTTCTAGGCCAAGACCTTGGCTTAAGTCTGAAGTTCGCACATTTCTGGGGGGCTCCAGCCTCCCTGCTCTGTCAGCGCCCTCTCCAAGACTCCCTGTCCCCCACCGGGTTCGGGTTCATGGCCCATAGACCCTCTTCCCTCCTCCCTTCAAGTCCTCGCCTCCGGAAGTGCGGCTGGGGTGTGAGGGCAGGTGAGCGCAGAGATGGCTGCCAGAGCCAAGGCCCTGTAAGGGGTTCTCCTCTTGGGGGTGTGTGCACCTCCACAGGCAGCAACGTCTGTCACTGGACAACTCTGGGAGCGAAGTGGGTCATCGATTCACTTCTGGGCAAGGTGAAGGAGGGAGGAAGGGGAGGGAGCTGTGATTATTTCCCCCCTCTGCTTTGGTGTGGCTTGACATTTTTCCAGGGAAGATGCATGCTTTTGATTATCGCCATCCCCTCTCTGGAGCAGCCAAACTCACAGCCTAAAGAGGACACTTAAGGCATCGGCCAGGGGAGGGGGGTCGTTCTTCTCCTTGACAACCCTGATCCCACCGACATCACCTACGGCATGGGACGTGCTCCCTGCTGCCCCGAGAGGACAGGGGCTGCCAATGGGACCGAAGGGAGGGGCCAGGAGCCGGGAGAGGCGGCTGGGCAGGAGCCTGGAAATGCAGACACAAACGAGTGCCTCCCCCAAATCCCTTGCAGACCATCGGACTTTTGCAAGACACGGAACGCTTTCCTGAGGGATACGGAGGGGGCTGGTGCCTGTGGTCACTGGGCCAGGGGGTGGCCTCTACAAAGCCATGGAGGAGATGCTCCCTTAGAAGGGAGCTGGCGTCTGATGACAATGCTGAGGAGCAGGGCCCCGCATGGAGGACTCGCGTGTGAATCCCCGTTTTGCCACTTGCTCGATGACAACCTGGGGCAAGTTCAAGCGCTCCGAGCCTCCGTGTTCTCGTCTGTTCAGGGCTGTGATGGTAGCAATGACCACACAGGGCTGTTGTGCGGAGGCAAAACCTTAAAAGGGCCTGGCGCTGGGTAGTGGCTGCCCCTGGCATGTGCATACGGCTTAGTGTTCATGCAGGCAGGGGCCCGGGTATGCAAGGCAAACGTAGGCATGTTGGTGCATGCTTGTTGGGGGTGGGGAGAGGGGGGAGAGAGGGCGTGCCTACTCCACGCCAGCGATTTTCAACTGGCGTGCTGCAAGAATCTTTAAAACATTGATACCTGACTGTTTAGTCAGGGGCACGGACCCCTTTCCCTCAGATTGCCAGACAAAAGAAGGACAGCAGCCAATACCGCAGCAGTCATCTGGTGGGAATGAGTAAACATTATACCTTTTGGTCAGATTGTGCCAGAGAATTTTAGTCATGAGTTTCTGTGCCATGAGATGAAAAAGGCTGACAATCCCTGCTCCACGCACGTGGGCCGTGGAGATGCAGCCCTTCTGGGAGAGCGTGTGTATGGGGTGCAATGCCTAGTTTTCAGCCTGTGCCCCACCAGGCCCCAGCCTGATTCCCGGAGGGGCCCAGGCTGCAGGGACGTAAAGAAGGAGCAAAAGCTGTAAGTCCTGGCAACCAACATTTTTTCTCAGACGCAGCCCCAGGCACCACCTGCTGCTTCAGGGCTGGAGAAAGGGAGCATGGGCGGGGGGATTCTCGGGAAATGAGCGGACGGACGGACGGACGGACGGACGCCAGCCTAGGAAAGTGCACCGGCCTCGAGGAGAGCTCGAGATGCCCCCAGGAGTAGTCCTTGCCGACAAGGTGAGGTGGAAGCAGTTGCCGGAGGAGAGGACTGGATCCAGGTCAGAAAAGTGGCGGGCTTGTTAGAAAAGGTGTAAGAAAATCCCCTATAGCATTCTCTGTGCCTGCCTCCCGAGGAGAGCGGGCCGTGTTTCCGGAAAGGCCCTTTGTGGATCCTACAAGGTTTCTCAAACTCTGGGTACTGAAGGATCAGTTGTTTTTTTCCTTTAATTTTTGACATCTCATGGATGGGTATTTTTGCAAAAAGCAACAAAAATGAATCACTAGAAAAATGAAAAAAAAACAAAACAAAACAAAAAAACAGATGTAGCCGAGACTGGTTTGGCTCAGTGGATAGAGCGTCAGCCTGCAGACTGAAAGGTCCCAGGTTCAATTCCGGTCAGAGGCATGTACCTTGCTTGCGGGCACATCCCCAGTAGGGGGTGTGCAGGAGGCAGCTGATAGATCTTTTTCTCTCATCGATGTTTCTACCTCTCTATCCCTCTCCCTTCCTCTCTGTAAAAAATCAATAAAATATATTTAAAACACACACACACAGCAAAAAAACCCCAGATATATGACATACAAATCCCAAATTTTTATTACTGAAGTCCACACACATAATGTTACTCTGTCAAATAGCTGTAAGTTTCTCAATGCTTCCACTCCATCTCTGGACTTACCTCTTCGCAGACTGTTAGGAAGAGTTCGGGGCTTGGAGTGGGCTCAGGGTCTTACCTGGACATGGCTTTACAGGGAGGTGTGGTGCTTGGGACAGAAGGTGGCTGCCTCTGGACTGAGGAAGTGAGAGAAAAGTGGATTGGCTTCCTAGGGCTGTTGTGACCAAGTACCACATACCTAGGAGCTTAAAACACTGGCGCTGATTGCCTCACAGTTCTGGAAGCTAGAGGATGCTCTGAAGGCTCTAGGAAAGTGTCCTTCCTCGCCTTGTCCAGCTTTTGGTGGCTCCCGGCAATCCCTGGCATTCCTTGGCTTATAGCGGCGTCATACCCATCTCTACCACAGTCTTGGCCATCTTCTCCATGTGTCCCCAAATCTCTGTCTCCTATTGGGATACCAGTCACTTGGTTTTGGGCCCACCCTAATTCAGAGGGATCTCATCTTGACTTGATTAGATCTGCAAAGACACTGTTTCCAAATAAGGTGACATTCTGAGGCCCCTGGGTGGACATGAGTTTGAGGCGGTAGTGACACTATTTACTGTTCAACCTGGCACAGGTAACGTGGATGGACCCGGACACTGGAGGCAGAGAGGAACAAGAGGGCATGAGAAAGAATTATCACGGACCAGCGTTGGACATTGGATTTGGGCAAGTCTGAGCCAGTTATTCTGAACCTCTACAGGACATGGAAGTCCTGGGTGACAGCTGGGTACTCTAATTGTGACCATATTTGTACCCCTGGGCCATGGTGGCCTGAGGAAGCTCTGTGTATAGGGTAGGTTGGGAATTCCTGTGGTAGTTGAGCTTTCTCTTCTACAGCTCCCGAGGATGCAGAGGAGGGTGAGCAAGTGGACCCTGAAGCACACCCACCACTCCCCGTACCCTAAGTATCTGGGAGAGCCTTGGAGAAAGCTCTAGACTCTAGAGTCTAGAGCAGTGGTTCTCAACCTTCCTAATGCTGCGACCCTTTAATACCTCATGTTGTGCTGACCTCCAACCATAAAATTATTGCTACTTCATAACTGTAATTTTGCTACTATTATGAATTGTAATATAAGTATCTGTTTTCCGATGGTCTTAGGCGACCCCTGTGAAAGTGTCGTTTGACCCCCAAAGGGGTCGCGACCCACAGGCTGAGAACCACGCTCTAGAGGGAAAGGGAAGGGCTACAGAACTTTCTTGTGTGAGAGAGGAAGTGTATCCCAGTGGTTAGAGTATCAATGCGAAATCTGTCATCTTGGGTAAGTTAAGTGCCTCACTGTCCTTGTCTGTCATAGCCCCCACTTCTATGACTGTTGTGGATAATAATTGTGATAATATATGCAAAGAGCTTGGCACAGTGCCTGGCCTATGATGATCATTCAACAAATGCTATTTATTATCATTTTTAGATGGGCCAGAGAAGTGACTACTATCCTGTTAGGAAAACAGGTGTTTGTTTATAAATACCAAGCATTATTTTGAGGGATGTGTTTATATAGATATCGCTGAGAAATCAACAGCTGACTGATTGATTAATTAAATGAACATATCAAACTTTTACTGAGCACCTACTATGTGCAACAGGCAATGGGAAATCCAAATACATTTAAGGGAAGGCCATTGCACTTTGGGCAAAGAAGTGAGTCAAGGTTGGTTCTTAGTGTGGTGTCAGCCTTCAGAGAGGGAGTCCATGTAATTTTGTCTCAACACAGGGTATCTGACTAGTTGACCTCGTAGGACCCTCTGGCCATTGCTTCTTCAGGACAATATAATAGAAGAAAAAGGTGAGTTATTTCCATGGGCATGAATGAAGCTTCGCTATTAGTGCTTATCTTTGCTTATTTCACTAAGACTATATTATTAATTTAAACTGTTAAGCGGTTTCTCTGTCTCACCAAAGAAAAGTTTTCTCGGTTCATTTTGGAAAATATCTTGCTTTATTTCATCCCATAATGATGCATTTAAAAAAGTGTATAAATTATAACCAAACTGAATTACTAATATGTAACCATAGCATTGGTTAATCTAGCTTGCTATTAAAGTTTTAATAGAAAATACCATTTGATTGCAATTTAGAAATAAAATTTGATTTCCATATTATAACTAATATGAATAATAAGCCCCCAAATATCTAATATTCGTAGGTATTTCTATTAACACAATGAATGCGTTTTGGATGTTTCTGGCATACTAATTCCAAGTCTCATTGTCTCCTTGCCCCTTTCCGGAGCGTACACCGACTTCACCCAGGCAGCCTTTACCAGCAATTAGTTTTCAGCTGTATGAGCCCTTTGGAGTGCCACGATAATTAAAGTGTTATGCCTCTTTAAGCGAAGTTGGCTGCTGGTGCCAGTCTGAATTGCTCTCAGAAGAGTGCCCCCTCTTCCTGTGCGTAGTCTGGGGCCGTGGGCAGCTCTGCCATGTCGGCTCTGGGCGGGGACCTGGAGCTCAATTACTCAAAATACTTGCCATTTCCAGATCCCTCGGCTTGTCCCGTCTTACCATAACAAGAAAGGCCGTGTGCTTTCCTTCCCTCACAAACATTTGCCATTCATTCATTCATGCATTCATTCATTCATTCATTCATTCAAAATCTATGCATTGATGGCCTACTCAATGCCACCTATTCTAGTTAGGTGCTAGAGTCAGCATAGTGATTAAAAATGGAGATAGTCCCTACTCTTATAGAATTGGGTATTCGTAATAAAGAATGTATAAATACATACTCTGGGAAAGAGAAATATGGTTCTAAATAAACAATCATGAAGGAAGCTGTCCAAGTCAGAATACAGGGAAGGTTTACTGAAATGGGCTGAAATCTGAAAAAAGAGTAGGAGTAATGAAAGAAAGGATGAGTTGGGGAGTGTACCAGGCATGTGCAAGTGCCCTGCGTGTACAAGAAAGCTAGAGGGAGTGGGGTTAGAGGGAGTGGGGAGGAGGTATGTGTTACTAGAGGAGGCTGGGGGCAGCCAGGCTGTGCTGAGCCAATGGGCCACCTGGGGAGGAGGCTGTTTCTTATCCAAAAGGAAGTGGGAAGGTGCCAAAGGGTTTTAAGCCACACGAGCAGAGGCGTATTTGGTGGCTTGAAATGACCCAGGACAGATCCCACTCTGAAATCCTAGGTGCCAACGGCCCATTCCCAGACCCTGATCTCTGTCCAGTTCACTCTCTCTTATTCCCTTAAAACCTTCTCCCTCTTCACCCCCATAATTGCAAATGTGTTCAGATCATTCTGATTTAAGAACCAACCAAAGGAAGCCAAGCCCTCCCTCAACCACAGGCTCGGTGTGAGAGTTGTCCTCACCCACTCCTGTCCTTCTCGGCCACACATTCTCCGTCCCTGCTGATCGCCTGGCCATCGCCTCCCATAGGCCTCTCACTGTCTGCAGCCCGGCTCCCGCCCCACCTGATCCGTCCAGCCTCTTCTCGCCAGTCACCATGGCCTCCACAGAGTTGAATCGAGTGGATATTTCGGTCCTTTACTGGCTTGAATGTTGATGCTACCTCACCCTGTTCATTAGTCCTTCCTTCTTGAAACTGTTCCTCTCATGATGTGTAATTCCACTGTCTCTGTAGTCCAGTGACCTCTCAGGCCTGCTCCCTTTCTCCTTCCTCAGCACCTCCCTTCACCCACGCACCCCGTAGCTGTTGGCATTTCCCACGATTGTTTTTGGCGCTCTGCTCTCCAGTTCCCACAAACCTCTGGGTCTCACCTTCACACCATGGCTTCCGTGATCACAGATATATTGCTAATTCCTGCATCTCCAAGTCCAGACTGAGTACCAACCTGTTGCCCACTTGCCTCGAGGGTGTCCTCCAAGCCTACCAGGACCAACTCGTCCAAACAGAACTCATGCTTCTCCCGAAACCCGCCTGCCATCGCCTGTCTCGGTAATAACCACCACGGGCCAGCAGGAACCCACGCGGTCTGTACTCACACTAGTCTCTGCCTTCCTGCCCAGCTGCCCTGGCCAAGCCTTTGGAAAGGTCTGCAGCCCCTAGGTCTCTGCCATCACTGCCTCAGCTCATGCTACCCGCGGCCCATTCATCCCACCTGGTCCAGGCCAGGCCTCCTCCGCCTCCCTGCCTGTCTGCGCGAGTGCCTCGCACATTCCCTCCACGCTCTGGAGCCAGCCTTCCCACGTTTAGTTTTTAATCTTTCCTGGTAAATTAATCTCTCCTGCTGCCTCATCCTGCCTGGTGCCCTTCCCTGAACTCTCTCCACTTGGCCCCCCTCTGTCGGGTAATGAGATGCCCGCAGCTGGCTGCAATCTCCCAGGCTCCTGCTCAACATCAGCGACCATTACCTCCCGGCTTCGTGTCCGGAGCCTGCACACGCATGCCCAGCTTATCTTGCCCTCTTTACTTATTCCTTTGCCACCTCCCATCGCAAACCCATCTAATGTGTGCTCTGCTCTGGAGCTGCGTCTCTCTCTGTGGGGGCCCACTGTCGAGGTCCCCCCCTCCACTTACCGAATGATTATTTTTTCCTTCCCTTGTTAATGCATATGCCTTTCCAAGTTGAATCTCCTTTGGGGGCACCTTACCCAAACAGCTGGCTTCTCCAGGTCACAGGTAATTTCTTACCCCTTCCCAGGGAGGGGCCTCTGTCAGTTTCATCAGATGTTTTTCTTTAAGGGCTCAGAAAAAAAAAGTCTCTCCATCCAGCTGGTGATGTGGCTTCGTGGTTGAGCGTTCACCGATGAACCAGGAGGTCACAGTTCGATTCCTAGTCAGGGCACGTACCCAGTTTGTGGGCTCGATGCCCAGTGTGAAGCCTGCAGAAGGCAGCCAATCAATGATTCTCCTTCATCACTGATGTTTCTATCACACTCCCTCTCCCTTCCTCTCTGAAGTTAATAGAAATATATATATTTTAAAAAGTGGGTCTCTTCTGACAACATTCACTTTCAGGGGAAAATGCCATGGTACCTCTTTGCCTCGACTCTCTGAGGCTCTGCAGCTCAGCGCCGTGCTTGATGGCATCAACTGTCCTTTTGCCAGGTCTCTGTCGAGTCTCCCTTTCCCCTTATCACGTGGCCCTCACTAGTTATTGTTTTAAAGGGGCGGATACATACAGCTTTTATGCTGTAAGTTGACTCCACGTGTTTTTTGGAAAGAAGCAAGTCTAAGCCGCATAGCCAGTGCCAGACAGTTCCTCTGCTTTCCTGCTTGTCTGTCTTTCAGTGTGTGTGTAGCTCCTGCCCCTCAGGCCCGTGAGCAAGAAAGGAAGTCGGAGCAGAAGAGTTGGAAGCCAGCAGCCAGCAGCACCAGGCTGGTTACCTCTGGCCCGGTCACCTCTCTGAGTGCTGAACTTCTCACCCTAAAGGGGGAGAGAATGACAGCTTCGGGACTGTGCGAAATGAACAAGACCAAGTGCATCCTAGTCCTGAGCATGGTGTAGAGGAAGTGGGGGGGGGGGCTCATTTTAAAAGGCGCGCCTTGTTTTTTGTAGGGGGCCCCGCTGCCCCCCCCCCCCACTCCATGTTACGTGCTCTGAAATCCCACCAGTAGCGTCTAATTAACTGACTTGTTTTAAAGAGACAAACACCCCGTGGTGTTTGCTCTTAGCTTGGTTGAGACTCTCCTGAACAGCTGTCATCAGGGAGAACAGAAGGTGAATTTCAGAGCAGAATTTTCTTTTTGGGCGGGGGGGGGGGGGGTTGTGGCTGGGGAGAAGGTGGGAGAGTGCACCCCAACTTCGCAGGTTAGAGCAGTATCTCTGGATGTCAGTGGGTAGCAGACTCCCGTGGGCTGCTGGGAGGAGCTTGAGAGCCTGCATTTTCTCCAAGCTCCGGCCTTGCCCGTTGGTGCTCCTGGGGCCTCAGTCTTGGGGGCGTGGGGCAGTGGGGATTGGGCAGACTTGGACTCAGGTCCCAGGTGAGATGTAGGCTCTGGGGAATGTGGGCACAGGGGGTTCTGCTGTCAGCCTCTAGTACCCCCTTTTCCATGCCCTCTGAGCGCAGGGGGCTCCTCCCTTCTCAGTACCAGGACACCCCGCCAGCAGGTTCACTGGAATTGTTATTATTTATTTTTCACTCAGAACCTCACCCCAGTCAGTATTCCCAAGCACTTTCCCGAAATGGAGAGCTATTATAGTCACTGCTTTCCTTTTATCTCCTCATCTGGCATTTGTATAGATTAGAGAGAAAGCAATTAAATTTGTCTGTCATGATTTGTACTCCATCAGCGCCTGCTGTTTGCTGCTGGTGACTGTCCTTCCACAGTGACAAAGAGCTTCTCTTAATGCTGCACCCTGGGCTTGCCTCGGGGGTGACTTGCATTTTAAGTTTCAGGGTAATGCGTAGGCCTCCATTTACTCAGCCAAACGCATCATCCTTGGCAAACATACACTCACAGGCGTGCCCGCTTGCAAAGGGCCTGGGTCCAGGATTGGTGTCACGGGTCTCCCTCCCAGCCCAGGCTGCCCCTTCCCCAGAAGGCTTGTCTCTGGGGAGCGTATCGGTCAGTGGTTCTCAACCTTTTTTAATGCTGTGACCTTTTAATACAGTTCTTCATGTTGTGATGACCCCCAATCATAAAATTATTTTCGTTGCTACTTCATAACTGTCATTTTGCTACTGTTGTGAATCGTAATGTAAATATCTGTGTTTTCTGATGGTCTTAGGCTCTACAGCAGCGGTTCTCAACTTGTGTGTTTTCTGATGGTCTTAGGCTCTACAGCAGCGGTTCTCAACTTGTGGGTTGAGACCCACAGGTTGAAAACTGCTAGCGAGGTCGCCTAAGACCATCGGAAAACAGATATTTACATTCTGATTCAAGTAATTTTAAGATTGGGGGTCACCACCACATGAGGAACTGTATTAAAAGGTCACAGCATTAAAAAAGGTTGAGAACCACTGGGTTAGACAAATCAAGGCCTGGCCGTGACCTGTCTGGTCCCTCGTGACTTCAGATACTGCGTGGGAGCCAGGGAACCTGGTAAAAATGAGGACCGGCCGGCCAATCCCAGACCTTCCACACCACAACCTGCACCTCAGCACTGGTTCCCCGGGTGCGTTACCCGCACATCAAATGTGAGAAGCGCTGGTTGGTCCGCATTTCTGGTGCTCACAGCAAAGCAGCGTATTTCTGACCCGGCTCTTCCTCCGTCTGGGCATGAGAATGAGCTCTACACTGAGTCGTGGGTTCCTGCGTAGGTGCCCATTGTTACCAGCTTATGTTGTTTACTCGCTTAAAAATATTTTCCTGGGCTTTCAGTGTTGACATGTTTATAGAGTTTTGTTCAACATGATGAGTTGATAGAGCGAAATGGTTTCTGCGGTCACACTAAATTTTGGGGATTGGATTTTTAAAAATAAAAGACACACCCAAACTGCGTTAAGACTGTTCTGTCAACTTAACCTCGGGGAAATTTTTAAATTCTGCCTCCCTAATGGGAATTACTGGACTGGTCAGCACAAGAAAGACCGTAGGCAAACATTTGCTTTTGAATGAATACTTATTGGACTACAGGGGGCATCTCCTCAATCAGGCTCAGAGCCTTCGGTGGGAAAGGATGGTGTCTCAGCTCTCCTGATACCACCTGGGGCCTGGTGAGGTATCCGCACAGCAGTGAGCGCCTGATAAATGTGCGTTCTTCTCCAGGAGTTCTATGTACTGAGGCACTCAGAGGGAGTTTCTAGCAGACCCTCTATCACACCCTCAAAATTCCACCCTACTGTCTAAACATTTAGCAAGAGTGTGTCTGTTCTAAATACGGCAGTTGATAGTTACTTTTAGTAGCTGTACGAAATAGGATGACTTTCCCTTTTCTCTTCGGCTTTTGGGAAGCTCACAGCTAAATGTAGCTCAGTGGCCCAAACTTGGGGTTGGCTTTCCTTATCTCGCCTCTCCCTCTGCGGCTCCTGCTTTGGTGTATCTGTTTCATTTTAATTCCCGTCTTTTATTTTTTAGGCCCTCAAATGCTTTTTAAGAAACACCCTGCTTTTCCAAGGGAGTGAAGAGTTCTGCTGAACGGTAAGACCTTGGCTGGAGTTTCTTCCTTTGTAGGTGTGGACAGAGGGGTGGGGGGAGGTGGCCCCTGAATATCTCAGGGGTTCTGTGGAGATGTTCACAGCACCGTGGCCGGATGGGAGCGAGGATGCAGAGAGCCCAGGCCTTGGAAATGTTGGGGATGGACATTTCTATACCATTCTCTCTTCTTCATCTGTCACCACCCATCACCCCTCACCGGCTCTGCCCCGCATCCCTCGCACTGCTGTGGTTCCCGCAGGTGCATCGACGTTTGAGAAGCACCGCTCCCACCCTGGCATCTCTGCTTTCTAGAAATACTGCCTGCGCTGCAAACCCAGCTCTTCTTTCTCCTCCTGCTCCTGCAGCTCCCAGGAGCCCTGACTTCGTGGCGTCTTTTTAGTTTTCTGGATTCTTCCCAGGGGCCCTCTCTTCCCAGGCAAGAAAGGGGACTCTCCCTTCGTTACCCTAACAGTCTCGCTGGGGGCTGGCAGAGAGTGGACACTCAATGTGTAGCTGATGAGATGCTATTTAGCATGTAACCAGACTCTCAGACATGCTCATATCGCATGCCGTGCTTCTAAGCTCTATGTTCTTATGTATAAGAACAGGAGCAGCCAAGACCGGTTTGGCTCAGTGGATAGAGCGTCAACCTGTAGACTGAAAGGTCCCAGGTTCGATTCCGGTCAAGGGCATGTACCTTGGTTGCCGGCACATCCCCAGTGGGGGGTGTGCAGAAGGCAGCTGATTGATGTTTCTCTCTCATGGATGTTTCTAGCTCTCTGTTCCTCTCCCTTCCTCTCTGTAAAAAAAATCAATAAAATATATTTAAAAAATTAAAAAAAAAAAAAGAACAGGAGCAGGTCGGTTTGTAACTCAGCACCTTCCTAAAAGCATAGCCACAGGGCTAGTACTAGAAGACACCTGGGTAGAGCCACCTGAGTCTCTGAAGGCCTTTCCTTCTAGAAGAAGCCCAGGCAGAAGAGGGCTTTCAGGGTGCCACCGCTGGCCAGGGGACACGACCTTCGGCTCCATCTGTCCGCATAGGCCCGTCTTTCTTACCTGGGTCAGAGTTCTGGCCTGAGCACGCCGGGCTGAGGTCTGGGTGGAAGTGAAGCAGCGCAGACTGCACCACAGCGCCGGGTGGCCGCCTGGAAACGCGAGCTTTCCTCAGCCGCACGCTCTGTGACTGCGTGCGACGTCTGGACAATTAAAGGATGTTAGCGGGAGCATCCTGGTAAAGAGGAGAATCATTTTCTAAAGTGAGCACTCACCTCCCGCGCCCATTGAGATTCCGACGGGGTTTGTTTCATCAATGGAGGATTTGCCCGTTATACATCTCGCTTATACTCAAAAGTGAATAGTGATGAATTCATTTATAAATTCTACGGCGGGCATGAATTATTTATGCAGCCATCATCTTCGATGTGTGAAACTGTAATTCTGTTTCTGAATAACAGAACTCACCTCCGTTCTCCGTCCCTCATCTCCTCCACACTGACCAATTCAAGATGGCCAGCCACTCCCCAGGTAAACGGGGTCAGTTTGGGGTTTCACCTCTGTTTCGCTCTTTTTTTTTCCTGGAATAATCTGGGTTTCCGGGGGCCATGAGGAGGGGCCCCTGGCTGACCCTCTTGTGGGTTCTGGGTGGGATACTGGCCTCTGCCCCTGCTGCATCGACAGCACATGACCTTGGTCCCCACCTTACCTAGTCAACCGTGTTGGCTTTCTCCTTATCCCAACTGCAAAGCCTCTTTGCCTCTCCCCCATTGCCCTCTGGGCCACATCTGCATCTTTTGGAGGAGTTTGGGGGTTCTGGTGGCCTTACCTCCAGCACAGCATGCTGCGCAGGCTCCTGAGACTTATCTGATCATCTAGACCCCCTTGGCCATTGCTGGTCTTCTGCTCGGCTGCCGAGGGACATGCTGGAGAGGGACACCTGGCATCCTGGGCTCCACACGGGAAGGCAAGCAACACTCTCTTCTGCTCTCAGAGCCACCTACGTGCATCTGAGATCTCTAAACGGGGTTCAGTGATGCCTCAGGCCCCTGCTCTCCACAGCGCCAAGGAGCAGGGGTGGTGGGCTGCATGCCAGGGACCCATTTTAAAAAACTATATATTTTTATTGATTTCAGAGAGGAAGGGAGAGGGAGAAAGACATAGAAACATCCATGAAGAAAGAGAATCATTGATCGACAGCTTCCTGCACGCCCCCTACTGCGGATTGAGCCCATAACCCGAGCAAGTGCCCTGACCAGGAGTGGAACCATGACCTCTTGGCTCATAGGTCTACACTCAACCACCGAGCCACTTTGGCTGGGCTCAGGGACCCAGTTAAACCCCAGTACCGTCTCATTTGATCTTTGCTGCCCTGCTGGCTGATCACATCTGAACCTGGGCTGGAAAGCGAGGTGGTGGGAAGAGGGGCGCACTAGGGGCTAAAATAGTAGCTCTTACTTTATATTCTTCCTAATAGAGTGTTACCTCTATTCTGTGTTTAAAACCCTATTCTCTGAGACCTCAAAGCCTCTTACAAGTGCCATGAAATGTTCTCGCACAAAACACTTGACTCTCACTTCTTTATTTCTCCTCAGGATGCTCCAAAGCTTGTACTGGAATCCTAACCTGGGCAATGATGCCATGTTCCTGACGTACCCACCCTCAGGTGTGGGTACCTGAAAGCTGCCTACCTGGCAAAGGAAGGTAAGATGAAGAAAAGCACAGAGAGAAGACACGGAAGTGATGATTTCAGATGACTGTTTACCACCGTCAACAATTACGGTGGGGAGCGTAATCGAGAGCAAATCACCCCACCAGGTAGCTGGCCACAAATGGTTTATAAATAGGCAGCGAGAGAGATGGTGGTGCTTTTAGCCCTGGAGACTCCTGGGATCCTCCGAGCTCCCGAGGCTCTCAGCATTGGCTACAAGCATGCTGGTGGGTGCTCCTCCCAGCACAGCCTGAGGGAACAGGTCCCAAGGGTCATCCTGTGGTCTCCACCTGTGGCCAACACACCTGTGCACACAGTGCCTGCCCTTTGCATATCTATTTCTGTAAAGGGTCGCCCACTGTGTGCAGGGTGCCTGGAGAGCTGAGGGAGGACTTGCGATCCAGGCACCCAAGGAGCACGGTGCAGAGCCCCAGGTGTGTGGGGGACATCGGGCAGGTTCCCGGAGGGCGCATGGACAGTGCCTCCCAGAACCCTGGCTTTTTGTGCGGGGTACCTTCTCTCCTGTGTAGCCAACTGCTGGCTGGGTGCTCCAATACTGCACATGCAGCCCTCCGATCATGCTGCCTCCTCATATTGACACATTTGATATGCAAAAGTTCAGTTCAATTAGAAATCCAAGCGTAATATCATAAGAAATTCCGACAATCTAATTGTCAGTGAGAGGAAAGGAAAAGCTGTTAGAGTCTCCAAATATAATTTCAGCTGTTGTAAATTTTTTAACTGTCTGTTGGAAAAAAAATGATTTAAAATTTTTATTACCTACTTGTGTGAACAAAGTTTCTGGCGAGTGGCGGTTACTAAGAATTGGAAGAGGCTGTCATCAAAAAGTATCGATCAGGAATGGTGTGGAGCCATTTCAAACATAAACCTTGATATGAGAACATTATGTTCACAGAAGCGAGCTCGGGTTCCTCATTACAGATATAAAATATATTATTTGAAAATTTTATACGTATTCAATACTTAATGCCTTTGCCAATACTTATTTTTCTTCCTGTAATTATACAATATAAATAAAAGGTAACAAAAACTTTCCACCAAGCTCCAGAAAAAGGCTCCCAAGTCCCTTCCGGTTTCCTCTGGGATGCTTCTCAAACATCACTATTTTGTGGAGGTGCCACGATGTAAGTAAGTTTGCTACAAAAAATGCGAGTTCTGGATACAAACCAACTATGGTTTCAATCTCACCTCTACCACGTGACTTCATGCAAGCTACTCAGTTTTCTTATATGTAAAACTAGTGGCCCAGTTCATGAAATTCATATGTGTGTGGGGGTGGGGGGTGGGGGGGTACCTCAGCCCAGCCTGCACCGTCTCCAATTGGGGACCCCTTGGGGGATGTCTGATTGCTGGTTTAGACCTGATTCCTGTGGGGGCCTCATCTGATAGTCAGATATCCCTCTTGCAATCTAGGACTGCTGCCTCCTAACTGCTCACCTGCCTGCCTACCTGAACGCTCCCAACTGCCCTCACCTGCTAGACTGATCTCTCCCCTAACTGCCCTCCCCTGCTGGTCTGATCTTTCCTCCAATTGCCCGTTCCTGCTGGCCTGATCTCACCCACCACTGCCCTCCCCTGCCACCCTGATCTTGCCCCCAGCTCCCCTCCCCTGATGGCCTGATCTTGCCCCCAACTGCCCTCTCCTGCTGGCCTGGTTGCCCCCAACTGCCCAGAGAGAAAGAGAGAGGCAAGGACTGATCAACAGCTGCCACAGAGGCTATGGATCAAACCGTGTGTCTCTCTCCAGGCCTCTTTCTGGGCCTGATCCACAGCCTAGTCGGCAGTCAGTGCTGGGTCACCATGGCAACCCAGCACTGACTGCAGGACTAACTTCCAGTGTTTGATCAAGCTTTTGGTCATTACGGTCTCTGGGTTTTTATATAAATTAGGATGGGGAAGCAACCCCTACTGCATGATGGAGGAGACCCAAAGAGCTGCACGGATACCAGACGTCTCTGCACGTTTGTGACCCTGAATGAGATCCCTTGCCATTCCGAACCCCTCTCCCCCAGAACCGGGATTTGAATGCTGCCCCCTTGGGCCACTGTGATGGCTGTGGTCCTCCTGCCTGTTTATGGGTCTCAGCAGGTGCCAGGCCTCAGGAAGGGCAGGGCAGGGCCACAGAGTCCCCGTAAAATTGCGCTCCAGGGAGATGGGGCACGGGCTCCCAGCACCCCACAGCCAGTTGCTGAATTAGTATTCCGAATTCGGAATTTATGGAGCCGCCTTCCCCTGTCACATCATCCATCAGAGACAGACACTCCAGAGATGGAAGGGGAAAAAATTAAAAACCTGTTTATTGCTCAACTTGCTCTAGGCATGTTTTAGCTTATTGTTCAGCTCTGTTCATTTCAGTGCTGCAATTTGAATGGCTTAGCCGCCGTGGCTAACGTGGATGTGCGGATGGCGGTGAACTCACATGGATGATATCGTTATCTCCCCGGCAAAATGAAAAGCCATCAGAAACCGCACTGTGCTGAAGGCTCAGGAGAGGCGGGGCTGCGGCCACACCTGGCTCAGCTCTGCTCGCTCGGTGGCCTCCCGCAGGACCCTTGGAGGGCAGAGGGCGCCGCACTGCGGGTGGCTCTGTTGCATTTGCTCCTGCTTGTGTCAAGGGGAGTTTGTAGGGCAGAGGAGCAGGGAATGGCAATGGGCAGCAAAGACAGGCAACGGGGTGTGCAGGGAGGGATGGTAGGAAGGGATCGGGGTCATCTTTGCAGAACAGAGCTGATTTGGTCACATATCATTTATTTTTTATTTATTATCAATTTCAGAGAGGAAGGAAGAGAGAGATAGAAACATCCATGATGAGAGAGAATCATTGATTGGCTGCCTCCTGCCGGTGCCTCTCCCCCTCTCTCCCGGGGATCAAACCCATAATCCTGGCATGAGCCTGACCAGGAATAAAACCATGACCTTCTGGTTCATAGATTGATGCTCAGCCACTGAGCCATGCCAGCTGCGCTCACATCCAAGGTCTTATGAGCAAAACAGGGTCACCTGCGTGATTTAGCAAACACTGAGGTGCTATGGAGAAGGATGCTTTGTGAACAATGCTCCACAGGAACCCGGGGATCCTGGGTGGACTCTGCCTTTCCCATCGCAGAGTGGGGCCTCACGGGCCAGGCTCCTGGGCCTTGCTCCCTGCTCCACCACTGCCGGCTGCTTGACCTTGAGCTGGCTGCTTCGGCTCCTCCTCTGTGAAGTGGGGTGAGAATATCCTTGTCCCTGTGGTGTTCAGTGAAGTGTGTGGCATATTGTGGGCTCCCCGCATACGTTAGTTATTATTGGAAATTGGCAGTGTTTACCTCCCGGGTCCTCACACTCGTTACTCCAGGTGTAGGTGTGTGGTTTTCGGAGGGGATGAACCGTCATCACACAGTGGGGCTGGCTGAGGCCGGAAGGCCTGCCTCCCCAGCTGGCTGCAGCCGCGGGCCCAGGCTCAGGGCACTGTGCTGGGCTTCTGCAGGAGCAAAGGCCGCTCCGACCCTGGAAACGCTGCCCCGCGGTTCGGCGAGGAGGCCTTGGCTGGGCGTGCCTGGGGAGATTCTCTGGGACTCAGATAGATCTTGCTCTCGGTGTGTTGTTCAGTCGGTCTCTGTTATACGGAGTGTTTGTTTTGTTTTTGACTTCCTAGCTTTCTGTTATTGCTTTGCATGTAGAGGAGGCCTCAGAGACGTGTGGTATTTTTCCAAGATTCATTTCCAGAGAGGGCGGAGAAGAGGACAGACCTTGCCAGTCTGAGATGGCTGGGGGACAGGTGACACAGACAAGGGGCTGCTCTGGAGTGGTCCAAGGCCCTTTAGCAGAAAAGGGGGGGTTTCGAGCTTAATTTTAATGGTGGTTTGGAATTTGGGGAAAATGGAGAGGAGTGTGTGTGTGAATGTGTGTGTGTGTGTGTGTTTGGTAGGGGGCCATATGGAAGTGCTGGGACTATTTAGAGTCTGATCACCCCCCTGAAATCCCTTTTGGACATACACAGGACTCACACGCACCCACATACATACAGACACACACAGCCTGAGATTAATCCAGATTCTGACACCTAGACTTCAAAATGCCACCCACAGTCCGCCATTTACAAAAGGCCTTTCCAAAAAAAGAGGAAGCTGGCGGAAGCAGTGACTGCCACCTGTGGCGTGTGGAAGGACTGGCGAGGATGTGAAGGGCGGGAAACCACGGCCCAGGAGAAACAGGCGAGAACTGGGGAGAAGCCAGTGACGTCACAGAGCTGCAGAGGCCCAGCCTACGTGGAGCTGCTGATGGGTTTAATCTGAGGGGATGGGCTGCAGAAAGTCAGAGGGGAATTTCCCTCTGTGGCTGAAATTGTCACGAATTTTGCTCACAAGAGAGGCTATAGCCTCTTAGAAAGAGTTGGTCTTTGTATTCAGACAAGTTCAAATGCCTCCTCTGCTGCTTTCTGGCTTCATGGCCTTTGATAACATTTCTGAACCTTTGTTTTCTCATCTGTAAAATGGACATAAGAATATCGGCCTTGCAGGGTTATCTTAAGATTTATAGACAATGCATTTAAAGTGTCTCATTCATGCCTGGCCAGCCTGCCTCCATGGTTGAGCATTTACCTATAAGTCAGGAATTTGTGGTTTGATACCAGGCTAGGACACATGCCCGAGTTGCAGGCATGTTCTGCCTCATCATTGATGTTTCTAACTCTTTCTCTGTCTCCCTTCCTCTCTGAAATCAATAAAAATATATTTTAAAAAATAAAGTGTCTTGTTCATTATAGGGACTCAATAAAGGTAGGAATAGCTCATATTTAGTAAATCCACACTTGTTCCATGTTCTATTCTAAATGCTTTATATGATTTTTATACATTTTTATTGATTTTGCAGGGTGAAGGCAAGAGAGATAACACATCAATGAGAGAGAAACATTGATCAGCTGCCTTCTGCACGTCCCCTACTGGGGATCAAGTCCACAACCTGGTAAGTGCTCTTGAACCAATGACCTCTCCGTACATGGGTTGATGCTCAATCACTGAGGCACCAGCCTGAAGCTTTATATGACTTAACTCACTTAGTTCTCACTGCAACCCTTTGAGGAAGACACAATTACTCTGTTTCTTAGATGGGGAATGGAGGTGCGGAGAGTTAACTAACTTGCCCAAGGCCCTCAGTGGGCAGCCAGGAGAGAGCCCAGGCAGCTCAGCTCTGGCACCCTCCTGCTGGACTCTGTGCTGAAGCCCACTGAGGGGAGATGGTCAAAATGACTGCCCCCTGCAATCTTGTTAATTAACTCAAATATACTTTATGCTAGAGGCCCGACACATGGAATTTGTGCACGGGTATGGTCCCTAGGCCTGGCCTGCAATCAGGGCCATCTTCCTCAGCTGCCTGCAGCCGGCCCCGCCCCCTGCCACCACCCACCCCCAGTTCTCCATTTGCCATTGGGTGATTGGAACCTGCCGGCCAAAGGAAGGGACCGAGAGGAGGTCAGTGCACCTCCTAGTGACCGGTGGAGTGGTCATTCTGGTCATTTTGCCATTAGGGTCAATTAGCACATTACCCTTTTATTATGTAGGATAGAAGCCTGGTGCATGGGTGGGAGCCAGCCAGCCTGCCCTGATGGGGCCTCGGATCTGGGTGAGGGCCTCCATTGGGGGGTGGGACAGCTGGGGCAAGGGGCCCAGGTTGTTCTGGTCTCTGATTGTCCTGGTTGTTCTCCATTTTGGTCGCTGGGCTTTTATTATATAGGATAGTGATTAACATAGATGGAGTTGGCAAGGCAGACTTTGAGAATTGCTCACCTAACAGCCATTTCATTCCTTCTTTGTTGCTGTTCAGACCCTAATTCTACTGGGGGCTGCAATGTGGTGAATGGCGATTGTTCTAAATAGCTATGGCGGTCCCCCTCAGCTTCCCACCTCCGCCCCCTCTGTGCGTTAGTCACCTAGTCTGGCCAAGCTGGGAGTTTGAGGGGGGCTTCTGAGAGAAGTTTTCCTTTCTGAAAACCAGTCATTGGGTTCCGAGTTACCCCAAACATCTCCACTGATAGGCTTCCATCTAACCCGGAGAAGAGGTTGCCTGGATGTTTTGCTCTGCTTATTCCTGAGTTCCTGGGACTGAAGCACACTCAGATCAGAGACAGGGTTTAACCTGAGGTATGGGCCTCCCTTAGCCAGGCAGACACAGTCATTTAGGCAGGCCAGTCGAGGGCTCCATATGAGAAGTGAATATAGGACTGGAATGCGTTCACTTCGTTTCCCTTAGGGCAGTGGTTTGCCGCTCTGTTGATCCATGAGTTTGCCGACCAGTGCCTTGGGGGCTGAGAACAGGTTTTGCAGGGGGGTAGGGGATGGGAAGTGGCTGGCGGTACCTCTACAGGCGCTTTGCTGAGAAGAAAGGTACGAGTGTCAGACCCTGGCCCTGGCCCTGTTTCTTCCTCGTGGGCAATATGAGGGATCAGTCCTTTCCCATCAAAACAAAACAACCATAAAACGCTCTCTTGACCCCGTGACCCCACCCCGTGACCCGCCTCCATCCTTTTCGTGATTACTCCCCTCCCCCTCACACTCAAGTCACTTTCTTTCCTCCTCTTTTAACCCCCCACACCTGGACCAGATTGGAAAGGGAGAAACAGACAAAGACCAGCCTTAGTCTGCTCAGCCCGGTGAGCACCTCATGATCTGGCACACCTGCCCAGCAGCTCTCACCTCCGAAGGCCTCCTTCCCCGCCCCCGCCTGCGGGTTCCAGGCCTTCAGGGCGCCTTGCAGCCCTTAAGGTTCAGCTAATGAGGTCTCTGCCCTCAATAGGGCCTCAGCCCAGATCACCCTGTTACTGGATCTTCCTTATTCTCTCTCACCCTCCACACCTGAGTTCAGATGCCACTTCCTTGCGACGTTTTACTTGCCTCCACATGCCTTATCGCTTTATGGGGCCGTTATCTTTTTATTTACATTCCTCTTCACTCGCGTTGATGGGGTCAAGGCTGTGGCTACTTGTAGTCACCACATTTTGGATTTCTAGCACCTAGTCAGTGCAACCAATGTTAGTTCAACGAGAAGACTAAGCCTTGCTCTCAAGGAACTTGGAATTGACTTGAGGCACCGAACATGGGAAAAATAAATAAGAACACAAGTCAGGGCAAAGGAACGGTCTAGAATTCCTGGAAAGAGAAACTTGTTAGGAGATTTCTGCAGTTGTCCGGGGAAAAAATAGTGAGAGCCAGATGGCGGGAATGCAAAGAAAGACTATGGGAAAATTCTATCCACTCAATCATTCAACAACCACTTGTCGAGGACCTACTATGTGCCAGGCTCTGCGGATAGAGCAGTGAACAAAATCAGCTCCGAATCTCAACCTTATGGAGCTTACATTTATGGATGGGGAGATAGCCAGATGGATGAAAAACATATAAAATATATCAGATGATGCCAAGAGCTGTGGCGAAAATGAGGCAGGAGAGAGGGGCAGCACAAGGGCACAAATCTTTTTTTTTTTTTAATATATTTTATTGATTTTTTACAGAGAGGAAAGGAGAGGGATAGAGAGCCAGAGACATCAATAAGCTGCCTCCTGCACGCCACCTATTGGGGATGTGCCCACAACCAAGATACGTGCCCTTGACCGGAATTGAACCTGGAACCTTTCAGTCCCCAGGGCGACGACCTATCCACTGAGCCAAACCGGTTTCCGCAAGGGCACAAATCTTAAGTGGACTGCTCCTTGCGAGCCTCCCACCTTTCCTGGCTTTCCAGCAGCTTTTTCTGGCCTCTTTTGCCCACAGTGACTTCCTCTCCTTTGGAGAGACTCCAGGACATGGCAGGACACGCCTTCCACGTGGCAACCGGAGACAGGCACCCTCTCCTTTGCGTCGTTACGCAGCCTCTTGAGCGTAGTAGGGGCTCCCACCCAGGGTCAGAGGTTCCTTGTGGATGAGGCCAAATCCAAAAATTCTGTTCTGCAGCTCCTGCAGCACCACACTCAGCTCCTATTAGATAGTCAATAAATAAACTTGTTAATGTGATTGATAGCATGACTCACAAATAAAATTGCAAGTGAAACCTCCAGTTAAAGTCTCTTAAGGATTTTTCAAGGACTGATTGCTAAACACTCTACAAAGGGGAAAACATCTTTAAAAGAGAAATTAGGGCACTAACTACTCAGGCTCTGGTAATAAAAATCAGAAATGTGAACTTCCCATGTCTTCCGGAGGAAAGCCAGGCCCAAGATCTCACAGTTAGGCTTTTCTCGGACTCAGTTTTCTGAACTGTACAATGGGGTGAATCACCACCTAAATCCTTTTCAAAAAGATGTGAGGCTTTAAGGAGATGGGGAGGGCTTTATTTATTTTTTAAAAATGTACTGTGTATATATATACATATACATATATATTTTTTTTATTGATTTTTTTTTTTTTTACAGAGAGGAAGGGAGAGGGATAGAGAGCTAGAAACATCTATGCGAGAGAAACATGGATCAGCCGCCTCCTGCATACTTCTCACTGGGTATGTGCCTGCACCCAAGGTACATGCCCTTGACCGGAATCAAACCTGGGACCCTTGAGTCCGCAGGCCAACTCTCTATCCACTGA
Organism: Lasiurus cinereus; assembly: GCA_011751065.1. NCBI lineage: Eukaryota > Metazoa > Chordata > Mammalia > Chiroptera > Vespertilionidae > Lasiurus > Lasiurus cinereus. Next base: position 54,630,674 of record JAAGEH010000480.1, read on the forward strand.
ACCAACCCGGTGAGGGCGAGATGGGGAGGACTTTAAACAGACATTCAGCCTTGTATAAATAGTTCGTTTTCCTTTTATTACTCCTTTTCTTTGCTAGAGAGGGCTCCCCCTCCGATGGCACATTCACCGATGCTCCTCGGCTTCTTGTCCTGGTGGGGAATGAGGCCTTGCTCACCTTCGAGGCCAGGAAGTAGCTGATGGGGGGGGGGGAGGGACGGCTGGGGAGCAGGCAGTTGCCCTGTTAACCAGCCCTGACTCCCTGACAGCTTGCCTCCTTTTAATTTAATCTCGCGCCGCCCTCGTTAGCATCTGGTTATTATTAGACCATCACCACCATAATACGTATTCCGGCTGTATTTTCTGTTTGCAGAATGTTTTTGCAATCGTTTTTATTAGTTAGCTGCAGCTTCAGCTATCTGGGAAACCAATATACACGGAAACGGGAAGAAAAATGGGGAGCGGGGCTGGGCTAAAGTATCCACCAGGCAGTTCAATTTGTCTTTGACCAGCGGGACGCCGATGTTCCTTTGGGGGCACTTGAGGAAGTTAGACTGAGGTAAACCTCCACCCCGAGCACTGCTAGGTGGTAGGAGCCCCCAAATGGATCTGTGGGTGACCTGGCCATGGTTGCCCACCTGGGGTGGCAGAGCTAGCCTTACGATTTGGGGTGCAGAGAGAGCCTGCTCTTTGTCTTGCATCTGGGGCGACATCTGAAGAAATCACTTGTACATAAGCAAATGTATGACTCTCTCTCTGGGAGATCAGTCAATTACAGCAAATTGAGCTATTTCATTTCGGCTTGCAAATGGCTTTCAGTTACACAAGTAGACACATTAATCTAATAACTAATGATCATATATTTCACTAATCATACAGCCCTGCATGTGGTATAATATCTAATTATATTTAATATTAAGACATCTTCGCATGTGCATTTTTACCAACTGTCTAGCTCAGGGAGCCGTGTAAGAGCAGAGTGGAAGAGAGGAGGAGAGGGTCCAGGCAGGAGGTGGGCAGGGTCCAGGGGGCCAAGGGCTACCCCCAGGAGGAGGGCATCTTCCTCAGAGGGCAGGAGGGAGAATTGTGTCAAATCAGGGTCAAGGCTAACCAGTGAGAAGCTTTTATGATAAAAGGGCAGAGGGATTGGAAAAGGCCCCCCTTCCTGCTTGGAGCTGGGGTAGCCTAGTCACCGGGGTGCTCAACTGGGCCTGAGCCAGCCGGGCGTGTGCAGATTTCAGCCCCTGCTCAGGGCCCCTCCCTCAGCCAGGTGCCCGGGTGCTGGGCACCATCCACACAGCCCGGTGGCTGCCCTGGAAGAGCTTGGAGTCAGGGCAGGGAAATTGAAAACAGATCCCCTGCAGGGCCAGCTCAGGCCTGGCTTACTTTTATTTTTTTTCTGAAACCAGGGCAGCAAACAGCAAAGCACTTGAGTGATGGGGGGTCAGGTTACTGCAGAGCAGAGCATGGGGTAGGGGAGGAGGGGAGATGAGGAAATTCTGGGTTCGGGGCTGTGTGTTTGTGTGTCTGAGCTTTGGGTCCTTTGGGATCAGTCTCCGGCTGCCACCACCCCTATTTCTGGCTGCATCCCTGGGACCAACCTGTGGGTCGCGACCCCTTTGGGGGTCGAACGACCCTTTCACAGGGGTCGCCTAAGCCCATCGGAAAATGCAGATATTTACATGACGATGCATAACAGTAGCAAAATTTCATGGTTGGTGGTCACCACCACATGAGGAACTGTATGCAAGGGTTGTGGCCTTAGGAAGGTTGAGAACCCCTGCCTGGGACACTGGTTGTTATGGACTGGATGTTTGTGTTCCTCTCAAATCCACATGCTGAAGCCTTACCCTCCAACCGGATGGTATGTGGGATGGGCCTCTTGGAGGGAATAGGGTTAAATGAGGTCAGGTGGGTATGGCCTCCGTGATGAGGTTAGGGTCCTTCTCAGAAGAGGAAGAGGGGAGGTCTCTCTCTCTCCCTGTGTGCCCTGAGCTAGGCCTCTGTGAGCATACAGGGAGAAGCTGGCCTTCGATAAGCCAGGAACAGGGCATCCCAGGAACTGACCCTGCCAGCACCTTGACCTTGGACTTCCAGCCTTGTTGACCCAGACATACCCAGTCTACGGTATTTGGTTATCACAGCCTGGGCAGGTTAAGTCACTGGCCATCTACATGGTCATTGCAGTGCCTCTGGAGTGCTTGTCCTGTGGACAGCTGTGGCCGCCTGTATTACCGTTTATCCAGGAAATGACTGACCCCTAGGGTGAGAAGGCCATTAGAAGTTGGGAGTGTACAGAAGGGCAGGGGAAGCTGGACACAGGCAGGGCCAGCCCACTTGGCCATGCACACAGGGAGTCTTTGAAGAGTTTTAAGCAAAGAGGCAAGGTCAAGTTTGGAACGAAGACAGAGATTCAGGCTGAGGTGATGGTCACTTGAGCCAGGACGTTCCTGATCAGACTCCCAAGAGTGTCTCAAACAAACCCTTCCCCGGCCCCTTCCCCTTCTCCCCCTCCGTTCCCCTCCTGTGGGAGAGAACAAGGTGGAGCCAGCTCCCGAGGAAGGCAGGACTGACAGGTAAACAAGGTGGCCCGAGTCCCCCCTGTAGGCTCTCAGCTCTGATGACACCCCTCCCCACTTTCCCCTGAGCTTCCTACAATGAGGACAAGGAGACCCCCTCCGTGGGGGCTTCCCTCCTGCACCAATCAATTCTCCTCAATTACCAACAAATCTAAATGTGATTTATCTGTGCCAGAATCATTCCAATATCAGGCGAGAACCTATCAATAAACCCCCTAAGGCAATCTTGCTCGGAGTTGTCAATAGAAGCGCTAGCGCACAAAGGCATAGCAGCTAGCAATCAGAGTATTTTTGCCACCTCCCCCCTTTTTGGGGAGCACTTAATTAAGTCGACCAGAAGCTGTCAAAGATAATTTTCAAAGCGCATGACCTCAGCAGCTGACATTTGATAATATTACATTCCATGTTGATTGAAATTGATTTTCCCCCTTTTTGGGGGGGATGGGGAGAAGGTGGGAGGGTGAGGTCGTGGAAGAGTGGGGCTTGGATCCTTTTGGCTGTGGTACTCTGCCCAGGGCCCACAGCCTGAGGGTTTACCACCAGAAGACGGATGGGCTCCCTGCCGTCAGTGGGACCAGCACTGGGCAGTCGTTCCTCAGTGGGGCCATCACCCAGAGCTGGTGGAGGGAGCTCCCGGTGGGGAGAAAAGCGTCAGGTGTGCAAGAACCAGAAGCGAATGCACAAGTGGCAGCTGGAGAACATGAAGACTTCCAAAGGCTGTGTTTGTTGGAAAGATGTGGCTCTGGGTAGAGAAAGCACAATGGGAAGTGCAGATTGCCATGTCTCCTTGGATCCATACTTCACATTGGCCACTCAGTCTCTGGAGGTGGAGGCGGCGTCCCATGGAGGTCAGCTGTCCCTCGACTTTATTGTTATAGAGAAGCTCACTCAACATCTGCCAACCTGCCACTGCTCCCAGTCCCCACTGAGAGCCTGCCAGCACCTCGGTCCTCTTGTTACTCAGCCAGCTCTAGTCTCGATCGCCCCCATTAGGCCCTTTGTAATCACTTACCCTCATCCAAACCATTTTCACCTGGGTGTCAGCTCAGGTCAGGCTTGGCTCTGTGGCCTATCGTGGCTGTGGGTTCTGCCCACTTGGCTCCCTGGTTTCAGGACATTCATCTGCCTGGCATTGGTTCCTCACCCTCACCAGCTTGCGTCTGTGGTTTTAGGTAAAACAGAGCTCTGACCTCTGCCCCAACTCTATGGTTTCACATGGTTTTCCCACTTTGACCCATTGACCAGAAATTTGACCTTCAGGGAAACTATTTCGATCATCTCAAGTAAGAGGTTATCTTAAAGAATCTTGATACATGTATTAGGGTTCTCTGGAGAAACAAAACCAACAGGACCTCTGTAGGTAGGTAGGTAGGTAGGTAGGTAGGTAGGTAGATAGATAGATAGAGAGATAGATAGATAATATATTCTAAGGAGTTGATTCATGCTACTATGGAGGCTTGGTAAGTCAGAAATCTGCAGGGCAGGCCGATAGGCACAGGGGAAAATTGCAGTTCAGCTGCAAAGGCAGTATTCTGGCTGAATTCCTTCTTGTTTGGTGGAGGTCAGTCTTTGTTCTATTAAGGCCGTCAACTGATTGGATGAGGCCCACCTGCATCATAGAAACTAATCTGTTTTAGTCAAAATCCGCCAATTTATTTATTTTTTAATATATTTTTTATTGATTTTTTTACAGAGAGGAAGGGAGAGAGATAGAGAGCTAGAAACATCAATGAGAGAGAAACATCGATCAGCTGCCTCTTGCACAGCCCCTACTTGGATGTGCCCACAGCCAAGGTACGTGCCCTTGACCGGAATCGAACCTGGGACCTTTCAGTTCACAGGCCGACGCTCTATCCACTGAGCCAAACAGGCTTCGGCCAAAGTCCACCAGTTTAAATGCTAATCTCATTCAAAACACACTTTCACGGAAACATCCACAATAATATTTGATAAAATATCTTGGCACTGTGGCCCAGCCAAATTGACACATGAAATTAGCCATCACAATACACATGAGAGGTTCACTTAAATTAGTTGGGGGTGGGAGGTGTTTGTAGCAGGGGACCCAACTTGAGTCTCTAGAAAGTCATAGGTGGCTTACAATGTGTGGTGGACTGTAATGGGGCCAGCAGGACTTAAATTGAGTGAGGTCTTTGGCCAGAGAAGAGTTGTGAGAGAGTGGAATGGGAGGCAACAGCTGTCTGTCCTCACTGACTCTTGTCTGAGCTTTGTGGAGGGAGGGAGACAGGAGAGCATGGGACTCTGGATGCCACCTGGGACCCTCGGGGTACTGTGGTTTTATTCTCAGGTGGTAAACTGAGACACAGATATGGAGGCCGCAGCATTCTCCCATTCCAGCATGGACCACAGAGGGACCCCTGAGAGGGCCAGGTCTGGGTTTGCGGCACTGTACTCATCTCTCATATAATCCTAACGGAATCCTATACGGCAGCTATTATCTTCATAAACACAGACAAGGAAACACACACACACACACACACACACACACACACACACACACACCATCCTCAGCTGCAGGGAGAGGCAGCCCCAAACAAACTTCTAACTGATGAGGGATGAGAAGATACAGGGAGTTTCAGGTGGGGTCTTAAAGAAAGTTTGAAAAGAAGGCCGACTCAATTGTCATTGCACCTTTCTTTACTCGTCTGTTCCCTCTTCTTTTCTCTTGGCCTGGAACTCGGATGTGATGCCCACAGGTGGAGCAGCCACTTGCCATCTCCAGAACTAAAAATGACAGGTAAGGATGGTGGACCAGGAAGGAAGGGAGCCTGCTCCTTGGACACTGCCCCTGTGCTGTCCACCCGTGGACTCTGTTAGATGAAAAAAATAACATCTTATTTGCTTAAGCACTGTCTCAGGTTGTCTGATCTGTAACAAAACACCCTACAACTCTGTGACTTACAACCACAAAGCAGTCATTTTGTTCATAAACCTGGGGTCTGGGCAGGTGAGGGCAGTGCATCTCTGTTCTGCCTGCGGTCAGTTGGGGCAACTGGAAGTGTACAGGGTGGGGGTTACCGGAAGGTCTGCTTACTCACATGTCTGGTGGTTGATGCTTCACCTGGAATACCTACCTCCATGTGGCTTGGGCTTCCTCACAACATGGTGGCTGCACTCCAAGGTCAACAGAAGGAGATTCAAGCAGAAGCCAGGTTATCATCTATGACCTAGACTTTGATTCATGCAGGGTTGCTTCCACTGCATTCTTTTCACTAAGGAAGCCACAGGGGCCAGGCCAGTTCCAAAGAGAGGGGAAGTTGATTTTACCTCTTTATGAGATGGAAACACGTGGAACTGGAAATGTGCCTGTGGCCATTTTTATAAGATATAATCTGCTTGCCAAAACTGGTTTGGCTCAGTGGATAGAGCGTTGGTCTGAGGACTAAAAGGTCCCAGGTTCAATTCCGGTTAAGGGCATGTACCTGGGTTGCGGGCACATCCCCAGTAGGGGGTGTGCAAGAGGCAGCTGGATGGATGTCTCTCTCTCATCGATGTTTCTAACTCTCTATCCCTCTCCCTTCCTCTCTGTAAAAAACCAATAAAATATACTTAAAAAAAAAAAGATGTAATCTGCTGCATTACTCTCTTTGGGTTCCTGTTACCTGCAGCCAGTTGCAACCGGATTGGAGAAGGGTCACTGCCACGTGCTCCATGTGAGCACTGCTTCCTTCTCACCTGCATCTGGGCTGTCCCGTGAGGTCTATGGTGCTCTCAGGCAGTGCATTACTGATCTTGAGGTGCAAGATGCTTTTCCAATCACATTCAATCAGTTTGGGGGCCAAGAAAGTATCCTGGAAAAGGGCTGTTGATTTTAAGTTAGTGCCTTGAGGGGCTAGGCCATACCCTTTCCTCCAGCTCCTTGAGGGAAAATGAGCTGGCCGAGGAGAAGGCAGAGTGGTAGAGTAGAAAGACTCCTGCTAGACTGTGAGTTGGGAGGCCCAGCGCTTCTGTTGTATTTTTGTCTTGATTAGTCGTGTGACCTCAGGAAAACTGCTTTTCCTCTTTGGGCCTAAAATGTCCTCATTCATAAAAGGATGAGGATGACCCCTGACCTCTCAGATCTCTTCCGATTCAAAAATCCTACGGCTGTCAGAAAATGGCTCCTCTGAAAGGGATTTACGGGGAGGCGCTTAAGGAATGCATATGTTTAGTTAATTTCGTAGCTCAGCCAATGATGGCCACCCCAAGAGACAGGGGCTTCTATTAAAAACCCGGCCTGAGTTTTGCTCACGCTCGGAAATACGGGAGGAAATCAGCAGCAGTTGCACACGAAAGCTCCCCTCACTCCGACCCCGGACGGATGACAAAGTGAGAAGCAGAGCTAACTCCCTGGGGCCATATTTCTTCCCAAGGCATAGATAGGGGTGAATTATTGCCATTCTTAATTGCCTAATGATTTTTTTTCCTCTTTCACGTAATCTTTTCGGGGGGGTTGTATTTTCACCATCTTGCAAATTCATATTGGCAGAGTGATATACATTGTCGAATAAAACACAGTGGCCCATCCATCAAAAATCAGGCTGCAGTTGCCTTAGGTTTTGGGGAGAGAAATGGTAAGAGGGGGAGGAAGCGAGATGGACAGGGAAGGTGCTTCGTTGATTTTTGTCTTCCTCGCTGGTGGGGCAGCAGTGCCCCTGGCCGACCCCGAGCTGGGCTGAGCCCTCCCATTTTCTTTAGGCTCTTTTCCTTCTGGGCTTCACTGGCTCTTGGAGGTGTTTGCCTTATTAGCCACGCCGTCGGGGGAACGCAGACGGCAATTAGACCAGGGAGTGAGCCGTGGAGGGGATCGGTAATGGAATGTGGATTCTTTTCTCCCTCACTTAATTGTTTGCACTTGACCAGAAATCATTACCAGCGGATGGCTGCGTGGTGGCATCTGTGAACTGAAGGGGTGATTCGCTGGAGTGTTCTGAACACGTGATGAGAGCGACCTAAGAGAGAGAGAGCGGTTCTTTAGTCCCTTTGATGGTGAGGGGAGTTTGCCCCGGACTTGTGTGTCCTTTGAGATACGATCTTGCCGCCGTGTTGCCTCTTTTGCACTTTTTAGGGATGGGAGGACCCCTGACAACGGCTGGCAGACGTGGTGACGGTGTCCCCACCAGCCCTTGCTGGGCTCTGAGTGGTCCTCGCCTTCACCACACACGAGGGCGAGCGGAGGGTCTTGGCAGCCTCCCTTGGCTCAAGGCTCTTCCCCAGACCAATTAAATCCGAGTCTCTGGGAGGGAGACCTGGGCATCGGAATTTCTCAAGCTCCCCAAGTGTTCCCGAAGGGCAGCGCGGGCTGAGAGTCGCCGCCGAAGGGAAAGGTCTCGTCATTTCTTATTGGAAACAATTATCTTGGATGTCTTGATTGAGATGGATGCAGGTGAAGGGACCAGGATGAAAAGTCAGGAGGTGGGGACCCCTGCAAGCAATTTCCTCAACAAGTATTAATGAGGCCTGCTCTGCGCCAGGCACAGGGCTCGGAATAGACATCATCGAGCTCGCAGTTTCCTGGGGGACACAAAGAGCCGTGCCCCATGATGAGTGTGTCGGGAGCCAGGAGAGCACAAAGAAGGTTCCGGTTAAGAGAAACCAAAATCTAAAGGGTGAGGACAGGAAGGGGGTGGGTGAGGGACTGCAGATGGATCGAGGCCAGTGCTAGCCAAGGAAATGTAATATAGCATGAAAGAATAGATAACTTATATTGTATAATGCAGTCTAAATACATACGTAACTTAAAATCTCTAGTAGCCCTATTTGAAAAAGATAAAAAGGAGAAAAAGATAAAAAGTAGCCCTATTTGAAAAGGAGAAAAAGATAAAAACTAGAAACTATTTTTAAAAAAATATATTTTATTGATTTTTTACAGAGAGGAAGGGAGAGAGATAGAAAGTCAGAAACATCGATGAGAGAGAGACATCGATCAGCCGCCTCCTGCACGCCCCACAGTGGAGATGTGCCCGAAAGCAAGGTACATGCCCCCGATGGGAATCGAACCCGGGACCTTTCAGTCCGCAAGCCTACGATCTATCCACTGAGCCAAACTGGTCTCAGCAGAAACTAGTTTTAATCGTGTATTTTTATTTAACCCAGGATATCCAAGATATTCTCATTTGAACAGGTAATCAATATATTAAATAATCATGAGCTGTTCTGCATGGTTTTTATAGTAAGTCCTCAAAATCTGGAGTAAATTTTATAATTAGGGTGCATCACAATTTGGACTAGACTCTTCTCCAAGATTCAGTAGCTAGCGGCTACTGATTTTCAGCATCCGATTGGTCAGCGCTGATTTAGGAAGAGGAAACGTGTGCTATGGTGTGTCAAGAGTATGGGAAATCAAGTGGTGCCAAGCGCAGAGTGAGGGCATTGCAGGTGTTGTCTGGAAGGGCTGAATAATGTGCAGGTCCAACTGCAAAATGAACGGGCAGAGCTCTGGATTCAGAGCTGTTGAGAAATTTAAGATGGTGCTAATGGGGCAGTAGACCAGCCTGGGGGCAGGACCTAAGCCACTGCGCAGGTTGCAGGAGGTGAAGCTGGTCTTGGGAGGGGCAGGCATTGAGCTAACCAACTTGATCCCCTCTTCTTCCTTCCTTGGGGACAGAAGCTCCGCTTTGGTGCAGCATTTTTCTTTCCTGGTGCCTGGGAAGGACATTCAATCACAAATGTCCCCAGGATTCTTGGGAAGATTGTCCTCCCTAAGGAAGAGATCGGTGAGAAGAACCTGTTCCGTGATTTTGTCTGGGGTTCCACCAGGACCTGAAGCTTGAGCTGCTGTAGCCTTCCTGTGGCCTACAGGGAACGAACGTTCAGGAAACGTTCAGAGGGACCTGGCTTTATTAAGCCACTGAAGGAACCAAATGTGCAGTATCCTTGCAGCTGGACTTTTTTTTTTTTTAATATATATATATATTTTATTGATTTTTTTACAGAGAGGAAGGGAGAAGGACAGAGAGCTAGAAACATCGATGAGAGAGAAACACCCATCAGCTGCCTCTTGCACACCCCCCACTGGGGATGTGCCCACAACCAAGGTTCATGCCCTTGACCAGAATCAAACCTGGGACCCTTCGTCTGCAGGCTGATGCTCTATCCACTAGGCCAGACCAGTCTTGGCTGGACTTCTTGTTGGGAGAATTAATGAGGGTCATTATTTAAGCCGCTGCCGGAGGGGCAGCCAAAAAACGTCCTCATGAACTCCCTGAGAGAGGAAACATAAGAAGGCAAACCACAAAGGACCTTGGATGGTCATCCACCCCAGCTTCTTGTCGTGATTAGCTGATGTCCTTTATCCCTTCACTGTCCTTGAGGCAGACTTGAGCTGACTTCCCATGTTCAAGATGGAGAATGAACCTATTGGGATTATGTTGCTTCTCTTGGAAGTGTTTGCTGGCTGTGTGGTGGCGCATGAGTGGCATCAATAGTGACTGCTATTCTTTGCCAGCATCAGATTTTCATCTCCTGAGTGGTTTGGGGCCAGTGTCCTTCGTCAGAAAAGCATGTATTGGGTGCTGGCCCAGCACTGAATGTATACAATACAGAGGAGGCAGGAAATGCATGTCCATGTTCTCTCTCTCTTTCTTCTTCTGGTTGTTTAATCATAGGATTGATTGAAATAGCCGAGGTGCATGCGGACTGTTTGAAGTAAGATGCCCAGGGCTGATTTTGCTGGTCGAGTGGAAGGCTCGAAAATGGGTAAGAACCCTTATTTAATTCAACGAAACTGAACAAGTGGTTATTGAACATTATTGAATTCTTATACTACGTGTAGTTGAAAATTGACCGTGATGTGCTCCAGGGAGGACAAACAGTTTCCAAAGAAGGTGCTAGCAAAAGGCTGACCCAGGCCTCTCCCCAAAGGAGAAAGCTGCTTGGCCGATAACTAAGTAAATTGGTGCTCGGCCTTATTGGGAATCAGGAGAATGAAAATGAAAACCGTAAGGAGATCATACTACCCACCTATCAGATCAGCAAAAATTTAAAGGTCAGAAATAAAAATATGTGTGGGTAAGGGTAAGGAACAACACAAACTCCATTGGTGGGAATGAAGAATATTATAAATGATTTGCCAAAAAATTGGCATTATCACCCTGGCCAGTGTGGCTTGGTTGGTTGGGCATCATCCTGTGAGCCAAAAGGTTGCTGGCTAGATTTCCAGTCAGGGAATATGCCCATTACAGGCTTGATCCCCGGTAGGGTACATGCAGGAGGCATGGACTCTGGATTTGTTTGCATGAGCAAGGTACACTTACAGGTAAGTTGTTTACTAGCTCTAGGGATTAGCTAACCCCGTGGGGGCAATTCCCTCAGAGTCAGCAAGGCCTCAAATGTCACAAGGCCTGGTTAACAGGCCTGGGATGGTGAATTTAACAGTGGGATCCTCTACAAACCCCGCACTGATGCACGCTCCTCCTCTTCTGAATTGCTTGCCACTATGTCTGTTGTCTGCTCTTCTTATAAGCTCTTTCCATCTCCTGCTTTATGTGGAGGGTCTTGGTTGTGAAGAAAGGAACTAACTTAGCAGGACTGAGACTGTTTTTTTTTTTTTTCTTACCTTTTGTACTTTTATTTTTCTTTTGTTTTTTTTTTATATTGTTTTCAGCTGTGCTTCTTAGCGGTTAGACAATCATATACTTTATATATAACATTCCCCTGGATATTTCCAGTTCCCCAACTGGCACCATACATAGTGATCATCAATAGGCGAGTGGATAAAAAAGCTGTGGAAGGTATATGCAATGGAATATTACCCAGCCATAAACAAGAACAAAATCTTTTCATTTGCGATTGCTGTCTTTTAAAAGTCCTGCCTGCAAGGTTGTCCCTCGGCAGGTGTCTAGGAACTTGAATTTCAGCAGTTTTTCTGCCATTCTCCAACTACTAATGCAAATAAAATGTTTTGGTGCTGAATGCCTGGTTGCCTTTGGGAGTCGGAGTTTTGGTACACGCTAGGCAGAGGTTGTTTACCAGCCCTCAGTAAACCCCTGAGTGCTGAGTCTTTCGGGTGCTTGCCTGGTTTCCCCACACTTCACCCCACACACCTTTTTCCTTTGGTGATTTTGCCTTGAACCTCCTCACTGTAACAAGCCGTGACTATTATTGTATTCTGTCTGGTTAGCTCTCCTAGTGAGTCACTGAACCTGGTGATGGTCTTGGGAGCCGCTGACACACTGGTCTATCAGCCTCACTTCTCCTGGCAAGTTGCTATGATGCAGGCATTGGGCATCGCAGCATTTTAGCAAGAACTTTCAATGAAGAACAGGACATCTGCTTTCCTTCCCCTTCTTCTTCCTCTTCCTCTTCCTCTTCCTTTTCCCCATCCCCTTCCCCTTCCTCTTTTCTCTTCTTTTCTTTCCTTTCCTTTCCTTTCCTTTCCTTTCCTTTCCTTTCCTTTCCTTTCCTTTCCTTCTCTTTCCTTTTCTTTTCTTTCTTTTCTTTCCTGAGATTTATTGGTGTGGGATGGTGGTGTTAATTACCTTTACTGAGCCTCAGTTTTCTCATCAAAATTGGATCTAGTAACCCCCACCCCCATTTCATGGTATGTCATGAGGTTCCAATAAAAATGGGTTGTGAAAATGTTCCCAACTCCTAAGACATGATGTCAATGAAAGGTAATTACAAATCTATACACCCCCACCATTCCTTGGACATAAAGCAAATGTTTAATTAGTTTCTGCCAAATAGACGAATCAATGCAACTTCTTCTTTCCTCTCCTAGAGTCCATAGTGCCCGGCAGAATTCTGGACATCGGAGAAATGAAATAAACACTTCATTTTTAATCCTCGGGGTGAAAAACTGAGAAAAGAACAAACTCAAACAGCTGACACCTGGGTGTGGTGTTAAGTAGCTCCACCTCACCGCCCCTCCCCCACCACTCCAACCCCCTTAATTGCCAATCCTGGGCCAGGGGGTGGTGCTTTCCCAGCCTCCGAAACTCCCTGAAACCATTTGCTTGTGGACTCCACTCATCAGCCCCTTGTCAACCGCCACCAGGAGGAACGACGAGGCCTTAATTGATCAGGCCGGGCAGTAGCCTTGAGAACTTGATTCAGGTATTGACTTCCGAGGAGCCAGTTTCGCTCCGGCCTCCACAGCTAGGAGCGGCTGAACATCAAAACTATTAACCTCTGGCCCGAGCAGTTGGAGAGGCAGCCCAGCAGCAGTAATTAGGAAGTCAATCGGAATCGCCTGTCTCACTTACACTGGCATGTCAATCAATAGCCGCCGTGACAGGTTCATTAGGCCCAGGCCATGCAAGCCCAGCCTGTAACAACCTCATAAAATACAGCAACGACTCAGGGCAGAGCGAAATCTGCCCGGAGGACTGGAGTGGATGACAATACGTATTGATTAGGGCTCTAGCAATTTATGAAGTGCTACTTGTTGGCCTACCTCTCTGACTCAGTGCTAAATTTTCCCAAGTAGTTGCAAGATGAAACCAAATATTACCCTTTAAAAAAAAAAAATGAGAGGGAGGCAAGCTGTTGTTTGACAGGGCATGTTTTAAGTTAGTTACTCCTAGCAAATGATCTTTCAGGGTAGAACTTCAATGGTTGCTTAAGGCTGATGCGGTACCTTTGTCCCTGTGACCATCAGACTTTGAAAGAAGACATCCATCTGGGGGAGAAAAAAAAAATATGATTTGATGTGTGATTAGGCAAGACTCTACCTTCGAAGAGACAGGGTGATTTAGGCCTTCATTTCTTCTTGGCGTTTTTAATGGCTTATCTGGGTTGTTCCAGGGAGATGGCTGATACCTGGGTTTTCAGGGCTAATTTAAGAGCTCAATAGAAGGGGATGGGGTGTGTGCAAAAGGATCCCTTCTACCTTCGCCCGCCCCCTCAAGGGTGACACTGCTTGACCACATTTGCCGGAGATTTTGCTGCCTCTAAACCCACTGAATACCAGGGCAGCAATTCTGGGCCTCATTCTGGGCGTGGCCTTGAAAACAGCACAAGGCGGGGTGACACGTTCACTGCTTAAGTCATCTCACTGCCAGCCCTGGGAAATAGCGGGGGGGCCTGTGAATGGCGAATGTCTCCTGATATTTGCCTCAGGCGTCAGTGATCAATGCCCATTTTTCTACACCTATGAATTCATCATCAAGCTTGGGGATGCATCTACACTCAACAACTCTGAGAACTCCAGACAAGCCCAAACCAGTCCCATTTGGACTGTCCCCAAAGGCTGGCCCTGCCGTGAGGTGCGTGTTCAGTTTAGAAGGGTTGAATTCAGTTCACATTTTGTCAGTTTCCGACCCAACCTCACTGAGCGTAGACTCTTCATCCATAAAATGAGATAAAGATGCCTCTGCGTCTCTCTAACATGGTTATTGTGAGCTCAGATGAAACACTGGAGGAGAAACGTTTTTTTGGAAAATACTGTGTAAGTGTAGAATTGGGTTTATAGAGAGACCATCAACTGTGTTCATCCCATCTCCCAAGTAGAAGGAAGAAGTTTCCAAATGGTTATGAGTCAGCTGAGATTTTCACCCCTAACACGTCTCAGGCTTGACTAAATCAACCAGCTTGCAAACACTCACCGAGCTTGGTAAGACACTGCTGTTGATCTTGACCTCCTCCTCCTTCTCTGGTTTCATTACAGCAACTTGGTAACATCGGGGGAAGGGGAAACACTGGTATTTCCAAGCTGAGTTCCAAATCCTCTAACAGGCATTTCTTTTGTCCTGTAAGTGCTAAAAATCTTCCTTATTTGCCACCCAAACTCCAGTTCTACCCCCACCATCCTTTACCATCCTATACAAACACAGTAATGGGGATTTAATTGCTAGGCGTTGCAAAACAATAAAAATAAAACAAAATAAACAGAAAGAGCCAAAGTCAGAAGACATATCCCTCCTGAAATTGTCCCTCATCTGTCTTGGGGTGTCCAGTGGGCCAGGCCAGCCTTTTTTGTGGCTTCCTTCCTGATGGTTCTTCCTCGGGGCCTGACTCTGGTTCTTGCCTTGAAGATCTGCCTTCCAAGTTGTGAGTTAATGGGATGCACAGACTGAGGTGAAATTAGCCACTAGGAGTGGGGCAAGGGGTTTTCAGTGCCTTCTGGACCCTGCTGTGTAGTTTAGTATTTGGATATGAGTTCCCAGGCCAACCCCCTGATAAGGAAGAATATCACTTGGGAGTGAGCTCTGCCTTCTCTACTCAAGGGTCCCCTCCTAACTCCCTAAATAGAATCAACTTTTACAACCTGAAAACATCCTATCTAATAAAAGATAATATGCAAATTGACCATCACTCCAACACACAAGATGGCTGCCCCCATGTGGACACAAGATGGCTGCCACAAGATGTCCAGCAGGGGAGGGCAGTTGGGAGGGGGCAGGCCTTCAAGGAAGGGCAGTTGGGGGTGACTAGGCCTGCAGGGGAGGGCAGTTAGAGGCAATCAGGTTGGCAGGGAAGCAGTTAGGCATCAATCAGGCTGGCAGGGGAGTGGTTAGGGAGTGATCAGGCTGGCAGGCAGAAGTGGTTAGGGGCAATCAGGATAAGCCTGATACTACAGTAGCATAGGGCCTAAATGGGCACTCTGACATCCTCGAGGGGTCCCAATTAGAGAGGGTGTAGGCTGGGCTTAGAGACACACACCGCCGTGCCTCTAGTAAAGCAATAAAAGGCTCCCCTAGCATGTTTGTGCCTAAGAGAAGGAAAAGCCAGCATCTCAAAGGCTCTCAAGTTGCCCTGCTGGAGCTGATATGTAGGGAATAACCAGCTCCAATTGTGCTCTGTAAACTCACTTTTCACTTTAAAGCCCTTCCAGACCCTCGGCCTCATCGCCTCCTTACCGTGGCCCCAGGAGCTATGGATGATACACGATGTTAGTCCAGGGGAAGAGGACAGTGGGAGCTGATGTCCCCCAGGAAGGCCACTCAGGGTAGCAGAGCAGCTTATCTGGATGCTCATCAGAGGCTGCTCTCATCTCCCCCTCCAAATTCTGTCACCATCCCCAACAGGCCTCAGTTTTGACCTCCGTGCAATGAAGCAATGCCCTTATTTCTAAATACCACAAAACCTCCAAACCTGTAAAACTATGAAACATACAGCAATATTAGACTAGAATTTTCCATATAAACTACTTTGTTGTTGGTTTTTTTGTATTTGTATGTCATCATAGCAATACATTAGGCAGAAATCTTATTATCTCAATCACCACTGTATCCCAGTGCCCCGCTCAAAGCTGGACACAAACGCAAACCTATTATTAGCAACCCATCTTTTTTTTAGAAGGAAAGAGAGGAAAATGGAGGAGAGATTTTTTTTTTTAAAATCTAGACTTTCTCAGTCCTCCTTGGCTTTATTTGTCCCGTGGCCCAGGTTTAATCTGGGGGTACAATGGACCAAGCCTTTGGGAAGGCACCCTCCCCCCACTCGAGCTATTACCCTCCAGCCCCGGCCATGTGTTCCTGCCAGCCCTTTTCCAAACAGAGGCGGGATCTTCAAGGTGCCCTAGGGCTGTGTGTGTGTGCTGGGAAGAGGAGGGGACAGAAGTGACCCTCTGCTGGCAGTACTCAGACACAGGGGACCCGGCTCCCTGCTCTGTAAGCATCCCCACTACACAACGGCTCTCCATATCAGCCCTGGCAGGGGCAACCGGAGAGCCTGCAAAAGGCTGGCTTTTCCTTCTCTGGGGCACAAACGTGCCAGGGAGCCTTCGGGGCACGGTGGTTTGCGGCAAGGCCTGCAGGAGCAATCCTCAGGCTCCGAGGCAGAGCAACCAGCCAATAACGACTTCCCTTGCACCTGTGCCTGTTGCAATCATTTTTATCATTTTGTCACGCTTCATTGACCGATGGATTTTTTTTCCAGCTTTGCACTTTTTTTATTACTATTATTTTTATCTTCATCATTACCTCCGTGCCTCTGATGGCATTTAGATTTGAACCGCCTATGAACCTTCGAGCCTCATAGTGCCATGACAAAAATATTGTCGTTTACATTCTGTGCCAAAGTATTATATAAAAACACATCAACGAAAAGGAAATTCAGGAAGCTGGGAGTAAAGATATATAGTCAGCAAAGTATATAACTTCTGGCATATTACTGCTTAATCCTAACATAATTATTCTCATCCTTTTATTTGATTAACTTCTAATGGTTCCTCTTGGTGTTAAAGGTCCCACTCTGATCATTTGATTTTAGTGTCTGCTATAATTACCGATAATGTTCTTTGCAAGACAATTTAATGATAACCGCATAATGGCCTATATGAAGAAAGCTGCAGGGTTTCAAAGCTTTTGAGTAATATAAAATACATTAGACTAACACAAGCTATCAACATGACAGGGAATGTTTGATTTACACTCAGGACTAGGTTATAGCACTGTGGAATTTTTTTTTCCTTTTCCTTCTCTCTTCCCCCCAACCCCCCTCTTTTTTTGCAGACATTTACAATAAATGACAGAACAGCTGGACAATATGCAACTTGCTGATTGCAGAAAAAAATGCATCACAAAGTTTGGGTGGTGCAGAGGCAGCCAGGGGAGGTAGAGGGGAGCGTTGTGCATGGGACAGAGCAGGGACAAGAGCCGAGGGCCCGGTTCCCTGGAGACACTGTCCCAGTGAGCCTTCTCCTGGGAGCTCAGCCTGGAAAAAATCTCTTTGCATTCCTTCTGCTGTCCTGGGCCACCGAGATTCTCCCTGCCGGCCATGCTCCCCCAGTTTTGGATAGCCAAAGGCTTCTTCAATCACTGTTTTTTGGATCCAAATATGAATAATCACCATTTTCCGTTATCAGCCTCTCTTTCCTCCCCAAAGCAAGCAAAGGAGCCGGCAAATTGGAAAACCAGCCTAAACACAAAAGAACAGGTTTGTCCAAACCCTACTGGCCGGCAGACGTGATACCACCTTCCCCCAGGCCTGCCCCGTGGGCAGCATTGGCGGTATTTGGGGGCCTGGCACGTGTCCCTCTTTTCTTGGCAATAAAGTCATCACTCACCACTCTGGCCAAATGCAGCATAATTGATGGGGTGAGTGGCTGGGGAAAATTTCCTGTCAGAGAAGAAAGGTTAACGGTGGACATATCACACCAGGGTCTCTGATGCCAGGATAATGGCATTTGGACAAGAGGAGGGCCCCGTCCCTTTTAGAACACTTTATGCCCCATTAATATTCCTGCAAGTCCCAGGACCCGTGTGTTCGGGCACTTAATCAAAAGCAATGGGTTGAAAATCATGTCCCAACTCCCCTCATATTTGATTCATCCCTCCCAGATAGGAAGAAGTAAAAAACACATTACTGGCATCACCACGGCACATGCATTACACGCTAAGCAGTTGAGAAGGCTATCATCGGGTTTTATCCCTTTGGGTAGGAGGATGGACAAGTACTTTCCTATTCATCCATTCAGTGGACTGAGGCAGCTATATTTCATTTTTCTTTCTTTCCCCTGACAGACAATCCGTTAGTTTGCTACAGATCTCTCTTTTAAAGACACATTCGTGTCACTTATTTTAATTGTAGGCTTCAGGCAGCAAAGCCCAGAATGTGTGTTATGTGCGTGCGCACACACACACACACACACACACACATGCACACACATACGCGCACACACACACAACTAGAAACCCACTATTGGATGTAGCTCCTCTGAGAACCAAATCTAATAATAGGAGAAGAACATTTCTTAGGGGAAGAATTAATTTATACACTTAATTACTCGGGATCCACTTCAAGCTCTCTGCCTTAACGCTCTTCCTTTTGGAGAGAGGTTTTGACTAAACGCCGGGTGTTCTGAAGGACCCTGAGGGGGGCCTGGCTCACACAAATGGAGGGGTCTGGCCACCCCATCCCTGCCACCGCGGCCCACGCCTCACCTCCCGCAGGAGAGGTGGGCATCTGCCCGTGGACCAGAGGCCCTGCGCCTGTTACTATTGATTTGAGCCTGAGTGAGAGGGACTTCAGCTTGCTGAGCTGCTTTCTCTCAGCTCCCACACTCTCCAGGGCTCCCGAGTGGATTTTTGCTGGATGGCTCAGGCCCAGCATAACTGAGAGAAATGGAACTGTTTCTCCTACCTGTTCAAACAGGGCAATGGCCAGGGCCTCTTCATTCAGGAGGGCTCTGTCTGAGAAATGGGCTTTTTTTTTTTTCTACTTAGAGACGTCATTCCACTCACCAATATCTGGAGAAAGGACATAATTAAAGATGAAATTGTATAGTATTAGGAGAAGGGTTGTCTCTGTTGGATTAGTGAGGGAGGAGAGTTATCTGCTCCTGATATCATCAGAAAAATGAACTGGGTAAAGTCTTATCATGGGACCAAATAGATCAGGAAGGCTTCCCTGCTGCTATCGGGGTCAGAGGAACAGGTTGGAAATCCTGGACACCAGATGGGAGCATCCCCTGTTCCCCAAGAAGAAGCAGATGCAGGCCCGAGATCATCCAAGCTAGGGGACAGGGGTTCTAGAAATGTGGACAAATGCCAGCAATCCCACTCTTGGGAATATATCCTAAGAAACTAGAAACACCAATCAGAAAGGATGTATGCACCCCTATGTTCATAGCAGCCCAATTTACAATAGCTACAATTTGGAAACAGCCTAGGTGCCCGTCAGCAGATGACTGGATCAGAAAACAGTGGTACATCTATACAATGGAATTCTATGCTGCCATAAAAAAGAAGGAATTCTTACCATTTGCAGCAACCTGGATGGAACTGGAGAACATTATGCTAAGTGGAAATAAGCCAGTCAGTGAAAGAAAATCACCACATGATCTCACTCATTTATGGATAATAAAGAACATTATAAACTGATAAACAAAAAGATAGATTCAGAGGCAGTAAAGCATCAAACAGAATGTCAAACTACAGTGGGAAGGTTAGGGAGAGGTGGGGTAGATAAGAGATCAACCAAAGGACTTGTATGCATGCATATAAGCTTATATAACCAAAGAACACAAGACACTGGGGGTTAGGGTAAGGCTGGGAGGGGGGGTAATGGGAAGATATATATACATGTAATACATTAATAAAAATTAATTAAAATGAAAAAAAATGTGGACAAATGGGGCGGAGATTCAGGGAGGTGGGAAGTAGCATGGGACTCATGGCCCCGATACTGAATGGGGACCTGTTTAGCCCCCTGGTGTATAACCACCCCATCAGCCTGCCAAGGGACCAGCACACCCCCACACTGAGTCAACATTGGTGGGCATTCAGGCATTGTTGGTTGAGTCCTCTGGAAAGGCACGCCTGATACTGGGATGGGCGAAGCGGGCCACAAAGGAGTGTGTCATCACAGTGAGATGAATTTAGGTTCAATCCTTTAGTGATTTCATAGAATAGTTTACTTACATGAAGGCACGTTAGAAAATATCTTTTGTAGGTGCTTATGTCCCATTCGATGTCAATATAAACTCTATATCCCACAGAGATAAATATTCTTAAACCTTCAGAAATCTAGACGAAAATTAAATTGACCATTTATCAAGCCTCAGGAGAGAGGTATGAAAACGATTTTTCTAAACTTAGAAGCAATATAGAAACTCTCAGAGGAAAAGAGCGGCAGATTTGACTATATACAAAAAACAAAACATTCCCGTATGTTGGGAAAAAAAAGAGGCAAACCAACGAGTAAGAAAATATTTATAGCTACTCTGACAAAGGTTAATATCTTTATTATTTAAATTGGTCATATTAACTGATAATAAAATACTACATCCCAATAATAAGCCAAGAATAGAAGCATAAGTCAACAAGAATATTAAGAAAAATGTTCAGCTTCCCTAGAGGCAAAATAAATGTAAATTTTAAAAGAAGAATCATTCATTCATAAATAATTCTTTTCCTGAAATGAACATACCTAATATGGACAACAGTGCCCTGAAAGTGTTTTCTCTTGTACATTCCTGGCAGTCTTGCAAATAGATGAAACCCTTTCAGAAAGCAATCCAAAGTCATAAAAATATGTATACCCTTTGACCCAGAAGCCCACTTGTGGAACTCTAATCTGAGGAAGTACTCCAAAAGATGAAAAAGCTAATCGGTAAAGGCCTTTATTGCAGTGAGGCTTCTAACAAGAGCGATTGAAAACAACTCACACCAAGAGGTGCTTGTGTCCTATCCACTTGACAGAATATTAGTCAGTCTTCAAATGGTAGCCACGTGGACCAAGGCTTTCTTTACCGTTAGGTGAAAAAGTAGAGTACAAAGTTGAATATAAACTATAATTTCCAGTAAATGATAATTTCCACGCACATATAAAAAAGATAAAAATCCCGCTGAGACTGGTTTAGCTCAGTGGATAGAGTGTGGGTCTGCGGACTGAAGGATCCCAGGTTTGATTCCGGTCAAGGGCATGTATCCTAGTTGCGGGCACATCCCCAGTAGGGGGCGTGCAGAAGGCGGCTGATTGATGTCTCTGTCTCATCGATGTTTCTGGCTCTCTATCCTTCTCCCTTCCTCTCTGTAAAAAATCAATGAAATATATTTAAAAAAAAAGATAAAAATCCCTGTAGACATATTATAATGAATAAGACTAAACAACAACAACAAAAAACAACTGACACCAAGTAACAGCAAGTTTGGGGAGCAGCTGGATCACACTTGCTGCTGGTGGGGTGCTGGAACTGTGAAATGTAGAGCCACCCTGGAAAACCATTGGGTAGTTTCTTACCAGGTGAAACATATAGCTTCTATATCACCTGGAAATCCCATTCATGAATATCTATCCAACAAAATGAACGCACCCCAAAGCCCGTATGAGAATGTAGATAGCAGCTTTATTCATAACTGCCAAAAATGAAAGCCACTCAAGTACTCATCACTGGTACGCGAATAAACAAACGGTGGTGTATCCATACAGTGGAATGCTACTCAGCAATAAAAAGAAATGAACTACTGATAGAGGCAATATAGATGAATCCAAAAAACATTACACTGAGTGGAAGAAACCAGACATAAAAGGCTAGATATTCTATGATGGTAATTATGACATTTTGGGAAATAAAAAATTACAGGGACAGAAAATAGATCAATGGTTGCCAGCGGTTTCATGTGGAGAGAAGGGACTGATTACCAAGGGACACAAGGGAACTTTTTTGGTGGGACTATTCTCTATCTGGATTATGGTGTTAATTACATGGCTGTATGCTTTCGTCAAAATGGATAGAATGAATTCTCAAACGTCATTTTTTTTTCTCTATGTAAATTACACCTCAACTAACCTGGCCTCCACCTCCAAAAAAAGCTATCCATAGTTCTGGGAAAATAAGATTAGAGGTGATTCTTCTCTTTTCTCCACTTCCTGAAATTTCTAATATGATCTGCCCCTCGCCCTGTCTCCAGCCATCTGAGGGTCCTGGTAGGGAGGTGACACTGCCTGGGTGGCTTTCCTCTGTAGCACAGGGCCGTTCTCATGTCTTCTTGCTTGAGAGGACTCCATCCCACATCATAGGGAACATTACAAAGGCACTCATTTATACATGACTTCAAGAGACCTCATTTATTTTTAACTATCTGAGTTGAGTTGTGGTTGAATAGTTGACAAAACAATGCAGAACATTTGATTAAAGTTTCATTAATTTTGAAGTTTCTTACTTTAAAGCCCAATTTTTTTTTCCAGGTTGCAAAATAATTTTACAGACTCTTTCAAAGCACTCTGGCCCAAAGCATTATGTTGCCCAAGGCTGGATTAGATGAGAGTTCTGGGTTTGCAGACTTTATCAGGGAACAGATTGGCAAGTGTTTGGGGGACAGGGTGTCTCCTCCTAGCCCCTAAGTCTCTCCTCCAAGGCGGTTTGATTACTGCACCCCTGGTTTGACTGGGCCTGTTTCTTTAAATGGAAAGCAACCTCAGAGACCTCCCATGCTCACCCTGTTGCCATTCCCAGGGCCCTTTGCTGCCAGCGGTGGCGTGGGAGTGGAGCACACAGGCGTTGACAAAGATTAGGAAAGATCGATGAACACGGACGTGGATTCATTCCCAACCGCTGGACTAATCAGTTGGTTTTCACAAGCACTTTATTCCCCCGTCATATCAGCCACAAATGCCCGCTTTAATGCTCCGGATCAGCCCTGCACCAGTCAAATTGATTATATGATTTGGTTTGCTTTAGGAGGAGAAATGGAAAAGACCTTTGCCCTCCCTGTAAAAAAGCTGAAGCAAGAACAAATAAAATAACAACCGTCGCTGGTTCTGACAGAGGAGAAGAGCCTGCCCCCTGGGTTCAGAGCATACTTTGAGATGTTAAATGACTGTATCAACCGGAGTCTTGGTCTCCAAACCATTGGCTCAAATGTCAAGAAGCCTGGAGAGCCGAAACCGATTTGGCTCAGTGGATAGAGCATCGGCCTGTAGACTGAGAGGTCCCAGGTTCGATTCCGGTCAAGGGCATGTACCTTGGTTGTGGGCACATCCCCAGTAGGGGGTGTGCAGGAGGCAGCTGATTGATGTTTCTAGCTCTCTATCCCTTTCTCTCCCTTCCTCTCTGTAAAAAAATCAACAATATATATGTATATTTTAAAAAGGAGGCCTTGAGAGAAGACCAGGGTCTCACTGGCTCCCTGGAGCACCTGAAGTAGGAAGCGAACCCTGGCAAAGTGGGGCTCTGATGAGCAAGAGGAAGAAGCCTGGAAAGAAGGCTCCCAGCGGAGAGCATTAGGACATCCACATCCTGGATAACCTCCCGAGGGGGCAAAGGGGTGGGGTGGCACCATGGAGGAGCTGGCCCATTGAGAGACATGGGGCATGTTAGCGGGGTTTAGGGACTGTGATGAGGGCATTCCTTCCTGGAGAACTTGCAGGAGGGGATGTATATACAGACATGACTTGTGAGTCCCTCTGGCCCTGAACCATGTATGACCACAAGGCAAGTGTCCTCCCACCCATTTGGAAGGGACCAGGGAAAGCAATGGTTTTGGTCTCCTCTATTTATACAAATGGGGAAACTGAGGCTCAGAAAGAGAAAGTGACTAACCTTAGGCCATATGGTGAAGTGCCAACAAAACCAGGACCAGAACTCAGATCCCTTCAATCCCATCCAGGGCTCATGCCATGTGGTTACACATGGTTTCAGGCCAGTAGGACTCTACATGGCATGCTTGCACATGTAGGCTACTTAAGGAGAAGAATTCGAGCCCACCTATCTCTTTTCCCCTGGAGTCATTTTATCTGATCTAGGTTGTCAGTCATTGATTTTAGCCCCCTGGAGAGCCCCCCAAAAGTTGCAAGTGTGTGAACCACAGTGATTAAACTGGGGGGTGTCCACTCATGCCCTGTTGGGGAACTCACCAAAGACCCTTGAGAATGGGCCAGGCTTACCAGAAACAGGAAAGCAGGAGGGGCAGTAACTCAGGAGGAGCAGGCTTCCCGGTGGCTAATCTGAGATCCTCGTGGCCTGCCCACCCCTCCAAGGTCCATTCCAGGATCAGGAATCCTGCAGCCCAGTCCTGCTGCAGACCAGTCTGTGCCACCAAGCAGTGACTTCACATCTCTGGACCTCAATCTCTCACTTTTGAAATGAATGTTCAGCACAGACAATACCTCACAGCTCTAGAGTTACATGGGTCTCCGACTCTAGGGGTTGCCTTTGTTTCTTACTTTAAAATAAAGGATCCCGCTGAAACCAGTTTGGCTCAGAGGATAGAGCGTCGGCCTGCGGACTAAAGGGTCCCAGGTTTGATTCAAGTCAAGGGCAGGTACCTTGGTTGCGGGCACATCCCCAGTAGGGGACGTGCAGGAGGCAACTGATCGATGTTTCTCTCTCACAGATGTTTCTAACTCTCTATTCCTCTCTCTTTCTCTCGTAAAAAAATCAATAAAATATATTAAAAAAAATAAAAAATAAATAAAGGATCCCAAAGTGTCTATTGACCACACTTCATTATAGCTACTACCTGCCTTCCTTTCCTTCACATGAAAACTTTTTGTAGGACTCGTTCAAAAGCCCTACGCATCGTATTCTCTTCTGCCCCAGCTGGCTTCCCATCCCCACCCTGCCACTGAGATTATTCTTATCGGAGTCACCAATTACTTCCATGGAGCCAAATCCAAAGTCATTTCTCTGTTCCTATCTTTCCTGAGTCCTCATGGCATGTGGTATAGCTAATCACATCCTTCTTGAAATATCTTTCCCTTGGTTTCTCGAATATCACAGGTTTTTTTGGTGTCTCACCTGGACATTCTTTTTAATATTAATTTATCACCCTCTTTTTTTTTAACTTTAAAAGTTGGGGATCTCAGGACTCAGTCCTTGTTCTCTATCTACACTTTCTAAGTGTCCCAACCAATCAAGTGGCTTAAAAAACCCATTCCATGTCAACGGCAGCTGAAGCTATCTTCCCAGCTGGAGAAATCATTCCAGATTCTCATTCATTACCTTGCTTATAGCGCTCTTCTCCTAGATTTTGGCATTTAGTAGATTTTTGCTGCTACAGTGTTGTGTTCTTTGCCCATCAAAGTGAAATTATCTTGGCATCATTCTAAGTGTAGGCATAGTACTTGCCATTATCAGACATTCTTGTGTTTATCTGTTCACTTATTGCCTATACCCTCATTATTAGAATATAAACTCCCAGCAGGCAGGATTGTTGGCCATTTAATTCATTGTCATATCTCTAATGTCTAGATTAGCATCTGACATTTGGAAGGTGGGTACTCAATGAATATTTGTTGAATGAATGAATCAATGAATGAATAATGATCTCTGGGAATAGCGTTTGGAAATCTCTATTTCAAACATTTAACAAGTAGGGTTGAGAACTACTCTACAACAGACCCAATGTATAACCTGGCTATATTGAAGTAAGAATTTTTATTTCTGAAGATTGTGGAGGGCGACGCTTAGCCTAAAAAAATACATCTCTAATGGTGGAATTGCAAGGTCTGTGGCAAATATTTAAAAGACACAGGTCAGTAAGGCCCTTTGCCTGTGTATTCTAGTGGCATAGAAGACCGTTGTCTTTGCTTCCACATGTTGCTGGCCCTGCCCTTAGCTCAACAGCTGGGAGATAAAGTGGCGACTGTCTTCCCTGAGAGGAATCAATAGTAAGAATGAGTACTTGGCTATTTCCAAAAGGTCAGCTTGACACCTGATTTCTCAGGCTGCTCCCTTGATCCCTCCTCCCCATTAACAGGGTAGACTTCTTCTGCTTGGCCGACAACTTTCAAAGAACAAATTTGTAATCTGATTCTGAGAAATATTATGGGGATTAATATAGTAGCTCTGGGTTCATTTGGTTTGGCCCCTTGAAGGATGGAACATAGGCCCAAAGCAAAGGTCAGTGACTGCCTGGGACTGCTGGGCATCTGGGAGAGTTGATACAAAAAGAGATGCAGGTAGAGGGGGGATTAGCAGCAGGATGCTTCACAAATGGGAAGGATTCTCTCTGCATGCGCCCACATGGATGCGTCTATAGCCCAGTGCCCATCAGTAGGCATGCAGAGGCATGAGTAAGCATTGGCACATGTGCTCATATGTATGGTACATGCATGAGTGCATTTACATATATGCTAGAGAATGCTTTGCCGGGAGTCTGTAATCTAGTAACCATGTGACTTTAAGAAGCCACTTAAATTGCATCACCTGGGACTGCTCACCAAGCCCTCTGCATCTCCCATTTTTGTTGCTCAGATTAAATGAGAGGATGGAGGAATGTTCTCTGTAACTGGAAAGCTCTCAACATCTTATTTTGCATGTAAATGGGCGCGCGCGCGCGCACACACACACACACACACACACACACACGTGTCAATAGTTACATGTCGCTCTTTCCCAGGAGCTGGGTCCAGGGAGGAGAATCTGGGGCAATTCCTATCAGGCCTGCTCCTTTTAAACTTAATACTGACCATGCACCTGCCCAAGAAGGGGCTTCAGTAGGAATAATTCCAGGCATTTCCGAGGACAGACCCAACTCTCCATGCCTTCCTCTCTGCTCCCTGCACCTGCGCAGATCACCTAGTAGCTGGGCAACCTTCCAGCGTGGCCACCTCCCCCCCCTCCCTTCCCAGCATCTCAGCCTTCCCGTACAGGGATGCCCGCTTGAGGAAAACCTGGTGTACCATGCGGAAGTCCCAAGCACAGGCGAGACAATTAACCTGGAGGCCAAGGGTTAGCAAGCTGGCGGGCTGGGGTCCCCTGGTTTGGAAACATCTGGGCCTCCAGGCCCTGCCCCCACCCCCATCCGGTACCTCCCACCTCTGGCAAAGCCTCAGGGAGGAGGCGGATTATCTGTGTGTGTGTGTGTTTTTAATGAATAGGATGGGCTGTGGGCGCCTGGCAGGCCCCATCTGTCTGCTGCCCCGACTCAATTTGATTCCCATTCACCCGCCTTTGTTTGCCTCCCCGTTTTGATCAGCAATCTCGTGGGGGGTGGGGGGGGGACGGCAAAGGCTTAAGGTTCTGGGCGGCTCTGCCGAGCTGAGACCCCCTCCCAGCCGCCCACCCTGGGCTGCAGCCCAGCCTCGGCCGGGGCCAGGCACTCCTGGCGGTGCGTGTCCTCAGGCCACGGAGCCCAGACTAGCCAGTCCTCTGCCACCAGGGGAAGGAGCTTGTTTGCGATGTTGGGACAAGGAGAGCCGCTGTTCCCTGGCCGGACAGGCGGACACATATCTGATACCTTCATCAATCAACCAACCAATCATCAATATAAAATGCACCTTCCATGGTCAGATGCCTCTTCAGTAGCAAGGTGGGTGGGTGGGAGTTAGAGGGGGAGGCCCAGGCGCTTCTGAGGAAGTCAGAACTAGCGATCTGGCAGTGGCACCATGCAAGCCATTCTATCCCCCTTTAAATAGAAAAAAATCATAAGCAGCCAATGAGCTGCACAGTCAGAGCACTAAAATCATTTTGGAATTGCAGATCAGAGTCACCATTAATGTCTCTCCCCCCTTTTTTAAAATTGCCATCCAGAATGAAAAGGGTGTGGGAGCCCCTTTCCACGACCCGCGTGGTTCAGGGTTCCCGGTTCAGGGTTTGGGTTCTGAAGGAGGCTGCACACAAATGAAAAGAGAGACTAGAGAATATTAATTTGGCCTTATTGGGGGGGGGCCAGGTGGGAGCCTTCCTCTAGTGGAAAGGACTACCACTTGCTCTGGCCTTTTTCTCCCTTTTATTAAGGCTTTTGGACACACCCTAGCCTTTAGGCAGGAAATAACAAACACAGAAATTAACAAGAAACAAACAGGTAGAGGCTGCTTCAGCTAACAATGTTTCAACCAAACAGTGAGTAATTAGCTCTAACTTTTCGGAGCAATGAAGGTTGACCAGCCTTCTGGTTTCCTGTTCACATCCATTTAGTGAGAACAATGTTTGGTTTCCAGCAAAAGGGATCTAGGGAACTTGAAAGCTGAAGGGGCTTGAGTAAGTGCCACCCGCCCATTTCACAGATGGCACGACCAAGGAGGAGAGAGCCAGGCCTCTGGACTCCTGGCCCAGCTCTGGGGTCAAGGTTATGGGAGAATGGGAGAGTGAGCCTGACTCTGTCCAAGGACCCTAGCAGTCTGAAGGTTTGGAGGCACAGTTATGGATTCAGTAGGAAAGAGTAGCTCCTAGCCCCCTGGGAGGGGGTGGGAGACAGGGGCGCAGATGTAAAATCAGAGACAGCTGTAAGATTGGTCTATAGGCCTCTAACACTGTGGACCAGCCATATAGGTTCAGATTTTCTTGGTGTTGACAAACAGGGCAGTGCAGCCTGGCATTGAACTCAGGGCCCGTTTCTGCCTTGAAGGGGACACTGGAATGTTACTCTTCATCTTTCCTGGAGTGTGATTTCACATGAGTCACAGTGGGCAAGGACTACAGGCAACTGGAGGCTGTCTGGTTATCCAACAACTACCGCCCAACCTCCTATCTTTAAGGAGTTCACATCCCCAAAGAAATGTAAGATGACGCCCCCAAATTATAGGATGAGAAAGTTTGGGGGCCAAAACAGGGTTCAGGTAATGGGCCATGGAAGTGAGGTGTTAGTTCCAGTGAATGGCAACAGGGAAGGTTTGGGGGGAAGGGGCCTCTGAGCTGGTGTAAGTGGAGAAGATGGGACCTAGGGGAAGGAAGAACGGTGATCCACATTTATAGAGAAGCAGGTCAGAGTGGAAGCTGGAGCTAAGTTAAGTATGGACTGTGGACAGGGAACTGGGAAAGGTCTGTGAGGCTGGACCATAGATACGAAGGGAAGGTAGTGGGGGCCCCAGGGGAGGGCGGAGCACTAAGTGGAGCTGTGGTGCTCACCTGGAATCCATGGCTATCAGGGTTAGGGGTGTGAGCACTGGCTGCCAACAGGTTGGGGTTACATTTGTTCACCCAGCGTTATTAGGAGCTGAAAGGCAAAATGCCCTGCACACTAAGGTAGCATTTTCACATGCTTAGGAGTAGCTGTGGTTGGTAAACCCATGCATTTCACATTCTTAGGAGATTTGACCAGCCTGAATTTTCTTAGTTGATGAACACTCTACTCTCAAGTGGAGTTCTTGAAATATTTTTACATTAAAAGATATAGGCCCTGAGAGGGAGTGTCCTCAGACCTCTGCCTGCTCAGAGGAGCCCTCAGGGGCCCTGCCCTTGTGATGTCTGCACATCCAGGAGACAAGACTCGTAGGCACCAACAACAGAACATTCCTGCGACAAGTATGATCAGGTGCCAAACCCACTGTCATCTGGGACTCGCTGGCATGCTACAGACAGTGCCACGGAAGTTCGGAAGAGCAATTCCTGTGGGTGGGTTAGGAGGACAGTTTATGGGCGACATAGTGTTTGATTAATCCTTATAGGATGTGTGGTCGGTGGATATATCTTGAAACAGCGTTCTTTTTACCTGCAGCCCAACGTTCTATCACACGAATACTCTGTTTTCTCCTGCAATAATACTGCCACAGTGACCACCCTCTGATTCTCCTCCTCACACACATGTATGAGAGTGTAGGTAGAATTCCTGGGTTCTAGGGAATGCATAGTTTTAGACTTGTGGTTATCCTAATTTATACTACTCATCACTGTTAGTGTTCACCGATTTTTAATTTTTTTAAAAATCGGATGAGTATGAAATGGACTATATTTGAGTTTCTATATATACCTCTGTCTACAAAGCATATTACTTAAAAATATCCTACCCTTAATCAGAGGGACAAGGATAGACCACACCCCCTGGTCTACTGCTTATTGTGAGTGAAAGAAGAAAACACCCAGGCAGAGTTCAGCTCTCCAGTACCCACAGTTCTCTGTGGTGCACACATAACTGTAAAACAATTAAAACAGCAGGGTGGAAACTTGACGAGCAGGAGCGGACATGGCAGTGTGAGGGTGTTTGAGTGGGCCAGCCTCCCGGCCTGTCAGAGGGAACCTGGCCCGGACTCGCTCTGCCTGGCATCTGTGGCACGTCCCCTTCTTCCCAAGCGTTTCCACAGCCATTATCTCTGTTGATCCGCACAATGCCCCGGCGAGGTGAGTTGGAAAGATATTGAGGCTCCATTTGGCAGGGGTTAAGTGGCTTTGCTGAGGTCATATACTTTAGCAGCAGGGCCGGCCTAGAGCCCGGGCCTCTGGACCAGGACATCTGGGATGCCAACACACACACACACACACACACACACACACACACACACACACACACGTGGACATGCACACGCTATTTGGATTTTGTAGCATTTTATTCACAAGAGGGCAAGGACTGGGTTTCACACTTCTGTGAGTCCTCCTTTAAAAAAATAAAATAAAAGTTAGTTATTTCCTAAGTTGAACCTTTTCTTCCTTTTCTTCCTTTTCTTCCCAGGGGGTCGGGGTTCTTGTGCCCCTCCAAACCTCTTCTGTCTGGGGTGAAGGGCAGTTTAGAACCAAAGGCTTTTACAATGCAGAGCCTCCTAATTGCCATCCATCAGCCCGTTTTGGACCAGATGGGCTGAACACGGTGCCATTTTTATGACCTCCACGTGCCAGTCACTCGGCTGGGTGAGGGTTCACCAGCCTGCACGCCAGTCCCTCATGAAGTGCTACTGTCCCGGGACCAGGGACAGCCTTCGGGAGTTACTGACAGCTCTCCTGGCCTCCCTGCCTCATCCCTGTTCCATGCAGCACCGGCCTCCTGAGCGCTTCCACGTGCTCCCCCCGCCGCCTGCTTCCTCATCCCTCCCCTCCTCTTCACCCAGCTGTGGCACACACCCAAGTTCGCCTGTGTCTCCTTTTGGCACCTTGGGAAAGAAATGGACCTAGAAAGCAGTAGGATGGCATACAGCCAGTTAGACGGCACCAGGGCCGAAACAGTGGCTGGAGAAAGATTAACCTCGAGAAGCATCGGGCCCTCGCTGGTTTGGCTCAGTGGATAGAGCCTCAGCAGAGCACTGAGGGGTCCTGGGTTGGTTCCAGTCAAGGGCACATGCCAGAGGCGTGCGGAGGCAGCTGATCAATGATTCTCATCATTTGTGTTTCTTTTTCTCTCTCCTCCTTCCTCTCTGAAATCAATAAATATATATTTTTTAAAAAAGAAGAAGCATTGGGGGTAGGGTGCCAATGTCTGGGCGACTTCAAGGAGGAGGTGGCTTGGAGGCAGGCCCTGAGTGCGGGAAGATTCCCTAGAACAGTGGTTCTCAACCTTTCTAATGCCGTGACCCTTTAATACAGCTCCTCATGTGGTGGTGACCCCCAACCATAACATTATTTCCATTGCTATTTCATAACTGTCATTTTGCTACTGTCATGAACTGTCATGTAAATATCTGATATGCAGGATGTATTTTCATTGTTACAAATTGAACATAATTAAAGCATAGTGATTAATCACAGAAACAATATGTAATTATATATTGTGAAATATTTATTTCTAATTACAAATAAATGAAATTTTTGTCTTGAATCGTGGTGTAGCATGGGTAACAGTCTTCATATGACAACAGTAAACTACATGGCTACACTTTGCTACACCGAGGAGCGGTCTGTTGGTTCCTAAGACCATGGGAAATAGGTGTTTTCCGCTGGTCTTAGGCGACCCCTGTGAAAGGGTCATTCGACCCCCAAGGGGTCGCGACCCACATGTTGAGGACCGCCGGCCTAGAAAGAAAGGGGGTGCAGGGGAGGCGACCAGGCATGCATCCTGCCTCTCCCTGGTTTTCTTCTTTCTGCTTCCAACCCCAAAACCCTGGCAGACCACATGTTTCCTCCAGGCCTGGGAGCAAAGGGACAGAGCTCCGGCCACCTCCCGCAGGCCCCTGCTGCCACCCTGGCACCCGTGCCTCCCTCCTCTCCCTGCAGAGAAGGGAGAGGCAGCAGCCGGCCACGCTTTCTGTTTCCCTCTTCGTTCCAAAGCCGGAAAGGGAAGGGAGACGGCGGTGGGGGCAGTCAAGGGGCGTCTGGCAAACTGCGCTGACTGGCTTGCAGGAGGATAAATGACTCTGGTCGCCGCGCGCCGGTGTTACACAACTTGCCTGTGTTGGCTTGGACCTCTGTGATCCCCCTCTAATTGAAATCACTTTCCCCTGACCTCCTCCGGAAGCCGGGAGCTAGCCGCTCTCCGGGCCGACACAGGGGCCACGGAGGTCCGGGGAAATCCTGCCTGGGCAGCCCAGCTGAGCGCCCCCCGCATCCATCTTCCCGGCCCGGTGCCCTGGTCCCGAAGGGCGCACTGCTGGGCCCCGGGCTGGCATGCGGTTCTCCGTGGGGCTGGGACTGCCCTCTAGAGGGCTTTTGCTGGCGGGTTCATGAAGAGCCCTACAATTGGGGTGCCCTGCACATTGTGGGGGGGTTGTGATAAGCCTGGGGTCCTGGGCACCCTGCCACATGTGGGAAAAGCCCACAGTTGCTTAGCACGACCCATCAGTCCACAGAGATGAAAACCTGCTGGTAATGATCTGAGCCTGGACTCTGTCTCACACATAAATCAAAGTATTGTTGCGCTGGTATAAAGAACTCTGGGGTTTGCAGGAAAACGACTACCACGTAAATCAAGGGGAACGGAACGCTTTTTCCAGTTCATCTCGTTAGGAGATGATTACCACTCAGGCACGTTACAATACTGGAACAATGGTGATATCACACATCTGCATCCCAATATGCATCTATCTATGAATCTGTGCGTATATATACTAGAGGCCCAGTGCACAGATTTGTGCGCTGGGAGGCGGGGGCATCCCTCAGCCTTGCCTGCACCCTCTTGCAGTCTGGGTCCCCTCACTCCTTACTGCCCGCCTGCAGGGGAGGCGGGAGAGGCTCCTGCCACCACCGCTGCTGCAATTGGCAGCCCCAGAGCCAGGCTTCTGCCTCAGCGGTGCTCCCGTTGTGGGAGCACACTGACCCCCAGAGGGCAGCTCCTACGTTAAGTGTCTGCCCCCTGGTGGTCAGTGCACATCATCGTGACCAGTCATTCCGCTGTTTGATTGATTTGCATATTAGGGTTTTATTATATAGGATTAGAGGTCTGGTCCATGAAATTCGTGCATGAAGGGGAGGTCCCTCAGCCTGGAATTGCACCCTCTCCAATCTGGGACCCCTCAGGGCATGTCCAACTGCTGGTTTAGGCCTGATGCCCCTGAGGGAATGGGACTAAACAGGCAGTTGGACATCCCTCTCGCAATCCAGGACCGCTGGCTTCTAACCGCTCACCTGCCTGCCAGCCTGATCCCCCTAACTGCTCTCCCCTGCTAGTTTGATCACCCCTAACTGCTTCTGCTTTGGCCCTGCCACCATGGCTTTGTCTGGAAGTACATCCAGAAGGTCATCCAGAAGATGTCCCATCTAATTAGCATATTACCCTCCTATTAATATAGACTAGTGGCCCGGTGCATGAAATTTGTGCAGGGGGGGAATGTCCCTCAGCCCAGCCTGTACTCTCTCACAATCTAGGACAACTGGCTCCTAACTGCTCACCTGCCTGCTGATTGACCCTAACAACTCTGCCTGCTGGCCTGCTCTCCCCCGACGACCGGCGCGCGGGCGTGTGCACCGCCGATGGCCCCCCACCAGCCTGCTGGCCCCCAACTGCCCCCCATGCCAGCCTGCTCACCCCAACTGCTCCCCTTGCCAGCCTTCTTACCCCCAACTGTCCCTCCTTTCTGGCTTGTTCAACCCCAACTCCTAATTGCCCTCCCCTCCTTGCTTGATTGCCCTTAACCGCCTGCCTCAGCCCTGCCATTATGACTTTGTCCGGAAGGACATCCAGAAGGTCTACCAGAAGGTCTCCTTGTCTAATTAGCATATTACCATTTTATTATATAGATGAGTAGGTACAAGACTCACTGTTCACTACTCTGAATTTGCCTAAATTTACATACAGAAATGCATGTTATTTGATTATAAATTACTTTTATTTTTTCCCTCTTTATAATTAAACTAGAGAGTTGTGTTGATTTTTTAAAAAGTTTCAAGTATTTTAGAATTGAAAACTCCTGCTGTTAACTTCCTGAGTCTTAGTTTTTTCCTCAAAAGAATAAAAAAAGTGGGGGGACAATAGTGAGATGTCAAAAATAGCATAAGTGTTGCCTAAATAATATCCGTAGAGTACCAAGCCCAGGATATTGCTGTTGAGAGAAACACTGTTGATTAAAGTCCCAAAGAGGCACAGATTCCATATGGAGAGGGAGAGAGCCTGGGAGGGGAGGGAGAAGATGGTGTTTGTGGGGAGGGGCATGAGATAGGAAGGAGGTATAAATGTGAGCCCCACTTGGAAGACCAAAGACCACCTGTATTTTTCCAGGTGAATTATATGCAATGCATAGATAATTTTTCTCTTTTATAATATCAAGCAATTAAAGAAAACACACCTTTTCTAAGCACTCATTGGCCACCTATTTACTACATGCCAACACTGTCATAGGAATTGTAAATCAAGTCTTATTTCTTACTTAAACCCAGCGAAGTTGGTATTATGATGGCAACTTTACATATGAGGTAACCGGGGCTCATTTAGCAAGCACAATTTGAACCAGATCTAGTTGACTTCAAAGTCGTATAATATACTGTCCTTAAAAATTTGCCAGTGGGCTTGTTTTTATTTTACAGATTGGTGGTTTAATTAATGTCTGCTGTCTTAGTTGGCAACTTCTGTCTATGTTACTTGGCTGAGCCTGACTCCTAGATATTAAAGGCAACACACAAAAAATTCAATTATAGAGTTAAGCCTATAGGAAGACTGTAGTATATTTTTGAGAGAAATAAAACAATATTTATACAAATGGGAAACATACCATATTCTGGACCGGAAAACTTGGTAGCATAACAATTTCAATTCTCCTCAAGATTACTGCATAAATGAAATTGAATTCTAATTAGAGTTTAAATGGATTTTTCTCACATTAAATTATCTAAAAATTAATATAAAAATAAATTTCTGAGAAAGGCCAAGAAAAAAATTTAAAGAATAGTTGGGGAAAGAAAACTTGATTCTTTACCAGATATAAAAACATTATATATAAGAAACGTGATTAACATAGGGATAGAATGGAAAACCTAGAAATAGATCTCAGTGGGAAAAAAAAAGGTAATTTATTTAATAAAAGTTGCTGATAATCTGCCTCGAAGGAAAATATAGTGGAATCCCCTGCCTCATATCATACTAAAAAAAATCCCAACTGGATTAAAGGCTTAAAGTAATAATAAAAGCATAAACTTATTATAAGAAAATTAAGGGGATATGTATATATCTATATATCCATCCCAAGGACCATGGTTGAAGGAGAGTAGCGTGGAACAAAAAAAATATTGTTAACCAAATAAGAAAATTTAGAAACTGTTTTTTAAAAAGATAGAGGCATATTTGGTCATATAAAAGTTAATGTCACATTAGTATGGTGAAAGATGTCATAAAAAAGCAAAATAATAGATTGAGAAACATTTTAATGCAGTTGACTGATAAAATGTTAATATCTAAATTACAACAAAATTTTCTAACAAATGAGTAAGAACAAATAGGGAAATGGGCAAAGGATATGAAGAAACAGCTCAGAAAAGATCAAATTCAAATGTCAGTAAACATGTGAAAGATCTCTAACTTCTCTAGTAGACAAATACAAATGAAAGTAATAATAGGATTCATTTCTATTATAAGACTAATAAAAATTAAAAAGGGAGGTAACTCCTACCATGGGTAGACATGTTGGGGGAAGGATCCTCTTATGTACTAGTATGATTAGAGAAAATGTGAGTCATTATATGATTTTAGAAACAACTGGGTAATGCTTTTTCAATGTAGGACACACACCCTTCAATCTAGCAAACCACTCTGGGAATATGTCCTTTAAAAACAAAATTCCAGTAAGAAGAGATACTTCTTTAAGGACAAAGAAGTTTATATCAGTATTATTTACAACTACACAGATTTGCAAACAAAGTTAATGTCGAGGTCTAGTTAGTTTTGCTCAATGGATAGAGCATTGGCCTGCAGACTGAAGAGTCCCAGATTCAATTCGAATCAGGGGCACATGCCTAGGTTGCAGGCTCAGTCCCTAGTAGGGGGCATGCAGGAGGCAACCAATCAATGCTTCTCTCTCATCATTGACGTTTCCCTTTCCCTTACTCTTTGAAATCAATAAAAATATATTTTAAAAAATTAATCTATAAAAAGAGGAATAGTTGATTGAATTGTGGGACATTTATTCCACGAAATATTGTACACTTTTAAAAGGATTGCATTGGATATCATTTCTTATAAACTTGGAGGAATTATTATCATAATATATTTTTAAGTGAAAAAAGCAAACAGAAAATGGTATATAATAGAATCCATTTTTGTAATTATGACCTCTGTAAAGTACATACCTATGTTTATGCATGTAAATGATGGTATGAGCATAAAGAGTATTATGTGAATATTGGAAACAGGTTGATAGAGGTAAACATGGAAGAGGAATGGGGGTAAGGGGGAGAATTGGTGTACATGTACAGGGAATCAGAGAGAGAGATCAGAAAAAAAGATATAAAAGAATGTTGACCCTGATAAAATAAAAATGAATTATGTGACCCAGTTGATGTAACATGTGTGTGCTTGTGTATGTAAAAACCTGTATATGGAGAATTATGAAAGAATATTTATTAAATATTAATGATGCACTCATGGACTGGATATAATAGAAATGCCATTCTCCCCAAGTTAATCTATACTTTCAATATAATTCCAGTAAAAATTTCAGCAGATCTGTGTGTGTGTTTGTATGTCCATATTCCTACATGTGTTTTTATGTTGTGTGTAAATTGACAAGGTGATTCTAAAATTTATATTAAAATGTAAACAGCAAAAGCAACCAACAGACCTCAACCAAAAAACTAAAGATGAGGGAGGAAGGAGAAAGGGGTATTTTGCACTATTAAATATCAAGACTTCAGTAGAAACTAAGCCAATATAGTGTCCATGCAAAGAAAGATGAATAGCCTATTGGAGTTGAATAGAGTGCCCAGCAACAGTATACACACAAATGAAAACTTTATTTATGACAAAGGCTAACTGCAGAGCACTGGGAAAACAGTTTTGAATAAATGATAGTGCCGGACATTGGACAACATTTAATGCCAGTGGGTCTTGATCCGGCATCTAGAAGGGTTCTGGGATCTAGAGAAGGGCTGTGCATAGAGTAAATGAGTCCAGAGATGATACATAATTTTGAAAGGCATATGGGGGGGAGGGGAGGCAAGGGAGAGAGACAGAGGAGCTTGGCTAAAGAAACCAAGTTCTCCTTATCTCAGGACCTCTTGCTTTTTATTAACACAATTTGTTCTAAGGTGAGGTGAGATATACACTTCAAAGCGTAGGGTTTCTCTACAGAGTCCATGGTCAGAATGGGGAATAGCCTACAGCTGTTCAGTTATTTGGCCAGTAGGAGGCAATAATATGTAGATTAAGATGCCCTGAGCTATCTGGCAGCAAACAATCAATTTAATGCATCCTTTTCAGGTTTGGGGAAATGCCTTTAGCCATCCCAGCAGGTGATAACATATGTGACTCAGCCCTTGTTGAGTCCCCAAGTTCCATCAACCTTTCGATGAAATTCTTGCAATTATGACATGCTGGAACTGGCTTCCGGCATGATAGTAAGTCTATTGGATATCTAAGTGAAGAAACAAATGAAGCTCAACTCCTACCTCAAACTACACACAAAAGTGAACTCCCAGTGGATCATGGCTGTCAATATGGAAAGTAAATCAATAAAGTTTCTAGAAGAAAATAGGAGACTTTTTTCTTGACCTTCAGATAGGGAAAGATTTCTTAAATCTGACATAAATTCCTCTTATCATAATCAAAGTTGTTCCATGGTATTACATTAAAATTAAGAACTTCAGTTTATCAAAAGAAAGTATTAAGAAGACAAGCAAGCCACAAAGTGGGTGAAGAGATTTGCAATGTATAAAAAATAGCAAAGAACTAAAAACCAAATGCACAAAGAACTCCTACAAATCAGCCAGCAAAGAACAACAACCCAATTGAAAAATGGCAAGATACTTTAATGGGCATCTGACAAGACGATATAGAAATGGTCAACAAATATATGAAGAGGTATTCAAGCTTTGTAGTCACCAAGAAACTTCATCATGATATAAACATACGTGCTGAATAGCTAAAATGAAAATGTTGGCAGGGGGTGGAACAAAGGGAGTGTGAAAACATAGTTGGTTAGTATATGAATTGATACGATCAACTTGCAAATCTATCTGATTAAGTTGCATACACATATGTACATGATGTTGGAGCAATTCGATTCCTAGATGTTCACTTAACAGAAACGTGGGCCCAAGTGCAATAAAAGTCATGTACAAAAGTGTTTATAGCAGAAACCGGTAATAGTACAAAACAAAAAAATGCCCATCACCAGTCAGGATGTAACATACACCATGATGACTGCAGCTATCCAGCACACCAGTAGGGGGTCAGCTTTAATGGGAAAGAGCAGGTCTTCAATAAGATGCAATGGAGGAGAGAGAGATGGCAGGTCAGACTGAGGGTTTGCTGGAGCAAGATGAGGGAGTTCCTACCACCTGTTTCTCTTTTCTCATTGAAGTCTGAGGTGAGTTCATCAACTGAGAAGTGATACAGGATATTTGAGGAGAGAGGAGAGTCATCTACAAGAGTGGGTAAGGGTACTTAAAGAGAAATAGAATTCCTGGGCAGTGCTGAGTTGAAGTTTGTAATAATAAAATCTCATTAAAAACTATAAAGTCACCAATTTCTCCTGTGAAAAAATGGAGGTAGTAAGACCCAGGCTTTTCTGGTCCCCTACGCCTCTGTCAGTAGCCATTGGGTACTTTCTGGAAAATTCTGAGTCTGTCTGGTGCACATAGACCTCTAAAAAAGAGCTTGAGGAACTGTTAGGTCTAATTTCATTGGGCAAAATGTCAGAGAACTCTCAGATGAGTTGTGGGAGTGTCTATTATCTATCCAGTGGTCTGTCCATCTATCTGCCCAGGCCATTTAATGAATTCTTATACCATGCACGGTGTGCTAGAATAACATCACTCTCATTATTTGAGGACTAGTTATTTGGCTATTCGGTGAAAAAATTTGTTCAACAAGTGTCTGTTGAGCACCGACTATTTGGAGCTGAGCCTTTTGCTGAACATCATGCATGGAGGAGGCCAAAATGCAAAAAGGAATTCTTTCTACTCTCAGGCAGCTGGCAACCTAGACAGGGAGACTATGTGGTGTCCCTTTGTGATAATACAACGTACAAAACAAGAGTCAGATTATGGCGCAGCCAGTGGGACTTCCGAGGAGGGAGCTCAGAGAAGGAAAGTCTGGGAACACAAGGATGTTTCTGGCAGGGAGTTGGGGCTGGAGCTAGGCCTGATCATCTCAGCTCTCATCTTCTCAAAAGGGGGAGGGAGTAAAGAGCCCCAAACTTGAAGAAATAGTGCAGTATTAAGAGTGTAGTCATAAACATAAAACATTAACATGTAATTCCCTTATGCTTTTGAAAAATTACTTCATAAACGCAAAGTAAAATATTTTTTTCCTTTTTATTACCTGACAATTACATATTAAGAATTTCTTTTTATGTTTAAAAACATATGCAAGCCGGGGAAGGCAGACGCCAAAATGTAATTGCTTTCCTTCTATAAGAATCAGATGTCATTTTCTTCCAACTCAACTCTGAAAAGAGATAGGAAAAAGCAAATTGTTGTATACATTAAATTTGGAAACATCTGATAGCTTTCCTCAATTAAACTATTTAAATGGAAAAAGATTGCTGTACGGCTCTATCATATCCCACTGAATAAAACCTCAGCTGAGGCAAATTGGCAGTGGCAGGTACCAAATGCATTGGCAATAATGAGATCGGACAACCCAGTGGAGGTCATTGGTAATTGTTATTATATGCAATATTGCACTGTCAGAGAAAGAAACACCAGCCCGGTGGCGAGCACAGCCAATGCTGTGGATCGTGTGGGAATGTCTGTGGACCCCTAGCGAGGGGGACATGAAAGGTGTCAGGAAAGCTTGAACCCCTCAAGTTGTGAGCCTGCTCTTCATCCAAGGGCTCATCAAGGCCTGCTGTGTGCTTTCAGCAGGTGGGGGCAGACCACTGGGCTTAGTATC
The DNA here is from genome assembly GCA_011751065.1 of Lasiurus cinereus. Lineage (NCBI taxonomy): Eukaryota > Metazoa > Chordata > Mammalia > Chiroptera > Vespertilionidae > Lasiurus > Lasiurus cinereus. The sequence goes on from JAAGEH010000480.1 coordinate 54,670,701, forward strand.
CGCTAATGTAGAGCAAGGTCTCAGGGGCTGGCACTGGGCCCGTGATGGGGGCAGGGGAGGAGTAGGGGAGAAGGATGACCCTGCCTGAGAAGGGAAGTGGAAAAGACATGAAGACCAGGTTTGTGGATTTGTTGTGGCTGGCCCTGATGGAAGGCATTGAAAGTTTGTTGTTTTCCCTCTAACTTCCAGATGAGGAGAAGGAGAAAGAGCTTATTCTCTTGTTCTCCAGGGTCTCAAGTTGAGGAACAAGGGGATGGAGGTGGAATGGGCTGCCTGGGACCTAAGCAACCCTGCCTGCCCGGAGACAAACTCTACTGAGGTCTGGGAACTGAGCCCAGCTCCGGGCACCATCCAGAATAAGATGACCCAAAGCAGTTGGCACACAATCCTGGGCAGGTGACCGACATATGCTGGCTGCTCTTGTGCAGTGGTGGATACATGGTCATATATTTGACTACATTTAACTCCTACAAGACAGGCTCATGTCTACCATGCTGTACAGGGAGCACATCTGGGCCCACTGCAACATCTTGTCCTCTAAATAGAATCACCAGTCACTTTGAGACAGGAGCTGACCGTGCTGCTGCCCGAGGGTTCCCTCTGTATGGCTCAGGGTTTCTCCTGTGCTCAGGAGCTCTGGCACCATGTTAAAGAGGAAGGGAGGGAGGACCACGCACAGCCCAGGCCTCTGACTTCACGAAGCCCAATGACCCCAGTTAGAGTAAATCCATCAGAATCGGGCCTCCTATTCACAAGGACTCTTGGAGAATGTTTCTTCACTGAGTAGTCTGCCTAAGTTTGTTCCAAGAAAGCAACAGATAGGACCCTAAAGGACCATATTGAGGTGGGGGAGGGGGCACTGGCGAGGTCAGACAGTAGCACAGTATCCTAACCCAAGGAGGAACACGCCTTCCTGAGCTGTAGGGCTCTCGACAGAGGAGGGTCAATGTGAGATTGGGACCTTGGAGGCTGGGCTATGGAGTTTAAACACTCTTACAGGTGCCAGCTTCTTATCCCACACTTAACCACAAACTTCACGCTACTCTTTGCCTTAGCGGGAAGAGATGATGATGGTAGCAAACATTCCTACCGTGCTTTCTGTGTGCCACGCACTATTCAAAGCATGTGACATGTATTAATTCACTTAGTCCTCCCTATAGCCCTTCGAAGCAGGTTTTTATTATCTCCATTTTGCAGGTGTCGAAACTGAGGCACAGTGAAGCTTACTCTTTCCTGGCACACGTGCAGCCTCTGTTCTAGTACTTTGTATGGGTGCATGCATTACGATGCCTTAGAGATATGCTCTGATGATTACAGTATAGCATATATTTATGCTGTATCTGCCATGCCTCATCTCCCCTCCTCAACTAGGGCCCCAGAAGGAAAAATTTCAAATATACAAACTATTAAAGAGTAGTACAATGAATATATGCCTGCCCTGAACACAAATCAATGTTTGTTACCAAGTTGCTATATTCTCAATTTTGCAGCCCCCAAAGTCCCTTGAATGTCTAATCAGTGTCTATAGAATGGATGAACTAAAGGGGGTGATGTGGGGAGTATTTTGGGGGGGCCTCCCCACTGGCAGGATGGGTTGAAGGAGGAGAGGCTGGGCCGCACCTAGGTCTGTGCCCAGGTCCAGGACAGGGATCTGCTCAGAGAACCTGTGGCCATCTGGGGCTCTTGGCCTGGCAGGTGGCACCTCTCTCCGAGTTCTTGGTCCCAGGTGTTGCTGTCTTTTCATGTTTCCTAGTTTTGCACAATCGTGTTTCCTGCCTAAAGGAGGTCTTCGATAAATTCATGAACTGGCTAGAGACACTCAGCTCTCTGTGACTGTGAGGCTGCCGTGACCTTTTGTCCCCAGCCCTAACATTTGGTTCATTTAATTAAGGGCTGCAGACATCATGAACATCTCTCAATTACCAAAGGGCATTTGAAACAACACCCCCCACCCAACACACACACACAATTAACCTTGGGCCCAAAGATAAAAAGAAAGCCAGCACAATATGTATGGCACTTCACTGTTGATAATCATCGCTTAGTCAAGTAGGCAACTGAGGCCAAGGCGGAAACAGTGGCCTAAGGCCAGCGCCCTGGTCTGTTGCCCTTGTCCGGTCTCTGCTGTGACCACGTGGGTCTTTAGGGGGAGGGGGGTGTGGGTTGAAAGCAAAGACTTGATATTATACTATTGTGTTTGGGGCGTTTTCTTCAAACCTATAAAGTGGAATTCATACTCTACAGTCTAACCTACTCATATGAATTGGTGATGCTCCGTAGTTTGAGTGATTGCGGCTATGACGCCTGCATTAAATATTTACTTGAAAAGAATAAAGACTTGTTAACCAAAATTAAGGTAAGAGAGTTGCACATTCTCACCAGCCCCAGGGAAGTCTTCCGCTGTTCTTCTTTCCTAGCTGATCAGATCCTCTCCCTTCCCAGGAACTACAAAACGCCTAACGCCTGCTTGCAAAGCCAGATCTGTGTCAGGGTTATCACAGTGTGAGGTCCTACATACAAGGATGGAATAATGGGGTAGAAAGTGAAATTTTAAGGAAACTGCCAACTGGATACAATTTGGATTTTTTTTCCTAATCTTTATTTCTTTAATTTTCAATTAGGAAAAATTTCAAATATACAAACTGTTAAAGAGTAGTACAATGAATATCTGCCTGTCCTGCACACAAATCAATGTTTGTTACCAAGTTGCTATATTCTCTCTCTCCATTTGAAAGCAAATTCCGGACACTTTGTCGCTAAATACTTCAGCCTGTATCTCCTAAGAACAAAGACATTCTCCTACTTAATCATCATACCATCACGCCTAAGAAGATTAATAAGAATTCTCTAGTAGAGTTTAACCAGGGAGTTGGGGCTTATCCAAATTTCTCTATTTCTGGAACTATAATCCACAGCTGATATTCTTTTTTAAACATGTGGAAGTGTGTGTGTGTGTGTGTGTGTGTGTGTGTGTGTGAGAGTCTGTGTGATTAAGCTTGTGAAGTGTGGTGAGTATGGATGGTAAGTGTAAGTATAAATGCATGTGCATTTATGGGTGAGCATGTACGTTGTGTATTCACGTTTATGATATGTGTACTTGTGTATGTATGTCCACATGTGGTGTGTATATACATATGTGAACTATACATATGTAGCATGTGTACTGTATGGCATGTACATGCGTATGTATGGTATGTGTGTGTCTCTGTGTTGAGGAGGGAGATGCTGGGGATCATCTTAGAGAAAACTGAGCCAAGATGTGCAGCTAGAAAGAAGATGCTCTATTTTGTCCCTCTCCAGTGCATTGAAGAAAGAAGAGTTAAGCTCCAAAAACTGTTGAGTGGAACCAATCTGGCTAAGGAGGCTGGAGCCAGGAATGGTTTTGTTCCCCTGAGAGATTGATTCAGGTGTTCCCGTCCTGCCATCTCGGGAGAGCTCTCTCTGAAAGGGAACGGGCACAAAAGTCCTTTCTCTCCTCAAAAGGGTCAGCATTATCCTCTATTTTCCTCGCCAGGCCTGCAGCTGACGCGCAGAGAAAGGTGTAATTACAATGTGATGGGCGCCGATCGCCGGGACCTGGAAATTCTGCCCTGCTGGCTTGGCTCCGCATACATTTCAATTTGGTGCTGTGAATTTTACATTGAAATGAGTTTTTTTTTCTTTAAAACCCTGGAGAAAACAGCCCCTGCACAGGAGCATTAACAAATTGCTTTTGCAAATCTAGGCTAAAGTGAACATTCAATTTGAGGAGGTCAAATCAAGCTTGGGCCCCAAAGCCCAAAGCCTGGGCCCCGCCAGCCCGGGTGGCTCTGGGTGGATGTGGCCATGGATTGGGTGTCGCTGTAGCTCGTGCTCACCCTCCGGGGCCTCTCTCTGTGCTGAGCCCCTCAGGGCCCTTCCAGGGCCCACAGGATTCTGGACCAGGTTTGGGAGGTTGAGGGCTGGTGAGCTGCTGAGACTGGAAGTTCTCTGCTGAGCAGCCCTTGCTCATCGGTGTGGTCACTTAGGTGACAAAGGTCACAAATTTGCCTCTACCCCTTTATTGTATAGAGCAGGACACTGAAACTAGGTTCCACAGTTTGTTCAAGGTCCCCCAGCTGGTCAGGTTAATCATCAGAGTGGTAACATTTACTGAATGTCAACAACCTGCCAAGCATCATGGTGCATGCTTTTTCAGTTAAAGCCCCTGGCCATCCTCTGTGATAAGACCTTTAACACACACACACACACACACACACACACACACACACACACACACTTTCTCAGAGTGGAGAAGTTGCCTGAGGTCATACAGCTGAGATTTGCACCTGGACTTGCTCATTCAAGGTTGTTCATTGGTAGCCAGCTCTCCTGGTGAGGGGCCGAACTATCTGCCCTCCCGCTGCTGCGGTGCCCACCTCTGAGTTGTCCTATCCATTCCACCCATCCCTCTGCTACCATCAGCCTGCAGACCCCTGCATGGAGCAGAGGGAAGCCCCAGAGCGATATCTACCAAGGAAAGGGCTGAATCTGAACACGTGGTCCCCACCCAGCATGCTTTAGACCTATGGTCTTTTCTTTGGGGCCAGGGCCAAGGAATTCATGAGGTGCTGATTGTCTAGTTTTTCATTGTGAGTGGCTCTGTATCCTCACCCTCCTCATACACTCAGGGCTTTGGACTCTCTGATTCTGTTTTCTATTTTATGCCACACTCACTTATAGATGGAAACACGCAGGCCCAGTGAGGTCCAAAGAGGTCAGGAGGACAGATGCCCCAGGCTCTGGCCAGACTTGCATCTGCCTCTCAGCGTCACGTGGCCAAACGTAACCATGCCAGTGGTCCTGGGGTATCCCACCTGGAGGGGCCACCCTAAGCACAGCTTCTCTGGAGTAATGGAGATCCATCGGCCCCAAACAAGCATCCCTTGCTGCCATAAGCCCAGCCCCTAGGGCCCTTGCCATAGAGCCTGGGGCAGCTTGGGGACCCGGATTAAAACGATACGTTTTCAATTTGGCCTTAAACGAATTCACCAAATCGGCATCTCTGATGTCAAGTGGAAGTGAATTCCACAAATCTCAATTTATTTTATGGGGAACAGTTATTGATTTTTTTTATCGTCTGCTTCTCCTTCTTCTCCCCTCCCAGCTGCCAGCCCTCTTCCACCTGGATTGAATTGTTTGATTTAAGAGCGGCACTTCTGAAAGAGGAAGAGATACTTCTCCCCTCCTTTGACACCTCCCCCACCTGCCATGCCCAATGCGCACCCCGTCAGCTGCAAACATGCAAGTAGCAGGAGCAGCCGGTGGGGACAGGCTGGGCCAGGATTTCCCCAGTTGGGCTCAAGTCAGCACAGGTGCCCTCACTCGCCCCTTCCCCACACTTTCTCGGCATGGTGCGCACTCAGCCAGTTTGGGGCCTGTTTATGGACTGTTATTCATCAAGTGTTCTCATGTTCTTTTTCTGTGTGTGTGTGTGTGTGTGTGTGTGTGTGTGTGTGTGTGTGTTTCATTCACCTTGACACCCTACAGTGGCTGTTCATTGTCCCTGCGCATGCCCACCATCCATGGCCTATTACACAAGGCCGGTACATCAGACCCCAAAGTGTCTATTCAGCCATGTCTCCATCCGGCCTTCCATTCCCTCTGGAGCCTCTCTTATTTATGGAGGAATTTGTATCCCCAGTGCCTGGTGACTATTAGGGACTCGGAACTTGTTTATTGCACCGAGGAGGCGGGTGTTGTGACTCAGACCAGGGCTACTCTTGGCTGGGTCTTTGCTCTGCTTGCACCCTTGGCCTGGGCGCCAGCATGAGGCTCTCCCAGTCGCTCTGGCCTTGCCTGACCCCAATCACTCCTGGTGCACTGACTCCAAACTCAGCATGTCTTGAACAGAACTACTGATGCTCCCCACTCCACCAGTTCGCTTCCCTGGGCAGCTTGCTACCCTGAAGGGTGCCCCTGCCATTCACTTACACTCACACAGCCACATAGCCACACAGTCACACAGCCACACCCCCACACACCCACACATCCATACACCCATACCCCAATACCCCCACACACCACACACCCACACATCCACACCCCCACACATCCACACCCCCACACATCCACACACCCAAACACCCACACACCCAAACATCCACACATCCACACACCCACACATCCACACACCCACACATCCACACACCCACATACCTACACATCCACACCCCCACACACCCACACCCCCACACACCCACACCCCGACACATCCACACCCCCACACACCCACACCCACACGCCCACACACCCACACACCCAAACACCCACACCCCTACACATCCACAC
>JAAGEH010000480.1:54677109-54691433 GCA_011751065.1 Lasiurus cinereus
CCCACACCCCCACACACCCAAACACCCACACCCCTACACATCCACACCCCCACACACCCACACACCCAAACACCCACACCCCTACACATCCACACCCCCACACCCCCACACACCCACACACTCACCCACCTACACACCCACACACCCACACACCCACACACTCACACACCCACACACCCACACACTCACACACCCACACATCCACACATCCACCCCCCCACACACCCACACACCCACACATCCACCCCCACACACACCCACACACCCACTCACCCACGTCTAGTTCACCAGCAAATCTTAGTGGTTTTATCTCAGGGTAGACAGAATAGTGGCACCCAAAGATCTCCCGATCCAAATGCCAGGAACACTCCTTGGGAAAAGGACTTTGAAGATGGGATTAGGGTTAAGGATCTTAAGATGGAAACATTATCCTGGATCACCCAGGTGTGCCCAATGTGGTCACGAGTCTTTAAAAGTGGGGGCCTCTCTGGGCTGTGGTCTGCAGGATAGAGGACAGGGTGGGAAGGGTTCAACGCTCATTTGCCGGGTCTGTAATGTGGGGGCTAGGCCTCTGGAAGCTGGAAAGGCAAGGAGATGGATTCCCTCCCTAAGGCCTCCAGAAAGGAGGACAGCCCTGCCAGCATCGATTTTAGCCCTGGAGAACTGTTGGGTTTCTAACCTACAGAACGATCAGATGATAAATTTATGTTGTTCATAACCACTAAGGTTGTGGCAACTTCTTATGGCAATGATACAAACCTAACCCAGACCTCCATCAATACAGCCTGAAAAAGGCCTCTTTCCCCTTCCCTTCGTCCAAGTCACCTGGATCCTGCCAGAGCCTCCTCACTGCCTCCTTCCTCCCCTCTGGGCACCAGCCCTACTCAACCCCTTCCCCCTACCCCCTGCAGTCCATGGACCCCCAGGAGCCGGAGTGGTCTTTTTATTTATTCACTTTTTAAAATTGATTTTTTACAAAGAGGAAGAGAGAGAGATAGAGAGCTAGAAACATTGATGAGAGAAACATCCATCAGCCGCCTCCTGCACACCCCTTACTGGGGATGTGCCCGCAACCAAGGTTCATGACCTTGACCGGAATTGAACCTGGGACCTTTCAGTCCACAGGCTGATGCTCTATCAGCTGAGCCAAACTGGTTTCGGCTATTTATTCACTTTTTATGCCGAAATAATTTCAAAGGTTTTGTTGCAGGAAAATGTGCAGGAAGACTACAAAGAACTCTAAAGTCCTCCTCACTCCTGTTTACCACTTGTTCACGTGTTGCCACTTTGCTTGGTCGCTTTCTCTTTCAGGTCACGTAACGTCCCTGTTTCTAATCTTGAATGGATTTCCATGGCACTTGGACTGAAGTCCACACCAGCCTTCTCATCTCCGGCCCTTGATGGGCCCCAGCCATCTCCCCAATGTCCTCTGTTCCTGCTTGTCGCCTTGTTCCCTGTGCTCATAGCACACGGCCCTTTTCTGGACCCTCCCTCAGGCTCTCCACCTGCTATTTCATCCACTTGGCATATTCTCCCCTCCCCAACATTCAGGCCTCAATTCTCAGGTCATCACCTTCTGGACTTGCCGAGATCATTCTGCTAAAGTAGCCCCCAGACCAGTGGTTCTCAACCTTCCTAAGGTCGCGACCCTTGCATACAGTTCCTCATGTGGTGGTGACCCCCAACCATGAAATTTTGCTACTGTGATGCATCGTGATGTAAATATCTGCATTTCCCGATGGTCTTGGGCGACCCCTGCGAAAGGGTCGTTCGACCCCCAAAGGGGTCGCGACCCACAGGTTGAGAACTGCTGCCCCAGCCCCACTGGCTCCTCCCCCTCAGGTTACCCTGTTCTGTTTTCTTTACAGCATTTATCAGGGTCTGAAATCTTCCTAATTATTTATCTCTGCTTGTTTATTCATTTTTTCACTCATGTGTAGCCCTTTGGATAGGATCCTGCATGTCCACCTCTTATCCTCAGATTCTAGAACAGTGCTTGGCGCATCGTTGGTGCTTAACAAATATCCTTTGACTGACTAATATTCTGTTAAACACCTTTGGGCCCTTTATAAGCTGCTTTATAGGTGTGAACCTTTTCTTAAGGGCAGGGAGTACTGTTTCTTTCACTTTTTTAAAATATATTTTATTGATTTTTTACAGAGAGGAAGGGAGAGAGATAGAAAGTCAGAAACATCGATGAGAGAGAGACATCGATCAGCCACCTCCTGCACGCCCCACTGTGGAGATGTGCCCACAAGCAAGGTACATGCCCCCGACCGGAATCGAACCTGGGATCTTTCAGTCTGCAAGCCAACGCTCTATCCACTGAGCCAAACCGGTCTCGGCTGTTTCTTTCACTTTTAAATCTTTGCCTCTCAAAGTTGGGCATCCACAGGACTTTAGGATTATTGGTTTGTTTGTTTTTTTGGTTTTTTTTTTTTTACAAGTGTGAGCTCCTCCATGAGGAAAGCCTGGACATCTTTCCCCTACACCACTGCTGACACTTGGTATCAAATTGCTTCCCCTGATGGAAGCCCGTGGTCATCATATCTTTTGTCTCCCATACTATGATTTTCTTTTAAGTTTTTCTAAGTGCTGTTAAATTTATAATATTGTCCATTCCTCTCAACCTTGTTGCGAAATAATAAATAGGACAGAGAGCACGAGTCCCATTGGATGGTTGATGAAACTGAAGCAAAGGCAGGTTAAGCGGCTCACTCAAGGTCGCACAGGTAATTAATGGCAGGACAAATCCCCTGATCCCTCACCTCATGCCTTTTCCTGCTGACCACAGAGCAGCTGTTCTCTCCCCTTCCCTCAGGGACCAAGGAGCCCAAACCTAATGCTATGGGCACAAAGCTTTTAGCTGAGGAGGGAAGGGAAGGAAGTGATGTGGTTAGGTGAGCTCTGGGTATGTGTGTGTCTAATTGCGTTTCCTTTCCTTCATTCATAGTCATTCATTCACTCAGGCAGACATTCATTCAAGACAGACCCATGGAGTGCTTCCCCTGCCCTGGGCGCCCTGCTTGACCTCTAGGGGGACACTGCTCACAGGAGTTGGTTTTCACACTCAGGACACTCACCTGCCATCTGTGAGGCAATGAAGTTGAACTCTAGTTGGCATTCCTTGCAGGTAAAAGATGGATTCCTTTGACATAATTTGATGAACTCAGCACACGTTATCCATAGCCACAGATAATCAATGAATCCTTGCAAAACACTCACATCGAGATGGACTCCCTCCAGCTGCTAGCTCCTGGCTTCTCTGTGAGAGAGCCCTCTGCCCTTCTACAGATAGGCCAATGGTCCAGGCTGATCTAATCACCAAACCTCTTCTCTGACATAGTGGCCGGTCCAAGGGGAGGGTTGGTGACCAAACCTGGACAGTCAGGAGCTTCCTCAGAATTGAAAAGCTCTGTGTGAGACAGAGAAGCTCTCTTTCTTGTGCGAGAGTGAGCCCATAGCTCTCTCTCCCTGTGTGCAACTAGGAGAAGGGAGTCAACAGGCTGAGCCAAGAAATAGAGAGTGTCACCATGATGATTAAGTCCCTGAGTGAGGTATCCCAGGATGAGGTTGGCTGAGCTCTGAGACCACCCAAGCTCCTTCCTTCTTCGGGAACCAGCTCCTCAAGGGGTCATAGGAAGTGGGAAAAGTGTCCCTTTACCCAACAGGCCCTGGGGTGTTTGGTTCTTTGCTTGCCCCTGACCAGCCAGCAATGTCTGGCTGCAGGCACTTGAATGCTGCTTTCTCCTGTGAGCTGTCTGGGGCTCCTCAGGGCCTCTCGCCTCTGACCTGGGAATTTTGGTCCATCTCTGGGCTCCGTGTTTTCTAGCCCCTCTGGCTCTTCACTTTAGGGAGACGGGGTTCTTCTTCACAGCCTCCCACTGCTAGGACCCCTCACAGTTGGAAAGTCAATACATGTTCGTGTGAAATAAAATGATATTCTCATTCTCTCTCGTCCTCCTCCTCCTCCTCTTCCTCAGTTACTCTATCAGAGTTTCCACCAAGGTGGCTCTCAAACACGTTTCTGGCTTCTTCTCTCTGACTATGTGGTCATTCATCTTCATTTATCTAATCAAATATTCAAAAATCAAGAGGATTTGGAGTTTTATTGGGGATGTGAGAATAACACAGATGCAACCATAAAAGACCCAACAAGATGGTCACCACATCAAGTGCTTCATTGCCCGTGGGCAGAGACAGACAGACAGACAGACAGTGCTCAAAGCAGACTAAAAAATGGTCTCTAGAGCCAAACATCCTGGTTTCAACTGTGGCTTTGCCATTGGTAGTTGTTCGACTTGGGCAACTAAATGTCACCTTCCTAATAACACCAGATAACAACAGTATGGCCCTCATGTGGGTTGTGTGAGGATTCGATTAGGTGATGTTAAAAAGCAAAATTCAACTGAGTAAATTTTAAAGGTCTTATTGGCTTTATTCGATGATTCATGAATTGGGCAATATCCAATCTAGCAGATAGAAAGGAGCCACACAAAAATGAAAGACTTTCCTGGGCAGCAGGGGGCAGGAACAGGGAAGTTATGCTTGGCAGCAAGCAGACTGGTTGTGGCAAGGTCACTTTCCTTTAGTTCAGGGGATGACTGGGTCCTATTAGGTGACTCCTGATTGTCTGGGTTAAGGTTCCATTTCTAGGAGGGCCGGAACTACAGTATTTAAGTTAATTCTCAGTTTGGTGTGTGTGGGGGGGCTTAGCATAAGTGACCCCATTTGGGGCCTATAGTCTTGTTTTTGATGGTAAGATAGGAAAGCACTTAGAACAGAGCCTGGCACATAGTAAGCACTTGATAAAAAAGTTGATGTTCAGCGAAGGCCAGTATGGGTATAGGGTTGCAATCAGTTGATTCTCCGAAGAGGGAACTTTGGCAAAATTGTCTGTGGGGAGGGATGAGGCCACCAAAGGGGAGGAGACAGAGCCACAGGGGGCTTGTGGCAAAAATGCTATTCTCCCTCTCCCAAGGAAGTGAGGTTGCCATGCAAAAGGGTCCAATAGGAAAAAGCCGAGGAGGTGCCGGAAGCAGAGTCAGCAAGGACACCTGGTGGCAGCCGCAGTGGCAGCCCGAAGTGGGCATGGCAGCTGGGAGTCCCAGCCCTGGCTCCCCTCCCAGAGGTGGAGGTGTGGAGGGGCCTCCCGCCAGGGTTCAGGCCGTGGCTTGGATGGCCAGGTTGACAATGCAGAGGAGAGAGGTCAAGTTGTATCTTCAACAAAAGAGAAACCTGAGGCTCTTTCACCCCAAGAGGCCCAATGGTCTTGAATCACGGTAAAGCAGAAGCCAGGGGTGGCTCGGGCAGGTTGGGGTGCCATGTCCTCCGAGCACTGCCTGCCACTCCCCAAGACGGGGCTCCCAGACTGGGGGTGTTTACAGAGGCACCGGTGCTCCCTGGCTCTCTGGGTCCCTGGGCGCAGCTCTTAGAAAGCCAGCCCGCAAAGCTTCCCACAACATCTGCCAAGAATACACCCGACATAATAATTCCTTTGACCTCCACCACATGAGTTTCTGAAAAGAACAAAACAGCATCATTCCCTGGCATTTACAGTTTAAACCTTTCCTATTCAAGTTTCTAACAAAAAAAAGCCACCAGCCCATTCTGGCCATGATTAAAATTCATAGGCTTGCTGCAGAGAACAGATGCAGAAGCAATTTTAGGCTAGTCATATCCCAGGTCTGCAAAATTAATTTGACAGGTTTGCATTAAAGCACTGATCAATATCCACTTTAGAGCGGCAGAGGCTAACTGAGAAAAAATAAGTGACCGGAGTGTTACCAGACGAGAAAAAATGAATCTTTGAGACTTTTTTTCCCTCTAAGCTTGCACCTACATCAGAAGTCCTGACCTCAATCCATTGATCGGCTGCAGTTAACATGACAAAAGGCCCAGCAGATAGACCATCGCGGCCTGCCCGGGAACAATCACCCGGATACACTAAACGTTTGACGGAGTGACTGGACTGCCCGATGAGTCTTGGCTTTCCAAGGGCGGCCCAGCCACCTTCCCGGAGCCTCTCCCTCCCTTCCCCCCAAGAGCCATTGGCAGAACTTTTGCTAAACTTCCTCCTGTGGGTGGTTGGTGTGGAGAGGTGAGGTCCCTGGGAAGCTGAGGGCTCGCTCAGTTCAGCCATCCAAACCAGGAGGCAGTGAAGACCCAGCCTTTCTGGGGACAGCATCTCAAACTGGAGGCCTGAGGGTCCTGTCAGCAGGGTCCTCCTTGAAGTGAGGCTTCCTTGAAGGAGGGGCTGACTCTGAGAGATGAAAACCCCAGCTAGCCGGTCATTGCTGCCCTCAGGGGTAGGTGGGCTGTACCAGCTTTGAGTTCATCATCTCGGGTGTGTAAGGGATGCGCTTCCGGTCAGAGCATCCTCTGAACCTTGATGGTTCTGTTCCAGGCCTTGTCACCTTCCCACCCTGTCTCCCACGCCATGGCCAACTGACACGGGGCCGATAATTTATCAAAACTACAATGAGCAGCCGCTACGGAGGGGGCTGTGTCAGGCACTGGGCACACAGGACAGAGTGTCTGTCCCCCTGAGGCTCAGATCAGCCCTCCCCTTCTCCCGAGGGGGGTCCTAAGGGAGCTCTCCCCTGCCCTGGTCCAGCTCGCTATCCGCTGGGAGCCTTCCCCTTAGCATTGGCCTCTATAGAGCAGCAGCATCCCAGGGAGATGGAATGTGAGCCAGAGAACAACAGATGCAATTTAAAAATTTCTAGAAGCCGCATTAATGAGATAAAAAAGCCACAAGCAAACTTAATTGTAATAGCAGATTTAACCCAGGATGTTTAAAATACGATCATTTCCCCATGGGGTGAATATAACCAACTATCAGTGAGGTGCCTGCTGCTTGTTTGGGGTCTAAGTCTCGCAGCACCTTCAGTCTGGACCAGCCATCTTTGGAGAGAGCTCAACAGCATGGGCACCGGGAGGCTGCTGCGTGGAGAAAGAGCTGGCACGCTCGGTGTGAGGGCCCGGACCCCATTCAGAACATCCACAGGCAGGGACCTATCCGATCCTCCCTCACTCCCATCGTCCGGCGCATCGCCCTTGACGTTACAGTGATTTAGCTCTCGCTCGTACACCAGTCGTTACACACCCTGTTGATAAATCAGTTGTAATAATAAAACCTTGACCTCAACAGCCCCGTGGCGGGCCTGGTCGTGCTGCGCAGATAGCCACGAGCCAGCGGGCTCCCTGGGGGCCCGGTGTGTCCTACTCCGTCACGGAATCGTGGCACCAGGTCAGCGTCTGTCCTTGTCTCGCAGACATTTATCCACCCCTTACCGCAGGCCAGGGCCACCCTAAGCATCTGGCAAATATCAACTCGCTTAATCCTCCTAACAAACGTGTGTGGCAGGGGCTGTCGTGACTTGCGTTTTGCAGACAGGGAAATGGGTGAGGCCGAGGCCTCGCAGCTGGCACGTGGCACAGCAGGAATCAAACCCAGCATCTGGCTCAGAGTCCGTGCTCTTCATCGCCCCACACTCCGCCCCTTGCTGATCTTCTTTAACATCCAGGAGACAGGAAGTGCCCAGCACTGCCCTCTGGGAAACCCCAGCAGAATTCCCTTATTTCCTTCTGATCCCCATGTTGGCGCCCAGCCTTTGGCATTTCACCAGAGAGCTGCAGGAAGGCCCTCAGCAGGAGGCCGGAAGCCTTCCTGTTGCATCCTCCATCGATGGGACAGTGGCAGACCGTTGGCCATGGAGAGCTGGTCCAGAGGCACGGAGCTGGGAGGCCTGGGACAGGGACCACCTGCCACGGTTTCGTTCAGAAGGGCGGAAGGGGCAGCAGAAACTCGGGGCTTCCTGTGTGAACTGGGACTCCCATCACGTCCGACATTTTCACCTTGTGTTTGTCACTTAGCATCTCCATCAGTTGCACGTGCTGCAAAAGCAGGAACTAGCACCTGTTCCACCTTCTCTTCGGGGCATTCAGGATCAAATGATACCATGTCCATGGAGAAGCTGTGGAAATTATAACGTGGGATGCAAATGCGAGGTCTCCTCGGCATCTGTACTGTTACTGACAGCGGAAACAGCAGGCCGTAGGTTCCGGTACCAGGGTCATGGTATTCCAGTGAAGAAGGTGGAAGCTGTCTGGCCTTTTATAACCCAGCCTCCGCCGTTAATAGCATCCTTCTGCTACCCCCTACTGATGGTGCCGTGAGAGCCCATCTAGATTCAAGGGGAGGGGACATAGAGTTGCATTTGCCAATGAGAAGAGCATCCGAGAATCGTGGGTCTGTGTTTTGAAAGCAGCATAACTTCCCTCAAACTCAGTCTCCTTATCTGCAACATGGACATAATAATGCTTATCTTGTAAGACTGTGGTAGGACTGTTGTGTAGAGAGGGCAACCTTGGCATCCTACTGTCTGTTTATAGTGGAGCTGACAGCTGTCTGATTTGCTTTCAGAACGAATTCTGGTCCAGCAAATGAAGGAGAAGGATTCGGTGAGTACCAGCTCAATGGCAGTTGCTTTACCGAGAATTGGATGCTCAGCTTTCCTACTGGATCTAACAAAGAAGACCCTACCGGCCCCATTTAACAGAGGAGAGAACAGAAACTTGAAGGCAGCAAGCAATCTAAGAACATTCAGTCAGTGGTGGGGCTGGTACAGTGGTACCTCGAGATACGAGTTTAATTCGTTCCGTAACCTTGAGGCGTGGGAAACTATGAGACGCTTGAGTCGCGGTAAACTGGTGGGTCGTGTGCAGCTGGCCGATCGGCGCGATGACTCCTATCTCAAATGTTGCTCGTATTTCAAAGCAAAAATTGCTCGCTCGACAGCTCGTATCTCAAAAATCTTGTATGTCAGGGCACTCGTATCTCGAGGTAGCACTGTATTTGAAACGGAGCCTGTCTGGCTGCAAAGCCAGGTCCTCACCTGGGAACACCTGGGCCCAGGAGCCCTCCCATGCTCAGCCCATGCACACACAGACACGCTTCTCCTGGAAACAGGGACTAGCGGCTTTAGGCCCATCTTTCTCCTATAGCTGTGATGGGTCAGATCCACCATCAGAGGAAAACACCCTATATTTGGTTGCATTTCCCCTAATTCTGTCTCTCCCCCCACTCCCCATCTATATCCCACTCCCGCACAGACAGTGGTCCTTTGCTGGTAGGGGTTTAGCCTCCGAATGTCGGCCGGTTTTAATTGAATTTTCCGGTGTAAAGCTGGGTGTTCGTGAAGCCAGCCTCACTCTCGAGCCACCTCCGTGGTGATCAATGACTTCTGTTTATGTGATTTATTAGCACGGGCTGCGGAGCAGCGGGGCATCCGGGGCCACGGACAAAGCAAAACTCGCGAGCTCCCGGGGAATAAACCTCTGGCTCCACTTGGTGCCGTGGCTGTCCACAGGCATCATCGGGGGGTCAGGGGCCTAAGGACTGTCTGGTCTTCCCGGCACTGCTCCTTCCTGGCCAAAGGCAGGGGGTCCGTGGGCCTCTGTGTCCTGTAACCGGACTGGCGGCAGGAGCCATCCTCAGCCACCAGACTCCCCGGAAAGCACCAGATACGTTTGCCAGTTTGCCAGTGGACACAGGTGCCTGCCTGTGGAAAGCATATGGTTACAATCATGGTTTCATATCACGATGGAGCCATTAATTCAATGACTGGTTGTATTTTTCTGCATGCAGTCACACATCTCTCAGCCACTCAGCAGAGGTGACCATCTCGCGGGGCTGAAAGAGACTCAGAATGTGGAGGGGGCAGTCAGTAACTGGGTCAGACCGGGGAGGTGTCTACCTATTAACCTTTTGTTTTGGCAACCAAGCAGCCGTAGCCGGAACACAAGGTGGGCCCTGTGTCCCCCACGAGTCTGAAAGTTTCCTGAGAGTCGCCAGTGTTTCACCAAACAAATGAATGAAAAGGTGTATTTCCTGGCCAGTGACTTTTAGGCATCTTCTGGGGGGTGGGGAGGAGAGAGAGGGAAGATGAGGGACCTTTCCACATAGAAACGGCACCACAGGCCTTGTTTCTGTGTGTGTGTGTGTGTGTGTGTGGTGGAGGTGGAGAGAGATTTAGAATCAAGTCTCTGCCTGCCAGAGAATGGACTGATTCAGGGTAAATCCTCTCCACATGCAGGAGAGAGAGGACCAGCATGTGCCCTATTATCCAAAAGGACCCTGAATGGCTGGAGGCTCCTTGCTGGCTTCTAGTTCTGCCGGACCAGCCTTATTCCTCCATCTATACTTCCAGAATAATTCTTTGGTTGCCGTTTCCTCCTAGGTGGGATGGGGTAAGGGAGGGTAGCTGGTGGGTGAAATGTGGGGGTTCTTGTCCAAATTAGGGCTGTTCTGGTTGGGGTCACTGATAGGACAATCTTTGAATAAAAGGCGGCAGCTCATGAAACCATGAGTATTTCCACTGGAAGGGACCGGAGTCCCCTGAGTGACTAAGGGACTATGACTCCATTTTACAGGTGAGCAGCCTGAGTTCAGGGAATTGAGGAAACGATTCGCTTCAAGGACTACCTCCGAGCCAGTGGCAAGGACACTGGACAGTCATGCAGAGGGAGCCCTTTCGCTCATTAAATTGCCTGCTGGTGTCCCGCTAGGAGGCGGAGGCACAGGCGCTGTAATGTATGAAGAGTTCCCGTGCATTATTCTCTCTCTCTGTAAATAAAAAATAAGTGCCAGATAACCACGTCAGGCCCCGTTGTTTGATGGCCTCTCTCCCGGTACTTAATTTTACTTGCTGACATAAAGTAAGGGCCGGGGGTGAGGGGGGCCGCCGGGGGGAGGGGGAGAAGCTGACTTCTGTCAAAGTGCAGTCTCCTTGGTTAACACCGGAGGGGAAAATGACTGCAAAGAACTTAATTCAAAAAAATCCTTTAGGCGCCCGGGAGCTTCTTCCAACCAGGAAGAGTCAGACGGCGATGGCGAGAGAGACATCAATAAATAATCAGCCGGCTTAGACTTTTAAATGGGAATCTCACCATCACCACCCAAAGGGAAATTGCATCCTTTCCTCCCGCCTCCGAGCGGGCCTTCATGCTTGCGTGGACTGGGGAGCTTTGCTTGTTGCAAATTCAGCCCGACCCTTCTTTCTGATAAGATGTGTATCTCCTTTTCATCTATGCTTCATGCATATATACATATACATCTCCTACATGTCTTATCATCTATATCATCTATATCTATATCTATATCTATATCTCTATATATATCTATATCTATATCTATATCTATATCTATATCTATATCTATATCATCTATATCATCTATATCTATCAGTGGTTCTCAACCTGTGGGTCTCGAACAGCTAGCAGGGTCTCCTAAGACCATCAGAAAACACAGATATTTACATTATGATTCATAACAGTAGCAAATTACAGTTATGAAGTAGTGACAAAAATAATTTTATGGTTGGGGATCACCACAACATAAAGAACTGTATTAAAGGGTTGTGGCATTAGGAAGGTTGAGAACCACTGACCTATATCTATATATCTATATATCTATATATCTATATATCTATATATCTATATATCTATATATCTATATCTATATCTATACCTATACCTGTCTATATCTATATCTACATCTACATCTATATCTATATCTATATCTGTATGTACCTATCATCTATCTAATTTACGTACCTAATTTCTTAAATGTCCTATTTTATTTCATATATAAATGAAACCTGAAGCAGCACTTTTGCTATTTGGTTTCACTGTGTCTTTGGCTGCCCCTGGTCCCATCCGGTCATTTCTCCGAAGACAGGAGTGCTCTCTGTCCCAGCTGCAGCTGGAGGTGGAGGAGTAGGAAACCTAGACTAAGTCTGAGCCACACATTGTTTTTGTCTGTTTGTGGTTTTTTTTAAGGCATTTGATATTATTTGCTTGTGATTAGCTTCTGACTTCAATTGGAATGGCACACATAGTAATAAGTCCATCTACCAGACATGTTGTTGAGTTCCAGGTAACAGTGTTTTTGCTGGGAGGATACTCATGCTGGTCTGAGTTCCCCCATGCAAGCAAGCTCTCCGCAGAGACATGTGCGAATAAAAAGGAGATGGTCGCACTCTTTCCCCAGGGTAGACAATGGGAAGGCTTGGCCTATGAATGGGTCTGAACTACCCAAGGACTCTAGATGACAGGCTCAATTTGGCTACCAGGAAGAAGGCCGGTGGCAGATTTCCTGTCCCTTTAAAATTCTGAGGTCTGTAAGTAAGTAAAATCTTAAACTTAATGTGGGCAAGACCGTAAGCTTCTTGAGATGGGGACGGGGTCTCCTAGTCAACTCACCCTTATCCAACTCAACACTCTGCGTACAGAAGATGTTTGAAATTTTTTTGTGGGATAAATAATAACGATACAATTATATACTGACTTTGCTACAAAAAACAAATAAACAAGCAAGCAAACAAACAAAAACCCACCAAGGAGGAGCAGGTGGGTGATGGCACGTATCATCCCAGTTCTGGACAGAAGGAAGCAGTGCAGTGCCAACTGGACCCAAATAAGCATCGGTGGCTGTTTGCTCAGGGGAGGGGAAGGCGAGGAGGAGAGAGCGCCAGCGTGTTCTGCAGAAACCTCTAAACAATCACAGCCACAAATGCCTCTTCTTATAAACACACCGTGTGAGGCAGATGTTTACCCAGGACAATTCAGAGACAAAAAGCCGGTCAAAGCCGGAGAGATTCACACTCCACAAACAAGGGATTTCCTGGGGGAAGAAGTGGCAGGTAATGGCTTCTGCACATTTCTCCTCCTGATAACTACATCACAGACCGAGTCTGAAGAGACATTTTCTTCCTATTGAAACCTTATTTAAATGCTGCCACCTATTTCAGGCAGCACCGCGGTGCTATTGGCCGGCTTAGGCTGGTTTCTCGGGCCTTTCTGAAGCAGCCCGCAGGGAAGAAATAGGCAGTCTGTGTGTCTGTGGGTGCGGGGACACGTGCCCCAGGGGACTGTCTTCCCGAAACGCTGCTTTCGGGAGTCAGTTTCCCCATTCCGATCAGTGGCTTTCCGCCAAGCAGAGTCTGGAGAGAAAATGGGAACCGTGCCTCTTTAAAACCAGCCACACCTTTTAGCATTTGTACAGTGTGGAGGCCTTCTAGATCATTCACCATTAAATTGTTTTTAAAAAAGCCGTCTCCACATCGTGACTGTCTGCAATGAAGATGCTATCAATGAGCCTCTTATTTTCCCTCCTTAGATTGTTTGCTGGCAGAGCAAAGGGCTCAGGGCTGAGAGTGAGAACCCAAACGCTGCCCCCCACTTGGCCCCGATTTCCTGTGTGACTCGGCTACATTGGTTCCCCTTCCTGAGCCTTGGGTCCCCATTTCTCAAGACGACAGACGTAGTGACCCCAGCCTGTGCTCTTTCTCTAGGGGTGGTCATGGGTCTGTGTCTGGCTCTTCGTGTGTGTGTGTGTGTGTGTGTGTGTGTGTGTGTGTGTGTGTTTAGGCAGGGATTTCCTGTGAGGCCTTAAAACCCAAGCAGAGGCTCCTAGCCTCGTTTTCTCAACCAGCGGAGTTAGGCATTCCTGAGCCTAATCCCCGAGGGACCCCAGAAACCTGGGCCTCGTCCCTGCCTCGGGCAGGGAGCTGCTGGCCGGAACTCAGCTGCCACCGAGGGGGAGACAGAGCCGAGGTCAGTTTCCTGCAGAAGCTCCATGTCCTGGCAGCCTTCCTCATGCCTCCACACGCCTGTGCATGCTCATCCCCGGCCTTCAACTAGTGTGTACTGAACAGCTGTCAGGGTCCGAGCCCAGTGCTGGGCCCCAGGAATGCAACAGAGCCCGGCGTCAGGCCTGGCCTCAGCCCCATTACAGCTTCAGGGGGAAGCGAGACCCTAACCCAGAGTCACCCCGGTGCAGGGTCACACAGTGGGGTGAAGGCCTGGGGGTCAGGGCAGTGACTTTAAGAACAGGTTATGAAAAGCTGGAAGTATTGACCCCTTACCCACTTTGTCTGAGAGGGGGTTGGAGGATGGAGAGGCCAGGCTGACCCTTTCCCTGGGGTCTGGTCAGCTTCCCCTCCCCACGCCCGGGGCCTTTCACTCTGACAGGGACCTGGAGATTCGGAAGCCCCTGCCCGAAGGGGGGAAGGCCTGCAGGAAACAGCAATGGTCGCACTGTTTCTGGTGTTTTCCATGTGGTCTGTGGCCAGGTGTGCAGTGGGTGGTTGGGGTGGGAGCACTGGTGTGGGCAGTGTCTAGTGAGGTGAAAGCAATGGGTGTGAGCAGTGTGTAGTGGAGTGAAAGGAATGGGTGTGAGCAGTGTGCAGTGAGGGGAGGACTGGGTGTGAACAGTGTGCAGTGGGGTGGGAGCACTGGGTGTGAGCAGTGTGCAGTGG